>OY284481.1:27967920-29167920 GCA_958336345.1 Dorcus parallelipipedus
CTAATTTTGTATTTGACTATAACTTTTAATTCTAAACAACTTTTTCTTATGACATTTTTATGTATCTTTTAAAATAATGGCACTTTACTCTTAAGCAATCTTCACTTTTCGGTGTTGCAACATATATAATAAAGAAGTAAATAAAATTTTTAAAAAAATCACATCACAGGCATAAAGCCTATAGTTTTCTTAATCTATGTACCAAATTTCATTAACGTAAGTCAGTAAATAAAAAAGTAACAGATTTTTGAGACGCGAAAGTGCTTTTGGCCCCATAGTGCGGCGTGCGAAATGTCTTGATTCGATTACTATTTTTATCAGCTACTACTTTCATTCGACTACTATTTTTATTCTAATACTACTTTATTCGACTACTATTTTCATTCGAATATTATTTTCACTCGAATACTATTTTCATTTGAATACTAGTTTATTCGACTACTATTTCGTCCATTACTTCTCGAAGTGTATTAGTCCACAATAATTTATTATGAAGGGAGCTAGTTATCTAGCTAGGCACTTTTAAAGTTTGAAATTAAATATTTAAAGTATGTGATGATTTGTGGCGACCATCACATGCATTTTTACATTTTCGAATGGAAACCTTCTTCTATTATCTCGTAATTATAGACTTAAATTGAGAGAAACCTCTCTCAACGTCGCAGGAAACCATTGCGTATTGGAGAAGAAATTTGTCAATTTCGTTGAATAAAATTTTTGAAACCCTTAGCAGAGTTGTTTCGTTGATAGACACCCAAATAGAATTATCTCCTACCATATCCGGAATTTTTTCTTTTGTTCACTCCACATCAAGCTGTATTTTTGGTAAATGTCTGATGTACTAAAGTTCCATATAATTGTTTCATTATTATTATGTATAATTATAATTCCATTACAAGGTTCCAGAAACGTATAAGTCCTTTGAGTACGTAATTATTATTTAAAATTGTTATTTTAACTTCTCATGAATAATCGCTAATTCTTATCACGTTTTACATATGCCAGCAACTTGAAAGTGCTGCTTTAGTGCGACTTTGAGCAATGACGAAACCTATTACATATTTTAGATTTTATCAACAGCTCGCTGTAATAACACTGCCGGAAGATCGTCAGTGGGAAGATGCAGTTTGCATTCGAAATCGTCTTTTAAATTGGATGTCGTTTTTTGGTGCAGGGCGACGCTGCTTTCAGGCCGACGCCGACGTCAGAGTGCCGAGAACGATCCGGATCAATAATTCGGAATTAATGACGTCGTCGGAACGCGCGGTTAATTTGACTTTGACGCTGAACAATTTGTTTGTTCCGTTAAGTGCCAATTATGTTCAATATACCTATATATGCATTGCATAAATTGCTTGATTTCATCGAGTCTACAATTAAGTAAGAAACTTTAGCGATATTTGGGGTATTTATTAACAGTTTCAATTTTTCATTAAAGAAAATATAAAATAATCAAACCAACCCAAACAAATGAGGAAAATGTTATTTTGGTTTACTTTAGACTACTGCAGTTAAAGCTAAATCGTTGTTTACGGTCTTCTACTGTGCCCTTGAAAAATCGGTGCCAAAATCCACACAATCGCAGGGTCATTTGCGGTCCACACCGACTTTTGTGTGAAAACTAACACAGACCTTTAGTGTAAATAATTTACACATTTATTGTGTTGTGTCGTTTTTCACCGCACCTATATGCAGACGGCTCGAGTTGGCATCACCTGTATAGAAAAAATTACGCAGATGGTCCAAACACACTTAACTGTGTTATTTTCATCACTTTTGTGTAATTTCACAACAAAAAGGAGTTAATAAACAATACGCAATAACCGGTGTGATTTTTCTGGCAAATTTACACGGTCACTGTGTAAAGTTTAACACGTATTTTTTTACTTTCACACCGATGAATGCGATTTTCAACAATGTATAACTATGGCATGCAAAACGAAAGATTAATGAAAGCTGAAGATGTACAGTCAACTTGAATCCATGCAACTGTACGTCATCGCGTTGTTTCAAAATCGAAGGTAATTTCATGCAGTTTTATTCTTATTTTCAAAGGGAACTGTTTCTGATCTTTATTCGTTGTTATTCTTTTTACCGTGAGCAAGAACGTCTTTTATTTTTAGTTCTTATAGTTTGTCAGTATTCCTATCTTTTGTTTTCTTTTTTCTTGCATTTCAAGTATTCACTGTTTAGTTTTATTATTGAATCCTGCAAGAGCACGGTAGGTCACTAGGCGATCTGAACGTGGAGATTTTGCCCGGTATATCATAAAATTTATAATCGCCTTACGTCATGTAAACATCGACAAAGAAGTTTGTGAATCTATTCGTTTTTACAATGCGGTTATAAAACTTTATAATACAGTTTTATAACTGGATTCATTTCGTTCATTTCACCTACCTTACTGTATAGGTACGAATTTTGTAAATTAAAAGTATATCGCGTAGCATTGAGATCATGATTTTCTATTTATAATACAACAATAGTACTGTGTAGACACTAGTGATAATATATATTTCTCAACTGAAGTTCTGAAACTGTATATTAAATTTAAATTCATCCAAAATGCCACAAGATAAAGAAGTATTATTTACTTATTTTATTTTCTTCTTGTTTTCAGGTTAGTTCCTTTATATTTAGACATTTCTGCTCACACGCGTAGAAACTATTTTCTTCAGGTAAGTTTCTTTTGTTAACTTTATACGCGCTTGTGGATATCTATTTAAAAAAAAGTTTCACGTACTTTTATCGTATGATCAGCAAAGGTTATTATTTATTCTATGCACGTCGGTTCAACACAATTTTTATATCGAAACACGTAAAATTATGTCACGCCATCATTTTGTTTTCGACGCACCATCGCTCATAGATAGTATACTTTCGTAAACATCTGATGGTCTAGGGAATATTCCCAGGTACATATCGCTGTAATAATGTGATTACGCAATGTTTATTAATGGTAATGTAATTTACTGGTACAGATAATTAGTTTTATTAGACTAATTCTATAGGTGCTAAACAAATGGTGCAATTAATATCGTCATTCCTACTATTCCCGCTTATTATTTACATGACGCAAATAATGAAGGTGTTTAATTTAGGATATGTCAGAAATCATGTGAAATCACCGCCACACATCTGTCGAAATGGAAGTGGCATATTCACAAATTTATAAATATTTATGTCAGAGTAACAAGCGATCCAGCTTCGCAATTAACATTGTTAGCGTGTTCGGAAGGTTTTTTTCTGGCCGTGCGAATAGAATGCGGAAAGCGTCTTAATAATTTTAACACCGCTTTCAGATCGTGCGAATTACTTAAATACTTAAACTTTCGCTGAATGTGAGTGAGAATTTTTGTTGATGTTTCCATATTAGGCTTTAAGTTTCACCAAGACATTTTATACAAAACATTTTAGCATACGAGTTTAATTTTAGAATTATCAAAGCATTTTCAAAAAAATATTTAATTGGTAAGAGAAATTCTGATCTTCTAATCATAAGAAAAATGCACCCAGGTTCTCAACTGCCGGCGTTGCCTGCTTCTCAGTTGCAAAACAAAAGTTGATGGCATTTAAATTGCCATTAAGTCGTCAGTGACAATTCAGTTATTATTTTTAAGACGTGTGTGTCCCTTCAGACACCGCACCGGCTTCAGCCATGCACCATGGACGTGGTCTTTTTTCGTGTACATATTAACATGTAAAATAACTTCATTAAAATGTAAATGAAAATGTTCTGCCCTTTGCGTACTGGACGTACATTAACACACAAACGCAGGTGAAAAGAACGCAGATGATGACAGTGACAAACAGGTACGCCAACGGCAAAAGCACGTAAATAGAGGCCACATTATGTAACGTATGCGGTGCTGAAAATCATAGGATGGATTGCATAAACGATTTAAGCCAGGATTAAATTTAAATCTAAGTTAGATTGTGACACTGTCATGATAAACAGCATATTGTGTGTCACATTCTAACGTTGGCTAAAATTTAATCCTGACTTAAATCCTTTATGCAACCTAGCCATAGTGTTGTAAGTTGCAAGTCATGTGTAGAATCTTTCCTAAAAAGACGTGTCTTGAGTTCATCTCTGTAGAAAATTCAAACTATGAGTTAACTATAACTTTTTGGGTTAATTGTTTTATTACATCAAGATAAAAGTATAAACAAACGGCCTTAAGAAGTAGCATAAACGATCTAGTTAGACTTAGCATCCCATTCACAGTTTTGGAGCCACGGAAAGTTTGAAACTGCTAAATAGTGACGGGCAAAGGTATAAAGGTAATGCGATTCGAGTATACCCTCTGGGCGACTTATGATGTTATATCATAATAGTTTTGTAACTGCAGTTACAAGTATAAGTGACCTTTATGTACTCATAAATCAACGCATTTATACAGTGACCTTTATGTATTCATAAATCAACGCATTTATTTACCTAATATCTTAATATCAAAATCACGGAACTTGAACTCTGCGTCATCAATCACCGAAGTAACAACCGACAAATATTTCAGTATTATTTCTTTGTTAACGGTGTACGAGAAAAAAGAATGGAGTCTTGCTTCTTATGTCTGATGATGCAACACCAGACGCTCTTCTTGTATGAAAAATTCTATAATAAACTAAAATTGAATATTCTTAAAAAGTTTCCATGATACAATGACGGCAGGACGTAACCATTATTGCCCACCATATTTCCAAGTCAAATTTTGACCCAAGCAGTTTCATTGCATCATTTCAAATACAGAAATGGTAAAAAAAATTGAAAATATAGTGATGAAGGACCGACATCTGAAAGTGTCATTAATTGCTACAGAAGTTTGAATATATTAAACATCAGTTTTAACAATATTGCACTTAGATTTAGGTCTCAGCAAAGCGTCTGGACATGGGTTCCTAGGCTATTGAATAAAAATTGTGCTGCAAGAAAATTTCTGCGCAAAATTTAACTTCTTTAGAGACGAATCCAAAACCTACTTTCGCATATTCTCACTGACGATGAAACTTGGGTACATTTTTGGAATCCATAAACAAAACAAGAATCTGTGCAGTGAATTCATAAACACGTAAAAGGTATGGGCACAAAGTTCTGCAGGTATAGTGAGGGTATCCTTCTAAATGAATATACATATGTCAAAACGCTCAACTACAAAAGCTTAACGAAATACACTTCGATACTTAAAAAAGGTCGTTGAACAAATACGTCTTCATAAGCTCTAAAGAAATCTGCACGAGCACGACAATAATTGATATTAAACTGAAGAATGATGCGAATTGTAGGTCAACTTAATCATCATACGTAATAATTTAAGTATAAAATATGACATTAGATGTAAAATAAAAATGAGCATTTGCAGCAAGTACTGAAGCCATGCTTAAGTTTAAGTGGCTTTTATGCTTATACATCATGGTATGAGTCATATTTTAATGGTTGCTGAACTGAGTATTTAATGCCAATGAGGCAAAATTGAATTTTGCTATAATCTATATAAATTATTGTTTACTGTTAATGTATGATTTTATTTTTGGATACTTGAGAGAAAACCATAAAGCAACGTTCGACTTTCATCAATCAGGGTTAACCCTGATCGTACACCTCATAACCCGAATATCCAACAAGGTGACCGTCCCTCTTAAGGCTGCACGAAATAGCACTTGCATAACAGAACGCTCCAAAATCAGGCGTCGCTGAAGGTGACGCTTCTTATATAATCGCGGCCTCTTGTTCGTCGTAAGCTAATCACGCCCGAACTGGCCTTTTCAGGCGCGATCAGACGGAAGTAATTAGCCACTTTGTGCCTGAACGGCTTCGCTAACGACGGGCTTCTTAAGTTATTCACGGCTGCAAACTTCAGCGAGCGCTGAAAATTCTTCCCGAACGTCGAGCGCAGTTTTTCATTAGCGCACGTCAATTACTGTAACGGATGATTAGAGGAAACATGCGCGGTCATTAGCGAGCCGTTTACATTTGCATGTGCTTGTTTGAGTACCAGACGGTGACTGGAGTCACAAGTCTCAAAGTTAATAACGTAATATTTTAATTACACAGGCATGGCGATGATTGAATTCCTACGTGAAAAAAATGCAAAACGAAATTGTGCTAATTGTACTTGGTGCCGGTTGGTACAATGTTTAATGAAAATAAAGAATCTTAATTAGATGTCACTTTTCAAGGATGGAATTTTTCTAACTAATTCCAGTCGTTTGTTTATCCATTTGTGCATATACGTATGCTGTTCTATGTTGTATAAGTTATACTAAGCTAAAGTTTTAGTTTTTTGAAAGCAATTCATTTATCAATCCTCTCGACTCTACTCCTCTTCGATATGGAATGTCTTGAGATTTTTGTACTTTTTCTCGTTAGTGAAGTTCTTACTCATTTTCACTTTAATAATCTTCTATTTAGGTATTCATACCAGTTTGAGCTTTTTGCTTCTACTAGACATATCGAATTCAATTCCTATTTCCCTTTTTGACATTGTAGTAACTTCTAGTAACTTTATGTCATACTCATTGCCTTAATATTTGATTTGCTTATTTAGTTTATCGGATCATCTAAACCGTGTCCAAAAATTCCATCATCATTCCTGTTGGGGATTTCCTGTTTTGAAAACCCTTCCCAGACGAAACTGGGGCCTGAATACACTAAGGCACCTGGGAGGTTGTAAGGCTCCGTAGTAAGCACTTTAATCTATTCGTCACTCGCTGATGAATTTATTGCGGAAGAATTGAAACACGAAAGTTAAACAAGATACATTTAATAACTACGAATTATTATAAACTAAAATGTAGCAAAGTAATGCATTTATCGCGTGCTGCTAAAACTTAACCCCGTGTTAAGTTTTAACTGAACAACTCACTTGTGATTTATTTTGAATCTTATTCTAGACTGGGTAAAATTTACAAAATTGTGGTATTTAAGGTTTTGAAAGCAATACAAATGTTGGGAGGGAAAAACAGGTGATTGGTTGAAGCGCCAAGTAGGGGCTGACCAGGGTTGTGCCTAAATTAAAATGCTAATAAAACTGATATTTCCAGAAATGTAAAATTGGTAAAACCAAAGCGCCTTCAAATACATTAACGACTAAGAAAAGGGTCTTAAGCAGCAGGGGGTAGGCGTTCGATGAAGTATTGTGCGCATTAGGAAAATCCAAACTGCGCTTATTATGAGGAATGCTAAGAAATTAACATTAAGAGACAATTGACAAATTACAATAAAAGAGGGTTGGAAATTCAAGAAAGGATCAAATTATGTTAAATCACATAAATGTAAAGTAGAGTTTCATAGGAACGAAGCATGAATTATTTCTAACTATCTATAAACCGTTGTCCAAGAAGTAATATAAAACAAGAGCTTACGAGCGAGCGCTAGGCTTACATCTAATTATTCTAAAACTATACAAGTCTCTCCAATTCCACTTCAAGCAATTATCATTTGTGTTATATAATCTGTAAGTGTGTGCTATTAAACCAATTTCATCTGCTTCATTTCTTTTTAATACTTCGTTCAATTCATCAAGATTCTGTAATTAATTATTACATTAATTCACGAGCCCAAAATGATACTTTTCCATATATTACATATTTCTGTTTAACAAAGCAAAACAGCTGTAAATGTAAGAAACAGTACAAATAACAGTACAAAAAGAAATTGTGGCGTTCTGAAAATTCTCATTCTTCCTTGTAAATTTACAAATTTGTTGTGGTAACAACAACAATTCAGTAATAATGAACGAAATTTACTTCCAACAATATCTACAAAGACGCCAACTACACAGAACAATGTTTAATATTAGGTTGTTCGGAAAAAAATGTTTTCTTTTTAATTCAGAATGTTTATATACATAAGTATATAAATTTTGACTGAAGTTATAATCACCAATTGCATCAGTGACCTTTTGCCATTTTCCTGCTAGCAGTTGTATTCCACGATGATATCACCCAATTTTTCTGGAAGCAAAAAATTCTAAACATAATACGACATTTTTTTCGGAACAATCTAATAAATTGGATAGAAACATGGCACTTTATGGAGCGTTTCATAAAAATCGAAGGACGCATGGAATGTAGGAGTTCTCCTCAATGATCTGAGAATGAAAAAATATTATAAGAGGTAATTAATAGTGATTTATGAAACGTACAGAATTATGATACTACAAGAAAGAATGTATCCTTCAGCAATAATATCTTTTTGATACAAGTTTTCTAAATACATAATTTCATCTGAACCTTCTTGCTTCAATAATAAAAATGTATAATTTAATTACAAATGTTATCACTATCGCTTTGTTCTTACCTTTTTGGATATTGTTGGAACTAAATTTCGTTCGTTATTAATGAATTGTTATTGTTACCATAATAAATTGTCACGTTAGAACAAAAATTATTGCCGCCAAGAAAATTAAATTCGACCCGTCGGATCAGACGCGGCAACCACTTGTGCGTGGTAGCAATTAAAAGATGGAGGAAAGAAAAAGAAAGGCGTCGAAATCGATCGGACCTACCTGTGAGGATCTTAAAATAGTGGTAACGTCTATTATCCCAGTCTATTATCCCACTATTATCAGTGAAGACGGTCGTGGGTAACCAAAATTACGCACAAGTGTTCGTCGATAAGGAGGGCGGAATATCCCAGGTGTTAGTGTAAACCGGAAAGGGCGCCACCTAGCTTGTAAAGACGTTACCGTAGAGAATAGGTCGACGCTAGGAGTAGACCAAAGAAAGTCACCCTGTATAATCGGACTCTGAGTGACTCGCCGGTGTATGGTTAAAATTGAAAAAATAAAATAAAAAAAGGCTCATAAAGGCATCAATAGTATATGTGTAATTCAGTAATGAACTGTAGGCGACACATCGACAGTCTCTCATCAAAATGGAGGACGACAGAGAGGGCAGACGACCCAACTATAATTAAATACAAGCGAATACGTGCGCGTATGGTACTCCAACGTTCACACAACATATAACAAATTAAAATTTCATCAAATATATAAATATAAATATGACCTGAAAAGCCACGTTACTGTAAACACACAGAAAAATTGCAAAACAAAATGCAATTGTTATATGAGACCCAAATAAACTTGACAAGTATTAAAAATTATTGCGTTAACCCGAAAGCGAATAACAGTCAGAAGGGCTCACACAAACAATTATTGCGTTAACCCGAAAGCGAATAACAGTCAGAAGGGCTCACACAAACAATCACTGGACGAAGAAGAATCTACGTCAAGGCTCCTGCAAAAAGCCGTTGACAGAGGGCGCGACGCTGTACCGGAAAATTCCACTGGCGATTCAACGAAGAAGTCGGACATACAGTCGAACAAATTTCGACGCGAAGATAAAGAAATTAATCCTACTCCTTCTTGGCCTTCCTACCTCTCAGGTGGTTTAGGTCAGACAGTCCTCCGTTCCAACGTCCAGATAAGCGCTTGTCCGGGGGGAGGGAGAAGACTGAACCTTAGAAGCGGCTAATTCCCCCAGGAGGTCCTCCGAGAAACCCAAACGGGTATCGAGTAAATATGGATAACCAACTCAATACGAAGGGGAGGCCCGGTACGAGCGGGTAAGAAGAGAAAACGAGGTACAAAATTACAATGGTGTCCGAGGAATACGGGTGTGGTCGACAAAAAGACTTACCTCGTAAAATAATGGAGTTTTACGAGCGCGAGAGAGCGGCAGCAACGTGGAACTCAAACCAAAAGATCCGCAAAGCGTCGGAATAAAAGCAAACTCGAAGATTACGTCTGTAGTTTTTTTTTAAATCTGTGGTGGTTACCCATCAGGGTCCTAAGTCATAGACTTGTCAAGACCTCAGGAGTGGGAGTTTATTTGAGTGTGTGTAAAGTGTTCCATGGCTTTGTTACTTCCAACCTCCTCGCCGTTTAAGGGGAAGCAGTGTCGAATTTTATCCCCAGCACTGAAGGGTGTCTAAAGTCAGTATCGACCACCCCCGAGAAAAATCCCTAGCGCGGTTCGAACCGACGACCATGCGATTGCAAGGCCGGTCGCTTACCACTTGGACCGTTCAGGCGTTCCTCCGTAGAGTTTCGTTCAAAAGCGCCATAACAGCCAACAAGAACACACAACATGTCAACTACAGACGAGAGTTCAACCACGAGTAACCTAAATGTCGCCGGCGCGTTTCCAAGAGAAGCGGAACACACACGCCACCCAAATTTAAGAGTCAAGAAACAACAGACCCGCCGCGGGCATGGCTTCACCGAAGCCGAGATATACGTCGCGAGAGTGAAATAACGCTACAGGAAAAAAAATAACGTTACAAAATTTTTAAATTTACAAGAAAGAATGAGAGTTTTCTTCATAGCACACCATATTTTTCTTTGCACTATTATTTTCAACAATTTCTTGTATTTAGAGCTATTTTAGATTATTAAATAAGGATGTGTGATATATGGAGAAGCATCAGAAAAATAGAAAAAATAAGAAAAAAACGAAGTTGATAATGGTTAGACCGAGACGAAACGTTCTAAGTAAAATCTAATGATATTATCGTAAAAAGCTCAAATAAAAAAGAAAATTACGTTTTTCGGTTCATATGCAACTTTGTCCTAATTTAACCAACTTCGTATCTCTTACCGTTTTCGAAATCCCAATAGTGATCTTCGAATTTATAACAGCCTGTATATTCTTCAGTATATTTAAGCAATTAATTTCTAAGTATTAGCCGCGGAGCCAGTGCAATTGCACATAAATTTTTTTTTTATCGTGTTAATTGCATACCTGATTTAAATTAAGGCTCATTCAGAATTGAATTAGTGCAGAAAATTAGTGCAAATAGGTACTGCAGATTGGTCGTGTAAATGTTTGACAGATGTATTTTGATGTGTCTATTCACAATCAACAGACGTTTTGCACTAAGTTGATTGTGAATAGAGACATCAAAATACATTTGTCAAACATTTGCGCGGCCAATCTGCAGTACCTATTTGTACTAATTTTCTGCACTAATTCAATTCTGAATGATACCTACTTAATGTATATGTATTAACGAAATTTTGTATCTTTTGGTAATTAAAACTTTAACTGAAGCATATTTGATTTATTAAAAGATAAAATCTTTTAAGAACAAACCCACTCATAGCTATAAATGATATTTTGCCGACTTGGTAAGCACGGCTTTATTTTTTAGAGATGAATGATGAGAGTCCTATTTTTACAGCCTTTCTGGCGTGTGTATATCGAACACATTTCATTTTTACACTCTATTAGCTCTCGGTAATAAAAATTCTTATTCTAAATATTATTTTCATTTTGAAGAATTCAGAATCCTTTTTATTTTTAGGCAGAATTTTATAAATAATACTACACGTTCTGTCGATACTATAAAAAATATTCTTTGTTGTTATAAAAGCGGTTAAAAGTTAAAAAATTAACAATTTAACAATTTTTTAAGAAGACTTTTAGGTCCGTATTCATAAACAAAACTTGCGCTATGCGTTCACCAAATCATTGCGAATATGTGTTTATGTGCTGCAAAGATGTCTTTTACGGAATGTAATTCATAAACTGTTGTTAAACCCTTGTTGATTGTGCGTCCATTACACGTGAAATGTGTACATTTCATGAATTATTAGCGAATTATTATCGAGCGCATAGCGTAAGTTTTGTTTATGAATACGGGACTTAGATTAGATACTGACATAATAAATAAAATAATTAAACACAAAGTGAAACTGCATGTTCTGCAGAGAATCAAGAAATGGAAAAATGTCCAGTAAAGTTAAATATAGAAAATAAAAAGCAATAAGAAAAGCGAAAGAAAAAATCGATTAGTTGGTGTTTATCTTTGATCATAAGTCCCATCCTGGAGAGAAGATTATCTTTTGATGCAATTTTGCTCAGATTAAGACCCCTGTAGGTAAATGGCATTTGCATCAGATTGTATAAGATCAACAAAATTTCACGATGTCGTTAAACGCATGCAGGTACTAAAGCTGAGTTTTGAAAGCAGCAGCTTTTTGTTTCCGACCAAGATGGGGACTCAAAGCGGAATCCTCGAGCGTTTTTGCTCGATTTCATTTCCATCACATTTCCTTCCTCGTCCGCAAGTGAGTAATTGAACCTGACAAGTGACAAAGTCAGCTTCCTTTATTTTCTCTGATCCACTGCGACATGCAGTTGATTCGCCCGTAAATTTATGATCGAGGTTTTCTTTCTGACGACTGCTAAGTTGGAATTTTTTTAAGATATAATTTTATTGGTGAGAGTTTTAAATTTCCCCAATATTGTAACTTATTCTAAAAAAGAACGAAGTGATTATTACGAATTAGCAAAATAATAAAACTATATGCTATTAAATTAAAGTGAACGAAGAATGAATGATTCGTGTAGAGTGCGTAAATGTTGTAAACTGGTACATACATATTTAAAGTTCTTAAGATTTCCGTCAAAAAAAAAAAAAACATACAAAAACTAAAGCTGTTGAACTACATGAATACCGGAAAGAAAAATTCCCCGGTAAACAAACTCAAGTAACCGTAACGAATTCTGATGATTTGTGCTATGTAATGGCATCAAACAATTTCAAGAATTATAATCGTAATAAGACAACTATAATTAAGTCAAACAACTATACACTTCACAACAGTGTGTGTAAGTGTGTGTTTTGGTAATTTGGACTCTTCATTTTTTCATTTCAGAGTGTTGATAAATTCAATTAATCGAAAACAGTACTTCCAAGTAAATATACAGTGAAAGTTGAAACACGAGAAATATTGGGAAAAGAGTACTTATTAATAAATAAAAGCATACCAAACTTGTGCAAGTAGTTTTTTTTAAGGGATTAGAATAAATAAAAAAAATTCAGTGTATGAAAAGACAACCTGACGAAGAATTTCATGAAGGATTCAAGGAGCTCCATAAAGGCACAGGCAGCGGTTGAAATAATTTGGATACGTGGGTTGATCATCTGAAGATATTATAGCAAATTAACTATTATCAAGAAACTCACAAAGATATATTTTAATTGGCCAAAATTATTCTCTCACGTCATATTTTTTAATTTGGGTTTAATAATTAAACGTCTGATATCGTCTTTTAAACAAAATTTCGAAGTCATGTTCTATTGTCCAACTTACCTTTTAACTTTCAGCCATCACTTACAGTGAGGTAGGCATAAGTTTGAAAAGCTTTACATGGACCGTTGTTGGCCTGTCACCATTTTTGCTTCTTTTGCATCGAGACTTGTATAGAGACTACCTCCTCCTCACTTGTATACCTGACCCCATCCTGATTCGTTACAGGTTCAACTTTCTAAGCGGCGAAGAATGCTCCGGTACAGCTTCGCCATAAATATCCGTCCATCCGACGCGGACGATATATCTCGCCAGGTAAACTCCGGGCGAGTAATTAAGAAGTTCAGCCCACCATGTTTTTTGTTTGTGCAGGTATAACGCTTAATTTCGTCCTAGCATACTAGGCACATTTTTTTTGTGTCTCCGGAATGGAATTTGTGATTTAATGAAAGCGTCTGCCGGGATGAGGCTGCCGCTTTAGTCTGCGGTAATCAATTATCTGCAGATTTATTTTTATTATAATTAGGACTAATTTTGAATTTACTATGCGATGGGATTAACTTTGATGCCGTAGATCTTAATATAAATTCCTTTTTTGGATTTATCCTTTCGTTTTTGGTCCCTAAAAACCTCTATTCTTAAAATTAGTACTAAGGTATTTTACAGAATTTCTCTGTTATACCTTTAATGATTCAAATTTGATATGAATTGATTAATTGTTAATACATATATATGAATTCGAATGATTAATTCCTTTTCTCTTTTTCGTATTTTGTTGGTTTTCCTCTCGGAGGCTCTTCTTTGATGATGAATTTTGCAGTGTAGGCTCGTAGACCAATTTTTTTGTTGTGGAATGTATTTTATGTGATAATTTTTGGATGTAGATGGCACTCGCGAGCCTTCACATTCAAAAATATCCTAATGTCAGAGTTGAGTGTGTGTGGGGGTGTATAATAAAGAATGCCGTAGAAGAAAACGTAAAACACAGTTTATTGTACCACTTCAAATAATTAATTTTCACAAACTAATTATTCGCATGAAGAAGTTCGGGTTTTTAAAGGAAATTTATAATGGTAGGTCGGGTTTTTCACAAAACCTTGTACTGCTTTCTGCTTAGTGCATGCCAGATTTCGCGCGGCGGGGGTTTTAAAGCGTGACGGGCCATAAGTTCACGCGATAACTAACACGGCGCCCTCACTTATTTATTCTCCGAACTTCTTACTGTAACCTACAGTTTCCTTTATCACGTTGAATTATTATTGCATTATATAAATTATCCTAACATTTACAATTATAAACTTAACTCCTACGTATTTACACTTTAAAAAGTCTAAATAATTTATCTATAATAAATAATTTTAAATTTAATTTTAAATTGATTATTTCTAAAAATAAAAATATTTGAAAAAAACAAACTTGAATTAAAGAATTCCTTAAACAAATCTTCTAAAATACGTTTAACAAACTATACTTTAATTTATTTTTTATTTTTAAATTTTTTCTTTATGTTAAATGCCCGTTTTACACGGTCATATTTTTGTATCAAATTTATTACGAAGTGAGTGAGAAGTGCCAATTCAACCAATTAACATTCACTGTGGTAGCTTATCTCTCTCATTTCGTAATAAATTTGATATAAAAATATGACCGTCTAAAACAGGCAAAAGAAATTTTTAAAGAAATACGTATATATTTTACGTTGGTGATTGTAGAAGACATTTTTTAAAAAACGATAATTTTACTGAATAACAACTATATTTTAACCCTGGAGCCGTGGCGCCGGGTCTCTCAGACCCAGCGTAAAATATTTACCTTGATTACTTCCAAGAACTCATACACTCATAAGTGCCCTTCAGTTTGTGTGAGCATTCGGATGTAGTCGCATCGATTTGATTATGTTTATAGTTTTTGTTTTGTTTGCGAAAAGGTCTCAGACCCGGCGCCACCGTATTCGTGACTTTTTTTTCTTCACATAGTAACCACCGTGATCAGTTAAGCTAGTGATTTTTTTTAAATTATCAAATTCTCTTACATATACATATACATTAGGTTTGTTCGAGTTCTCGCCAGGACAGTCCTAGAACCGTCCTAGAACGTCTAAGAGCATGCGCACAACAAAATAGCGTGCATTTTTTAGTTATGCGCATCCTCCTGACAGTTGTGCGTTTGTCCTCGCGGAACCCGAACAAGCCAAATGTATATGTAAGAGTATTTGATAATTTTCAAAAAAAATCACGATAGTTACATAGTTACTAATATGTGAAGAATAAAAAAATGTCACGAATTGTGTAAACAAGTAATTTTTATATTCAGCTGATTTTTGTTCACTGATTTTCAATTGAGTATATATTTGTTCTTTACTTCTTCGTTATATGGAAAGTGCTATGCCTGTATTTTACCAGCAAATTAGGTAATTATTATATTAAGTGTTTTGTTCACGCTTATGTATATATGTATGTTTTAATTTACTTATTTTAGGAATAGTTTGTGAATTGTTAAGATTTTAAATTCCTTTAATTTCATATCACAAGAATTCAGGTATAATACCTGCGGCACCTGCTCGAATATTACGTTTGTATTCTTTTCTATGAATTCAAAACTGAAACACTTCTCTTTACCGGGAATAATCCCTTCTGACGAACACGCGGTTTGTCATATTCTGCACCTGGGGTTCTACGAGCTACTCAGGTTAATTTTAAGAAGTTCTCCCTCGAATTAGATTCATAGAATTCAAATCTAAAATGCATTTTTTAGAATTTCTAGATTCTTGTTATTTTTCTTAGCCAATCGCTCTTGTCCGAGTTCTAATCCGCTATTTCCCATTGGTGCACCTCAAATTTTATATTTTAAGAAAATATTTCTTGGCAACATAAAAATTTAGAAAGAAGCAGTTCCGTCTGGTCAATCAGCGCAGTAACTCATATTTAACAATCGTCGCGAATCAATCTCAAATTTGAACTAAACTTCAACTTTAAAACTTTACTGATTTATTTCAATAATTGTCAATAAGTTAGCATTAGTTTACTGTATAACTTTAATATTAATTAAAGTATATTTAAACGGAGTGTTGTGCTGTGTTTTCTTCTGCAATTTAACAACGAGAAAGCAGTCGTTCATGCTTTTGCACGGCGACACTCACATGGTCCTTCGACAGCCGGATAGCGCAATCAGTGAGCCTTCCAAGTCATCGTGGAAAAACAGCATCATTCAACTCCATTAAGAAAATTACCCTACGAGTGCGAAACAACTTCAACACGTTCAGTGAGTCAATCAATTTTTATTCCTTCTTACCTTTAATACTGCTAACTTCAACACGTTCAATTTTTATCCATTCTTTCCTTTAATACTGCCACTACATTACTCGCAATCAAAATGAGCGAAGCTAATTTGAAAGATCTCAAAAACAAAAGAAAGCAATTAAAAACTTCTCTTACAAGATTCAGCAATTACTTCGCAACATTAACACAAGATACCGACATTAACCAACTGAAACGGCGCTTTAATGTAGCAGAGCAATATCTCACGCAATTTGATAACATTCAGTGTCAAATTGAAGTACTGGAAGAATCGGACAATCATGACCAAGAAAGAGAAGAATTCGAGAATAGTTACTTCCAAATAATTAGTAAAGTAGAACAGTTTTTAAAGAAAAATAAAGTTGAATTTCAAGAAACTAAGACACAAAATCCAAACAATAATCAACACGAAAGTAACACAGTAAATAACGTACGTCTTCCAACTATTAAATTACCCACATTCTCTGGTGCTTATGATGAATGGTTTCCGTATCACGATACGTTCCTTTCGCTAATTCATACAAACAGCAGCTTAACAGAAATTCAAAAATTTCATTATTTGAAATCATCTGTATTAAAAGAAGCCGCAGACGTTATAAGCTCTCTGGAAATCAGTTCCGAAAATTATCACGAAGCCTGGGAAATATTAAAAGATCGATACAGCAATAAGCGTTTAATAATACAAAAACACGTGCAAGCTATTTTTGAGTTACCAACAGCCTATAAAGAAAACGCATCTGTATTGCGCCAAATTTTGGACGGTGTATTAAAACATCTTCGAGCTCTTAAGGCTCTACATCGCTCTACAGAATCTTGGGACGATTTGCTGATACATTTAGTTTCTACAAAACTTGATCATACCACGAAAAAGGAGTGGGAAAATAGTATCATCAAATCTGAAATACCCTCATTCAAACAAATGGCTGATTTCCTATTACATAGATGCGAAACTTTAGAAATTATGTCAAAGGATTCTTTTCAAGTGTCACGGCACAAGTCTTCTTCCAATAAAATAACGTTTTCTCATGTCACAACCCAAAAACAACTTTGCGGTATGTAAAGGAGATCATCTCATCTATCACTGTCAAAAGTTTCTTAAAATGTCAACTGAAAAACGTTTGCAAGAAGCAAAAAGTAACAATCTCTGCATTAATTGTCTAAAGCATGGACATCAATTAAACAAATGTACACTTGGAACTTGCAAGGAATGTAAGAAACGACACAATACGCTTCTGCATTTCCCAACTCAAGAGACATTAGAATCTCAAACCAAATCATCTGCAAGCGAATCGTCAGCAATCATTTCAGCACATACCTCCGAAGGAATTTCTCAAGTCTTCCTCTCCACTGCCATTGTGAATATCTATGATAGGCAAAACAAATGTCATCAGTGTCGCATTTTACTCGATTCTGGTTCACAATCGAATTTCATTACAAAAGACTTGGCAAAAAAATTGAATTTAAAATTTAGTCCCACATTAATTCCTGTCGTTGGAATAAGCAAGACAAAATCTCAAGTGACACATTATGTCACCGTAAACATGTCGTCCACATATAACGCATTCCGTACACAACTAAAATGTCTTGTACTAGAAAACATTGCGGAAAACATTCCACAAATTTCGGTCGAAAAGTCAAATTTTTCCGTACCTAAAAATGTGAAATTAGCAGATCCAAATTTCAACATTTCAAGTAAAATTGACCTTTTAATAGGCGCGGAAATGTTTTGGAGTTTAATTTGTGTTGGACAAATAAAAATTAATCAACTTTATTTACAAAAAACACAACTTGGTTGGATCGTTGCTGGAAAAATAGCCAGTAGCATGCAAAAATTCACAAGTATTTGTTGCAATTTATCTGTACAGAACAATTTAGATATCTCCTTAACAAAATTCTGGGAAATTGAAGAATGCTCACGAAAGGTACCTATGACTATCGAAGAAAGGGACTGTGAGAAGCATTTCATCAACACATTCAAACGAAATGAAAATGGCAGATTTATTGTTCGATTACCACTAAAGACGAACGAAACGGCATTAGGTGAATCCAGACAAAATGCAATAAAGCGTCTACATTTATTGGAGAAGAAATTATCCAAACAACCACAACTTAGGATAGAATACAACAATTTCATTCAAGAATACTTAGATCTAAATCATATGGCAAGGGTTCCTAAAGAAAATGTATCAGAACAAACTAGTTATTATCTACCTCATCATAGCGTGATAAAGGAAGATAGCCTCACCACAAAACTAAGAGTAGTGTTTGATGGTTCCGCCAAGTCATCCAATGGCACATCTTTGAACGACATACTCATGGTGGGTCCTACTCTTCAAGACGATCTATTCGCGATTGTTCTCCGATTTCGCACATATCGGTACGTAGTTACAGCTGACATTGCCAAAATGTACCGACAAGTGCTTGTCGATAAATCTCAAACGAAACTGCAAAGAATTGTCTGGAGATTTAATCCTGACGATAATATCGCAGATTACGAGCTATCAACAGTCACCTATGGGACTGCATCGGCATCATACCTGGCAATTAGAGCTATGCAGCAGTTAGCAATAGAAGAGGCAGAACACTATCCTAGAGGATCATCAATAGTACTAAAAGATTTCTACGTCGATGATTTATTAACCGGAGCAAATAACATTGACGATGCCAAAACAATTATTAAAGAAGTTACGACTCTGCTTGAAAAGGGAGGTTTCGAACTCCGAAAATGGTACTCCAATAGCAAGGAATTGCTCAAAGCTGTTCCAAACTCTGCTACAAACTCAACTCTTAATTTAGTCACGGATGACGTCAAGGCACTGGGTCTGCAATGGAACTCAAACACGGACTCACTTCAGTATCATTTAGCTTTCTCAAAATTATCTAACAAGATCACTAAAAGAACAATATTGTCCAAAACATCACAACTATTCGACCCATTAGGTCTGGTTAGTCCTGTCATTGTAAACGCGAAAATAATGATGCAAAAGCTGTGGGAACTAAAATTAGATTGGGATGAGTCTATTCCCACAGACATACATACAGATTGGTTACAATTCGAAAGGCATCTAGACTATTTAAAAAATTTAAAAATTCAGAGGCAGGCAACGGCAAGTATAAACGTTATCGATTTTGAAATTTGTGGCTTTTGTGATGCCAGCGAGAAGGCATATGGAGCATGTATATATTTAAGGTCTTTAAGTTCAGATGGGTTTATTAGCAGTAAACTCTTGTGCTCAAAATCTAGAATTGCCCCCGTGAAATGCATTACTCTTCCGCGGTTAGAACTTAGCGGTGCATTGCTATTAGCGCAACTCGTAGACAAGGTATTAGCCTCGATCAACATTCCCATTAAAAGAATTAAATTATGGACAGACTCGACGATAGTGCTCTGCTGGATAAAATCAACCTCAAAAAAATGGAAAACCTTTGTATCAAATCGAGTAAGCGAAATTCAAACTCTAACTCAAGTTGAAAGTTGGAATCATGTTAAGGGTACTGATAATCCGGCAGACCTTATATCACGAGGTACCTCTCCAGAGCACTTAGCTACATGCGAATTATGGTGGCAAGGTCCTGACTGGCTTTCCAAGGAAGAAAAATATTTCCCGAACTCAACAGGATCTATCAATGACATGCCAGAAATTAATCCAAAAAATTTGGAAATACGCTATGATCCTTGTGTGCAGGCTTTGTTAACTCATAATGGATTTAATCTTTTCGAGCGATATTCTGATCTAAATAAACTAATACGAATAGTAGCTTATTGCATGCGATTCAAGCAGAACCTCTCCGCCAAAAGTAAGGGGCTTCATGCGGAGATGTATTTGGGCTCTCTAAAAACATCTGAACTAGCTCGCGCAAATAACCTACTGGTTAAACTAGTTCAAGAAGAAGAATTTAAGCGAGAGTTGGAATGTTTGCGAAAAAATCAATCGCTACATGGTAAGAGCAAATTACTCTGTTTAAATCCATTTCTCGATGATGAGAATATCATAAGAGTGGGAGGCAGGATTCAAAAATCACACTTGACTTACGACAGAAAGCATCCAATAATACTACCAACAAATCATGCCTTCACAAGACTTTTAATAGAACGCGAACATCGACGACAACTACACGCAGGTATCCAACAAACAGTAGCGTCTCTCCGGGCCAAATACTGGCCGCTAGCCGCACGAGGAATTGTGCGACAAATAATAAGAAAATGCATTCCTTGTTTCAAGGCTAAACCAAAACCAGCGGAATATTTAATGGGAAATTTACCATGTCACAGAATTGAGCCAATGCGTCCTTTCATGAATTCAGGTGTCGATTATTGCGGACCGTTCCACATTCGAGATGGTGCAAGACGCAACAGTCGCATTATTAAGTCGTACGCAGCGATATTCGTATGTTTTGCTACCAAGGCTATACATATAGAGGTAGTAAGCAACCTTTCATCGGAAGCTTTTTTAAGTGCTCTGAAAAGATTTGTTGCGCGAAGAGGTCATCCAGCAAACATCTATTCCGATAACGCCACAAATTTCGTTGGTGCCAACAGGGAATTACAACAAATGTGTAAATTATTTGAGGGTACTGAACAAGAAAAGATACTTAATTACTTATCTCAAAGAAATATTCAATGGCATTTCATCCCGGCGCGATCTCCTCACTACGGTGGTCTATGGGAGGCTGCAGTAAAATCAGCAAAACACCACTTGCGACGTATTGCTGGCGACGCTCATTTAACATTTGAAGAATTATACACCCTATTAGTTCAAATCGAGGCAGTATTAAATTCCCGTCCTCTTAGTCCAATGTCAGAAGATCCCAATGATCCATCATTTCTTACTCCTGGTCACTTCCTTATTGGAGAATATCTCACCGATATCATGGAGCCAAACTTAGCCGCACTGAAGGTGGTCAAGGGAGTATCTTAGCCAACTGCAGGAAAGAAAGAAATGGCGTCAACATCATGAATCAACAATACAGCCGGGGAAGCTGGTTATCATCAAGGAAGATGGCGTGCCTCCGCATATATGGATCTCAGGACGGATTCTCCACGTTCATCCAGGGACAGACGGTATAATACGCGCAGCTACGGTCCAAACCACTACAGGAGTGACAAAACGCGCTGTGAACAAATTGTGTGTGCTTCCCATTGACGATAAAATATAGATTAACTATTTTTACCTTTGAAAGGAGATCCTTTCAACGCGGGCGGCATGTTCACGCTTATGTATATATGTATGTTTTAATTTACTTATTTTAGGAATAGTTTGTGAATTGTTAAGATTTTAAATTCCTTTAATTTCATATCACAAGAATTCAGGTATAATACCTGCGGCACCTGCTCGAATATTACGTTTGTATTCTTTTCTATGAATTCAAAACTGAAACACTTCTCTTTACCGGGAATAATCCCTTCTGACGAACACGCGGTTTGTCATATTCTGCACCTGGGGTTCTACGAGCTACTCAGGTTAATTTTAAGAAGTTCTCCCTCGAATTAGATTCATAGAATTCAAATCTAAAATGCATTTTTTAGAATTTCTAGATTCTTGTTATTTTTCTTAGCCAATCGCTCTTGTCCGAGTTCTAATCCGCTATTTCCCATTGGTGCACCTCAAATTTTATATTTTAAGAAAATATTTCTTGGCAACATAAAAATTTAGAAAGAAGCAGTTCCGTCTGGTCAATCAGCGCAGTAACTCATATTTAACAATCGTCGCGAATCAATCTCAAATTTGAACTAAACTTCAACTTTAAAACTTTACTGATTTATTTCAATAATTGTCAATAAGTTAGCATTAGTTTACTGTATAACTTTAATATTAATTAAAGTATATTTAAACGGAGTGTTGTGCTGTGTTTTCTTCTGCAATTTAACAACGAGAAAGCAGTCGTTCATGCTTTTGCACGGCGACACTCACATGTTTTTAATCAAAAAAACAGTCACAATTAAAATCTAGGCAGTTAGTACTTTTCATTATAGACTAGATATGAATATACAATGTTTACAAATGATAAAAATTAAATTTTGGAAAAAATACAAAGGTATTATTTTACGGGTCCGTCAGACCCAGCGCCACCGTACTTGTTACGAATTAGGGCGCCACCACTGCAGGGTTAATTATAATTGAAATTAGTGGTGGACGCTTACACGAAAAGCAGTTAAATTAACATGCTTTTTAAGAAAAGCGTATAAGCATGTTAAATAAAATAAGTAGTTTTCGTTAAAAAAAGCTCTTGAAAATAATTTCGCTGTTCGGCGGCGCACGTGTTTAAACAGTGAGACGAAAAACGAGCAAGAAATTTTCTATTCGATAAAAAATTTTACGAGATACTATTACTAATGCGGATGCGGATGTTCTGCAGAATCGTAAAGTGTTCTGACGAAAGGTTTACAAGATTTAGTTTATATACGGTATGATACAAAAACAATGACAAATCAATGATACAATTAGTTTACATACTCAGCATTGGGTGATCAAAATGATATCATTGCAGGTGGCTGCAAATCGAAATTAGTCATGCGAAAACAAATTGCCAAAATAAAATGTATAAACTTATTAGATCATGCGTAACTGACTAATCTGCTGACCAAGGGTGAGTATGCGTGTTGATGTTTATTTTCTAAGTTTTACGTGAAGGAATCTGTAACATATACAATAAAACCGCAATATGTATGTATACAGGCTGTTTTTTAACTTCATTCAAAAAATGAAACCAGTGAAAGTTGACATTAAAAGTGATAGAATGAAGCAGTTTTTGTATAACAATTGATTAATAAATATTAGAGACAATAAATGTTTTCGGCGAACGATGAAACAGTTTGAAAGTCCCTGGCTTATTATTATTACGTAATTACGTAATCGGAGAAGTATGCCGGTGCGATAGCATCGGCTGTTAAACTGGGTCAAAAGTTACTCACTTCTCAACCGCACTTCGTCGCAGATAACAGCGTTGAAAATATGGCCGAATCTTCCAATAGTGTTGTTGTGGACATTTGTATGCACAGCCAGCGTAACCGAGATTGCCCTTTGTCAAATAGCAGATCCTTTGTGTCAGTTGTGCAGTTTGTTGTTTGGCAAGTTATTCGTGAGGAACAATTACCCGTTCCATTTTCAAAGACTGCAAGGCTCTGATGCCCGCAGATTACCTCCAACATATGAGATTTTATCGGTGGTTACTCCGGGAACAGACGGACAATCCAAAGTTTGTTAATAACATTCTCTTCTCCTACGAATCAATGTTTACAAGCGATGGTATGTTTAATTTTCACAACATGCATGTGTAGGCAGGTATGTCAAACGGCACTTTAATCGGTATGTTTACGTCTCACGCAGGAGGGAACTTCGAACAATTATTGTGGGTGAAGGTCACCGTCCATTGCGTCTAGCGGTTCTACACAAGGAATTGTCGGATGTCAGTATGAATTTTTTGATTTTTTTTTTCGTTTTAATTTTGGTGCATCCATGAGAATATCTGTTACCAAATACGCCATTAATTTTTTTGCACGAACTTGAAGAAAACCCTGTATAACTCCAGGCAATTTTCTGGTAGTACTTCGTTTGCTTCCTTTTAAGTAAACAAATTGTTATATTATTTCTCTATTCCTATTACGTTTTCAAATAGCTTCATGTGAATATTCTAACTTCAAAATTCTGTCAAAGTGATATATTATGTATTTGATATATTATTTTGATTTGCCTTATCGTTTGCTTTCGATTCCAAACAAGAAGTTCTCCTAAAAACTAATTCCATCAGTTTAATACTTATTTGTTTCATCAAAGTAAAAGTGTTTTTCCATTTTTTTTGCTGCAAAAACACATACATCACGCACTTGTCAATGTAAATCCGCTCGCATCCATTCCGAGCAGAACAAATCGAAGAAAACCATGATTTATTGCCGCACGAGGTAGATTACGTATGTAAATTTAATCACGGAAATGAACCAGGTCTGTGCTGCCTCGACGTACTTTTATAATAGGCGAAGCTCGTGAATTCAGAACATGTTTCAATCAACGGCGACAGTTTCCCTTTTTTTTACTGATACAATCAGAGACCTAGTTTTTACAATACGTTTTTATGTAAATCATGTTATTCAAAGTTTGTATGAAAAAAAGAAATTGACCATTATTTGAAAATACAGGACTCAATTTACTTGAGAATGTAATCAGTTCATAACGTGATACATATACTTAATCAAGCCATTTACATTTTATGACGTCTCTTAAACTTGACTTCTCTTTGTTGTACTCAAAGTTACTTCTAAATAAAAGAAAAACAAAATGTTGTTCTTTCCGGACTAGGTTGATTACTTAAAAACCCACCCTCGTAATTTACATTATAAGGTTAAAGGCTCTTTTAGACTGCCCTATTCTTGCATTTGTAGTATTTCCCTGTGCCACTAGAAAGGAACGCGATTTCGTTTCGAATAAAAAATTATCTGAAAAAATAGAATGTATTCTATCTCCAAACTGTATCTGCAGCTCAAAAAAATTATTGTTCTGAATATTATTAAATTATTACAGATATTGAACAAAATCTTGTACAAGAAACTGAACTGTTTATCATGAATATTATAAAGGCGTTAAATGAAGCCTGGCTGTTCAACATAGAATAATTTCTGGTAAATTGAAATTTATGCGCAATATCTAATTATACAGCCTGTCAAGTGTGTCAAACTTTATGATCAGACAACAAAGCGTACTGAAGCGTAATGTAAATATGTTTACTTCTTGTTGACCTACTAAACATAAAACAGGCATTTCTTAACGGGTGGAAACTCGAAGCGAAACAATTTTATTTATCGCAATAACCCGGAGTGCTTTTAACGCACGGTAATTACATGGTTGCGAATACTAACATGTTCGCTAGGCTAAAATAGAATTTCTAAATTGCAATGTGTTAGCTTTTCATCTGGACTTTGGAAATTGCATCGAGTCTTTCTATAATAAACAGTAATTAATTTACTGGATGGTGGAGTTGAAGTCGTCTTTTTTCGTTATGATTTGCGAAGCGCACCCGAAATTAATTATAAATTTGGAACACTCGTTAGATTCGATCGGGATTAAATTTTCGAAGGGGTGCGGAACGATGGCGCCCTAATTAAGTGGAAACTGAACGTCGTAATATTCGCACTGCGAATTTGTTTCGCCCGACTGGAACGATGAGATAAATTAAAATCGCGACGCGAACTTTCCACGAGAAAACTCCGAATCCACTTTCCGATATCCACGTTTCGATATTTCCCCGCCCTCGAAACTACGAACACACCGAACGATAAGATCAACAGGAAAACAAGCCCGGCAACGCTCAACTTTTAATTAACAAAGTTCCGAAGTCGAGAGTCGGACGTGACCTGCATTTTGAGAGGCAGAAAAATGACGAAAGTAACGCTAAAGATATTACGTTACTTACAGTACAGCACAGTCAATATTTACGAAACTCTAAACTTGAAACTTAAACGAGTGATCTATGCGTACTAGCTATTTGAGCTGATCGTTCATAAAAAGTTGTTCCAAGCAAATCCGTATCTGATTCTGTTAAGGTTTTCAAGGAGTGCCGTAAGGTTCTATTCTTGGGCCTCTACTTTATATATTTATACCTACCTGTAAATGAAGTACTGTTTTGTAATATTGTCAAGTACATCGCTGATATATTAACACCCAATTACCTTATTATTTTTATCCAAAGATCTTTCAAATGTGACCTGACCCAGCCCTCATAACTGCTACCTATCAACAAACTAAATTTGCGCATCAAAATTTTGATTTCTCTATAAAAACTCATTAAGATGCGTATTTATTTCACTCACACTTGAGTATTAGAAATAAAAATCTGTAAATCCGTTATAAAGAAAATAAAAGAAAGGTAAACAATGACAATAGGAACTAACAAATTCAAGGAAGAAAGTCGAGAAAGATTTATTGCTGTTATTGCATCTTTATTACCGGCATATTATAAAACGATTAACATTTTCCGTTTCCGTGTAATAATTCTCCTCGTTAACACATCCATTCGTCTGTTAGTTACGAAATAAGCGATCGATAAATACTTTCTTTAATGAGGTTGGTAGATTGTCATTTCGCAGAGGTGAAAGTTTACACAAAATCATTATAATTCCTCAACCTCTACCGTACGCTTTTCAAAGTGGTGGTGATATCAATGTCACGGAACTTGAGCTCTGCGTCAACAATCACCGAAGATACAAACGACAATTATTTCAGTATTATTTCTTTGTTAAAGGTGAATGAGAAAAGTGGATGGAGTTATGCTTCTTATGTCTGATGCAACACCAGACGCGTTTTATTTATGACGCAAAGTTCTTCTCTTAGGAAAACCAACTTTAAAATTAGAATCCAGTATCTAAAGACTTAAAAATTTGACACTACCGTATTTCTTGATTCAATTTAAATTTGATAGTAACAAAAACTTAAACTGAATCCATAACTTTCTGAAAAAAATAGAATGTGTTCTATCTCCAAACTATATTAGCAGTTCAAAAATTTCTTGTTCCGAATATTTATTGTAGAAATTGAACAAGATTGTACAACAAACGGGGTGGTCTAAAATGGCTTTAATATCAAGCTTATTGAATGCTGTTCATTCAGTTTGTGCCGAAAAAAATAATAATAAAATTGTTATTAGCGTCGGAAGTGCTTTGCTTTTGACAAATAAGTGTTATATTTGAATTCCCCTTGCCTGAAGTTTTGTTACAATTTTTAATAAAAACTTGTAATTCTGAAAAGAAATGTAAATTATTTTCTTATTGATCATTTCTGCTTAAACAATTTTAAGGAAGATAAATCACGTTAAACTCATATGACATAATATACATATGACTCATAAATATTTCATACAGTGATTTGCCTGCAGGACCTTAGTTATTCACATCCAGTTCAATTGGGGTTAGTCCGGGTTGATTTAGCTGAAGAGGTTAATAGTTCGCCGACGAATGTAATTAAGAGCCTTCCATTTACGCCGGTGATTAAAATATGGTGGGTGTGGAACGTCACGGGCACAAATTAATAGTATCGCCGGGTGTGTGTTAAAACACTTGTGGGCGGTGAAATGTTGGAGTGAAATGACCATGATTCATAATTTATAATAGAATAATGACAAAATCTCATGTAGGCAAAAAATCGAAAACATTGAGAAATTAAACAAAGAAGTTATAACTTGAACTCCTAAAGGATTAATAAGAATTATGCAAAAAATTACAGTGTTAATTTAAGTTAAAAACACTGTTACAATAATAGCCGAATAATAATAACCGAACGATTTGTATAGTTTTGTATGAGAGTCTATGTCATTTTAACATCATTTTCGCAAACGAGTCTTTCCGACCGGGTTGATTTGTACAAAAAGCATTCTTTTCATACCACCATGGGATCAAATGGAAATAAATCCAGTTCAGGATCACTTCAAATTCAGATCAGTTGCGAATCACTTATGAAACGAAAACGTATAATATCTCTAATTTTATAATTAAAATGTAAAAGAATTACAAGGATTGTAAATAGAGTAGTGATAACATCATCATATCAATATTTATTCACTCGACAATACATATTCCATTCAGAACGGAATAAAATAGAGTGCATCAAGTTTATCGACTGTCAATAACTGTCAGATTTCACTCATTATGTTTTAAAATCTTTATATTTTTTTCTCAATTACTGGATACAAAGACCTTAATATCGACGAATATATGTATAATAATATTCCTTGGGTTCAGTAAAAGGCAAAATTACTAAAGCTTTGGCATTAAAAATATAATATCGGTCTATTTGCTCAAGGACTCCCGGACCAGCTGACCTCATTAAGATCCGGAACCACCGACCGCCGCCAATTTATTATTATTAAATATTTAATCAAATGAATGCATCAACAACCATCAAAATACTGCCTGCGGTCGAGTTAACGAGAATGATCTCCGGTGAAAACATCATTTTATTACGATCGCTCTCCGGGAATTTGTAGCTGACATCACGTGCGCATTTTTTTATAAAAATTCTTGCCCACTTATAAATATGTATTTTTAACGGAATTAGACATCGATAAACATTATTTCTACGTGTTTAGTTTGCCGCGATTGAATGATGATTGAAAAAGTTTGCAGTCGAAAATAAGTACGTGTGGGAGAAAATAATTTAGTATAGTTTTAAATTTACATTGGCAACTAATAAAATCCTATTTGTTTTATACCTCAATTTCTTACCTTTAATTACACATTACTTTAAGAAAACAGTGATGATAATGGTAGTTATTCGTGGGGGGCAATAGATGATTTATTTTAATATGTATTTAATGAAGCGAATTCTACATAGTATTCCCTTGTTTGCAAAGCAATAACTCTTCTAATAAAATTATAATTTATTCGCTTCAGCACGTATAGGTTTCTAAATGAAATTTGTTTTATTATTTATGCAACTCTGGTACGAGTGCGTTTTATCTTTTATTTGTCATTAATTGTTTGTGTTGCAGCATTTATTATTAATGTGGTTTTGTTTGTTGTTGTTTTCTTTATAGTCGATATTACAAATACCAATGCATAACATTTTATTTATACATGCTAAAAGAAATATACAAATCTTGTACAAACCAGTTACCTACTAAGAATAAACAAACGTCAGAAGAATTTGAAATAAAAGATGGATCAAAACAAAGAAGAGAGAAGATTCAACGGAATCAGGAATTTGGTTTTTATTTTTCTTACTTATTGCATTCCTTTATTTTTGTTTTTGTTTTTCTTATTAAACTGCAAATCTATTCGACCAAAATTCTAAACTCTATCGATTGGAATGAAGCAATAGTTCTCATCGATTAAAGCTTCTTTCTGAAATTGTCACGGCACTTGATTGATTTACCCTTTACCTTTTATGATAGCAACTAGCAAGACTCATTGAAGCGTGGCCATCTACTTCAGTGGTGCTCACTACTTACTGGACACAGATATGCTTATTGAAGAAATAAAAAAAATCCGGACGTCAAACTGAAAACTAAAGAATGGTCAAATGAAGCTTGGAATGAAAACACTGAAGAGAAAGTGAAGACATAGAGAAAAGCAATAGCATAGATACAAAATTTCATATAAGTTATAACTGAACTTATAGGTTTTGGCTCTCATATTTAAAATTTGTGTCATATGTAATTATAAAACAATTAAATACAAAAAAAATATAGAGAACTGACAATTTGAGTAATAAGAATCTGAGAATATTAAAAATAACGAATTCTGTAAGAATTCTATTTTGGTTTTGCTTTAATAGCTTTTCACCTGTAATGCAATTTTAAAATTTTTTGGCCAGTAACAATTAATGGCGATTGGTGAGGGACACTTTTACTACATTTTATTTTTTAATTTATTTGAAATTTTTAATAAACGAGAATAACCTTAATTCATTCTGATTTTTTATTTCAACTATTACTTCAGGATCAATGAATCATCAGATCATACTATTCTGGAAAAGAAATTCTGTTTTGGAACCCAGCAGTTTTAATCTCTTTTTGCACCTGCATTGGACTTAATGACTTTTTCTCAACTTTCAACTTTTGAGACTTCGTTCCATACTTTTCTTTAAGATGAAATGTTGTCAAAGCTCTCAAGAAGATCTATTGCTTGAAACGCTTTCTCGTAATCGTCTTAATGAACGAACAGTATTGTCCCAATAGCTACCTTAGTTGATTAGGTCAGGAATTAAAAAAAAAAAAACAAGAAATTTTCTTCCAGAAACGCTTGCTCTGCCACGTGCGAAAATGTGCTTCAGAGAAATAAATGTTGCAATCTAAGAGAGTTTGTTATTAATGCATGTGTAACGTTAGGCTTTTCAAGCTTGTTATGGTGTGAAACGTAACACCTGCGGGCACATAGTCATTTACGTTGTGCAATGTGAATGTGTACTCACTTCCCGTTTGGTTTAAGACAATGCGTGAGACGCATATGTGATGCGTTTGCTTCGCGCTTATTTGCAATACTTGAACTGCCAGTTCATAAAAAAAGTACTTTTGAATAAATAGATTGTACCAAAGTTCAAATCAGGCATTTATGTGACAGAAGGGAATGTAACTATTCCACCTTCGCGATTCTACCTACACAAACCCTTCTATTTTACAGTGATTCATTACGAATGAGTTTCAGGAATTTTGATGAATATGAATTTTGCTTACGTACCCTTACCGGGTTTCATTCACCACGCTTTAACTGTCAACGACCTTAGTTTCAACTTAATCGTAGATATCATCACCTCGAAGTTCTGGAATAGTTTTGTAATGTAATGATGTCTTCCCTATACAGTTGCCCCGCAACTCGTAAATAAGACCGGCGATGCCGAAATACTCCTTGTATTAAATAAATATTTAATTAATATTATGCGCATGTTGCCGGCGTTGTTTAACAAGTATGCACATGAATATAGGAGCGTTTGGTTGTGTAATATTCTCCTTTACGAGGAAGTGTCTTCACTTGCGTGCAGATAATTATAATTAATAAATCATGTTCAAAGTTAAGGCGTCAGTATGTTCATACGTACATCAAATAATTGCTTTTTCATTATCTGCACTCAGTTGCTTTGTGGAGATATCTTTATCACTTTTTTTCAACTTCGTAATCAGCGCGTTGCATCCTGTTTTCTATATGTGATTCATTGCAATTATATCGTCTGACAAACAAAGCAGACACTGTTTTTATTATATATAGATACATAAGGTTATAGTCAATTAAATGACTTGGATTTTACATTAACAAAGAGATAACGAGGAGGTCCAATCAGAAAATAGTTGTCTTACTTACTTTTTACTCTGTAGAAAATGTCTACAATACCTCTTTTACAGTTAGACTCGAAATATCTAAAAACAGAAAGAAACTAAAAATTGTCGCTTTATGTATACAGAATGTCTCAAAAGTAACGCCCATGTTTGTGGGATTCAATCCGAAACGAATCGAATTGAATGAATGATAAAACTTCCACAAGCAGGGCACAAATAAACTCTTCATGGAACCTTTGGCTGGTATAGCCTGAGAATAATCGCCTTACCAGATCTTCCACTGGAGAGGACGACACTCAATGTACTGAGGGTGGCAGCTTAGCTGTCGAAATACGTATCTACATTAAACATTTGTGTGTGTAAGAAACCGGAATTCTGTAAAGAAAAAATTATACCAAATTAGAAAATAAATTAAATTTCTTTTCACGCGAACAATTAAATAAAGTACTCTGTACAAAGGGGGGCAGTTTTTCCGTTTAGAATGAAACGCAAATGTTATGTTACTTATGTAGATCAATTTAAACCGCGATTTGACACAATATGAAGCCATAACGTTTCGCAGAAAATATCTGTTCTCATCACAGCCGGCGCCAGTACGAAACCTCTTAATTCAAAAAAATGTTCATCCTGTCGGTAGCTAATTTCCACTTAGAAGCTTCGCGCAGGACAAATATTCAAATTTAATTGACCCACGTAACGATAGCCACCCACTTACAAAACCTAGTATCAATGTTTTAAATACTGCCGCACAGGGGAGAAAAAAATTAGTTCCTAGTTCCAGTTCCATCAGAGTTCTTCTTTCTACGTGATCTTATCGTGAATCTTCTTCAAGTTCGGTTTTCGTAAAAGAATCAATTTATTCTTTCCACAACTTACATTCATACAGTAAAGAGAAAAATCCGTGAGTGTTTTTAGTTGTTTTAATAAATTTAGAGTAAATCGTAAGCAAAGTTGTTAGGTAAAATATTTAAAATTGAAGTGCCCGAACGTTTACTGAGCTTAAAATCAACTTGTTTGTTTTAAATTCAGTAATTAATAAAAGCATTAAATGTATACAGAAATCCGTTTCTTCTCTCTTGGAATTAATTTTTGATTATATTGTTTGTATTTTCCTTATTGATTCTGTGTTATTTGATATATTATTTCTTTGAATCTTGTTCCTAATAGCATTTTACTTGCAAAAATTTAATTAACTTATGTAATTTTTATTTAAATATATTTTCGAAATAGTAGGGTATTCTATTAAAATACAAAAATTCGTAGACGTAAAAAAGTAAAAGAGAAGAATAGGAGAAAAATTCAACAATCCCGAAGTTATACAGTAGCGGTTACGGTAAGGCATTAAACACTATGTTTAGTGGCTAACGAAAGTGTAATACTTTTTCTTTTTAATTTTAGTAAGTGTTGAATATTGTTACTAGAATTCCTCATTTTTTATTTTAAGTTGACTAGTTTTTCTGACGAACGTCTATTTTCGTATATTCTTTTCGTTCTAAGAAACACTCGTTTGCTTTACTTCGCTTTACCTTAAGACGTAACGATAACAAATGCTCTTCAGAACAGAAAATCGACCTACATACGATACAGTAGTAAAATACAGTAAGATGAAAAAAGGTAAAACAAATACATACACAAAAAAATATACTTTACTTCGAAAGTTTGTAGATTCAATAATTTATAAATTCTTGTATGTATTTAGGTAAAATAAAATATTCTGTTAAAAGATTTTTTAACATTGTGATTAGATTTGTATTAGGAAAATGGATCTAGCTAGTTCGTCGGAATCTCAAAGAGAATATTTCATATTTAAACAAACCTAACGTTCTCGATGAAATCGAAAGTCGACTGATTTACGTTAAATTCCATTGATTAACACCTCTTTAAACGAGTATTGCTCAACTCCTCCGAGTCTGCGTTAACGAAAGTAAATGATCAATTATCACATGTAGTTGTGAGAGAAAAATGACTGTTTCTAAATATTCTTAACATATAGGAGTATTTATTAATACGTGTGTTAAGTTATTCTCTTATCAAGTAGTTTACAAATTACTCCACAACTTTTTTTAACAGGGGCTGGCATTTTAATAAGGCCCGATTTCATGAACGCAAGTTAAATTTAACTCTCGTTTTATTACCCTAGTAAAAATTGTAGTTAGTAGAAATAACATTAACACGTCGGAACAGTTAACTGACCTTACTGTTTGTACTATAATATATAAGAAAACACTGAACGCGCACGGATTTTATGTTCTTATATCATTGAATAGAATACAACACTTTAATTTTATCGACTTCAGATGACAAGGCGTCGTAAAAAGCCGATACTAATTGACGGGCGTAACACAGGATCGCATTTGATAAACTAATTACCATAAATCAATAAACAATCGTATAATTAATTCCACGTTCGTGACACATTCCAATTACAACGTGGATTGGATGTGGGTTAGGTTAAGGTTAAAAATGCTTTGAGTGCAAAATTAAAATAAACAGCATTTATTATTTTCTTTGCGAAAAAACAGAAAACTCATGGACGTTTCTAATTATCATAATTGTATAATTTTCAATGGGATGATATTTACAGAAGAATATTTATTATTAAACTGAAGTCTCAATAGTCAAGGTACAAATGAAAAGTGCAGCTTACTAACCACTAACCCATGAAGATACCAAAAAAATATATAATGTATAGTGTCCGGTATGCTTTACCCCTGGATGGCTTAATTTATTTTTAATAAGAGATATCAATCTTGTGGAGTGAAGAAAAATGCATAGAGTAATAATAAATAATATATGTACTAATAATTATTTCACCTTCATGGCTTGTCTTAGCATAGTGATGGTAATTTTAGTGCATATTTTGTGTATTCGAGGACAACTCTTTGTACTTGTTGTCTTGTTTTCAGGTGAGTTTTATTGTGTATTTTTGTTTGTTTCTGTGTTTAATGTGTGTGTTTTTAGGTCTGGTTCATGCTCACCGCACTGTCATACCTCCGCTTATTAACCATCCAATACACCCTGCTATAGCATAATATACAGGAAGTGCTATTATACAACGTGTTTGTAAAATAAGTGCAAAAATTTTAACCACATTACCGTGAGAGCACATAGAACACGGAAAAGTTAAAAAAAAATTATTTTTTTCATAACGGGGGAAAATTAGTTTATCCGCCCCTGATATGACGGTCATGAAACAACAAAAAACTTACGGAACCTGCTTCGCTGATCGTAGGCAATAAACATCGCAGGCGTGACTAATATGCAAAGGCGCACTCACTCACCGAATAACATCTGTGTGGAAGAACACATTCAAACGTTCACTACAGTAATTTAGGAATGTTTATAACAACTGTTCAAAGTAGCATCCATTAGCTGTAAATGTTCTTGCATTGATTTGGAAATGTGTTTCCATAAATCCGCCGTGCTTCTTCAGTTTCTCGAGCTTCGCCGTAGATAAGGAGCATCCGTTCTCTCGCCGTTCGTGATTTGCGACATTTTAATAAGTAATACTAAGCACAAAAAATAATAATCGTATTTAGCTTTAAGTCGTTCAGCCACTTTTCAGAAACTAAACTGTTGATCAATCCCAAAGGATACGAAGCAATAAATTGTGTGTCATGATATGATCATAAATGAATTAAAGTGAAGCAAATTCCTTGGCTACGATACGACTTATTGCGACGTGAAAAAAAATGCTTTTATTAGCCGCCCGACTTCGGCAAAGGTCACTGGGTCATTGCTCGATTGTAGTTCTGTTTTTTGTTCCAACAGATGCTTTCTGCAATCGCAATAAAATTTCCTTTTCTTGATCTACCTCAAAGACATTCTTGCCAGATTTTCAACTGCGATTTTCTCGAAATTTGTAAAACTTTTGTTAAGGACATATGAGTTCAATCGTTGCCATTATGGTGATGATGTATTACAGGTTTAAATATTTGCATACAGTAAAAGAACACCCTGTATATTAACATATAATTAATATACGATACTTAGTTAAAAATTCTCGGCTGTAAAATATACGAGAACGGCTGCAAATTAATGTGCCAGATAATAATTGGTTAATGGAAGGAAGTATGATTCAATGATTCGAAATAACTTGGGTAGTATTATAGTCGGTCATGTACTTGTTGTTGGCTTTGGTTCACTGACTCATTCTACTTCTGACACCTCGCTCAATAAACATAAGCATGATAAAACGAATTTAGCGAGACGTCAAGTAAGTTCTTTAATATACCTACTTTTGCTCGATCAAATTTGTTTTCTTTCCATATTATAATATCACCAGCAAACTGCTACCTGTTTTTACGTGTTATTTGATAACTGCTACCTGTTATTTAGCTGTTTATAAACTGATACCCGTTATCTGAAAACTGCCAACTGTTCTTACCTGTTATTTGTAAACTGCGGCTTAGCTTGCCCTCTTCTACAAAACGCCTAGCAAAAGTGACGATTGGTGACCATACAAGCGAGTTTGATACATCAATGTAAATTCTCCATAAGAGAGTGGCGCCGCACCCCCGTAGTATATGTGCTTAGGTAAGATTCAAAATTGAACTTTAGATAATGTAGGTAACAATCAAAATATTTTCATTGCATTCAAGGTAAGTACATAGTTGTATATGGACGCATTGTATGGTATCATAAAGAACAATTGTAAATTGCACTATGAACATTGTTCCACTTTCATACGCTGTCGTTTCAGCGGCGAGCGAATAAATAATGAAACGAAACGTTTTGCTGCATCGCATATTGATCCTGAAAAGATGGTCGTTCAAAGGAACGCGCCACGTCGACCATAACTTGGAACCTAAGGGTCGTTCAAGCATTATGCGAGCAGAAGACGTAAAAACGTCAACGCCAATATAACAAGGCCCTCGACGATGTTCTCGAGGGCCCGTCTTTCCGTATCTAGTTGATCGTATTTAATGACGTGCAGGACTTTTTGGACACGCGTATATTTTACGAAAAGAAACAGAAATTAGATGTCACCATAAACATAAGGAATCAAATTCAGTTTGGTAGCAAAAATATAATTGTTATACAATGTATGGTGTATGGTAATCGGATTAATTAGCGCGTTTGTATACGATTTTCTTTATAAAGAAAAGGAATATAAATAACTAGTAAGAAAATCATTTTACTTTTTGATGCCTTTTCGTGACTAGTCCAGAGATCAACTTTATTCATTAACATCATCATCCTTTAACTGTAATTGAGGATAAAGAAATGTTACTCGGGAAAGAACACCAGCAATTTTACAGTCGCATTGTTTCAGCTTCCGTCACAGAGCGGGAAAAAAACTGTTCCATTGTTCCATGTTCCGTTACGAGCACGTTTGTCGTTTCGCAACCGTTCAGATTTACGATTTTCGCGCGCCTAATTCACCATACAATTAACGATTATGCGTGATCGTCGCGTTCGAAGTTTAGAAGCTGTTGAATTCACTAATGGAAACGCTAGACCGGAAAATAACAGTTTCATGTAGGTCATTACGCACGTATGGCAGTTATTATTCTGGGAAATGTAGATGTATGTATGTGAACGTGTAACTGTAAATTTACGGTGTGCTATTGCAGAACGGTAAGGCTGGATTTATAAATTGCTATAACCACATAAAGCAAGAACATCAAAAGCGTACGCGTACTTCAGAAAACTGTTCAGTTTAAATATACTCACTTTAATAACTGCATACTTCTATGATTCGGTTTAGATTATATTTCCGTTCTATTTAAGAAGGAAAGAAACTTTTTTCGAGCGGACAGTATGAATTTAGAAGAGGCCGGTCAACTATACAAGCCGTCATGGATTTTGTATGTGGAATCCTTAAATAAATATCAGTAGCCTCGATCTGACTTTCTGGATCAACCTATCCCCCCGAATGTGACTCCTCCAGGAGACTGAACCACGTGCAGCGCATCTTCAGAGCGACAGGCGTGAGTTATTTCAAATTTCTGCTTTCAAAATATATCCAGATGTTTTTTAAAATAAAAATGATATATTATTTAACCATTTTCGTTTGTTGTTAGTCGTCATTCCTTAATTTACATAGATTTTTCTTGAAGATTGTCTTTACCAAACGCAAATTTGTCTGTGATGGCTTTGATTATAATAAATTGATTTGTTACAATCTACGTACTACATGTTCACTAAAACGAGAAACTAACGATACACTAATAGGTTTGCTTCGAGTTTGCTAATATCTACCGCAAGCTAATGAAGCAATTCAAACAAACTTAGCATTTACACGAAGTTAAACTATATTAATGGCTGCGACTAAATGCACCCTTGATTAGACTCCAATGAAATAAGGCCCTCGTATTTTTAGAATTATTCCTCTCGCAAGGCAGGTTGTAAGTCGGTCTCGTCTCGGACATAAATTTCCAGTCCAGACATCTCCGGTTGGTTTATCGCCGCCGGCTACACTTATTACTGCTCGTTTATTAACTCCTAAATACACCCCGGGTATTAACAAAATATCATTTGTTAGAAAAGTGCCCGATGATAGTGTTTTGTGACTTCGCGCTCTGGTAAATTATTGTGCACCCGGTAGCCAGAAGGAAATGGAATTTTTCTTCGTTGATCTCTCGACTTCTTTACTCCTTGTTTTTCTCTTGCAAAAACTGGTTTTAAGACGATTTCCTGATGCTCTCTGAAATAGTTTATTCATCTAGCATGGTAGACTAGATTCATTTTTAAAAGTACATGCTGACTCATCGATTTCTGACCGGCGGGCTGCAAACATTTGATGATCAGTGCCGTAGCAGAGGCCGTAGGTATTTTCTTGTATTCGTTATAGTAGGTACAGGTAATTCTTTACGTGGCTTCATTGCCAAGGTATGTAAGAATATGTCTGAAATAATTTATAGGTCACTAACAAAAAAACTCGTCTCTGCGCATTGTGTATTTCTTACGGTGAATCTACTCTAGACTAAACTTACAAGAACTTCCATATAAAGCTGAAGAGCAATCTAAGAAAAATAAGTTTTTTTAATTATAATTTAATCGAATTAAAACAAATGAGTTGCAATATCATACACAACGCAATTTTATCCGAAATATCTTATTCATCTTTAAGCGCATCTATTCGATGTTGAAGCAATAACTAAGAAAACACCCAAAGCTTCTTTGTTGCAATTTCTGTTCTATTTTTATTGAATAAAACTATTACATTTGTATTGGAACGGCAGTAATCCTTTAAGAAAAGGTAAAAGTACGCTTAAATTCTTATATTTTATGAAGGAAAGCAGAAACTGACGTATTAGAAAACTCGATATATTCAATCTCCGTTTCGTACACAAGCGTCCGACATAAAAGTTTCAGATTTCGTGTAGCGCTCGTAAAATTCTTTTATTTATTTATCCGACTTCTTTGAAATCGCAGCCAAAATTTCCTCCCGCGGCTCTTTTCGTTTGCGGTTTGCCCAATTCGTTCTTCGAACGAGGCGATACGTTTTATTAAATCTCTTGTTTTTATTTCTTTCGCGTAACAATTTCGTCTTGCCTTTTTATTTCCTCATTTAAACGCGCGCGTTGGAATTTCCCAGGATGTAAAGCAAACGAGCTGCCAAAAAGTTGCCCAAGCTGCACTATAGAGTTTGGCCTGCAACAGATCAAACAAAAACTGAAATAGAACAGCGCGAGCTGAAATAACGTAATTAGGAAGTTTTACTTTGGCGTTGCATATGTTATTACCGCGTTAGTGTCAGTTTGTTATTTGAGTGAACAATAAATCAAGACTTAAACACATTAGTTAATGCATGTTGAAGAAGTGCTTTTACGAAATTAAATTTTCATGGTCAATATGTGGGTCATACTTTCGTTTATAGCCATCGTCTTTTTACGTTGATTAAGGCGACTGGGCACAATATGCAATAAAATCGTGATGTCATCTTGAATACTTTCACAAATATCTTTTAACTAGTTTTTATTAGTTTACACAAACGAGGGCCGTTCAAAAAGTACTCAAAATATCAATTCTTACACAACTGCACAATATTACTGAAACAAAGTAAACATTAGTGTTTGATGAATCAGACCTGACAAGACCTGATTCGATAAAAATGAATAGACCCATAAAAAATTCTGCTTGTTTATTCAATTTGGGTAACTAGCGCCAAAAACGGAGAAAATTTACGTTAAATAAAATGTGATGTACTGCCATAAGTACAAAGGCATTACAGCAAACTATCGCCTTTGTTATTTCGGTTTTCAAGGCGATTTGGCTGTAAGACAAATTTTATCATATAATTAAATTATGACTGAATAATACAGTGAGCGCATTAAAACCCACGTCAAAGATACTCTTGGAATATGAATCTGTTGTCTTGGTTAGGTGTCATATATTGTCATATATTAAAAATTAATAGCGTTTTATGTATATGTAAGTTAATGTTGCTTACATTTTTATGTAATCTAAGACAAGAGTTCTAAATTCCATGGGTATCTTTGACGGTTGGGTTTTTGCTGCTGGCACGGTATAATTACACCTAAGTTGTACAATTAAAATAATGCAAAAAGTAGCTGTATGATTTTATTGCATAGAAAATGCATTTCCAGTGTGATTATGCTACATAAGGAAAGTGTGACGTGAGCTTCAGTACCTACTATTAAGAAAAGTAGTAAGTACCAAACTGATATTACATTTTTATTAAGATATAAACTGATTTATTTTATTATAATTCTGAAAGACTAGTTAATATGCATTTAGCACATCTTCCACAAATAAAAGAATCGTTAGCAAAACTTACGAAAGATTGCGAATCTCTTTGTGTTGTCAATGTATCCGTCACACTTTCTGAAATACTTTCTACAGAAAAGAAATTAGCGCAGATTCGATTCGAAAAGTAGTTTGTCTAAAACATTAATCTTGAAATTTTATTGTTATTTAAGTATGTAGGTACAGTTCATTTTTTCTCTGTATGTCGATCGATCGATAAGTCAAAGAATTTTCATGTAGCTATCTCATTTTAACTTTCGTGAAAAAGCCTTCTGGCTTTTCTCAAGTCACGTCATTTCGTCGTATATTTTCTTACCTCAGACTTATAAGATTGGATTATAGTAAAAAATAATCTGATTATCTGTTATGCTTCTATTGCAGTCATTTTTAAATACTAAACATCGACTTTTTACAAGAAAACAAATATTCCATCGCTCCTCCTTTTTACAACAACTCTAAAACAATGTGTGTAGGAATATAATAAATATAAACAGTTTTACGTAGTTTTATTGGCTCTCAGAGGTTAATTATCATCGACTCCGTTGTAATATATACAAAAATGAATTTTATTTATACATACACATTAGCCTAATTTTAGGAGAGATGTTACATTATTTAGAAAGGGGATACATAAATCTTTCAAAAATGTATTCATCCTTTTAGTAAAGTTTTACTGTCAGAATGCAAGGGATTATAAATTCCCAGAATGTTTCAATTATGTTAAGGTTATCTGTTCTTTCCTTGTACTCGAGTATCATTAAAAAAAATGTCATACTATTGTAACAGATTAAATGTGATAAGTGATAATGTTTGGTTTATGCTATCTAATTCAAAGAACTGAACTTTCCAGAAAAAATGCAATGAAACTGGAAACCAAACTACATGAAGCTTTTCTTGCACTATTAAGGGCCCCACACACCTCGTTCTTTTCCATACGTTCGAATCGCCGCGATTCAAAACGACGTTTCGAATCGTCGATCCGTTTTGCCCATATACATCGTTCCTTTTCATCCGTTCGAGTCGTCGAACCACAGACCACTGACTATTCACCATGAACAGAAAATAGTTGTTAGCAGTGGCGGCGGTTGCTGTTTTAAATAAAAAATATAAAGAAAAGAAACGCTTAATAAGGGCAAAAGATTGGCTACTAAAACGTAAAGAGTATTTCCACATTAAAATATTAAATGAGTTGCAATTGGAACCGGGAGATTGGTATAATTATCTAAGAATAGACGAAGAAACATATTTAGAATTGTTGAAGCTAGTGACGCCATGTATAACAAGACGGGACACACTTAAGAGAAGCAATTTCTCCACGTCAGCAGCAATCAAAAGTACCACAAATGTGGTTTGTAAATATTGTCTGCCCCAGCGCCAGATCTTTGCGAGTCCTTGATTTTTTTAGTTCCTTTGTGAAAGTGATTTTTTTAATTTTTTACCAACTCTTGCCATGGAATTTGGACAGCATGTCTTAGCTTTACTGTAAAACAGTAAAAAGGAGAGCAATGACGGACTTTTCACTTAAGCTAAGACATGCCATCCAGATCTCATGGCAAGAGTTGATAAAAATTTTAAAAAATCACTCGGTATTTCAATAAATTCAATAATGAACTTTTTGGTTAAGCTTATTTAATCCATTTTCAATGAAAAGTAGACAACAAATGAGATCAACTTGTTTATGTTGTTTATTGATACATTTAATACGTCCTCCGCTAATGTAAAAAGAATCGACGATTTTAAACGAAAACCCCACAAACTTCCAGTTTAGAACGACAACCGATGAACCGTCGTTCTAAAAATCAAGCGCCTGCAGATATTTTAACCGACAGTTCGACACGATGTTTTTCCACCACACACTTCGGTTTTTGCAGTTTTTGACACGTCGTTTCGAATCGCGGCGATTCGAACGTATGGAAAAGAACGAGGTGGGTGGGGCCCTTTAGATGCTTATGTTCCATTACTTCATCTCTTTATATAACTGTGGAGATCACAATTAAATACCGATTTTTTCTTACAGGTAAATTCCACTACTCTTCTTCATATTACGATGAATGCGCAAGTCCTACTTTCAAGGTAAATTATATTTCATTAAATCTTTTGGATAGCTAAAAAAAAAAACTATTACGTTTTGAAGTAATTGAAAACATCATTAATGATTGAATTTTCCAGTGATACTAATTTGTTTTTTCTTGCATCGCCCGTGGGCTAATATATCGAAAATTTATCTATTACATGCTAAGGCATTAATCGAATGAGTTCTAAATGAAGCGACTGATTGTAAGCCTTTAATAGTGATTATAGTAGAGGTTCTCATGCAATTTCCTATATGGAGAAAGCGTGTTCATATCAAAGGAAGAGAAACTTCTTCCGATTTCGTTGTCTCCGCGTGCGCCTTTGAGCGAAGGATTTTTGCGCCTCTCGTTACGGTTCGTTATGTTCCCGGTTTTAATCCGGGGCCAGCTCTGGAATTGTTGCCGCGGCATTGTCGGGGTTTAAACGGAACTCGGACTCGGATTGCGGTGCAAGTAATTAAAATAATTGCGGCCACTTTTGACAGAAACGATCGGCCAAAAATTACGGAGTTGTGTTATTGCGAGTTTTCGTGTTGCTTGGAGAATATTTGCCTCCTCTGACTATGTTGAAATAATTTCTCTCAATATTAAAGGAAAGAAAATATCGGTCCTATTATGATAGAATGATTTAAGAATATGTCATGTAGTGAATTAGAAAAACTTCAATTGGTCACGCTCACAACTTATCTGTAAATCTTAACAGGTATGCGACCATGACCTCTCGCTGAATTTTAGAAAAAACGAAATCCACTTTATCTAGAACCTCGACATTTTCCTTGGGGCAGCCCTCGCACACTTGAGGATAATTATCTTGACCTCCACCTTGGCTCACAGCAAGCAAATTTCAACGTAATTATACGCTTAGATTACTAAATTATGTTTTCTTCAAGTATTTCACATTGAAAACGTAATTAGGAAAAAAATCCTTTCATATGCAAACATTCAAAGCCAAATAAAGCAATTAAAATAACTTTCGCAGAATTTTATCGAGAATATGAAAATTACGTGTTAAGGAAAAAATTAAGGCCGGTTTCTCACCAACGCAAACAAGTAGTTTATTAATGAGCTCTAGAGTGAAAGCACCGCTTGTGCAACTGTTAATTTAAATCTCTTTTTAATGATAACATCGTGTCCTGTTATGTATGTTTATCTGTGAGCGAAGGCCATTCGTCTCGTAATAACTGAACTGTTTCTGCGAAATGCCGTTGAAATACGCCCAGAGTGTTTCCGGTGTTTGTAAGTTAACGCTACGCATAACGGAAGTGTGCAGTACGGACTTTGGATTATCATTCAATTAAACGGAAAGCTCAGAGCAACTGATGCATCATACCAAGTACACAGGATCATTGACTCTTTCATTGCACGCATATCAGAATTCTGATCACTTAAAAGTAAGATTCACATCATTACATATTTTTTCAACTCTATTCTTTCTGTATTATTATTCAACCATTCATTGATAACAATTATCGACACTTAGGTAATCATTTTTTTGCAAAAGCAAAAAGAAAATAGGTATGGTATGAAACAGTATTCATTTCATAAGTATTCTATTTCTCACATATTTCTCAACATGTACTAAGAAGGAAATTGAACCCACATCTGTAGTTGCCCAACGGAACGACGACTAAATTGCTGTTTTTAATGTAAATGTTGCTAGAATACGAAGAGAATCCAGGAATTATTGTCCATAACATAGAAAGAAGACGCTAGAATGTTTCAAACACTTCTAGTTTTCAATACAGTCTTCTAATTTATTATCAATGACGAAGGGCTTCAATACCTTTGGAAAAAAGTTCTCTTTCTTGTCCAGTCACTCATTCACAGCATCTGGATGGCGGCCATTGAAACGCAACGCTTGTGAACTGTGGAGTTATCGTGGTGAAATAGAACATCTCGGATCAATTGTCTCTGCCTTTTTTCTTTTATTACTTCAGGAACTTCCGATATAAGATCCGCACCATGTTGGTCTGTGATGGTGTGCCCACGTGGTTAACAATTAACAAAAAGAACCCCTTCAAAATACTAAAAAAATGTCTCCAATAATTTTGTCGATGAAAGAAGTTTTCGTGCAGACGTTGAGCCTTTATGCCGTCATTTCATACTTTTGACTCTGGATCAAAGTGATGGACAGAAGAGACAAAAACATGGATCGAATATGTCCTAAAAACAAAAAATCAATGTAAGGAACGGCGCAGACCACAAGAAGGGTTCTTCCTTTTAAAACAGTTCCTTCTGTTGATAAGATATTGATTACAGTATTCTAGGATTACAGCAGGATAACCTTACTTACCAAAGGAAATCAACGCAAAATGTTTTTCCAACATTCTGTCTAGTCCTAGTAAGTCCTAAGTAAGTGACCTAGTAATTTTCATCAGTTTTCAGAATTAAATTTAATGAGTTCTTTGAAGAAAACATTAAAAAGCTAGTTTCGTGCTGGGACGAATGTATACAATTAAATGGGAATTACATTGAAAAAATACAATATAACGTACAATCTCAATCAAAAGTAATGAAACGTTCAAAACCGAAACGTTGTAGTCAGAGTGCAACGGTGCCGAGTCAGAAAGAGCGCAATGTGTTGTGGGGTTCCGAAGGACTTCGGAAACATTCGTTCGCCATAAGGCTTCATCTCACTCGGTATCTTCTCTCTCTTACTACAGCGTTTCGGTTTTGAACATTTCATTACTTTTGATTGAGGCTGTACATGAAAATTGGAAACATAAAAAACCCAATCCCCAGAACTTCACCCCTCGTATTTGGTAGGCACACCAAATGTTGAACATATAAACCAGCATTTCGATAATAGAACGCGTCACTAACCTATCGACAGACACCTCAATTTTGCATTATACTGAAGCTAAGCTACGTCACAGACATCTCTCTCCCGCGTAAACGAACATTAAAGGCTCAGTTAGAATTGAATTAGTGCAGAAAATTAGTGCAAATCAATACTGCAGATTGGCCGTGCAAATGTTTGACAGATGTATTTTGATTCACAATCAATAGACGTTTTGCACTAAGTTGATTGTGAATAGATACATCAAAATATATTTGTCAAACATTTACACGGCCAATCCGCAGTACCGATTTGCACTAATTTTCTGCACTAAGTCAATTCTGAATGATACTTAAGAACGTGGTAATAGGCGCCTGACCTTTACTGTATACTGACGTGATTGAATAAGTAAAAATATGAAAGGATAAGTGCTCGGTTCCAAATATACACAAGCGAATGACCAGAAAATAAGAGGGCGTCTTGAAAACCCCAGTAAACTCTGTTTTGTAATTGTTAGTTTATTAATGAGGCTTTTATGAGAATTTTCCCCGTTGCGTTTTATTTCACCGAAAGTAGATATGCGTTCTCTCTCTGCCGCTACATAAGGTCTGTTCCTGCAACGTTCTGGACTAGTTTGAAACTGTCAAATATATTCGCCCATCGAATTAATCACCGCTTTCAAGAACTGCCTTAAATGTGAACCAGTCAGGGACTGCTGTAAGAACAGACCTATAGGTTACGCAAGGAGGAAATGCTTATCTAACTGAGGCCATAAGTAAGTAATTAATCAATTTTTTTAAAATACTAATTTAATTATTTGAAAACAAAAAATAAGATAAACTACTAATTATACTAGAGACGATGATGTTTAAATTGCTGGATGTATTTGTGACATTTACGTTTTCAGGTCATCGCTGATGAATTAATTATTGGCTTTCCTCAAATTAAAGTTGAAAAGATATAGCGGAAAGGTATTTTCTTAAAAATCCACTATTAATGGTTTTCCTCGTGATGTGAAGGCAGAGAAAACGATTACTACGTTAGGTACATTATTCTTATATAAGACATTATCCCTCTTGTTGTTTACGCAAATTTTGAACGAATGAGGTACACATTCTGACACGTGGCAGACAAATCTGTCTCATCAGGCGCACACGATTCAAACGTGAGGGCAGACGACACCACCGTTAAATTGAAAAGTGTCGGCAATCAATTTTATGAACACGCCCGTCCCAAAACAGCTGATTCGGTAATATACCTGCTTAATGGTGCGCAAACACAGCCGCATTTTACTTACGACATCCAGCCGCCCGACTTCCACATGCGTGCATATCAGCGAATTTGAGAACAGATTCGTCTGATTTATTGAGTTGCATTGTAAGAGGAATTTTATACATATTTTACACCGAAATAGATGAAATCATCCCAGATCGGTAATTTTGAGAGACTGGGATGGAAACTAGGTTCGCATCATTCACTATTTAAGAACAAAATAATTTTATTGAAAATTGTTGTTTATTCAGCATTATAGTAGAAGTATAACGTGACCAAAATAAACTGAAGACTGCAATAATAAAACCAAATTCGTTATTTACTGCTATATGCATATTTCTTTCTTAATTTCTTGGTAAATCATTTTATTACAAGTGGTAGAACCGTTATTTTCGTTACATCTATTTGTGATAAGCCTTTGCTATAAAATTGTATGAGAGTTCTAAAAATGTACTAACGCACTTTTATTATCAACTTGTGGACTAAGTCACATTACCGCATTATTGTATATGATGTTGCTTTATTCATTTTTATATACGAGTTCCTTGAAAGAAAAGGTCAACTGCGAGGGTAACGAATAAGGCAATAAGCGCACAATGTATCATGTTATGTAAAAACACCGATAGAGCGCGCGCTCTTGCAAAAACCATTGACCGAAATTCACCATAATCGCCTGAGGCGGTTTTATAAAACAACGACGTGTAACCATGGTGACGCCCATAGTTTGCGAAACGTTATTAGCGGTCATTTAGCCATCGATCCGTTCTGTGGTCCTTTTCAGACGATGATTGGTTGGGAAAGCGAGAGAGCGTCAGGGAAATTAAATTTTCTTTCTTTCATTTCAATTTTATCAACATGTTTGTTTGCAGCTTCGTAGGCGTTGGGGCTTACCGTTTTCAAATTCAGCTTTTTTCAGACGACATTTATAACAAATATGTATATCATTTGCCTGTTAGTTTTGTAATACGAGGAGATTTTAATAAGTTCATTGCCTAACATAGATGGAAGTAACTTATTTCAAAACCAAATACAATTTATTTAAGATTAGGTCTGTTCCAACAGCAGTTGCAACCGACTCGAAATCGTCAAAAACATGCACTCAACGTAAAGTCTCTCTGTACGATAAGACTTATTACAATGCTTGTGCAACATTTCGAAACCTTTTAAATAAAGGTTTTTATCTTACAATGCAAACTGCTCATTAGCATCTATCACTTCATCATCTGACGCCAACGTCCATTCATAATTTAGGAAATAATCGGATGAGGCCAGAACAGGTAGGAGTATCAAATCATAATTTGGATTTCGCCCTCCTGCAATAGTGTAAAAATGCTCACATTGCTATTCAGTGCCTTGTTCACTTTGAATGAATCCATCTAACAGCTTGTATCCACAAAATCATCTCATTCAAGACGTAAAGTAAATTTGAAGCAAAGTTTGGATAGCTGCCTTTCGCGTTTTCTCCGCATTTGGAATCTTTTTGGATTATACCGTTTTAAAGTGTCACATGTCGGTCAAAACTCCGTCCATGAATTTCACTTTACTTTTCCCATTTTCCCGTTATATTCAATTAAGTTCCCAGTTATCTGTACAGTTGTTACTTACACTTGAACAGAATCAGCACGTGTCATCCGAGGCATTGAAAAATGAAATGACATTTGCTTTGTACGATTGCAGGTTGTAAAGCATAACGGTGTTGACATTACCGAATGGATTATGTTTCCTTCACAGCTGAACTCATCAATGAACTGGACAGACATACACCAGTTTATTCAGAACTCAATGGCAGTAACAATCCGCGAAAAACAAATTCTACCGTTGTGTCAACAACGCACAATTCAGCGTGAATTTCTATGCAAACACAATAAAAGCGTTTGCGAAAGCGAAGACCGCTCGTTAATTTAATTTATTTGTAGTGCTAACCGTCCAATCACATATGTATGCATGTATTTATGCTACTCTTTGCCAACAGCGAAGAAAACATGAATGGTTAACAGAAACAAGGGACTCTTAATTACGATGCGTTGCGAGAGCCGTTACTCCCGCTCTTAAAATTAATGGGACCCACTTTCAGCAACTTTTATTCCACCTCTTGTAGTTTGAGTTATTTAATGAGTACGGTTATTACGAACGCATACATTTTTTAAGGAACGTTTATTTTACGAAGGCCTCATTAAAGGATTTCATAATACGAAAATGATAAGTTTGTAAAACTAAAAACAATTTTCGGGGGGTGTGCGTCTTGGTATTCGAGAGACATCCGACAGTATAGAAATGGCTCAACGCCCCCATTTCTTTGTTGAGTAAACTGACATTCTTCGACTTTTTTTCCTAATCTCGTAATGAAGTCGGCGAGACCGCAATACTGTCGTTATTGCGGATCACACAAAACCCCAGACGCTACTGCAGCTTCTGCTATAAATGAAGTTTCCTTTTAATGCACTAACCCTTAAGCCGGGGCTGTATCGAGGGGGCATTACTCTGTTCGAAAATTTTCTGCTTAGCATTACGCCATTGAACGGAGAAGTGATGAATTCATTCCGTTTCTTCAGTGTAGGCGGGATTATTCTTATTCTGCTCGGAGTGCTGGATTAAGACGTCTCTCGAATGTGATAATAACGGTTTCCGTGGTAAGTTACGGAATGCCACAGTCACGATGAGTCTAAATATGAAGGCGTGATCCAAGGAATATGAAAGCCAGGTTAATTAAGTATTTATTTATGTCAGACGAATTCGAAACATGTTGTTTTTAGTAACGCCGAATTCTTTGTAGTTATTGTTATTTTCTCTTTCGTGCAACTTTGTTAAGCCCAGTTGTACCATGCTAATTTAAATTTAAGCTGAAGCTTAAATTCATAACAACGATTGCTCAATTGCACAGCACGAATTCTTACACCTGTATATTTTTCTCAAATTTCTCTTTACTTGATAACTCTGTGGGGTCTCAACAAATGATGATCACAAGGTGACAATTGGTAGAATTTCGAATTTGTATCTAATAATCTAATGTAACTAGAATCTGATAAAAAGGAAGACAAAAAGTTTTAAAATTGTTAATGTTAATATTTTTCGAAGTGATCAGATTTCTTTAATGATTGTTTTCAGAGCTTTATTCATTTTCAATTTGTTACTAACGACTGCAACATTTTTAATTGCTTCAGAGAGAAAACATAATTTTGCCATCATTTCTCATCAAAATCATAATGAATCTCTTGCAAGAATTAGATTTCCGAAGAGGCGTACGCATTAAAATCCGATTACTTCACTCAACATCCTGCTCCGCGTTTCGTAAGCCTCTTTCACTCATTATTTATTATATAGCATATACAGGCAGATCTGCAATTAAAATCCAATTTAACGGTCAGCGTACAAGTAAGCCGGTGAAGTGAGAGTTTCCTCCTTCTGTTTGCGGCCGACCATTCTATAAATAAACTTTCTACAGGCGTTTCTATTTTCATATTTAAAATCGATTATTTTTTCCACTGCTCGGAACTGGTTTCTTGAGGCGACGAATCAACATGCCAAAGAAGAAAAAAGGTCAGCATTCGTATGCAGAATTAACAGCCATTTTATCGACACTGTGATTACAATGTTTGAACGTAAAAAGTTGACTTAGAATGTCACAGATTTTTAAGAAGGTTAATAGCACGACCTTTGCATATCTTATTGCAAAAAAAAAATACTATAACTATCTAGCCATTATACTTTAGTGTCGTTGGTAGTAAAACGAAATTCTTCAGCAATATAAATGCACCTTTCAGAAAAAAGATTAATCAGTTTATTGGATATGACCGATTCGTACACTTCATAGATTCAACGATAAATAGATACTGATCACCAATTTTAAGCAAGACCGTTTTAGACTATTTCCTATACAATAAGATTCGTTTCAATATTTGGAACAAGAAATTTTTGGACTGCAGATATGGTTTGGAGATAGAACACATTCTATTTTTCAGATAGTTTTTGTATCAATTTAATTTTTGATACAATTTACTGTATAATTTAAATTATTCAAGAAATTGAACTAAAACTTGTACAAGAAATAGGGTTAACCACTTCTTACCAAGACATAAAATTTAATGTCCTAACAATTTATTCTTTTTGATTTAAATATTGTTGGTTTTAGAGTTTGATAGCGTCATCCTTTCACGGGAGATACTTTCAATGTTCTTCAAGGATCTTTTGTTTTAATTGTTTAATTGTTTTAATATTTTGTTTTGATTTAAATATCTGTTCTTCAAACACAATGTTTGCTCTGGAGGTTTTTGTCTGTGTTTACACGGATGTGATAATTGCGCAAGTTCCCCGTATTAATTAGTTATTGCTGAAGAATTCAGGCCGACTGAAATTAAACACGTCGTTCGTCAGATTAAATTGATCGCTTTCTCGAACAAATGTGCGCGCATTTATAATAAACAAGGCGAAGTCGTCGAATTCCCTGGACGCTTGCCAAGGAGCGTTCCGAAGTTTTCACGTAGCATCGATCGCCCGGCCTCGATGGATCACGTTCTAACCTTAAAATGTCGGGAGGGTGGTCGGCGGTTGGTGGATGGATAAACGGCGGGGGTGTTGGCACGGGCTCCATCGCGTTGATGCCCCTTTCATTTCTGCTGACTTAAGAGTTATATACCTCCCAGGAATTTTCATTCAAGCCCTTCGCTGCGACATCCATAAAATTTGAGCTATTGCCTTTTGGCTGATATTAAATTATGCATTAATATTTATATTTCCGTCGTTGGAATAAGCGAAAGGGAATTTCTTAACGACTGTTTGTGGTTGTGTGAGGCAATAGGGTAATTTAGGATATAGCCTATTGATCTTTTGAAGAAAGAAAGAATCCTAAACTTTTACAATATCTTCAATACATGACATCCTGAGGTTCCAATGAAACGGCAAAACATTATACATACAAGGCAAAGTTAATGCGTACAGGCATGTGAAGATGAATAATGCTGTAGAGAAATTATACAGATCCAACTGAGCAGGGTTGGTATCAAAAACGTTCTTGAATAGAAGAAGAATTTCACGTGCCTACTTAAACTTTGTTTACATTTGCCATCCGTAATGTCCTTTGTCAGTTTGTTTTATTATTTTTGCCCTTTGCTTCGTGTTTTGAATCATTTCTAACTGTCCTTTCAAAGACTAAATTAGGTAGTACGTGTTTATACGAAACAAACTAAAGCTTAAAGCTAGCTGCGGACGGAGAGCGATAATATAATATATATTAGCAATTTTTTTATGAGATGTAATATAACAAAGGACACAATGGATGACAAATGTTAACAAAGTTTAATTAAGCATGCAAACTGTAGAACTCTTCCATCCAAGGACTTGTTTGATAAAAACTATATTCAGTTGAATTTGCTCACTCTGTAGAAAAATAATGACTGGTCGAAGAAGACTTCATTAAGAATCTCATAGATGGTGATAGGACCTAGGTAATATCACTAGGACACGTCCACAAAAAAAAGATTGCAAAGGGCACACAAAGGATTCTCTCAGCAAAAAAAATAAGGACGCAGTTTTTGTTCAGAAAATTATAAGTTGTGCGCTTTGGTGCGACTGATTTTTAAAACTTCTTTTTTGTGGGACCATTTCCTGATGAGTATCCTCTCATCAATCTGATTTGACTCCTTGTGACTTGTTAGTTTTCTTCCTTTGATGATGAAAGGAAAACATCAGGGCATCCAAACTGCTTCAACCATGATGTAAGGCGATTCCCAAGAAGGAACTTTGAAAAATTTCTAACATTAACATTTTTTGGCGACTGTGTTTCTTCAAGTCGATGCGATTCTTACAGAATCGATTATTAGTAAATAAAAATCGATTCTTTGTTTGATAAGGCAAACTAAATCCAATTAAACTAAAAAAAATAACAAAGTAAAACCTTTAGCGTAGACAAACAAAAAGTACATACCAGTATGAAGTTTTAGTTTTCAAGGTTTGGGTTGGTACTTGACAGTAAACTCAAACAATGATATTTTTTATTTTTATTGTTTGCTATGTTTAGTGTTTTTTCAAACAAACAAATTAATATTATAATTTTTCTTTCTACTAGTTTCTCTAAACCTAAGCATTGAATTTTTTAGAATCGATTATTTTTACAAACGATCCATCGATTTTGGAAATCGTACTTGCAAATACGTATAATCGATGCATTGAGAAGACTCTTTTAGATCAACTCTAATCACTCTGGTCCTCATCTCGGATGTTCCGAATGTTCCAGAACCAATCAAGAATCGAAGAGAATACGCGCTAAGTTTGTTGAAATATGGCGGCAATTATAAACAGGTCATTCCTGTTACCTTTCTGGGTAATCTACTTATCTATCTATCAAGTTGTAACAATATTATTTTGTATGTAATTGTTTTCTTTCGTATCTACAAAGATCACATAAAAGCGTTCGTCGTTCAAGTACATTAACGGTGAACACTTCGAAATTATTTAATTTTATACTTTTTAGAAAAACATACCTTTTTCTACTTTGCGTTCACAATGAACTCATTGTGACACCAAAAACAGTTTCACAATGAAGCTCATTGTGACACTGTTTTTGGGGAAATTTTAGTCATTTTGAATTGAAAATATTTAATAGATTTTACAAAATAACTCAGTATTTATTTGTTACTTAACAATATACTCACAATGAAGCTGGATAAGAAAAATTAATAACTTGTTAATGTGACTTTTGATTAAAACGAAAGGTTTTCAGTGTTGCCACGCATTACAACTAAAATTCCCCATATACTAAGAAGATCCAATATTTTTCATATTTTTGTTCAATAAGTGACGCAAAGTAGAAAAAATAGTATATTATACAACTCAATTCGTAATAATCGTTGTTCTTTATAGGCCCGAAGCATTGTTTTTATAATTATTACTAGGGCATTAAACAATACAGTAAATTTATCTTGTGTATGGAACAGGGCCATAGCTAGTGATATAAATAAAACTCGTTTTCAATGTTTAATACATTTAATTCACCAATTAAGATAACAATAGGTTTACGTAATAGGCAGGTGTTCCTTATTGCAAACGCGAGCGTCTGTAAGTACAAGAAAGGGTTCACTTCACACCTTTGCCTACAAAGACATCAATTGTTGGGCAGCTCTCAACGTTCGCTCAGACAAGTCCAGCCTTGTTCCGAATTTGCAAACAAAGAAAGCTGGCAATTTATTCGACACTTCCTGTCAATTTATACGAACTGCATGCTGCATTCAAACGAGTTAATTGTTCATGTGCAGCTCTCGACACCGCGCTCGATGCCTCCGTTTAATGCCAATTCTACTAATTGGATTCGACGCAGAGGCACTCCGCAAGTGACCTGTTCTTCTTCTTTTTAAGTGCCTTTGTTGTCGGCCTTTTCAAGTTGCAGTTCCTTGTGTTCGCTTGATTTATTGAGAAGAATTTGGAGAAAGAAAGCCGTTCGAGTTTCAGTTCATGAAAACTGGCAATTTTAAAACGTCAATTGTTTCTCAAGTTCACTGTTATGTGTATAATAATATTTGTAAAACGTCATTCTGAAATATTTTGTAGATTATTTTATGAGAATTATATGTAAGAAACTATTTTTGTCTTGAAAGGCCCTAACTCTTGGCAGAGCAACAAACATAAAATTCTAAAGGTTATTATAACATGAAGTGAAAGATTAAACGAATACATTTGGAATACTTTCAGTTTATTATTTGAACAATGAATTCTGAAAAATGTAGACCATTAAGGCCCAGTTTTACGATCGTGGAATAAGAACGGAATAACTGTTCGCCAAATATCCTTTAATGTTCCTCCATATCTACGTCACACCTACGTCACGTTGTACCAATAATAATGCTTATCCGACGATTGTAAAATCGGGCCTGAAGGAATAAGCATAACCAAAACTTTTTCAAACAAAACAGATAAATATAAAATGAATCAGAAATGAAATAAAACATTTAATTGGATAAATAAATTAAAGTAAGAGCAATGGTATGCATCTAAATAAATTGCATGCAAGTGACTAATGCTTGCTGTGAAAGGTTACAAGTCAGTTTCTTTGTTGTTAATTTCTTAATTACTTACTCACTGTGCTCGGCATTTTCTGTTGAGATACGCATAATTTGAGTCGGAAAATATATTTCTTCAATAACTGTACAAATTTTAAAACTTCTGATTTCTAAAAATAAAAATCGCTTAATTAAAATCATTTTTACATTATTTTAATTAAATGATTTAAATCACCTCAACTCTGATTGAAATAATAAAAACTTGAATCAATGTATGTCCAAAAGAATTTTTAATTCTGGGATGGACATCGGTATTTAACCAAAAAGTGTACATTGATGTACATACACCAGTTCAGGATAACAAAAAGACCTTTAATTTGAGTTAAATCTACACGCCTTTGAAAGACAAAACTTTCCGAAATAACTTTTAACAAGATATTATTCTTTAATGATTTGAAATTTTCAATTCATAACGCATTAGCAGACTCCCGCGTTCGTTAGGACATTTCAGAGCCGGACTTGTTTTACCTCATGCCCATAAGTTTACAAAACAATAAAAAGACTTCCAAAGAAATTTTTATAACTGCTGACATGTGTTAATAATTTAATATTACTTTTAGATCACGACTACGTGTGCGCAATATCATATTTTCGATATCGGTTATTATGGATAACTTAAAAATATCGATATTTATCGATATTTCGAGATTATCGATAATATCGGTATATCGATAAATTCTCGCAGCCGTAATTGCAGCATAGAGTTAAGTTAGAACATTTAATAGTACCTTAACCAGTTTTCTGTTGTAGAGGTAATAAATTTGTGTTTGTAGTGCAAAGCTGGACCTTAGTATATCTGTAATATTGAAAATATCGATATTATCGATATGTCGACATTATCGATAACTTTTCGCAGCCCTAATCCCGACTCGATGTCATCGTCGCCATGAACCATATATAGTTTATGATATGATATTTATGATACGGCGGCAGCGGACAGAGATGTTTCGTTGCGTTGGTATCGAGGAAGAAGAGGCATTGCATAATATAGAACTCGAGAAGAGCGCATTATTGATTTTTTTGTCTGTATGAATAACTAATTAAATTGAAGTTATATGATATAAGAAAGTAATGTTTAACTTTCTAAATCTATTAATAGGTGTTATATTAATGACAAGGATTAATATTTTTTCAAATTAAATTCATTTACTTACACTTCTCTAATTTATGTAAAAAACTATTTACATCATACACATTTTTATACAAAGTACTTAAAAAATGGCGAACCAGCGCCATTCTGCACTATTCAAGGACATCCTTTGAGCATGGGAAAAATTCTACCTTATGTTTATGTTTCTGTCAACTGACATTAAACAATGCATATTCAGTCAACGTAAATTCTTAGGTAACTGAATGCAATTACCTGCTTACCAAATTAATAGCTTGGTTGCCAGAAAATGTTTATGATGATTTTTCAGCAAAACATGTACTATATTTATGGATCTTAAATAAAAATTATTCTTGAGCATCATTTTAAATATGTCTTCCACTACAAAAATTGTTAAATTGTTTTGAATCAGTAAATAATAAAACTTTCAAATTCCACTCTTTCAGGAATCATGAGATAGAATTTTTTTAAACTTTTTCCCATGCTTAGAGTGTCCCTGAATAGTGCAAAATGGTATTGTTTCGCCATTTTCTAAGCACCCAGTATAGTAATCTGATAAATCGTCGTGTATAAACAATTAACTACAATTCTTAGTCATGGATCTCTGTCTTGATGTCACCTTGCTCGATTTACGAGTTATTAACAGGTCGGCGGGCGCTTTATATTCGTAAACATGTTTTTTTGTGGGTATAATAGAAACCATTTAGAATATTATCGGAGAACTCATAAATAGAGGCCTTTGTTTAGTTCTTAAGGTTTTAAAGATACCCCATCGTTTCAATAGAGTCAAATGACTCGGAAGAATCGAAACGAAGAGATATTTTTAAAAAATCTTTAAAACCTTAAGAACTAAACAAAAGCATTTCACCTAAAATCCGGCATCTACTCATAAACCTATGTTTTATCAATTTAAATGTGCGCATGACATAAAACAAGTTCGGCTCTGAAATGTCCTTAGTTCTTTACAAACGCCGCAGTCTGCACATTAGTCATTACAATAAACATGAAAGTTAGAAGAAAGAGCTAATTTGATTTAATAAATATATACAATTAAGCACGTATACATACATATTTTGGATGCATAAAAATTAGAACAAGTAAAAAAATGTAAATGCTTCGAAATGGTAATTAACAGACAGATAATAAATTGAAAATCTGTAATAAATAATTTTGTCCAACAGTTGCATGTTTTTAGGTGTTTTATACGTTGGTTTTGAGTGACTAAAATCAAATTTCAATCACTAGCGACTAAAATTTAATTTTAGTCACTCAAAGTGCAAAATCAACAACTATCCATGACGACTGACCATGACTGCTTGATGTTCTAAGTAATATCACTTCAAAAATATCTTTTCAAGATTCTTTTGCCTGTTTTAGACGGTTATATTTTTGTATCAAATTTGTTATGAAGTGAGTGAGAAGTGCCAATTCAACCAATCATCATTCACTGTGGTAGCTTATCTCTCTCACTTTGTCACAAATTTGTACAAGAAATATGACCGTCTAAAACAGGCATTTGTTGTTAAAAAATGCAACTGTTGGACAAATCGTTGTATATCACACGTGAGCGAAATGCAGTTATACACTCGTGAGGCAAAATTCTCACTCATGTATAATTTTGCATTTCTCTCACTATTTTTCTGTTATAAAATTTAATCACTTTGAAATAATTAAGTTGGTGTTTATACATGCGGTTTTAGTAATTTATGTGTATGTCATTAACCGAGTTCTAAAGTTCACTCTGAATACGAATTTGAACAGTCGACAGAAAATTTAATGCGCTTCCTATGACTTCATTTCATTGCATTATATTACTACTGCGAGCATTATTTGTCTTCAGTACGTTCGCAAACAAAAAGCAAATAATAGAATCCATGAAGAACGGTCCGCCTGCTACCGAGCTTCCAACAAAGCAAATCTCATATTCAAGTCTAGTTTTATTAAGTCCGAATGCCAGCGTTCTCTAAAAATACGACAAGACGTATCCTACTGACGCATCGCATAAATAAATATAAATAAACGCAGCGGTCTCGGGTAATATTATTCTGTTGGTAAACAAGTGTTCTTAATCATGCCCGCCCGGAAATATATTGCCACCGGTGGTATAGAAATAAACTTCTTCTTATTCCGAAGTGTATATCGCACATAAATATTTATAAAGAGAAGTATGTAGTCAAAAGTTGTTCGTGCGGTGAATTACGAGAGCCAAAAGCAGCGATCGAAGCCTTTTCTGCAGCAGATGTTTTTCATTTTTGGTTGAAAGTTTGCACGTGTGGTCGCAAGACCCTCGTCTGCATACATATTTTTTTCTTTTTCTTTCGACTTGACGCACTTAAAGTATCACCTTACCCAGTTTTAAAGAAAAAGTAAAATAAACTTGAACGGGGAGGAAATTATTTTTAATACTTAATTTCGACCTCCCAGTATGCTATTTATTTTTCTAAATTTTGTGTGAAGTATCAAAAAAAGACAAATTTTGGCAACACTGTTTGTATGTTCAATTAAAGTGTTACCACTCAGCAATTTCCTGATCCTTATGGCAATTGAGAGGTGATGGCTGTTTTAAATGCGTGTGGCTGAATGTTCATAAGGGTTCATAAGTTTTAAGTCTTGTCCTCTTTAATTCAAAAGGTAAGTCAATTGCGCTGTCACTGATTGTTTGTAATATGAAAAGCTTCATTGCATTTCACATTTTAGGAAATAATAAGAAGAAAGCTGGGAGGAAGGGATTTAATTTTGAAAAACCTACTTTTACGTAGAATGAATAACTCAAATTTTGACGTTGTCAGAGTGGTATGGGTAAAAAAAAATTCTTCACAAATTGTACCGGTGAAAGCAAAATCGTTTTCGTTGGCGACTTTCGACACCACCCAATTTGCTTTTTTAATCTGCACTCCCTGTCCCTGCGTAATTTTCATCGCCGCGGACGGTTGGTAAATTAGTTTACTAAGCGGTGAATATTTATTAGGGACGTCATATATTTGGATCCGACACAATCTAAAGGTAATCTTCTCCGGACTTAATTGCGTTTCGGAGGGCCTGAAATGTCTACACTTGTTGGTATTCATGGCGTACGGGCGCAACCTTAATGTCGGGGATTTTTGGCGTCGAAGAAGAAAAAAGGAAGATTGGGGTGTCGACGTTAATGAAGACCAAGAGAGAAGCTTACTGCGTGGAGATGACCTGTTATTGCGGCCTTATGGGAATAATTATTGAAACTTGTTCTTACATACATATTAGTTTTCTTTTGAGAAAAATTTGCTTTTCTGCACTGTAATAGTATAATTTTCTAATATAGGAGGACTAACGTTGCCAAAATAATTTACAAAATAGATTTAAAGAGATAATTAAAATATTTATCCAATATAAAAATTGTGTAAAATATTTGTCGCCGTTATGAAATAACAACTCATTTGAAAATCTAGAATTAAAATTAAATCGGCTGCACAAAACTGGGCGATTAAAATAGTTTGAATGTGATGTCATCTTTTATAATTAGATATAGGTTCTAAAATTATATTTTTGAAGTTTCTGTTTTCAAGAACACTTATTTATAATCATTTAAGCTACAAAGAAAGAAAGAAATGTAAAAAAATATCTTACACACGAATCACGGTATAGTTAAGCAACTTATTAAAAAATCCTCTGGCCAGGATACATTTTTTGGAAACTTAAAATTGCACTACCAATGACTTTTTGGAAAGTATGTATGTCTTTAATCGTGCCTCCCTTAATTGAACTGCTGCAAGCTCATCGAGTGTTTCAGCTGCTCTTGAATCTCGCCGAATCAAGTTTGCCAACTCTAAAAACCTAATTTACGGGATCCCAAGAAATTTAGTTTACATTTTATTTACTCATGATAATTAGAGAATCAAGAATAAGCAAGATAGGAAAAGATACTATTTCTTTGACAAGATTTCGCATGTTTAGCAAATATTTAAATATTAAAGAATGATCAACGTTAATTAAAAAAAAAATTAAACATCTTTAGGTAACAGCTTCATTTTACTTAACCGTAAAACAAATTAAAAGGAATACCTGTTTTCTACATACGGTTTAAACAGAAACGAATTATAGACAAATCGACAAAGTATAGGCAAGGTGACATATTTTTGAAAAGTTTTTTTCATTTTTGGAACTTTTTATTTTGGCGAATACTGTACTTTAGGCCATTTCAGACCAACTCCTTTTCTTAGAAAATCGTTTTTTGTTGTTGTAAATCATATCATCCCGATTTGACGTTTAATGATAATAATAAATAAAAATGATTTTGTTTATGGACTGTTTTAAGTTTGAAATTCGCGCTCAAATATTTCCTTCCCTTTTTGAGGTTTTTTGCCACCGTCTTTTCTTTATCGACTGTTTCTGAATTTTAAATTCGTTCCCAAATATTCTTGAAAGTTTTTTTGAAATTTTCCTTTTTGTTGTTGCTGGTATTGTTAGGAAGAATGTCTCTAAGGCTCGATTTTACAATCGTCGGATAAGCATTATTCTTAGAATAACGTGACGTAGATATGACGTCGATATGGAGGAACGTTAAAGGGTATTCGGCGAACAGTTATTCCGTCCTTATTCCACTATTATAAAACTGGACCTCAGTAGCTTCAAAATTAATTAATATTTTTTTTTCTTTTTTGTTTATATTTTCTGAAACTATGTATATCTATTTCTTTCGTAAACATTACGGACGTCATTTGTTTTTCTGTCTTTTTTTCCTTCGTAAAATTGACGATCAATGCAATCGAGCTAACTAAACATCTCATCTGGAATTTTTAGACAGTAATACTACGAATATTATTAATTTCCTTCCTTGTAACGATTCGATCTTCTTTCTCCTGCCAAGAATTCTCGAATACTTCGTTTAAAATAAAGTCATCTGATCGTATCCGTTTTCTCTATCCGCTGTTTCTAATTTCGTTCGCATTTAAACCACGTCCATGCTCGGTTAACTCATTAACGAAGCAATAAAAGTCCCTCGCCCCGCCGATGCATTACCATAATTCGGTCTTGTGTCTTTTAAGGCGGCGGAATGCGACACAAGCACGTTCCCCATAACGACTTTTTGTCTAAAACAAGAAAAAAATTAATTAAAGAGCGCACAAAAATCTCTTATAATTCAGTGACGGTAAACCGAGGAGAAAATTTCATCTCAGTTTAATCCGATTTAAAGGCGCAGCTAAGAATCAGGTGCGTGGGAAAGCCGAAGATATCAAACCAACACGAAAATAAATTGAAGAGAAAATTTTGTGGCTGGACCTCACTTTCCTAGAACTAATCAATTTTTTTTTATTTCGTGCCACATTTTGGCAAAATTATTAAAACCGGCCAAAACTGATTCCTGATTTTAAGATACCTACCATCATATTCTGTAAGTAACAGTTAAAAAATATTTAGGTCCATTAAAAATTTATGAAATATGTTGCCGATATTAAAATATCTAAATTTTGTTTTCGTTTTACACGAAATATTGAACGTAGGGGGCTATTGAAAAAAACTGAGAAAATTTTATTTCCTCGTGCCTTGGAGATTTTGTTCGGTGAATGCCCCCGCATTAAATATTTCTCTAAACGTCAGGTCAGCTAAGTTTTACCGTCAGGAACGAAATGGAGGCTCAGGATGGATTACAAATTCCACGGCCGCATCTAATATTTACGAAGGCGTCTCGATAGCTTCGGAATAGAAGCGAAGGATAAGAGTCTATTTAGTTCACTCGGTGACAATAAAACCCAATCGTTTGTTTCACTTTCAGTAGTTGGTAATGCGAGTACTTATCATAGAGAAGGAATTCGTACTCTCATTGAATAGAAAATGTTTCGCTACGCTCTGATCTGCACGTATTCGTATAAATTGTTTCAGATATGTTGTTTGACCGTGACCGCCGGTAACTTAATTAATTATATACAAGTGGCTAATTTTTTCAACAAGTTGTTACTTTCTTAATTATTAGGATTATTTAAAAAAAAATGTTGGGTTTCATGAAATCTTTTAGAATGATTTTCAAATACTGCACCGCACATTTTTTAAAAGTGACTTAAAAAGGTACACCCACCTAAAAACAAATAACTTAGTTTACTTTTTTTTCATATTAAGAGCTGCTAGGCAAGACGTATCAAAGAAAGTCGAATGTGTTTCAATACAATGAAATGAGAATATTTCAAGTTTTCCAAAAGGGACTCTCTGTATACCATAATGCTACCTTATGCCCAACTCGATGGTTAAAGAGTTAACAATTCCATATTACATAATTCTAAAAATGACATTAAATTGTTACATACTAACATTATTACCTCAGTGATATTTCCTCAAAACTGATATTTGAGTTTATATTGAACATAAATATCAAAGTTTTACATTAATGAAGCCAACCCTGTACATCATGATAACATTTACACTAAGTGCTACAAGCACGCGCTTTACTAGTTTTTTAGCATATAGCGTAAACGTTATCATAACATACAAATAGCGAGAACGTCCTATTTAATGGTCTTTACCATGAAAATATTAGTTGATGAAAATCCTGTGAAACTTTAAACAGAATTAAAATTGATTTAGGAACAGATTCTATTAAACAGAGGATATTTATCCCATTAGTTTCAAGAAATTTGTTTGTTCAACGATTCTCTTAAAGATATTGCCAGTAAACACAAACTTGCAAGTTTATTATGAGGGAGTTCGTGCGAAGTTACACCGCACGTAATTCGACAAAAATAAACAGATTCACTCCTCAGTCTTGCAGCACTTAGTTGACACAGATTTTATTATTATTACCAAAGCACGATCTCAATTCTGACTTCACGAATTAGCTTAATTTTACTTACTGTTGCAACGCATATCACAGTTATGAGACGTTATATACAATACGATCGCGTGTTTGCAGCACAACACGCTCATATAAATAATGTCAGTATTTAATAACTGTAGTTAACTGCACTTAAATCCGAATTCTCTATATAATTCAGTCGGGTCATTCGTTTGTAAAGAAAATGTAATAATTTTAGAGCTTTGTCTCAAGGGCCTTACAAAGTTGAAATGCTTCCTTTTCATTTTTACAAACTCATAGTTTCTAAAATAAATTGATTATCAATACAGTGATTTGGTTTAAATCCACCTACCCAGCGTATAATATCGAGCTGCTAGAGAATTCCTCAGTATCATTTTTATTTATGCTGAAACTAAACAGAAGGTACAGCAAATAACAAAATGAATATGATTAGGCTGACGATAGGACAATTAGGCTGAAAACCGCTAAAGAAAAATGCAATGTAACCTTAATACCAATTTCGATACAAGACAAATACTTCAAAAATTTGCTGGAGAAGGACAAATAAAAATATAGAGGTAAGTGAGGAAACAGTCGAAAACATTATCATCTAAGAAATTAACCAGGTTCTCAGGGCAGTGAAGATTTTATGGTACCAAATCCTACAGGCGTCTCTCAATAGAACTTGTCGAGCAAAGTATCAATCGTATAGGAAATACTGGCTGATAATTCCTATGCGAATGCCGAAAAAATATAAAGAGATTCCTCATATCTTCATGAACGGAAAATGTTATTGTAACTCCATTGTGTAATAAGGAAGATGGGCAGAATAATGGAGGATGGACAAGCGTCCAACTATAATGAATAGTAAACACCTAAGGAAAGAAGATGTCTCGATTTAAAAAATGGAAAAGTTTTATATAGAGGACTAATGTGTGGTAGTGTTTTGTGATATTTATGTCAAATGAATGTGCATTGAATACTCCTCAATGCATGATACCCTGTCCCCAGCCAATGATCCTACTACATTATATCTCTTTGGAACTATTCGATGTTACAAATCCAAACAAACAAACGCGGTGGTTCGCTTTGATGTAAAGCTCACAGAAGTGGCATTATTCACGGCGGAATGAACCACATCCTTTCATACTATGGAGCATAGATCGTAAAATCGCGATCTCAAAGTGGATAAAAATCTTCCACACGCGGCCGGTTCTACGCGGACCAAATTAACAAATAAAAGAGGGACTTCCATTTGACGAACATCAAACACGTCCGCCCCCGCCCCCGCCGGCGAAATATTATTTGTTCAATTAGGGCCGAAACTTTCCTTCGCTTTATTATTCCCGGCTCTCGTTAACAATTTCCCAACTTTTTTCAAGTGTCTCGTTATGAAAAGAAATTCTTGATTTCACGAGCGAGCCGCCCGGCCTTAACTTAATAAAAACTCCGTCCGGACGGGCACATGGGCCTCGCAAAACAAGCGACCCCCGCTCCGAGTTAATTCCGGATGATGTATTGCGCTCTTTCAAGGAAACTCGTTACTCATGGCACATTTTGTTTCGGACAGCGAGGCACTTTTTGCGACTTAAATTCGTTCGTTTAGAATACGCGACCTAGAGTCCTAATGACATATAAGCGTCGCATCCTGATCGCTTTTAACGCTTCCGGACTTAATTACTTCGAAATTGAGATCGACACTAATAAATCCCAGTACTTCTTTCTATTCTTAGTCAATTTTACTGTGCTAAGTGCTTTGACGAAATTTTGTACGAGTTCGTTGTATTTTGCAGTTGTTACGATTTTTTTCTTCCGAAAAATGAATGAAAGTAATTTGGAGTATCACGCGGAGATAAAGTTTCAAACTAAACTGCTTGCTAGACCGAAACCAGAGTTTACAAAATTGTACACGAAGATTTAGGGATGAGAAAAGTTTTTGCACAATGGATCTCCAAACACCTTACACCAGAGCAGAAACTGGCGAAGACAGAAATTTGTCAAGAACATTTGGTCGCTTGAGAGAGTGATGAGAGTTAGTTTTCGCGAAATGTCACAGGCGACGAGACTTAGGAGTTCTTTTGGGATCCCCCCACGAAGCAGAAGGGTTCACATCGGCTCTCCAACTACTAAAAAGGCAATAACTCAAGTGTCTTCTGAAAAGTTGATGGCGACCGTTTCTTGGGGCTGCGATGGTACTCTGCTTATTGAATATATGGAAAAAGGGTCCGCAATTAATGAAGAGGTTTATGGAAGGCCAATCCAAAATCTGAAGCAAGCCATTAAGCGAGAACGTCCGAATTCAAACAGAACCAAAACTTTGTTGTTGCACAACAACTGCAGGATCCACAAGGCTCGCACAATTCAAGCCATTGTCGAAAGCTGTGGTTTCACCGACCCTATAGCCCTCGTTTTATTCAAACATCTGAAGAAAGGCCTCAGAGGCCGAAATTTATCCTCAGATGATGAGTTGAAAGTCATTGTATCATAGAAAACTATTTTTTTTCTAGCTCTGCTTTTCCTTCATGCCCTTATAATTATTACAAATTTTGCTGCAATCTTATATTTACAAACCATTATTTTTGAGATCGGGTTTCTGTTTTTCTTTTACTAATTGAATGATGTCTGTATTTTTGGGTGTCATATAGTTTCGTGGTGATTGCATCCATATTTTGCATTTTTTTAATTTTCAATTTTGATTAGAGTTTCAGTTTTAGTAGTTGCACGAAAGTAATTTGTTTCCTCCAATAACGCACATGTTACGTCACCGAAGTTAAACGAGCGGCACGGAAAGAGATTCTGTAATACTTGCCCCCGGACTCGGGGCAATTTGTAACCGGCCCACCCTCTCTCCTTGACGACATTCTGACTTCCATTATCTTTCCGGCTTCGGCCCCTCGATTGATCACTACACCACCCGCGTCCTTTCTCCATTGCCCTCGCCAAGTGAACCAATCGAAAAGCCAGCCCAATTAAGCAGGTGAAAAAAGAAATTACTGACGCATCCAAGCTGGGGTGAAATTGTAGTTTGGAAGGGAATAATTTAACGCAGTACGCACATACAGAACGGAAACTAAGATTATGAGTATTTCGTGAGTTATGAACGCACGTCGGGTTGCTGTAATTTAACTTCTGCTCGCGTTCTCTTTGTGCTCGGGTCTTAAATGGGACGATTTTCAACCCCTTGGTAAAGTTAAATTCCTTGGTGGTGTATAATGACAACGCCAATTTCATATTAATTATATTCAGCAAGCTGCAATTGGATGTTCGATTTTGTTTCCAAAATTGAAAACTTAGCCCTATCATTTAGAATTGGCCGATTGTGATTTTTGACGAGTGACTGTTGCCACCAAATTATTATTTTCATTTAATTGGTAATCGGGGTTCCACTCGATCAATATTTATTATTTAAATCTTAACTAACAATTTCTTTCTTACTTATTTCTAAAACTATAAATTTAATTATTAGGAGCTAAAATTATGGCAAGTTTCCTCTCCGAGTGAGATAGAATGAAAAAGGCGACAAAACGACGTTAGACAGTCGAGTTACTTACTGGCTGGATGAAATATTGTTACGCTCGATGGAATCAAAGATCTCGTTTTAAACGTTACCGGAATATTTTAGCAGCATTTTATCACGTCCTCGTATTTTTTGTCGCCACCCGAAATTCCTTCCTCGAGCGACGAAATAGAGTCCAAATGGAATTTATTGCCTTTCTGCTGAGTGGTCGGGATGAACGTAAAAGAGGTGGAGGAAGAAGAGGTATCGAAGCAGATGTACTCCGTACGTGATTTGGGGACCTGTAAGGTGCGGTTTTTGTAGGCGGCTTACTTTAGGGGATATTTATTCTCGGACTATTTCACCTTCCTTCATTACCGCTTTTTCAGCACGCTCTATACGATTTAGTTTCCTTTACGGTCGGGTTCTACCCTTTTTCCTAGGGAAAGAAACCGTTACTTTTAAATTGGATATTTAAAATTACGACGGTTACAAAACGTTCAACGGGTCGAGATGTATGATGGCCAGATTTAGCGATGAAATCTCCATGAAGTGTGCAAGATAACTTGGGGATTACTTTTCGAAGAAATAAGAAATGAAATTGTTTGATAGTGCGTAAATTTAGATTACAAGAAATCTATGAAAAATATACGGCTTGAATATAGTCTTCAACACGCACTAAAAATATTAAATTTTATTCACTGGGATCCGATTATATATGTATATGCTTCGTTATAATTATGTAAGTGTATTTAGACCTCTGTAAATACTGAATAAAGTTGACCTTATTTTTTGTTTCTATTTACTGCGCACAGGGACCCTATTCTCAACCCGTTCCAAAGGATTCGTATGCGAAAATGACGTAATTTCCAAACGATTTGTATAGTTTTGTACAAGAGTTTACGTCATTTTCGGATACGAATCTTTTCGAACAGGTTGAGAGTAGGGCCCCTAGTTATAAATATGAACTACTCTCTTCATAGTTTCTCATATATTCTTGACTCTAACTCTATACCTTTCATAAATTTGGCCTTAAGTATTTTGCAAGCGTCACTGTACATAGTGTTCCCATAAAGTAATCATTCAAAACTTCAAGAACGAATTACTGCCCTAAAGTTCATTTTCACAACTTATGTTTTACAAACTCAATTTTTATGTTTTGTAATAAATTGAAGTAATTGTCAGATAACGGCTCATTGCTTCATAATTTTGAACATTAACTTGAAGGCGTCCGCCGTCCGCTTCCTTGTTCATCTTTAACAGTGCTTTCGGCTTAACAATCACGGTTCACGCATTGCGTATCCCCACAGCTGGCAGTTTCAGTCTTTGTCTTTACTCTGAAGTATTTCCTCCTTTGTGTTGACAATCGTGAATGTCATAGAAATTTGTTTAAATGCGAACTGTCAACAAGGAAAAAAAGTGTACTCATTTTTGTTTTATATCTCCGGAGACATAAACAAGCTGATTTTGATATGCGGCAATCAATCAACACTTGCGACTTTTCCGCGAGAATCATTGATTGATAGTGCATGAATATTCGCGTATTTGCAATTAAAATTGTCTGTTCAATTATTCAAATCATGTGTTCTATTTGGTGTGAATGATTCGTAATTTTCAATACACATGATACATAGCCACATTTTTCTCGAAAACAAGATTGAAATAAAAGGTTTTAAATAATTGATTAAAAATTTACTGGAAATGTACGTTATGCCATGCATAAGACAAGAACGAAAAGTTTAGGTCTTTAGAAGCTTCATGGTGGTGTTACAGAGAGAAGCAAAGTCGTTCGGTCGTAAAACTTGACCGTAAATTAATAACAGAGCTGATGATGATGCGTTGTACAAGTGAATTTATTGACTGCCATTAAATAAAATCAATTACGTATTCAAAGGTGTACGACAGTGAAATATGTACTTAGATCGAAGCGAACAATATGTTATGACAAAGTAATTTCGTCAAAAATAACACACCGAATGCACAAACTAGTACAAATTTGTGTTAATAATTTTGTTCTTATAATAATAAAATTCGTGTTTCATTTGAAGAACGCCGCACACAAAACAAATACAAGTATTATTAAATATGACAATATAAATAAAATAAATAAATAAATATGACGTCGGACTGAATAAATACCAAACTAAAGCATTAAACAAATTGAAAATGTGCCATAAAGTTTTATATTACGTTATGCATATAAACAAGCGAATTTAAGATTAAGGCCCAGTTTTACAATCGCGGAATAAGGACGGAACAACTGTTCGCCGAATATCCTTTAACGTTCCTCCATATCTACGTCACATTATTTTAAGAATAATGCTTATCCGACGATTGTAAAATTGGACCTAAGAAGAAATGAGTTTACATGAAATTGTTTCCGAGAAGAATCGATTGCAGTTTATGTAGGGAAAAAGCGAACTATTGTAAGAATGTCGGGATCTTAAACCAAACAAATAAATTAAATAACTTTCCTAACGTAAACTTAGTTTAAAATAAATCCTTGAAATCTTATAAGACTGTATTTTTTAAACACAAAATTTATTTATTATTTTGTGTTTAACCCTTTCAAGGGAAGTGGTTTAAATTTAAAGCAACAAATTAAAAAAAAAATTCTCAAGTACAATGTGGAATAAATACGAAACCACAAGAAACCTGACAAGTGCGTCAGTGTCCTCTATTGACTAGAAGCCGAACTAAGCGCGGTAATTAAACCAGTTAGGCCGGGCGCAGACTGATCAAGTAAAAACGTTTTCAGGCAAAACGTTTTGTGGAACTGAAAAACATTTTGTTTTATCTTGCAAAATGCTGGATGCACCAAAACGCCTTACAACAGAACTGTTTCATTTTGTTCAATAAAGTTTTGTTTGGGTTTAATGCACATTGATGATGCAAAACGACTTTAGTCAAAACAGTCGGCTGAACGAACGTCAAAAAAAAATTATGTTTGCACTCCCAACACGCTGCATCTTGTTGTAACCTATTAGATGGTGCCTGCTGGTATGCGCACACTGATTAGACAGAAAACGTTTTTATACAAAGCAATTCGTTTTGTCAAACAACGTTTTGTTAGATATCCCTGCACACTGATTAAGCCAATTTGTCTTTTCACACAACAATTTGTTTAACAGCGTTGTGTTTTGTTGGCAAGTATTGTTTCATCAGTGTGCGATGGTACCTTTTCAATGCATGTAATAAATAGGTTTTGGCAAGTTCAAACAAAAACGTTTTGTCTGAAGACGTTTTTGCTTGATCAGTCTGCGCCCGGCCTTAAAAAAAACTTCATTTTAGTCATTCGAGGGGTATGATTTCCCGCGTTTTCTGTTGGTAAATTTGGGCTATTTCGAAATTCGTGAAAACTACAATTCTTGAAGTAAGTTTTCACGTTTTTTTATTGCTTCGAACATTTTAGATTATAACAAAATATAGCTCTTCACAGTAACAACTAAATTATCCAATTTCTCGCTATTTGTTTACTGGTTTTATTTTTGGACCACATTGCAACTAGAAGTTTTTTTTTTTTTTCAAAATGTCGAAATTCATAGACCTGAAGACCCCAACATCAGATGACGCCTATAACTTGTTGAACTTTAGTTGAAAAACATCTTTTCTGATGATCCTTTCGAAGACGAAGTCGACAGTTGGGGAAATAGAAGTGTCGATTATAGGATGTATTCTTACGTCTGAGCTAGGACGTGATACTACGTCCCTATTCGCACAGTTAAAACAAGTGAAAACGATTACGTGTAACAATGAAGTAGCTACATTGCTAGGTAAAGGCGAGCCACTGTAGTGGCGCTCAAAATTTTGTTAAGGCGAAGCCACTAACTTCTGAATATCATTTAGAAGGAATTTACCATTTCAAATAAACATCGGCACTGCAATAGTAGCTGTGCGCCCTAAAACATAAGCACTGCAGTAGTAGTTAGCTTGCGCCCTAAAACATAAGTGTGGATTATAGGGAAGCCACTACAGTGGTGCACAACAAATAAAATAATAACGAAGAAGAGAAAATACTCATTATCACAGAAAGAAAAATATTTAGTCAAATAGACACAAAAGAGTCGTTAATCCGGAATTTAAGTATCAAGATGCTTTGAAGTACCTAAACTACTATAGTGACATACTAGCTAAAGGACCAAATCATAAGACAATAAGGTCGGTCATCATGTGTTAAGCAAAGTAGGCTTAGACATATTGAAGTTAAAAATTATTAGAATATCCAAAGGGAAGCCACTATTGTGGCACGCAGAAGCCAGAAGAAGAAAATAGTCTAAACATCGTGCATGTAAACTCAGACATGTCGATGTTAAGAATTTGAATATCTAGAGGGAAGCCACCATAGTGGCGAGTGATAGCTAAGATTTTAAAGAACAAGAAAGTGGGCGAATCTTTGCGTGTTTAGCAAAGTACACTTAGACACAAGAGAATTGTGGTGTCGAATAAATCGTAATTCGGAATCAGAGTGCCTCTAGGTGAGTCACTATAGTGGCGCAGAAATGATCGAGAATGCAGGAGAGAAATACAAGTAATCGCGTACTTAATAAAGCAGCCCCCAAATATGTCGGATTTGAGAATTAAAATACCTACACAAAAGCCACTATAGTGGTACGTAAAACCTAAGATAATAAAGAAAAGAATAAGCTAATTATCCTGTGTTTAGTAGAGCAACAAAGTTGCGGATTCGGATTAAATTTAAGAATCAGAACGCTTTGAAGTAAGCCACTACAATTAAAGGATTGAATTATAGGACATTTCTTTAACAAAGTAGGTTCACACATATTGAAGTTAAAAATTAGAATATCTCAAGGGAAGCCGCTACAGTGGCGTACAGTAGCTCAGATGTTAAAGAAGAAGGAAAGAGGTTAAACATCGTGTGTTTAGCAAGCGAATTGTGGATCCGAATAAACCGTAGTTTGGAATCGGAGTGCCTCTACAGCCCTGATGACTTTTCTGCTAGACTTTTTGCCATTTCACATGACAATAGAAAAAGATGATGAGGTGATCCCACAAGATGAGAATATTGATCTCCAAAACAATATATTTAAAAGCAAATGAACAAGTGACCAGTGAAAGTGCTTGTGATAATATTAGCTGATAACGGTGAAGTCACAAGTGAGTGCCAAATAGTCATGTAGCATATGCAGAGTTGGACTTTGCAAAACCGCAAATTATTTCTGGGAGTTTCATAAAAAAGTTCTTTTTTTGTGATAAACCCTTCAAAGAGTTTACTTTTATTTTTTAAATATTTTTTCAATGGGTTATTTAAAATATTTATCTTTTTATTTTGCTTTGCAGTTTGACTTATGTTGCAAAGTGGTTTCATTTTGTAACCATATTATAAACAAATACTAAATATTGTTTTTGAGTAACTTCTTATCTATAACTAAGCACAATTTCACAATCAGCTGTTTTAAAAACTTAAAAAAAGAATTCGTCTTTCAAAGGGTTAAAGTGTATTTGCAGTATCCTGAACAGTGACATCTATTCGCTCCGTAATTTTTTAACTACGAGTATTATTGAACTCTGTAAGAGCAAGACCATTAGGCGATCTAAAGGATGGAAGTTTTGCCTGGTATATCAAAATTTATGAACGCCTTACGTTACGATTGTGAAACCATTCGTTTTTACCATATTACCATACAGTTATAAAACTTTGCAATAATTAATAATTAATTATTTTGGAAGACAAAAATACATAAAATTTTCCTCATGCTCGATAGACAACAGAGAAAGAAAAAGAGTATATTCTTTCAACATTTTTTCTTTGTCGGTTTATTCAATACCTATATGTTTGTATTTTATGTTATAACATGTCCCATCTAAAACCGTCTGATATTCAAGTCTATAATGTATCATGGGTGTGAAGATAACATTCAACAGTTATGTTATCTTAACTGCACTTGTATAACACGGTCATTTAATGAATGGACAATTTTCAGTGTGATGCATCAGTGATTTAATGTAGTTCAAGTAAGTGCAAGTCAGATCACAAAGAACACTAATCGAGCATAAAATAACTGCACCAGATCAGCTACACAAATAACAGTGCTATTATGTGTAAAATTTCACAAAAATAAATATTATGAGAAAGCTTAAGATAAGTAGATTAAATAAAAACTAGGAGAAAAAGAAGACGTTCAGATTAAAAATCAAACATTATTTTTTTTTTTGATAAGGACAAAGAGAAATTAGTCCCAACTACATCAACTAATTCCTTGCTCTTTTATTTTTTTTTATAAACCCTCTTCTAATCCAAGACAAAAATTGTGAATTATTTTCATTGTTAATTATTGTTTTGTATTACAAATAAATCGAGTTATGTTTGTGAAGCGTTCCACGAAGTAATAAATCGTTGACTTTATTCCGCGTAACGGTGAACGGACCCGCGGAATAACTAAAACAAAGCACGGCCTTACTTGTACATATGTACATACGCGACATTAGCATATATTTGATTAATACAGAAGGCCAAGCACGAGATAAATAAAGGATTAAAATACCAACTTGAGTTCCTTGCCATCTGGAAATATGCGTAGCTTGGAATACGAAAAATGTAATGTGGATATACTTTGAGGCACACGATTGGTAAAAGTGACGACATCATAAAGAATTTAGAGCACTTTTTAATCAAAGGATACCAAATAAACCGCGGTAGTGTTTTGATAAATCATGTGATGTGATGAAAGTACAGAGAACATGGGACTAGTATGTCTATAAACTCTATCTTTCAATAGAATTTATTAGTGTTTAATTCAAAAAAGCACAAAACATGATATTCATTCTTTTCCTTATTCCACGATTGTAAAACCGGGCCTTAGAAAACAAAATTTCACCAAAAACAGTTTCATAATAACTTCAATTGTGAAAGTGTTTTTGATATAAGTGCAAGTAGAAAAAAATATTGTTTTGATGATTCACGAATAGATGTCGCTAATATAGAAGGGATTAAAAATACCAGTTACGTTTATAAATTATTCAACTATAGTTGTTCAGTGTTTTATTAAAAAAATGAATACATAATTCTATTAGAAGGAATTTTTTTCTGCAAAAGAAAATTTTGCCTTAGCTGATCGAAGCTTTAATAAGCGCTTGATGAACAAGGGTGCCTGTTGTTACCACACTAAAACACATCCGGTTCCAAATCAACACATGTTTGATGCCCTCTCCAACGGAAACTATTAAATTACTCCTTTGTGCGCGGATTAGTTGCGGGCGGCGTCCCGTCAGTTTAAAATTTGTTTTCACCCCCTAGAATTTTGAGAAGTAATTAATCCCAGGATTAAATTCACATGCAAAAGGAAACAATTGTAAACATAAATTTACCTACATCAGTAGCAAACAATACCATCATTGTGATTAGCATCCCATTCGTATACGTAATAAAGTTAAAGAAAGCAGAGTTTACATAGAGGCACCTACAAATAGAAGGTTGGTGTGAATTAATCATATTTGGGCCTGGTTAGAAGAATGCAAATTAAATTTAATCTTCTGTTAATTGCCATAATAACAATTGTATGTACAACTGTATTTATGGAACCGGGCCGTAAACGATAATTAAAATGATTCCAATTATTTCCCGAATTTTCATTACTAAGTTGTGAATTACACAAGTTTATTTTAGGAAAACAAGTTCGAGAGAAATGGAAAATATCAGAGTAAAAGTCATTTGGGAGAGTCTTGAGTTTCTCGTAATGGATGTGGGCATCCGCGTAACGAGATTGTGGCACGTAATTCAAACTATTCCCCGACTTTCTGTGTAAAGTAAGAAATAAAATCGCAGTAATAACCCAAGAGCTCGGAAATTCTCACTGAATTTCAGTAAAAGTGTTAAAACTTCTTAGAAGTTAGAAGTCGTATTACTACACATATCCTTGTCAAGCTGCAGAAAATTATGAAATCGCCATTTTGTGAATTTGACTTTAGGTTTAAAATTCTGGCTATGTGAAATACTAATCTGAGTTTCTCATTGATTCATATCTTCTTAAACAGATTTTATTCTTTCTCGCTGTCTTGATCAACAAGTTCTTTCATCATATGAATTTGTCTACTAATTCATCCATAATTTCGTCGATAAATTGTAATTTGTAATATCCTCTTCATCCTGCACCATAAACAACTTCTTTTACTTTTCTTTCATCTTTATATGAAACATAATTTAACGTTGTGAAATTGGAACCACTTGAAATGATCACGTAGCTTCATGAAGACCGAAATACGAAGACGCAGGACGAAACCTAATTCCCAAGGAGGCTTAAAAAAACAATTTCATACGAGATTAAGTGCCGCCCTCTTGTTTTGTTACAACTTTTTTAATTTCCGCTCTCCCACTTAAGGAACTTCATCTGCAATTTTTTTTTTCTGAACCAGGGTTCCTGATTAACCTACAAATATTTCGTATCAGAACAATAACTAATTGACGTCATGTGATGTGACATAGTGTTTCTGTTACGTATAAGAACAATGTAGGATGGATGACACGAGGATGCTAGTTCTGGGTCAGAAGGGCGGAGTCTACGACGGATCGATAGCCAGGCAAATGCGTTGTACTTAACAGCCGTTTGGAACTTGGTGAGCTCTGTCGACGCTGCTTTTATTCACAAAACTGCAATTCAATTTAAAAAAAGGAATTCATCAAAATGAGGGTTTTCGTTAATGAAAACTTTTGACTTCAGGGACGCTTCTGAAAAGGCATGAAAAACAAAACTTTTGCACAACATCTAATCAAGCAAGTCAAACGTGAAGTGAAAGTATTTTATTTTATTCTTATTGCCTGTGTTATTTATACTCTCTTCTACTCGTAGTGGCATCCATTTCAAGAGGTTATTTATGTCTTCTTGAGGTATTGCACCCCAGGTAATATGTAATTCGTTTCGGAAGGCGCTAAGTTCCTCATCCGTGGTAAGGAACAACATGGGTTCTACCACTTCGTTAACATAACGATGCCTCGGATAAACACCAAAGGAGACCTGCTTCCATAAGCAATAGCACCCCACACCATGACACCGATAGTTCGATTAACATGCCTCCCAGAGGAAAAGTCAACATTCCGTCTTCGTTGAACTCTCTGCCTCCCTACATGATTCCCAAACAGAATCGGTATTCATCGCTAAACACTACCCTTTTCCATTTGATGTTCCAGCAGAGTCTTTCCCTGGGCCAATCCAAACATTGGTGGCGAAGCTCAGTCATCAAAGGTACGAAAAGATGTGGCGGATAAAAACGCAAGCCAATAGCTATGATACGATGATAGTCGTCCGCATTGTTATCGGACGACCTTCTTCACCAAACCATTTATCAGTAATTCATCTGGTGGTGAAGAATCGGTTTCTTAAAGCTATAATTCTGAAGCGGCAATCCTGCACTTTATTTATGTCTCTTCCGCGATGTTCTTGGTCTTCTCCAGCCTGTTACGGTTGAAAAATTCATTTGAGTTATTCATAATAGTATTTGGCAATCGTCCTGTATTTAAGCGAGAAGTAAAGGCGCATCCTGACTATGTCGATATATGCCAAGTGGCAAGGCCAAATGGCAAAGCGATTTGCCGATGCCACACACAATTCACTGCGTCCATATTGGAATTGCCGTAATAATAGTAGTTGATAAAGTGAGAAGTGACAGATTAAATTTTTCAGTTTCCTTTCACCTTCTTCCTTCGCCACGCCAAAACTCATAGCAATTTCAACGAAGGCGTTATGCCCTTTATTGCGATCTTTATATTCTTACGATCTGTAATTCCACAAAACAGGCCGATCGCGATACAAGTCAATTAACGACATAACTTTCTGATTTGGCCACTCCATTTTTTCCACAAACGATGGTTGGGAATCAACTGAGGCCACCCGTGGCACGTACCCACCTCCACTTGCCCGAGCCGACACACTTTGTGGTTCGGGTTGGCATGCCATCTGGCACTATTTTGCCAACTGGCACGAGCCGACCAAAACGTCCACATCACTCGTGGCTTTGCCATTTGGCCTTGCCACTTGGCATATATCGGCATAGTGAGGACGTGCCTTAAGAGTTCAGGGTGCCTACGTGCCGGTCGTCACATTTCTCAATGTTGCACAATATTGTATCTGATAAATCATACGCTGTTATTTAGTCCCAGAGTATATCTCCATTTCACTCTGTCGTCCGGTTAAAAACTGACTTCATTCGTAACGACCCACGTCTCGGCGCATAGTCGGAGAGAGCGCCACCCTCGGCTTCGCGCGCAGTGTTTCAATAGCGCTCCTGGCGTGCGTATCGTTTATTTGTGTCATCAATCTTTGTGTTTCTCTCATGGTTTTGTGATTAAAACCTGAAACGGAATCCTCTCCGAGATTTGTTAAAGCACGCCGAGTGAATTCCAAGCTCATTAAAAAGCTTTCCGAAAGCCTGCTTCTGAGATAAGGAACAGGTATGTTTTGTTGGCCATTTTGTGCGTATGTTCTGTTGGTAACCCGTATCTCTCTCTTCTACTAGGCTTTTAGTGGTAGTTTTGCCTTGGTTGGGAATATCGTCATCCCTTGGGTGGAAGAAATGGAGTTTGAAAGGTATGAATGAATGCAAGTGGACCCGACCGACCTGCAAACGCGACGCCACTTGGTGACGTAACACCTGCGTCGATGTACGTCATTTACGTCATTACCTCCATTGGAGGCTCTTAAACTACTGACAGTTGTCTGTTATTACGCTGGATCTTGGTTACCAGGTCGGAAATATTTTAATTATTTTGAGTTGTGTTAATTCAACTTTCCGCGGCGTTGCTATTTTTATTTTTCTTTTATTTGTTAATCAAGTGATTTTTTTTAATCACTTTAAGCGTTAATTGTAAACGAAGAACAGATCTGTTAATCGGATAAATTCTAACTTGTTAGTTTACTTAATTACATTTCGTGTTCTTTTCAATTTAACTTGAAGGCTTCCGCGGCCGTCGTCCATGTTTGAATTGGCTTCCGGTTGGAACCGCGTCACGTTGACTTCTACTGCCGACGTTTCGTTCTTCATTGCAGAAGAACTTCTTCAGGGCTGCTGCTGCTGGTGGTGTTGCTGCTGCTTCGGGTTAGTCGTCGAGACTGAGTGGGTATGTCTGTTGTCGTGGTATTTATAGTGATCGGTGGGGGTAGTGAGTCGGAACGGTGACCGAGTATTGGTCTGTTGGGGCGTGACGGATCGTTAATGAGATGTTTCCAGGCATTGTGGAGGTAAAAGCCAGTATCACGGTTCAGATTATTGGGATGTTTGAGTATTTCTATAGATTCACGGATTTTACGATTGAAAAAATGAGATGAGCGGGCCAGAAGTTTTGTGTCGGAGAATAGGATTTGGTGACCGGTTTCTAGTTTGTGTTCAGCTAGGGCCGAGCCAGTTGTTTGTAGTAGTCTAGTACAGCGTTCATGTTCAGAAACACGAGTGCTAACAGACCGTTTTGTTTCACCGATGTACACACGTCCACAGGAACAAGGAATTCGGTAGACACCTTCGGATTGTAAGGGAATGTGATCTTTTGTGGAGGGTAGGCAATCTGAAAGTTTCGTCATGGGTAAGTAAATTGATTTGATGTTCTGTTGTTTGAGTATTTTGCCGATTCGATCTGTTATGGTGTGAATGTAAGGTAGGTAAGCTGTAGCGGCTGGAGGTGTATCAGGTTCAGAACGTGGAGGAATTGGGGTGCGATGACGAGAAATGGATCTTTGGATGTCGTGTTTTTTGTAGTTGTTATTTAGAAGGACTTTTGTTACGTGGTTCAGTTCAGTTTGAAGTGAAGAGGGTTCTGATAGGGCAAAGGCACGGCTGACTAGTGAGTTAATGACTGACTGTTTTTGAGAAGGATGATGGTGTGAATGTGCATTCAGATAGCGATCAGTATGGGTTGGTTTGCGATACACAGAGTGTCCTAATCTACCGTTAGGGAGGCGGCTTACTAAGATATCAAGGAAAGGTAAGTGGCCGTCAGTTTCATATTCCAAAGTGAAGCGAATGTCAGGATGTTGAGAATTTAGGTGTTCAAAGAAGTTGTTTAGGGATTCCTTACCGTATGGCCAAATAGCAAAGACATCATCTACATATCTGAACCAACACTTGGGTTTAAGTGGGAAAGAAGTAAGGGCTTGTTGTTCAAATGCTTCCATAAAAATGTTGGCTACTATTGGGGAGAGAGGAGAGCCCATGGCTGTGCCTGAGACTTGTTCGTAATATTGATCACGGAACATGAAATAGGTTGAGGTTAAGCAACATTCTATTAAGGGAATTAAGTCTTCGGGTTGGTTATGGGCTGTGAACAGTTGTTGGATGATAGTGATGGTGTCGGGAATTGGCACTTTGGTGAAAAGAGATTCTACATCGAAGCTGACCAGAATGTCCAGAGGGTCTAAGGAAATCTCGTGAATTTTTTGGACGAAGTGCTGAGAGTTGAGGATGAAGGTTTCACTTTTTCCTGCAAACGGTTTGAGACTCTGTGCTAGATATTTGGAAACTTTGTAGGTTGGTGAATTAATTGCGCTAACTATGGGACGTAAAGGTGTATCGGGTTTGTGAATTTTAGGGAGACCGTAAAGTCTGGGAATTCTGGAGTCACGGGGGATCAAGACTTTTTGTGTTTCTGGTGGGATAGAAGAAGCTTTTATTAAGGTCGTTACGGTACGTTCTATGCGTGAGGTTGGATTCCGTCGTAAGGGTTGGTAGGCGGGGTCGTCTAATAGGGTGTTGATTTTCTGGTCGTATTCTGCGCGGTCCAAAACTACAGTGGCATTCCCTTTGTCTGCGGAGAGTATGACTATGTCTGGGTTATTTTTCATTTTTCTCGTGTTCTTTTCATTGGGACCCCTACTGGGTCGCATTCAATACCTGCAAATTATTTTCTTATTCATTAACTATTTTCGAGTATTTTTAAATAAAAACAAGTGTGCTCAGCTGGTGATTTTTATTTTATTCACTTTGCCCACTGCCCACCTTTTGCTTTGGGGTTTCGTCGAACCCTCTCTTCTCCAAGAGCTTAGCCGAGCGGTGCTGGAGAGCCATCAGTCACTCGCACAATTTGCTAGCCTTCAGGTAGATACCAAGCCCATGCCTGGTAACATCTGATAACGGTGGAGTGATTTCGGTTGAGGCGGTTGTCGATATGAGAATTCATCCTCGTGTAAGCTAACAATCCGATCTCTATCGAATTCGCTTAACAAGAACAGAAATAATAATGAAAATGACTAAGAAGTACACCTGCTAATTTATCAAAGAAAACTATTACCACTTGATTTATCTGAATCATATTTTAATCAATTGTTTCTTTTCGATAGCCAAACGATTTTGTAAAATTTCATGAAAAAATTTCTACCCTTTCTTGGTGTTGCAATTTTTCATTACATTTTTTTATTAATCCTAAAAGCTTGGATTCTTATCAATCTTATCATTCTTCTATTCTCGGTGGTGAATAAAATAGTATGTACACCTCAGGAGAGAATGCTATTTTCCCTCGGTGACACATTTCTCCCCCTCGATATACTATTACTTTTCGCGAGGATGTTTAACATTGGTAATTAAAAGCATATTCCTTGGAGCCCTAAAAGTATTCAAATTCCTTTACAAATTACAGAATTTTTAGAGTTAGTATTTTCTGTAATAAACTGGAATAAAAAGTTTATCAGTTGGTCAGAACTTTAAAGTATTATGCAATCAAAAATATATAAAAATTGAAAATTAAAGAAATATTTGAAAAGCAAAGTTCTTTAAATGAAATAATTATAAATTAAAAACTGAATGTTAAAATTATGAGTGCAAGTGCACAACCGTAAGTATCAATTCAGTTTAAAACGTTGTGGCAGCTGCAGTGAAAAATGATAGAATTACATAATACCTATAAGAAATAAAAGAGAGATTGCTATGAAAAGATGAATTGAGTAACGTTGCAGATTGTATTTAGAATGGCAGAAATAATAAATAAAGAAATGGTAGCTTGAGGTAGTAATCAAAAATATATCACAAGAGGAGACCTTATCTTGATGAAATTAACATATTAAAAGGCAAAAGTAAATGAGAAATCCAAAATAAATATATAAGAAACGGTTGAGCTGAAACATGATAACCGAGATGTTTTCAAGCATTAATTTTGCTTTCATTTTTTTTTTTTCGTTTTTTTTAGAATTACGATTCAAGCTGTATAATACATACATACGGCCGCAATAAAATATGTAAAACACCTAATAAAAATGCACCCTCTTCCGCGGGGAATTAAAAATCGTCATTAAATTCGTGTTCATCAATTTAGAATATTTAGGCTTCCTCGTGCGTCAGAACTCTAGACAAATGACGGCAGGAAGTTTCAAACTTCGTTTCTGTTACTGCAATTTATCAGGATCGGAGAGATTTCATAAAATTGTGTTTTACGCGACGCGAAGACAAATGACGCATTTCTATTGATCTTCGAATTATCGTCAGCCTTTCAGATCCCGTTACTGTTTTCTGTGAAAACTCAATTTTATTAACTCGCATTTTAAATTGTACACACCCGCGTCCAAACAAATCAATGCACCTTTAGATTTTTCTCCAGAAACGACTCGATTATCGTACTGAACATCGATTTAGTTGGATGCAACTGTACAGGGTGTCCCATTTTCGATGGTATTCCATAGGTATCTTCGTTAATAATGGAAATAGAAAGAAACTGAGCACGCAATATTGGGTTAACTTTTTATGCTAATTTGAACGGCCAACTTAAAAATTTGCTGTTCCTTGCCATATTCGCGGTACAGTTGAAAAACGAAAAATTCATCAAATTTTCAAACGCATATTTTTTTTTTTTTTTAAAGGTATCGAAAAATGACAAAGGCATTTTTGATTCTACTTTTAACATGACTTGATTCTTTAATCAAATCGCATCAAAAGTTCATAATAACCGAGATATAACCACAACTAATGTTTCGAAGAGTTGAAAGTAATTGATTTTTATTCGCTCGTATTCGCTCTTGAACAAAGAGTTATAAATACTTGAATCATTAATTAATATTGTAAGTTTCTCATCTTAAAATTTATTCCCAAAATCTCAGTGTTGTTTGCTTTGAAAACTCTGTTAAATTATGAGTTGCTTGAGCAATTTCTAATCAATAAAATACAATAAACCGAACCTGTAGAAGTTTATTTACTGTCAAGGTCAAAGTTTCGACTTTGATTTTACAAAGCTTTTGGAATATTACTCCGTACTGTGCGACAGTTGGTCAAAAACAAATTTGAGTAGTTAAATCGCATCCAGTGCCGCTCAAACGGTTTTTGTAAAGAGGAGAAATAGCTTTTACCGAGGTTATTATTGACTTTGCCTCACGATTAACAAATTCTGCTTCATTTTTCGTGTACTGTTTGGGAATTCAACCACTGACTCAACTTTGGTACTGAATGGATAAGATCACACGATCTTCAATCATTTTTTAATCGCTTTGTGTAAGTGGTACTTATTTTAATTTGTAACGTATAATTCAATAAGTTTGAGATCTCAGACGGCTGTGGAATATAATTTCTTGTCGCACTTACCTAATAGTTAGTCACTTTGACATCATGAATTTAAAATTAATTTAATTAACCATTTGTGGTAAACCGATACTATCATTTTAATAGTGCTTTTGCATAAAAGTATAATCTTTAATTTCTGGGTTAAAGGTTTTGTTTACCTCAGTATATGTAGGTATAAGGGCGATATCTGAAATTTTTTGAATCATATTATATTATACGTTTTAGAGTATTTCTAAAATATCTGAATGTATGTTTTATTAACTTTGGCGGTGGAAATGGAGATTAATAAATAACAGAAAAGTTTTTTCCATAATTGACAAATGACGTTAACATAAATAATGAAGTTCTCCCTTCTGTTCTCAACGTCAATTAGAACAGTGAATCAGAGTCTAGTAACTTCTTTTAGCCGCATTAATACTGCATTGGCTTCTGTGGGTGGGTTTGTGAATGTGCAGGAGGGGGTACACCTAAATGACATTTGTATTGTATGTATTTTATAGCGGTGACTCATTTACTGCCGGTCTTTGCAACCTACCGAGGGGAGGTCGTTTAAAAATATGACGAGCAAGGGCTTAGACCCGTTTCACGTGCAACTAACGGTCAGGTCGGATGCAATCAGTATCCTGATTGGTGTTTCTCGAAAACGTATTTTTATTATCAGTACTAATCATCAGGACTGACCATCCATCGCTCATCAATCGCATCTGAAACTGGATTGCCACATCCCCGAATTCCTAATCAATTCTAAATGAAACGTTGGTAGGGTAATTATAATTGACATTTTGCAACGACTTTAAAAAATCGAAACATTTGTAATGGCTTCAGTGCAAGATGCTATCCAAAGTTTTTGTGAAAAATGTACAACGTAGTTTTTTAAATTACACTAAACGACACGGTGTTAAAATTTAGAGCTTGATAGTTATTGTTTTATTTAATTTGATACCTTAATCGATTTCAGATTATGAATTTCTGAAGTAGGTACTGTTTTATGTTTGAAATATAAAATGCAAGGTAATATGAAATAATTACGATGTATGAAGATATAAACCCAATGTCATATGAACTTATAATAAAGTTTGTTTAACATAATATCACCAATACTTCTTCTTTATTTCAGGTAATTCCCGGACCGTTTAATGTTCGAAAATCTTATCATGAAGAGAGTCGTACGGTTAAACTCAAATTTACACCATTTGCTTCGCTCAGGTAGATAATAATTTTAGTTAAACACTAAAACAAACTTTGCAGATACAGTTAAATTAAGAAACGTTAACAAATCTTTAATATTTGTCACATATTACAATTACAATTCAACTATGGTGTTCCAGTATCCAAATCTCCGACTGTTTTCTGACAGCTTTTTGAATTTCGTGTCAACTGATACAAGACTCCAAGATCATGAGTATGACATGGAAGGTTATGGTGCTTCTTAAATATATTTGTATACACGGACTTTAGAGGGAAATAAATGCGACAAACTTCACTGTTACTGAATTCGAATGTTCATATTTACATATTTCTGATATAATAGGGATTTTTAAGTTACAAAATTAAATTAGAAAATAAGCTGTTTCCGAAGATTAGTGTAAGATTTGATTACAACAAATTTATTATTGTTGTTTTGAGAGTTATTTTTAATTTATTACAACTTGAAGGTGCATACTATTGAGAACAGAATAACTCGTGGAATCACCTAAAGATTTTCGTACTTATTTAGAAACATTTTTCCTCAAGAAAAGTAATCACTTTTTGAAAAAAGAAAAGTCTCAGAGAAAGCAGACATGGTGCAGTCCTGACGTTAATATAAAATACAAAATCACAGAGGACGAAAGTGACCACAGAATAGTTACGGCGAAAGTCCTAATCAACATCAAAAAAGAAAGAAGAAACCTGCATCCCAAACACATGAAATGGGCATACATAAAAGACCCAAAATTATATCGGAAACGCATCGAGAAAAATTTATCTCGTGTTGGAGAAAGAAAAACAGGAAAAATTGGTATTGAAGCACTAAATAAAGGAAGCTCATATATACTGAAGACAGCACAGGAAACATTTACTTCCAAAGTCACAGTAAACAAAAGTGACAAAAAAGATCCTTTGGCACAAAAAATAAAATAAAATTTAGACAATAAAAATATTTCCAAAGCGGTAAGAAAAGACATACTTAAATTTATTTCAGACCAGGTAACTGGAGTTATAGAAGAAAGCAGAGTTATGTAAATTTTAAGGACAAATCTCTATGGGCCAAACCATACTTATTAAAGAAGAAGCCTTGGAAATCGTAGAAAACTTCTGTGGAACCCTCTACAAGAGTAGGAGCTAACAGAAGACCCAGTTTCGGAAGTAACCAAATTTTAATTGAAAATGCCCTTACCTTTATACAGAACGAAAGGGCACTGGGCTAAAACCAAAATTAAGTGAGAAAATAGTGAAAACGGTGTTTGAGATTATCAAAGTGGACAGTACTTTCCAAAAACTATTGATGCATGTACCGAGTGATTTTTATATTTTTTTTATCAACTCTTCCCATGAGATCTGGACCGCATGTCTTAGCTTAAATGAAAAGTACGTCATTGCACTCCTTTATGCCGTTTGACAGTAAAGCTACGACATGCCGTCCAAATTCCAAGGCAAGAGTTAATAAAGATTTTTAAGAATTACGCGATATTTATAAAGGAACGACTCCTACACTGTCTAACAATGCCACCATATTCCTTATTCACACTCCATCACGTCTGACCGACGAAGAAATACAGCACTTCAAATATAGGCGGCTGAGGAACGTCATTATTGGAAGACATATGGGAGGTCCACGTTTAACAGAGTACAATAATGTAAGTCGAAAAAAGAAAGAGAAAAATTCTATCAAGAAGAAACTTTATGTTAACAAAATTGTCAGAATATACCAATTGTTACTTGTGATGTGATATTTCCAATACGAATTTTTAGAAAGGTAATAGCAGTATGTGTACTCTATGGGTAGTAACAAGCGTGTAAATAAAAACCTGGTCAAGTAGGTTGTGATCAAGAACTTGTCCATTGCATTTACATATTAGAATTACTAAATGTAGCCCACTTGACCAGGTTTTTATTTAAACACTTGTTACTTTCATGTGAGAGCTAAAAGTTAATAATAATACCTTTCAGAACACACGTAATTCTCTTTCTACCTAATCACAATGTTAATTTTTAATAGTAAAGTATCTTCTCATGACCATGAGTAGGGGCCGGACATGAGCGTCAATATAAATGGTCTATAATAGGTCTGTTCCAAGCACGCTTTGTGACCGTTTCGAAACCGTCACAAGCATGCACTCATCAAAGGTTTACACTCGACAAAGTTGTCAACATCGATCATTATTTCGGTGGGCAACTGATTATGACGGTTTCTTGAACGGTCAGAAAGCGTGGTTGGAACAGAGCTAATGTCACACAGTTATTGGCTACCAGTCGTCGATTGACTGACTATAAAGACTTGAAAGACAGTGTTGCATAGGTGGCGAGACCGGCGAATATTGTGCTTTTTTTCATAGCGTTGATTGAACAACGAATTGAATTTACTTTTATTACGTTCGATTTACAGAAATAAAATTAAAAACTCTATAATTACGACACAGCGTCCTAAAATGTTGACAGTTTTAAACAGTACGCTCGTGGTCGATCAGTGATCGCTCTCTCCTGTCCGGCCTCTAGTCATGACTCATGACCATAAATAAATCACATTAAGTTGCACGAGGATAAACTTGTGATGATATTTTTCTTTGGCAATCAAGATTTTATATATTTTACGTATATTTTATCAAGACATCGTAAATCAAAAGATGCATCTGTAATTATAATAATTTAATAAATCATGGTACTTAAAAAATCATTGATGTACGAAAACATCAAGAACTTATCTTTACCAAGAAAACATTAATCAATTTTATATATGTTTTAAGAAGTGCAAAATACGCTCAATGTTTTGAAAATTAAATGATTTTTCAACCACATAAGACCAACTGACGTCTGTGGAAATAACTGATTTAATAGTTTATATAGTTTCATGTAGTAGGTATGTTTTATTAACATGCATCCGAAACAACTAAGAATTCCGTCTTCAATGGCAATTAATTATTAAGTAATATTCCATTCAGGAACACGTTCTGATACACACAATTTAAATTCAGTTTTATTATAGTAATAATACACGTGGCTTTTTTCCTATTAAATATTGATTACAATGAAGGTATATTTTTCGCCGTACTTCTTTATACATTTATAATTTCTACGAGGAAATTATTCGTATACTTATTTTGTTATTTTATGTTTAGAAACTCTGCAATTAATGATCATTCAGGTGCAATAAAACCAAACAATTCTTCCACTCATCTGCTCGGTAATTTTCCTACGTTAATTTATGCCATAATAAAATAAAATCAATGCAATAGCATGAAGCATTTACATGTTCCATTTACTAGAAGTTATTCATAAATTTGCTACATTGTATCTTCGGAATATTATTTACTATAACATTCAGCAATTAGGTTGCTTGACACTTCAGGTTTATTTATTTTATCTGCGAACAATAAGTTTTTTTGAAATATTCAATTTATAGACTATTTTTAGAAACACTGTGCTTTGTTTTGCCTTCGTTTCAAAATTTTAGATGTTAAATCTGCTCGACCTAATTTTACTTTGCGACCACACCGCGTTTTATTTTTAGCAGTTTTAAATTAAAATGTTATTGTGTTCGCGAAGGTCCTATCCTCTGATCGTCGTGATACGTGTTTTTCTCGCGAATTTCTTGTTCACAACACAATTTGTTGGAGGATACGACTGCAACGGACATGTTTGTGTTTATGTGGGGACTCTGCTTGTTTGTTTCTGGGTCGCATTAACGCCGTCGAATGAAAATATTTGCGAAAAACAAAATGCTTTTGTCTATTTTATTTATGTTATTCAATTTCTAGAAAGTATTTTTTATTTTAAGGTATAGTGTTTCCTGCTTTTATAAAAACTTTATTCAACATTGATCTGTTATTTTTGGATTGATTCGGCCTTTACTTGATGAAAATTCATTATCACACTTAATGAAAACACAAATTTTGTGAAAATTCGCTATTTTAGTGTTTTCATTAAGTATTGATCTGTTAATTGTGTGAGTTTTAACGAAATATCTTAAACTTAGAAATTGCATTTTTATAATCTCAAGCCAGATGCAACGGGAGTAATACACCGGGGTTTGCAAATGCATCATCCCCTGGCTTGTATGTCCTAGTTAAAGAAACTTAAACATCTTAAATAGTAAAAAGAAACGTAACAGTTACGTGCGAATTGTAGAAGTAAAGTACAATAATTGTGAAGTAGATATTAAAAATTAATTAAAAAATTTTGAAGTGTGTACACAACAGTTGTCTGATTTGGATTTTCTATTCAGTGTTTCTATTGTTTTGGGCAAACATAGTTATACTCATACTGTACACTCACTATCATAATTAATCAGCTATGCTTCTAGAATACCTTTGTTTGAGTATGCTAATACTTATAGTTTATAGTACTGAAAGTAGGATAGGTTTGCTTTCAAAACAAAAGAATAACCATACTCCTTGTTTTAATCTTAAACCGGTATAGTAATATTTGTACGGGCTCGTTAGTTTTTAGAAGAAAATCGTCAGCCAAACGATAAAAGTATGTGTCGCTTCAAGTTTTCAAGTTTCTTGACTGAAGTTTTATTAAGAAATGTCGCTGGATGAAATTGAGGCGACTACACTCTTTTGATGGAGGATCAAATCAAACTTTTGTGACTCATGTACTAATTGTGTCACACATGCATTCAGAGTTCGAGAAACTAGTTTCTATGCAGAGACCAGGTCAAGATCACAGAAGATGTACAGTAAAATCTCTCTAAGATATACACGGTTCGTTCCGGATTTTGTATCCGATTAAGAGGAATGTTCGATTTAGGCCCGGTTTTTCCATCACAGTTTATTCCTATGGGAGCAATGCGAATAAACTGAAGATTAAAATTAAACTGTAATCGAAAAGCCGGGCCTCAGAGAGATTCAACGATAGTGTTACGCTTTTAATCGGTTGACGAGGAATGTCCGCGAAAAAGAGTGTTCGTCTTAGATAGATCTCACTGTATTTATGCCCGTGATGATCAATTTGTTGTCGACAATATCTTAAGAAATCTCTTCCCCGCGGCTATACATAACCATATCAATTACACAAAGTGACTAATGTCTATGTCAGAAGAATGGTGAGAAAATTGGAAGAGGATTGAAGGCATTACAACCAATTCGTGTATAGTATTCCATTTATAAATTGGTTTTTGTGTTAGGGGAACAGTGATTACTGTGGGCGTCGTAAGTAGAGATAATTAGTTGCCTCGATATTCCAAATTAATTTTGTCACATTATTTACCCCAAAAACTGGAGATTCCTTTTTTTTCAACCCTTTCTCCCTAAACTCTATCTATCACTAGTAAGTAACAGGGTGCAGGGGACAATCATTAAATGGAATAAATAAAAGTGTTAGAAGCCACAATATACTTCAACTACACCCCGTCATAAAACTGTTTATTACTGTCAGACAAGCAATCCTTCCAAATCCAGATTATTTTTTAAGTATTCAAGATAATAGTCTCCGATCGTGTTACGGTCCTGTCAAATCTTCTCGGAATGTTTTGTGTTGCATTATATTTTTCTCTTTCTTCTCTATCGAAATTATCTTCCTTTCTTATCTAAAGTCTTTGCTCCGCACTTTTATTTCTCTATTTCTATTTTCCGTAAAATAAATGCTTTTATCAAAAAGTAGATTTTCAATCTTGTGCTAAATTTCTAATAAAACGAAAGTATCGTGGAGCTTTATTAAAAATATGTATGTATGTATTTACATGTATCTTTAGAATATGCAGTAATTCTGAAATTCTAATTTTTCTTCTAATTGGCTTAAAAATTTCAAATATTTATCAGGTTTTTAGTTATTTAAAAACTTCATTGTGAAAAACGTAAAATTCCACATGGCATTGAATAATATCATAATTAAGAATAACAAAAAGTTCAACTTGCATAAAATTCGAATAAAAACGACATGTTTATAAAATGGAATGTGAATGAACCTAATTTTTAAAATTTTCCAGTAGCTTATTACTTTGAATAATGCAAATTTTATTATGAACAAAAATTTCACATATCTACTAACAATTCAATTCAAAATGCGTACCAATTAACTAACTACTTGCACAATACATTTATACAAGACAATTATTACATGATGGAACTTGTCAGGATAAAAATCCTAAAATTTTGAAGCGAATTCGCTGTAATCCTTCATCTGTTAATGAAACCTCTGATAATATGATTAGATTAATCTGGAGGTTCAATCGAAATCCGATTATTTCTTGCTTGTTGTTTGTTGCAGTGTTTACACATTTTCATTTTAATACAGGGTGGGGCTTAGAAACTTCCTGTTTTTGAAGGTGAATAAAATAAAAATTGTAGTTTGTATGCATGTTTTTTTTGTTTTATATTGATAGAACATAATTTCAAATTTTATATCATGCAGTTTTAAACAAAACATCTATAAGGTGATGTTCACCGTTTTCTATACACTGATGCAACTGATTTCTGAAGCTCCTCTCTACGCGTTCCTACATCTCCACCGGAATTCGGGCCATTTCCTGTCGAATAAGATTTTTCAATTGAAGCAGGGTTGTAGGGCGGTGTTTGTAAACGTCTGCCTTGAGGTAACCCCATAAAAAATCACACGGCGATAGATCGGGCGAGCGCGGCGCCCGCGGAATGCCACCTCGATTCGAGATGAGCCGTCCGGGGAACATTACCTTAACAACTGTCATCGAAACTCTGGCCGTGTGGGCCGTGGAACCATCCTGTTGGAACCACACGTATTGTAGGCGCATTTCTTCAAGAGCTGGTTCGAAAAAGTTTTTGATCATATCCACGTACCGCTGAGAATTGACGGTAACTGCTTGATTGTTATCCTCAAAAACATATGGACCAATCATTCCAATTCTTGACAACGCACACCACGCTGTCACCTTATCACTGTGAAGTGGCTTCTCATGGAGCTCCCTAGGGTTGTTACTACACCAATAGCGCATATTCTGCCTGTTGACACAACCAGATAGGTGAAAGTGTGCTTTATCACTAAAGAACACAAGGGCATCAGGAGTTAGAGTTTCCAATAATGTTTCGCACGCCGTTATTACGTTAAATCACGTGGTAACAAATCTTGCACAACAACCATCTTGTAGGGATGGAAATGAAGATGCTTGTAAAGAATTAGGCGGCTGCATGTTTGCGAGCTGAGCGTTTCGGAGATCTTCAAATTGATTGTCGAACTGCCTCCACATTTTCTGGAGTCGTAACGGTCCGTCGTGGACCTGGGGATTTCTTCAACACGCTCCCGGTTGTCCTGAAAGCCTGTACCCACAAAACGATCGATTTCCGGTCGGGGACAGGACCTCTGGGCTGAATTCCGAAGCGAGTACGGAACGTGCGCTGCACCGCCACGTAGGAACGGTTCGAAAAATACACTTCCACCGCAAACGCACGCTGCTCCTTCGTCCACCTCATGTTTTCGGTCAAGATTTTTTATGACTTCTAAGTACCAATTGGGCGATCTGGTCGCTGTAATCTGATCACCGGAAAATTGCACGAAAATCACGTGAATAAACAGTGCCCCCGTTAAAGTGCTTACGAAAAAAATTGCCGGGCAATCAAAATATCGCTTGTAATCGGGCGATATTGAATCAATCTGGTCTCCCGATACAATTGCTGTTGATCGAATTTCTCAAATATCTCCCGATTATCACCACGTCTATGGTCTCATCATAATGGTGCTACCTACCTGAACGAATAGGCAGAAGTTTTAACACCGGAGCGCAATATTCCGGTGCTGCCAGCCAACTGCAGTGGGACGGGGGGGGGGGGTTCAATTCCAAAACGCGAAGGCCATAACCAAAAATAGGCGCCACTTAATTTTTTTTGAAAGGGGAAAGAGTGAAAAATTAAGAAAACCCGTTACGTCCAAAACACGTTAATTTAATCAATCACAAAAAAAAATAAACAAATAAGTAATATATGGACAACAAAAGAACAAGATTATTTTACAAAATACTCATGTTTTGTCGGATCCGAACTTCGCATTAATCTATATTAAAATTAACCAAACACGTAAATAATACAAAAAAAAAAAATAATATCTCCGGTTAATTACACGCGACAACGTTCGTCTACATATTATCCTCTTTGCCAAAGAACGAACAATCATCTTTAATTTACGGAGGAGTGTACGCAATAAGTTGCATGCTTAATTGCGGCAACTTCAAAGAAATGAATCGGAAATTAAATTCACGAATTAACGCTCAAAAATAAAATTATAACGCTCCGACCTGTATTTCCTTTGATGTCCGATTCGTTTGTCGGTGTTTTTGCGGGGATGCCGCGGCGTCACTTTGTAATGTGCCGGCCTCCGCGTAGAGGGGCGAGGGAGGGAACTTCCAGCGTCGTAGTTTACAATGCACCTGCAAAATCGGATCGGACTCAACTTCCGCAAGCTCTTGGAAAAAAACTAATTCCCAACGAAAATAACTCTTGATAAAAATAGCTCTTGCTAAAATAACTCTTGCTAAAAGCCCAGGATAAAAGCCTATGAGCGAAAAAGAAAAGCGAACGTAAGGGCCAAATCGAGAAACGCAGTTCGTATTGACTTACCCAGGATTATCACCCGGACTGCCACAAGTTGCAAAATGGATGCGACTTTCTCATCTCTAACTGGATCAAACAGATTCGGCAGATAGCCGTTCACATGCACTTTCACCCTCTTCGGCGAAACGGGCACACAACCAAACAATTAACAAAAGGACGTGCGATCCAAGAGACGATTGAAACTTTAATGCCACGGCGGCGTACTTCTCGATCGGCGGAAAAGAAAAGAAAACTAACGAGAGAGACACATTCGATTTTACCATTGGCGGAATTTTCTTAGTAACAGTGAGAACCAAACGGCGAAAAGGGCAAAGATCACGAATAATATGCGTCCAGAAGTAGAACTTCGTTAAAAGTTTATCTAACTACTCACATGCGCGCGATTTTGCCCCCTAAATAAGGATGGATTACTTATATAAAATGAATTTGTTTAATTAAATGAAGGTCCTGTTAATGGAAATATGCTAGAACGAAATTTTAAGAAAATTACGTCGGCGAAATACGGGTATTCCTACACTGACTGCAATGCGCACAGCGACACGTTCCAAGAAACATTCCGGCGCGTCGAAGTACGCATATACAGGGCGTGTTCAGAACAGAAATAAAAAAACGAACGGGAACAATGCATATACAGGGTGTATTCAGAACAGAAATGGAAAATGAACTGTAACAATGGAATACACAGACGTAGCGATATTCGGGCGATATTTTGGCAATTCGGTCGACAAATTGTATCTGGCGCTAAATAAGCACTGATGGGACCCCGTTTATTCTGGTAATTTTCGAGCAATCAGATTGCGGCAAACAGATCGCCCGAATATCGTCACGTGTGTGAGTTCCATAAAAGAGTCCACTGACGGGCGATGTTCGGGCAATTTGGTTGCGGCAATCTGCCGGCGATCGGATTGCTTCAATATCGCCATAGAATATTCAGCGGCGATGAGATTGCCGACGATATTTTGATCATCCGGCATGTTTTTCTTCTAAACGCCTGTCTACGTGACGATTTATAGGTAATTTAATCTGTAATTTAATTTATCGGATCTCACAAGAAATCTGAAATCTCCGTACATACTTAAATCCGTGTTTTAACTACAGCATATCGAGTGCCTAGCTAAAGGAACATTTCGATTATCTCTTTTTTTGTACATTTTTAAATAATGAACAATAACGTAGCCAGTTTATGCAACAGGAACACCTTTTCATGCTGTCTCCGTGTCCACAATTATAATTTTTACAAAATTGTATTCTGGCGGTTACATTGGTCGAAAATTTCCGCATGAATGGATTCTTTAATTCTGGCGATCAGGTCGCTTGAAAATTAACGCATCAATGGACCCCGCTTATTCTGGCCAGAATAAAAGGGCCCCATCAAGTACTTACGAAAAAAATTGGCAATCTCATCGGCGCTGCACTTTCTGTGGCGATATTGAAGCAATCCGGTCGCCGGCAATCAGATTGCCCGAATATCGACCGTCAGTGGACTCCTTAAGTGTTGCAGGTAACATCGAAGTATTGTTTCTTTCACAATTTAATTTTGAGTAATTGAACTGAATACATTCGATTAGTCTAAAAGTCAAATACAAATGTAAAAAAAAAAGCTATTTAAATAAAAGACTGACAAGGATTCAGTTAATTTAAGCCATTGATTTTCTCTGTAACAAATCCAAATCCTGCACGCCATGAATAAAATATTTTGAAGGCAAACAGTTTTTGCTGCAACAAAGCTCGCAGCGAAACCATTCATTGTCTCGCGTTGGCATTCTGCACAGAATTACTGGGGAATCCCACATATACGCTCTGAATGCCACCTCGGTTCGAGTTTGTATTATGGGGCGGGCCGCTCCAGTTTGGCGAGAGATTAAACGAAACGCGGGAGAGATAAAGTTTAATTTACCTGTGTCATTGTGTCTGCCGCCAGCTATTCTGACACCCGAAGATTAAGGTATCAGAGGCCCGTTGTTGCAAACTGAATTCCCATATTACGGGGTGCACTTGACACCGCGCTTCGAGCAGGGGAGATTAATTGTATTGAATTTCTCCCTGCTGTGAAATACTTCGGCGACCCTATTCTCTATCCCCGTGGTAAATCCGATAACGTTATTTCTTTTATCCGGGAGAACGCTAATTTGTTGCTGAAAATCAATTTTTTGTATTTTGCTTTGTCCCATCTGAAAGTAAGCACTTATTATTGGTTGAATTCATTGGGGGAGACGTTAATGATTGCTTGATCACGCATTTACTAAATGTACTGCCCGATAAATGAAAAAACTCGAATGTAGTGTGACCTAATTACACAGGGAAAAATACGAAATCAAATCTAACTCCTTTTTAACTCTTTTTGGTAGTTCCCTGGAGACCACCCGTGCAAGGTGTTAGATTTAAGATGGTTACTTTTCTTAACTTCAAGAAGAAGATAAAGTAGGTAATTGCCTTTTTTATAGTGTTGATATTTAATTCGAAAATATGCACAGTATTTGTTCTATAATCAAAGATGTAACATGGCGCACTAAGAAACGGGTGTTCAAACGTAACAAATTTTAAAATTATTTTAACTCTTTGCTAAAAGATGCAAGACGTCTATCCGAAAAAGTGAAAAATACATTAATTTTTTAGTTAGAATTGATAAAAAAAAACAGATATTAATTGCAAATTATGGAGAGGGGATGAATTTAACTCCCTAAAATTTTTCTCTATGTATGACTAATTGACTACAATAGAACATGCGTGGCTCTACTTCATAGTTCAATAACAGAATTTTATAAAATGTGTAGGTCATGTTATACACAAACAAACCATAATGCAATCAAATAAATGTTTAATTTAACAAATTTAAAAATCATTTTACAGTAGACGTTGAAAATAACCTCCATCCACTTGTATGCATAACTGGGCTCTTCTTACTCTGTCAATAACTCGTTGCGACAAATCTGGTGAATGATTCATTGCGTGAGTTCTTCAAATGTGACTATCGAAGTTGAAGATAAAGCCACAAGAAAAATCAAAATTTGTAATGTACATTACATCGTCATGAAATTGGCCTATGAAATTCTGAAGAATTACTTGTCACATCCGCATATTTTGGAAGTTAACAAATCCTGCAAGGTGAAACCACGCTTCATCCGAAAAAAAAATGATTGATTGAAAAGATCTTCATTTGCGCCAGCGGAAAACAATGAGAAAATTGTTCCCGTTGGTAATATCTCTTGGACTGCAGTTAGACGGTAAGGACATAATTTTAAATCCTTTTTCAATGAACGACGAGAATTATCCATGATTTGCTGAGTGAACACACTCCAGAACTTCTACAGTCCTTGTGGTTGAACGACAGCTTCCGAATTTTCGACGAGCATTTTCGGTTTAACGAAATAAATTTGTTAAATGCACTAAAACGTTATAAAGTTGTTAACACATATTGTTGTATATTGTGTTACAATATTCGTTCGTTTTCTTTTCTTTTTTTGTCACGTTAGGCACTAAAAAATTTTATGTATTGTTGATAATTTAGAAAATTTTTATTCTTTTTTGATTATGGTGTTCATATAATAAAATGTTCTCTATAGTCCAGTCTCTCTTGTTTGTTATAATCGTTCTTTTAAGTGGGTAAAATCACGTGTTTGCAGAGCAACGAGTTTCCCTTTATATTTAATTTGTTTTTATTTAAAGGTGAGAGTATTATTTAGTTTCTAAAATAACCAGGATCTGTAGTGTTTGTGCGACAACCAACCGCGATTTTTTTATGAATTATATTAAACATTAAATTAATATTTACTTTTAAATTTAATATTCTTGAAGGTTGGACGGACGATTTAATTATATAAAAATTCTTGAATCACAGCCTAATTATTTATTAATTCTCTGAAACAAAAAATTAATAAATAATTTGGCTGTGATTCAAGAATTTTTATTTAATTATTTAAATTTAATGAAAAAATAAATAACTCACGATTCCATTTGTATTTGAATCGCTTTATGCAGAAAGGGCTTAAGTCACTTTTAGCCGAAGTTGCGTTTTCGCAGAAAATCGTATTTATATACCAAACTAGGTACAACTTTTTATGCAGAAAGAGCATTAGTTCCGTTTACTAATGCTCTGCATAAAAAAGTGTAGCATGGTATATACGTAAATACGATTTTCTGCGAAAACGCAATTCGGCTAAAAGTGACTTAAGCCCTTTCTGCATAAAGCGATTCATTTGTTCATTTATTATTTCTCTTCACTAACTAACACTCGTTCTTTTAATTCAAAGTTTATCGTTTGATTTACAAAATGAAACACAAAGTAAAAAAGGTTTCACGTTTAAAATTGAAGGAAAAGCTCTCGAATTTAAGGTCAAATTAAGAATGTCGCGGACGCGCTTTGCACCGGTATTTATACCGGAAAAACAATTGAATCCCCTTTTGATTTTGCACGCCAGTCGCTCGCTCGCTGGCTCTAATATGTATGTGGCGTAATCTGAACGCACTTGCCATCAGGAAATTTCGTTTGACAACCAACCAGACCATCTTGGACGGAGTAATACCATGAACCATCATTTTTTTGTCCAGGACGAAAATATGCCTCCAACATCAAAGCTTTTTGAGGTCTAGTGAAAACCATTGTGAATTATTGAATAAAATCAAAATTTATATCGTGTTTGTTTTCATGATATATAAAAATAATTAAATTAAGCTGTCCAGCACTGATATATTCTCGATGAGTCCTTACACGTTATTAGTTTCCATTTTCATTTATATTTTTCGAATATTTTCATCTTCTTTCAACCTCATATAATAATAGAAGATGGAGATACTCTCAGAGTGTTCTAGTGCAGTCAATCTAAAACGCTATTAGACATTCAGCCGCCTTTAGTAACATTTTTAGACTAATCTAATAATCCTATCCAAAGCCAAACTTTCTCATTGCTTATAATCAGAACCCGTCACAGACTAGAATACTGAATAAAAACCAGATAAACGAAAGTAAAAAATAATAATATTCTTAATTATACAGTAATTGAATTTGAACTAATTCGATAATATTTATGCAGTTGTTCGCTGACAGATATTAAACAAACACTCCTTTAAAAACGAATTAAAAATTTGATCCGTGACCTCCACAGATTTGCGTCTTAATCAAGAGAAATTATTGATGAGTTAAATTATTTAAAGCAGCGGTTCTTAACCTTTTCATTACTTCGAAATTTTATACATTTTATTTAGCCATGAATCGAAGTTGTCTGAATACAAAAAAATTAGTGTAAAATTAACGTAACCACTAACATGAAGTGAAGAAATGCCAAATTTTTAAGGGGGTCTTGAGATCAGACCTAATTAATTAATTTGGTAATTAATATTTCTGAAGAAATACATTTGCTTCCATTAACAGTAAATCCTTGGGTGAAGGATTCATTAAAATAAAATGAAGGGGTTGTGTTAAAAATGAACAACGTAAAAACTGAAGAGCTGAATTAATTATTGTCCATGAGAAAGTAATGTTTTTTCGCAGTATTTTTGTTATTAATTAATTGATTTTAATCTATTTAAATGTTTTATTTATTATTGAATATTATCCATAAGTGCATTTTGCAACTGATTTTGCTTTTCATCATGATATTTTAGGAAAGTCACACGTACTATTTCTGGTGAGCTAAGATGTGAACACACAAAATCAATAACTTCCAGCTCTGCCATTGGTCTTCCAATTATATCTCTCACAATTTCATTTAAAATAGAGAACTGTATTGGTATATTTAAATATTTATTGGATCCATTTTAAGACACAAAAGAGGGTATAAGTATTAAATTCTTATACTTTTTTTTGTATTTATAGGTATTATTAACCACATTTAACAAAATGTTAAAGACAATTTCAACTATTTGTATTTTTACTTAAATTACGTATTATGAAACTTAATAATATTAAAAATTAGGTTTGGGCATATACATATAATATCTGAGGAGCGTTCTAGCAAAACAGGACATGTCCATCCCCATCTCCATCAGAGTTAGGATTTCTCAGATTTTGATTGAACTTTTATTAACTTTTTATTCATTTAAAGCAGTGTGATCAATTTGAATTGCTTATATATTGTATCTACATATTTTACTTAAACAGTAAATTCTTGATTACTAGCTACTAAAATCTCATTTTTCATACAAAATGGATATGTCCTGTTTTGCTAGAACGCTCCTCATCTTTTTAGCTCTGCAAATTCTACTGAGAGCGACTTTAAAATTTCTCACTGAAGTAAGAAATTTACATCAAAGAGTTATGCTCCTGCAGCAGCAAATTCAAATTTAAGATTAAATAAAAGACGATGGCGAATAATGAATCTGCAGTCTAACCTGAAATGAGTTACCTGAAATGACGTGCTTGCTCGCCTCCCAAAGAAGGAAAGAGAGGCGTTATTTTCAGGCGATGGCTCGACCTAAGCTTGAAACTTTCAGAAAATGTTTCATTTACATAAATATTCTAGGCATCTAGTAGTCGGTACATGATTTTATAGACTAAAAATGTAATCTGGACAGTTTATAAGACGCCAGGGATGCCACTTGAATATAAAAGAATTAATGACTCTTACAATTTTCCTTTGAGACGCCACTTTAAATATTCTATTAACATCGCGTCTTTGAGAACACAATTTTTCTTCAAAGAGCACTTTAAAAACTGAACAGAACTTGTAAAAGAACGTGTCGAATCGCCATCGTAGCTATTTTGTTGTGTTTTTTTTTGAGTGTTCATTAAGTGAGCGAAACACGGGAAAGGGCTGCACAAAACGAGTAAATCAGCACATCTCTGCGTTTGTGAGATAGGATGGCCTCTTTTTGTTGAATTGTGAATGCGAGTTTCTGATTGCTACATTTGTAATGTCGACGACGGGGTGAACTAATACCTCAGAAATGTTTGGTTAATACAAAGCCCTTGGCATAGAACTGAAACGTGTTTTGTGCGGCTGTTTAAATTAACTTTGTGAAGTTAATAGTAATTGCACTGCTACAATTTATGAAATATTTATTTTCATTGATGTTCAAAATATATCAGGATAAAGTTAAATCATGAATTTTTTTATGAATTCGTCTGATTGATTGATAACAACGTTGTACTAGCAGCGTCAGATGAATTTTAAGATGAGAGAAGGACGAATTAAAAATATTTGGGACGCACATACAAGTTTTATTTCTTATGAAGAAAGTCACAGTATTAAAAGAAATTAATTCTGGGGCTGGGACCTGGCGTAGGTTGTACACATAAATTAATGGTGAAAGTTCCACGAAGACAGTACCAAGCGCCGGACTCAAACGATTTATTAACACACTGATAAGTACCGGTTCACGAAGGAATGATTTATTTTCTTGCACCTGTTCCAAGTATAATTTAAGCAAGATGCCGATGTGAACGATATAAAATGTAAATAAACCAGATTAATAATTATATCAGTCAGTTTCTACACCAATTTCTCTTGTTCTTCTGGTGATAATTATACAGGCTGTTTTATTTTCAATTTTTTTTAATTCAGAATATTTTTAGAGCGGTAACAAATACTGATACCTATCTTAGACGGGTGTTAGAAACAATTGGAAGTAAAAGTACAGTCGCAGTCAAAAGAAGTGGACACTTTTTTAAACGTCAATTTTTTCTTCGATATTCAAATACTGAGTCGGAAAAACATCGTCAATCTTCTTTTATTTTTGATCATTCTAGTCTTCGGAATTCGTTGCAGCTTATTTCATTTCTCATTTGCTTCATTTTATCGAATTAATATAAACTTTTATGTTTAGAGTTTCTTTTTCCATTTGCTTTTTGTCCTAAATTTTAATTTTGTGTCAGTTGAATTTTCAGTTACTTTTTCTTTTAATTTTTAACGCTCCGCCGTCGCCACAGAAACATTGGTCTTCTTTTGTTCTTCTTGTTTCTTGTATTTCGTATTTCTTGATAATATGCCTGAATATCGATATTTTCGTATATCAATACATTCGGTATATCAACATTATTTGAAAGCTACGAACATTGATGATGAAATTGATTAAATTAAAAAATTAAAACCTCGCATTACGGTGTCTGCAAAAGCAGAGACTCGGTCATACACATCGAAATATTTAACTGGGAGAGTGTGTCTTAAACGCTTGAGCGTGGGGAGATGATACGAGGACGTGTGGTAGGTGGAGAGACGATGTGTGGTATCTTCCAGTTAAAAATGTATGACCTGTATCCCGCAAGTAATGGCAAATATTTTTATATCAAGGTTTCCCTTTTTTTTGAATTTATATCATATAATAATACTTGCTGAAGTAAATTTAATATTGAATAATTTACAGATATTATTTAGTTATAGACAGTTATTTAATTTATTTACAATAATTTTTATCACTGTTATCACATATACCTACTATAAATTCTTCAATTTATTCCTGAGACTCATTAATTTTTGTTCATTTTCTCCAAAGAACTCTTTAATCATTACTTAATTATGATTGATTTTTTTAATCACTATTAAGAACAAAGTGCCATTAAGGGATACTCGGCGGGGATCGATCCGAGCACACGCTTTGAAAAATTGCCTTAATGTTAATAAGTGAAAGGTGAGGTGAGCACGCAAAGGTTAAATTTTGCGCCGGAAATCATGCAACGCCATGCAAACTGGCAGGTTTCGCAATGTTATTGGCCTTTGTGGAAGAATATTCCAATTATTTACTCTGAAACGAAGGATTTTTCATAAGATATAATGCCATTTCCAATCATCTAAGAATAGAAACAAACATAAATAAAATTTACGCATCCTTCGCATATTTTATTATAAATTTCTTTGGAAATATTCGAAAACTGTTTTTCAAATGCTGATTGATGCTTTGGTATCCTTTTATTTTTCTTTTGCTTGTCGAATATGTTTATTGCATTGAAACATAAATACATAAATAGTTGTCCAATTCTAGGTATCCAGCGTGCTTTAACTTTAACATGATAAATCTTCTCTACTTCCTAGCAACTCCACCATAAATACTTTATCAATCAGTATACCGTTTAGTCTCAGGTCACGCAGCTTTTTAAAGATTACATTAACGTTTAGAGCTTTCTTAATGTAGAAAGATTTTTCATCATTTCTTTGTGAACCCAAAAGAAACCACGCACGCACAAATAACTCGTTGTATTTGAGTCAGCGAAGCGAAAACGGCGTCGTTAAGAACTGAATGCGGACGAAACGTCGATACATATACAACCCAGCTCTTCATCTGTGTCGCGACAGACGATTTCTGTCACAAAAATTGCTTAACGTTGCAGTGGGAATTGAAGTTTCATCGGAGTGTTATTATCGTTTTCTTCTTCGTCCGCTGTGTTGCGCGACTGAACGAAATAGTCTGAACTCCTTTCGACGCGAACGTAAAACGTTAAGGGGGAATATGTGAATGCGGTTGTGTCGTTTAAGTTGTGAAAAGCAAAGTTAAAGGCAGGCATATTCGAGTCAGGGAAAGTTAACAGGTGAATGTCTTTTTTACCTTGGATACTCATTTAAAAATGAAAATAATTCCAGAAATTAAAATATTACACATAAATATCCTGTCTTTTATAAGAAATTAAATTTTTAAGAGATCATTCCCAATTGTCAAAACTAAGACATCAACTTCGTTATTTTGATTAAAACACAAATTAGGTTCAAATCTTTGACAGCAACGACGATCAAAATTTATTGCTCGCGACTAATATGTTTGATGTCGTAGTATTGATATAACCAGTAATTGAATATGCGTTGAAATTCGAATGTCTTAGATAACGTCATATTAATACTAATTGTCAATCAGTTGTGACATAAATAACACACCGGAAATATTTAACGTTAGTTGTTCGTAGAATTCAGAAGTATCTTTAAGCAGGAATGCGCCTTAATTTTTTTTAAAAACAAAACGTTTTCCTTGCTTTTAGTTTCAAATTAAGGTTAAGTTCGAATAGAAACGTCAAAATTGACTGAAGGATCGTTCGATGAACTAAATGCACACATGCGTGTTTGGTTGCATTGCCAACTCTAATTCGTTTTTCATTTGATCACTTTTTATTTTGATCATGTATATAAACAATCCATTGCAATTAATACGCAGACACACAATGTAGTTTTTAATGTCATTCATACTAAAGAAATCGATATTATACAAATTGCAGTTGGATATGATTTGAAAATCTAAGCCAACATGCTTGTGACAGTGATATTAAAATAAAAACCTAAAATCTATCAACATTTATTGTCGTTAGCGAGAATTCTAATCGACAAAAATACACACAAGGAAACTTGCCCTGTCAAATCCAGATCTTCTCGCCCCCTTTTCAATTCCCATCCTACTACATAAGCAACTTGTAAACGACACCACGAACTTCTGCATTTGAATACAAGGCTATCAGTTTACGGCTCCATCCCGAATAATTCTCTCGCCTGGCCACGGGATCTATCCCTGCCAGCCCCAGCTCAGGGGGTGACACCTACGAGAAAACCAATCGGACTGGGACGGCGTGACCGAAAGTTCGGAACGAGCTGTCCGACAAGATAAAATCCGGTTCTCGTTAGCAATATCGACGGCGTTTTGAAATTGGCTCCGCTAAACTGCGTGCCATCACTTCCGACATTTGCGGGATTACTTTCCCTGACAGTGGTGGCTGCTTCTGATATCACAAAGCATTTAATTGGATTGTTGGCTTAAAGAAAGAGATGAAAATATTTTAATCGTTAGACCAGTTATTGTTTACTTGGTTACTTATAAATAACGTAACTTTATTGGGACATACAAAACGAACACACGACAAAAATGTCGTACGTTAAAGGCTATTTTACTTATGGCCGTATGCACCGAACGAATTAACTCAGCTTAACTTTAAGCGTCACTTAGAATGTGGCTTATACAATGTTATGAAACTTCAAATATCACAATATAAACGTCACTCAAGTTTAAGCTCGATTAAAGTGTTTGGTGCATATGGCCCTCAGCAGCCTTGTGGATTTAGCCAATCAGATATCGAGTTTCAGCGTTTAACGTACATAAAGTTTAACGGAACGTCTTGCTAAAACTCTCTACTCCCTATTTCGTATAATAGAACGTAAAACAACAATTTATTAATTCAACTGCAAAGAGTTGCACAAACAAATTTATATCATAAAGAAGTTCAGAGTTTAAAAGAGACGAAGTTTATACGTTTGGTCGGTTTTTCACAAAACCGCCAATATACCTTACTTACATTAGATTCCGTATCGCGTGCTTGACTTCACTCCGTTTTTCCGGCAGTCGCTTATGATGAAGAACGACCGGGTGCCTTCACTTAATGTAGCTGCACGGCGCCCTCACTTATTCAATTTCCGAACTCCTTACTACCTACAGTTTCCTTCTAACATCCGGGTCGTCATGACATTCTTGAATAAATTTTTCTAATTATTACAATTCTAAGCTTAATTTCTATGTACTTGTTTACATTTCAAAAATTCTAAATGATTTATTTATAATAAACATGTAATTTTAAATCGCCTATTTCTAAAAATATTTACATAAACTTAATATATTCAAAAAACACCTGGAATTCAACAATTTCACAAACAAATCCTGTAAAAGTTATTTAATACATTACTCTCAATTTACTTTATTATTTACAAAATTATTTCTTTATGACATTAAAAAAAAAACATTACGTGCTGCTCATAAACACCGCAATATTTTTTACATAATTGTTATGGAGTAAAACTAATGTATTTATAAAAGCGTAATTACATTTATGCAATTTTTTTTGTTTGTGTAGACTTTTAGTATTTAATACCGATTAAGAGGGGTCTTCAACTAACGTCTAGTAGGGGGAAAATTCATTGAAGAATTGATAACGCTGCATCAGTCTCCTTTTTTTAAAATACCGGGTGAGCCACAAAAACTGTCTGTTTTGAATTTTCTTTCCTCAAATTCGAAAAATTACACCTTGCTTTTACTAGATCTTGTAACAATCCAGTGGCGGTTCCAAAATATGGAAAATGTAGGCGTAATTTATTCTAATTTGTTGTTTAATTTGCTGTAGCGAGGGAGAGCGAAAATACTAAATGAAAACTTTTAAAAGCGAGAGAATGACGAATGTCACTGTCAACATTGACAAGAGTTAGCAACTCTGGTTCCCAGTTGCCTTTAATAAAAATCCATGGCACGCCAAAGAGGCATCAGTATTTCTGACTCACCCGGTACATTCATACAAACTCTAAAAACTATTATTTTTTGTAACCGTTTGGTATATGGTAAATTGTATTTTTATCATTCAAGTTCAATTAACATTTTACTCAATTTCAGATACCGTCTCTTCAATTTCTCCTGATATTGATAAAGTGCTTCAAGGTTCGATATGGTTGCTTTTAGATCTTCGGTGAATTTACTGTCTTTCGTCTGTTCGTTTTGGGACTTGGTTTCTTCATTTGGCAATGCCATATTTCATAAAAGCAATGTATTTCTGGCTTCACAGATAATTTTGTTCTTGTTTATTTTCTTGGTTTTAGTAAAACCGAAAATTTAGAAGTTACGATGACTTTTGTCAATACTGGATTTCTGACAGTAATAAAAAAAAGTCAACATTACTGTCAGAAATCCAGTATTAACAAAAGTCATCGTAACTTCTAAATTTTCGGTTTTACTAAAACCAAGAAAATAAACAAGAACAAAATGATCTGTGAAGCCAGAAATACATTGCTTTTATGAAATATGGCATTGCCAAATGAAGAAAACAAGTCCCAAAACGAACAGACGAAAGACAGTAAATTCACCGAAGATCTAAAAGCAACCATATCGAACCTTGAAGCACTTTATCAATATGAGGAGAAATTGAAGAGACGGTATCTGAAACTGAGTAAAATGCTAATTGAACTTGAATGCGCAACTACTTCGGAAGAAAAAAATGCATGTATTTTTATCGTCTGCAAAAGACAGTAAGAAGTTTATAAATAACTCTTCACACAAATGAGTTGGAGAAGACGAAATATTTTATTGTAGCTTTTCTGTGAATTAAAGAAATACTACAATAATTGAATTAAACAATAATATGAAATTCCATCACATATACAGGGCGTATGATTGAAGATGCACCAAACTTGAGGGACACGTTTCTGACATTATTTCAAACAAAATATCTTAATAAATTTTTTTAATCGGAGCAAGTTGAAATTTGCATAATTTGAACTCGATGTTTTTAGAAATTCTGTAGCACGCGGAATAAAAAAAACCGTGAAACAAACCGGCGATCTAAATTGCATTATGAATGGCACACAGCTGCAGGGGAGCAATAAATAGGGAAGAAATTTATGATTTAGATTTTGTTTTGCCCTTGACCGAGTCGCTCGGTCATTCAACTACAGCAGCTGTGAAATCGCGTTCATATTTAAACTTATTTAATTTAATAATAAATTACAAATTTGGGGCTGTCCAAAAATGTGCATTAAGTATACATTGTTGTCGCACCTTACAAATTGTTATTAAAATAAAATTTGTCGAATCTTAAAAATAAAAACATTGCTTTCCCTTCGATTTTCTCAAAACTTATTCATTAAAGAAAAATTATAGAAACCTTTTATTTCGTTTCACGATATCTACCGACATACCGAGTTTGGTGCATCTTCATTGAAACAGTCTGTATAAATGTTGTTCGTTTCTCATGAATATTTATTAACAATTGATTTGTGAGTGCAGACATTTCAAGAATACGCACTGAAAACCAAACAAACGGCCACTGAAAGAAGAATCCTTGTATTTATTCAGTTTGTTGCTTAATTACTTGAAACAAATAAGATTTATTTTATTATTATACCTATCCGAGGAAGATCTTACAATTAGATAAGTTTTGCAGGTTATAATTTCGAATAGTTTTTAAAAACCTTTTAAATATCTATGTTTCTCGGATATCGATTTAGAAGATTATTTCTGTTGCAGTGACACTTCTTGGGCGCCCAAAGCGTCTGCTGCTCTTTCTTAACCAAGGACGTATCGCCATTTTGGGGATAATTTTTCATTAGTTATTTCTGGAAAACATACATAAAATTTTTCTAACATTTTTCCCAAGTTCTGTGATGTCTATTCTTTCACCTTTTTGTTTTTGTCGGTCTATTTTAATGTGGCCAGCCTAAGTTGAATGGTACGATTGCAGATAATTAAATACAAAGAAAAATAATAATGTGAGTTTGGATTCGGCACTAAAAACTCAACCTCAAATTAATTTCGATAATTGTTCGACCACAACAGAAAACTGTATATCCATAATTTGTACTTTTCCAGCGAAATTACCGCCGTCGAAGAATTCTCGTAATGACCAAATTATACGTCATTCCGCGGTAATAACATCGCGTGACCAGCGCGGGCAGGGCACAAAAAATTCGGCACCCCAAGACCCACTGCCTGTAAAATATGCAAATCGTCCTGGCATTCGTCCTGCGTGTTTTCTCTTTTTCAAGAAGACCGCCGGCGCTTAAGAGGAGAATTCGAATTGGCCTGGTACGGATTCCGGCGGCGTTTCTCACGAGGTGCTCCAGCCCGTTGTTGGAACGTAAATTTTATTTTACTACCGAACCGGTGCTGTTAAAAACTCTCCTTGTTTCGTTAATTACATTAGCATGTATTGATTTTTGCTGCCTTACAAGGTAATGATTATAAATTAACTTGATTTATACGTGTTGTAAATTTTGATTCTTTTGAATTTTTGTAACAATTTCATAGCTGTTAAATTATAGAAAATTGATATGAAAAATGCGTAGAAAGGAATAGGTTATAAATAGATCGAAAATTAATGTTTTCTAGGAGACCACGCTATAACTTTTCCTATACAAGTGAACAAAAATGTTATTTTGCAGGAGTAATAACTGATCTTTTAGGTGACTGTGACAAAAGGCTATTAGGCATTATTATTATATCTTAAGACATTATTTTTATTCATAATTCATACTCAAAGCAAGTGAAATGTTTCAGTAAATACTCACTCCTAATTTCAATTAAAATATTAAAATGTAGAAATTATGAAATAATATTAAATACCTCCTCAACCGAAGATTATTGGTACAGATAAGCGTATAGCTAATTGAAAGATAATTTTAGAGCATCTGACGACGACATCAAAATAATACCGTACCATTTAAAAAACAAAAGTTATTGCCCTTCAATTGCTGTTTAATGAAAAAAAATATTACTGCGATAGATACCTTCCACTTAGCTTGTAACAATATCTGAGTTAATGAGATAATAACTGAAAGGGTGACGTACCAAAGTGTCTAAGTGCCAATTTATTGATTCTGAGATATTTAAGAAAAACCTTAGGGATTTTAATAAAATAAACAACTATCTGGTCCATGCATGTGATGAGTGTGATGACACCAACTTACAGAATGTTGGAAGGCACTGTTTATTTCTTAATGTATCAGCGGTTTTCACAAAATTCCTTAATTTTTAAAAATTGACACTTGGAACCTTTGGTACGTTACCCCTTCAATTATAAAAGTTATATAAATAGAGCTTATTATCTTAAAAACTTTTGAACCCGTATCAAACTTACCTTAACATAACCTGATAAAATCAAATTCGTTATAAAATAGAGGATGTTCCACATAAAATAAAGAAGTTATACGTCTACTGACAAATTGAGACACTCTATATATTTCAAAATAATTTTAAAATATGCGGAGCTTGAAAAGATTAAACTTTTGTATAAAATATTTCTTCATATATTCAACAAGAACAGTGTTATTGAAGAAACCCGGTTAAATGCCACACACTGTATATTCTGTCGGGTTTTTTTATTCAATATTTTCTGTTAGCATATTTATTCTCCCAATTCTAATACAGTTCTTCTTCTTTCTTTTTTTCCTGTTATATTTCCCGAACCGTGTACGTTTTTGCTACTTAATTTACATAATAAATAAACAAAATGAGATTATTTTTTTTGTAATAAATTCATCTCTGACTTATGAAGTGAGATCCTACTGGCTGGCGCAAACTATCTGGAGGGGTTAAAAGCCGCAGCTGCATGTGGTGTGAAATAAGCTTTTAATTTTAATTACAGCCCACTCGTTAGTGTGGTCATTATGCGGGAGGTCACTGGGCCAAATACAGGACTAATTGCAACTTGCGCCACTTCCGGTCACCTGCACCATTAAATTCAAACTCTTCCTGTAACTTGTAAGTTTATATTATTGTCCTGAAAAATAATAATGTAATAGCAAAGACTGGAGCTGTGACATAGAACGTTTTCTAAATTTAATACAGTCGCACCTCATAACTCGAACCTCCACAACTCAAAACTCTGTGTAAGTCGAAGTTTACTGATGTCCCTGCACATTGTGTACATATAATTGAAATCTCTTTCTTTAACACGAAATTTCTATAACTCGAAGTCATTTTCCTGTTCCATGAGATTATGAGATTACGAGTTATGGAGGTTCGACTGTATATCATATCATTTTATCATATCTTGTGTCAAAATACAAGATATGATAAAATTGATTTCAAATTGGATGCAGTCACTGAACAATTTTGCAAATAATCAATAAAGTCAAGATTACAGTGATTAATAGAGACAAAAAAAATCGAATTAATGTTCGTAAAACTGCGCTGACCAGTTTTCCTGCCTCAAGTCTTTGAAACATTGTTTCATTTGACGCCATTTTAAATTTTAATTATACAGTTGCCTTACGTAAATCTTTTTACGAATTTTCTGAATTAATTACAGTCGAATTCTTGACGATTTTCCAAAAAAAGAGTTTTCAGCCCGTTTCGAGATACGTGCTTTGAGAATGATGAAGTGTAGGTATTATGACATGACTAAGGGGAATTTTGGAAATTAATAAAAACTGTGATTGTACTTTCATATTTGTGAATTATATGTCATATTTTTTTAATTATTTTACATCAGTGGAATAATACTGGTATCCAAAATTTTCTGTTCGCAACTGTATACTACATACTTGCAAGTGTTACAATGACGAAACTATTTATTTTCAGTATTGTATAAATGTAAATACACACCATGCTTTTAATTGAATATAAAATGAGTACCTCGCTCAGTGCATTAAATAAAAAAATAAATAAAAATAGAAAATGTTTTGTTTTTATCTGTGATGTCGAAAGCGTTTGCATTCTCATTTGAACCGATTCTGTCCGTCCACATTCGGCTAAATTAAGCTTTTTGCATGGGATATCCCAAAGCGATTTCAACGAAAATAGTTCGTACCGTTACAGCAATAGTTATTTAAATCCTCATTAAACGGACATTATCTTTTACTGTAACGTAGGTGGATGGGTGAGAATAGAACACCGTATTTCACAGACCTTGCGTGTAACCGGCCGTTCTTTTTTTTGTTAAACAATTTTGCAACTACAGCAATAATTACTTACCGGACTATGCTAATAATATACCTTGCAGCTGTTGTTGCAAACACATGCGAAATTTGTACGTAACACAAATTATTTTCTGTTTTGTTGTTCTGCGCTATTATCGATTAATTAATTTTTTTCGAAATTGTTTCAGATCAATCTGAAACTTATCCTCGTCAGCGGAAAAACGAAAGAGTTCCTGTTTAGTCCCAGCGAGTCTGCGGGAGACATTGCCCAACATGTTTTTGACAACTGGCCAGACGGTAAGAAATTTTCTCGTTGCGAAATCAACACAAATTAAGAAAATAAAATTACCAAGCAAAAGCAACATTATAAACATAATTCACAATCCTTTGTCGATTATTGTTTCGGTTTTCATTATAGAAAGGCACAATAGTGAATAGTCATTAAATACGAGGGCGTATCTTTATGTTATCTACATTATCTACATTAACTTTATTTTTCTTCTTTTCTTCTTTTAAAATCATTCAAATTGAAAATTATATCTCTCTCTTCAAAGCGTAAGCGAAAATCAAAAGTAATTGAAATAATCACAAAAACTGCAAGACATAAATGTAATATACTTTCAAAAATACACAAAGAAATCTTAAACATCGATTTAAGCTCAGGCGGAAATAATTAAACTCTAACGAAATTATCGGCACGGAAACAAACCAAAGCAAACAAATTATTATTATTACCATTCAAAACACTTGACCTCACTTTTTACTACGTTTGCCGAGCGTAGCAAATACAAGTAGGTTAAGTGTTTGTAAAGCTCGGAAGTCGATTAACGACTTTGTTTTTCGCATATACGTTGACATAAATATTGGGCAATAATTCAAAACGCCAGATGGACGAAGTGCCTTTACATTTGGAAGTATCCGTCGATGGATATGTGGAAATTAGTTACAGTAAATTGTGTCTTATATAAGAACGGAAAGCTTTATGACGACGATTCAAACAACTTTCTCGTGATTTGTTTAATTATAAAAATTAAATTCCGGATTCTTGCACGACTACTACTTTCCGTAAAAATTAGTTTTGACAATTAATTGCTTCTATTTTTTTTGTATTATACTTTAGTTTCCATTTTTGCTATAATTATGATACCACATAGTCGCGACATCGCACGACTAGGTTTTGACCTATACAATCTCTATAAAGTTGTATTTTTATAAAATTTAGGGTATGTACCGTAATCAGCATATTGTAACCAGTTGTATGCGGTTGCAAGTGTTAAATAGGAAGAAAAATATTTAAAAAATCTATACATTAAAATAAAAATGGCACCGAACACGTCGTTAATATCATGTTTATCGTGTACCCTTACACAGAGGTATTCGAGTTTCGCTGGACGCGTTGATTTTTCTCAAGGTTCGACCTTTTGTAGAAATAATAAAGTAACGTTTCATTAGTGAGAGTGCAATTGTAATTTCAAGTGGTTATTGTGTAAGCCAAGTTTCACATTTAAAAGATAGGTTCGAGTTTCCCATATTGAAATAGGAAGTTTTGCAAGAATTATGCTAGTCTTAAGAGGGGTGTTCTGCTTACAGTTTCATTTACTAAATATATCAAAATGTATTCATTTCAATAGAATTTGAAACTATATTATTCCGATTGACTAAATAATCATATGAAACCACTATTAGTGGTAAGTCATTAGTGGTCCACTATCTTCAAAAGTTGGGCAAACTCAATCTTTTCCCGCAACCAGAAATTGAAAATTAGTCAATCAATCAAATGTGATTTCGTCTATTTTGCTGTAAATAGAAATAAATAGAAGAAAACATCTTCCACATCCATTACTCTAAAGGACATGCATCCTTTTTACTCTTCCTCAAGCGAAAAATCACCTTGTATAAAGAAAGAGTTTTGTAAGAAAAAAAAAACTACATCAATTCTAGAAGGGGATCAAAGGTTAACATTTAAAAAAGACGACGCAAACAAACTAGGCAAACAGGTATTACCCTTTCCATGCCTAGGTTGATTGAAACGAACCCATTCTGCGCGGAAAATTTACACACTCCGGCTGTATATTTTCCGCGGCCTTTCAACGAAACAAAGGCCTCTGCGATCTCGCAAAGTTAATTTCTTTTATCTTGCGCGCTCCCCTTTCGCCGTCTTTGAAGTGGTACGAAAGAACAACTGTAACGCGATATTTATATTGAGTTTGGGCTTACCGGGCGTGCCCGCCTAGCTTGTATGCGCGAAATGGAAAGAAAATGCTGTTGGGAAACAAATCGCTAGGTAATTTTCTTTCGCCGCGTTTTTCTTTGCGAGTCTCGTTCTTGTGAGATGGTGGCGGCGGCTGTTATTAATTCTCTTTGTGCGCTCTTTTCTAGCGCGGCTTTTGATATTTACAACTCATATGCTAGGGTGAAAAAGGGATCAAATAATATTTGCATTTCTGATATTATATTAAGGTACATGATCCTTTTTCTAATTTTTTTTAGCAGGATTTACTTTGTTTTTGTTCACTTTTGTATATACATAATAAAAAGAAAAAAAAATTCACCTCAATCTAAACTAAAAAGAATACCGCTGTTAGGCGAACACCTCTTAAACGGATATTCTTTTGAAATGATATTGTTGCATTCCGTGAAGTAAATTCTATTTTTGGCGCGCCACCAATGATGCAGATTCTAGGTGGTAGAATTTACTGGAATGTTCGATGTTTGTTCGCCTCTATTCTAGAAAGAGTGAGTTAGTATATAAGCCCGGAGCGGCGGGATATTTAAATCAGTTTTATTTAGAAGGCGATGTGTATAGCTAGCGTATTAGTAGAACGATTAAGTTATAGAAGAGTTACTTGTTAGGCAAGTGTGCAGTTCGCTATTATTTGTGCTTTCACTGTGTTAAGTGATCGTAGACATTAAAGTGTTTTTAAAATAGACAACGATTATAATTTGGAAACCCCGAAGTCGTAACAATATGTATACTAATAGTCAATAGCTGTGTACTTTCTGGGAGTCGATCATAAATGGAATTACCTGTTTTGATGTATTTGATCAATTTATTTTCGTTGCTTGAATCGTAAGCATAAGACACGGAGAATAAAGAATAAAACGATTTAATTCCAAAGTCAAGAACGAGGACTTAAGGAAACAACGTAATTGAAAGAGACCTAATCTATTTTGAGAATGAGTAGGCTGTACAGCAAGACAAGATTATAAAGATCATATCAAATTATTTGAAACTCATAAAATCCTTGACCTTAACCTTTATAACGGGCCAATAAAACTGACAATTTCTTAATGCGTTTAGAATACAGAACACTGTAAAGTTATTAAATGTATTTGCGGTCACGGATCGCAATCTGTTTATGACTCTCACAGCAGGTCAAGTATTTTATTTATGAGTTTCAAATAATTAGAAATTCTCTAAAACAGATGTAAAAGGTAGATGGTAAAATGATTGATTAACTACATTAACAAAGGAAAAGAAATCCAACTTTTCCACGAATAGAATACTTTATGAAATATCTAAAAAGAAACAGTTTATTTTTCTTTTTTCTTTCTCGTTCTTTTATCATATTCTTTTTTAGTTAAACCTTAAAAGACAACCCGGTCGTAATTCTTTTGTTAGTAGCTTTCAAGTCTGAGCTTTAGGTTGTTACAGTTAAATTTCATCTCAGCGAGTTCGCGACGCATTTGTAGCGAGCTGGCAACGTCACTTGTATCGTCTTGAAACGTCTCTTTGAAATCTCGCTTTCACATTGGCTCTTTTCTTTAAAACTCTTGGCGTCATAAGTATTCTATTGGCTATCGCTTATGGCATGATTGCATCTTCGGCGTCCTTCCGTTTCACTTTCGCGCTCGAGCTCATCGACACGTGGTGCTGTGCTGACGTTTTACCGCTTAGGAAGTTTATCGTGGCCTTGCTCAAAGAATTGAGAAGTGCTTATCTACGGCCCTGCCGGAATTTCATTAGAACATCACCGATTGAGTTTTGGGGTATTTTAGCCCTATTCCAAGGTTGAAAAAACTAAAAATCTCAGGTAAAAATTGTGTGAATTGTCTGACACCATTTTGGACGCTAACAGGTCTGTTCTTTCTCTCTATTCAGGCGTTTACGTTTGGTTCTATCTTACGTTTGGCTCTGCTCCTAACCCACGCTTTAAGTATTGCCGTACTTCTCGGAATTCGATTCAGGAGGAGTCGACTCAATCCTCGCGGCCGAGCGTATTTTCGCATCTTCGCAGCCTTTGTCCACCGGTTCGATCCGGATTAGCGACTTTGGACAGGAACAGTAGATGACGTGGTGACCGCCAACTTCACCTGACATTACCAACTTTGTTTGACAGAATAGAGTCGTGAGTTCGATTGTTTGATTTAATATCAGTTCATAAATTTCATAGTGTGCATAAATATTGCACGCCTTTTGGAGAGCGAATTTTCGGCTGAATGCAGAGAGTTTTTTTTTGTCCTTGAGTAAATACACTGACAACTGTAGATTATTCGCAGTTTTTCGATGTTTGAATTTTACTTGTTGTGAATAAGCATTTATATAACATGATATAAATTGTAATCTGCATTTGCTCAAATTTTTATCGATCAATAAAGCTGAAATTTGTTAATTTTAAGTTAGTATTTACATTACCCTTCCTTCACGTACCAGTGAGTCAAGTGTAGTCTCTATTTTTGTTTTGGCCTTCGGCACAATCAAGTCGGTTCGGGGATACCGACGAAGTTGGTTCTCTATCAGCTGGGCTCGATCCATCCTGGCGCCCTTAATAATAATTTAACATCATATTAGACCCACCCCCATCTCACTGCTGCTGGCTGAGGGGAAAGCTGGTGGAAGATACAGCAGAATTTGTCACCTGGTCAAGGTAAGGCTGAGGTTGTCAAGTTCAAAGTAAATTTTGTGACAAGGTAGCCCACTGTCTTTTTTACATCTAACTGAATTTGCCCTTGTCCTGCCATTATCTGTATTCTATTGGATAATGAAATGCCTCTTTATTCTCTCCTTGTTTAAATAATTTCATTATTCTGTGCGACGGTTTAAGCAGTTATTAGTCGCTAGTACATAATTAATGATATACAGTAAGTGTCGGGCGCCTACAGTCATATCGTCAACGTTAGTTTGTGCGGGGGAGAGAAGTACCGCGACAATTTTGATGCTTATTTCGTATTAGTCAAATCACTGTCACTCACATTTGCTTTTTTAATGTAACATTGTTGATGTTTGCCGTTTGGAGATCCACGTTTTAGTTATAAATTAAAGGAAATTTCTTTAAAGGTGTAAGTACACCGTCTTTTCCAAATCATTAAATTAATTTACTACTGTTTATACATAATTCAACGGTCTAAGCAATAATCAATTACTTAAGTACACGTGTTTACTACAAGTCTGCTCAAATTAAATTAGTATTTACGTAACGGCATGAATGGATTTAGAAAGAGCGATCACTGGCGGTCAGGTGCAAATTAAATTAGCAATCGGGGAAAGTAGGCCACGCTCCATTGTGTAGTTGATAGAAGCAGAGCAACAACGCCGATCGTTTGACCGCTTTTTTATCGATTCCAGAAATCGTCATCAGGTTTCTTTATTATTAAAACCGCCCGCTTTGGAATAATGCACGCCATTGTCGTGCTGCCTTCGTTGCTTTGTAACAATAGGTAATTGTATACGATGGTGTGGTGTTTTATTTCGGTAACGTCGACAGACAAAACGACTCATAAATGGTAATAGGTGTGTTACTACATATTTTATGTTTTATTGACCGCTCAAATTTGGCTTGACGAAATTCCTTTGTAGTTGATTTCATTATTAATTATGTTTATAGCAAATGATCAATACCTATATCAAATGATAAATACCTGTTATCTTGAAACATTTGGACATTTATGTTGTCTTATGCCGAAGATGCCTTGCTGCTCATCTTCGAGGTTTACATCGCAGTGTATACGTCGGTGTCACCTCGTTATAAAAGAAATAGTTATAGTCGCCGGCACTAAAAACGAAACGAGAAACTATAAACTCATTCAAAAATGAACCTTATTTTCTACCTACTTAAGGCTATGGCCTTAGTACAGCGTTTCGTTTCTGGTGTCGGCAACTATACATAGTTTTAAATGAAACCGCGCATATCGAAGATATCTACTGGATGAATAGCACATCTTCGATATGATTGAGTCCATATAAGTGTGCGTCCAAACATGTGACGTATCCGCGTATCCGATCATGATCGGAAGATCGGATATGATACGCAAGAATGATGCACTCACACTTAACTGCGTCTCGTATCCGTTTTGTTATATCCGTGTATGCGTTTACTTTCCGACTTGATGCAACTGTATCGACTGTTCGACGTTGCAAGTTTGTCATTGTAAAATTAGCTGCTGCCACCTATCCATCTAGTGTTTAATGTTTCGGCGAAATTTCGACTCCAAGTGTGACGTAGTTGTATCGTATCTGCGTTCCAAATGATACAAAGAAACGATACGGGGATGCGTCACGGCAACACGTCCACACTTGGCTGATTATGATACACGATCACGATCGGATACGCGGATATGATACATGTTTAGACGCACCTTCAAACTATGCGTTTGTTTTATAAGGAGGTAACACCGAAATCTTGGTTAAGTCACGTATGAATGAAGGGAATTGACTTTTTAACATTGTCGACTGTATCTCAAGAACAAACGTAAAAGTTTTTTTTTTCTTATTGGATACCAACGAAGACCTTCAATGTTTGTTCCATTTAAACGAATCTGGAACTCTTACAACTTAAAATATTCCTTCAGTGTATACTGAGTTTAAAATAGCAAAACTAGTCTGAGAATACAACGTTAAAAATAAATAAAAAGAACAGTCGACAAAACCACAAAAAACATGATATCAAATCCAGAATGAACAAAATTGGATCGTTAACTAACAGCGTTTTCGAATCATTGCCCTAGAACATTCTCAGAGTATCTATAATAATAATAATATTAATAATAATAATAATATGTCTTTATTTTTTCTGTTGGCGGAGTTTAGTTTGAGCTGCTCTACCACTCAACCAACCACAAAATATAACTTACAAAATCAATAAACTTATACTTACCTAATATAAAAATCCCACATAAAGATAACGCATCGAATCATTGCCCTGGAACATTCTGAGAGTATCTATAATAATAATAATAATATGTCTTTATTTTTCTGTTGGCGGAGTTCAGCTTGAGCTGCTTTACCACTCAACCAACCACAAAGAATATAAATTACAAAATCAATAACACTTATACTTACCTAATATAAAAATCCCAAATAAAGATAACGCAGTACGAAGATACAGCTTCATCAATGAGCAATCACCGCTGTACAGAAAAGAGTTGTTTGTGGTAAGCTCTCTTAAACGTGGTCACGTTGACACCCTAAGCTCATGAGGTATATGATTGTAAATTTTCGAAGAATTATAAGAAAAAGATCTCTCGAAGAGGGCAGTGTTGTGCGTTGGAATATGAAGACCACTAATACGACGCAAAGTTCTGTCATGCAGCATATATCTAGGCACTAATAAAGCACTAAGGTAAGAAGGACATGACGTAAGAGATATTCTATGAATTAAGCAAGCCAAATGGAGTAGCCTTCTGTTTCGCATGTTTAGCCAATTGGCCTCATGTAATTTATGTGATGCATGATCCCTTCTCCTCAGACCATAAACGAACCGAAGGCACGAGTTTTAAGCTTTTTGTATTCTCGCAGCAGATGCAGCATCCAAACACGGGCCATAGACTGCATCACAATAATTAAAGCAAGATAACACTAATGAATCACATAATTGTATTTTTAGACTAGTAGCCTATTCATATATAAACCTTTTAAAGTTGAGTATGATTTCTGTATTAAATTCTTGACATGAGATGAGAACCTTAGGTCGTTATCAAAAATAGCACCCAGGTTTTTAACATTACTACTAAAAGTCAGCTGTACATTATCAACAGATATTTTTAAACAGTCTATGGCCCTCTGCCTGTCTTTGGTCCCAGCGAAAACTATAATCGATGACTTAATAGGATTTATGTGCAGAGAATGACATGCGGATATTTGAATAAGTTGCCGAATATCCTCATTTATTAAGTCCGAGGCAACATTTAAATCAGAAACATTAAAACTATAATACAACTGGATGTCATCTGCGTAAAAGTGGGTATTACAGGTTTTTACATAATTATGAAAATCAGCAGCAAAATAAGAGAGGACCAATAATAAATCCCTGAGGAGCACCCGATTCTATAGCTTGAAAATTTGAGAGAATGCCATTTATGGTTACGGCCTGCATTCTGTTCCCTAAATAAGATGATATAAACTTTATCACCGACTCGCTAAAACCAAAATAGTGCAATTTAGCACACAATAGTTTGTGATTGATGGTATCAAACGCCTTCGAATAATCAATTAGAACAAGTACCGACATATCACCTTTGTCCCAAGCTCTAAGGATATCATCTGTTACTTTTAGGAGGGCTGTACTAGTGCTGTAACCAGATCTGAAACCCGATTGTGTGGGAGGCAATAAGTTATATAAATTGGTATATTGCTTAATTTGATTAACTGCGAGCTTTTCGAGAATTTTCGATAATGCGGGCAATAGTGAGATGCGACGCAGATCACCAAATGATGTTATTTGTTTAACTTTCGCAACCGGCATCACTAGATCGCACTTCCAGACGTCCGGCACTTCACCATGAATCAGGCAGAAATTAATGATGTGAGTTATGTATTTACTTAGAAATGGCAAACACAGCTTAATCATTTCCAAAGATATACCATCATAACCTCAAGCATTTGCTTGATATTATAAATTGCTTTCTCCACCATGTCTTCCGTAACCGAATTAAACTTAAATAAGGGATGATTATTGTTACAGCGATTACTTAGATAGAACGACAAAATATTCACATCAACATCATTACTGGCTGCACGTACGGAGTTTAAGAAGAACTGGTTTATTTCATGTGGGTCACTGAAAGCACTGGGAAGTGATTCATGAGTTTTCAAGTTGGTCACATTTAAATGTTTTAGTGCTTGCCATGTTAATTTCTGATTCTTCTGACTACAAATATAATTCAAATATGCCTTCTTTTCCCGCCTAATAGCATTATTTACAGTATTACGCAAGTCTTTATAGAAATTCCAGTTAGCTACTAATTTAGAGTGTCTAAATTTAATGAGGGCATTATTACGCACTTTGATGATATTTTTGATTACATTAGTTAACCACGGAGCTGGAGCTTTACTTAATCTATCCTCTATTATTATATGAAATTAAAACGAAATGAAAATACTTTGAGAATGCTCTACTTCGCACAGTACTTTTTTACGGCAATGAAGCGCATACATTGACATAAAAAATGAAAAGTAAAAGCAACTATACAGAAAAGAAAACTTGAAATGAGTAAAATCAAAAAAACAAAAAACAGAAGTCAACATTAATAGAGAAGAAAATAGTTTTATAAAATAAACGAAGCAAGATTGAAATAATGTCCGTAAACAATAAGAAGAAATTAGCTACGTAGAATGTGCGCAATCAAGTTTTTTTAAGTGTTTCCAGTTCTACCAACAAAAATGTCACCCTAACTTCGCGTACTCTGTCGAGAAAAGGTTGTGAATGTTGCATTTGCATATTCGATAGTTACATAGCGGCATGGCAAAAGAACTCATGATAAACAAATAATTTATTTAATTTCATGTCTCTTAATAAAATGAAACTCGATTTAACCAACTAAATTGCTTTTCAACGCTTGGATTCATTATACAGTCCCGAACCAATGTTCTATCTACCCCTTTTACAGCGTCAGCCGCAAACATAAGTTTCCTCTTACACTCTATCCATTTAATGCTAAGTTACTCACGTAGCATTTAAACAACTGGCTATTTCACTTTAACGTTTTCCACTTAACCACCTAATATTTGAACAAACTAAAGTTAATGTAATTGTAAGGGTTGGAAAACGTAACGTAAATTCGATTCCTTGGATCGGTTCTTTTACGCTTCGGTTACGTTTTCCATCCATGATTGTAAGCAAGATAATTTTGAAGAAAATTAACAAATGTAACCGGTCTTTGCAATAAATAATTCATGAAAGTAATTATAAATTACATTTCCAACAGCGTCGCAGTTTATTAAAAAGCAATGCGACCCCTACATATTCTAATAAAAATAAAAACTTTTTTACGGAGCAATTTGTGTTTAACTTTATCTGTTGTTCCGTTTCATTTGCTAAGAGTATCCTATACAAGTTTTATAACATCCTTATGGAAGCTTTATTTCTTTTATGTACTTGATGTTTTCTTCCTTTCTCAGATTGGTGTCAAGAAGCTGTGTCGAAGGCAGAAATTCTCCGACTTATCTATCAAGGCAGATTCCTGCACAGTAACGTAACACTGGGTGCACTCGGCTTACCTTACGGAAAGACCACAGTCATGCATCTCGTTCCTAGAGAAAATTTACCAGAGCCTAACTCGCAAGGTAAGTTTCAGGAATATCGAAAAATAACTCATGATTTTTCTGCTTGAATTTCATTTGTGTTGTAATACTTTAAACCGAGAATTATTTGTCATAAACAGAACCTGTCCTCTTTAAGGTGAACGAGACATTAGTCCATGTTGCAAATTGTAGTGCCCAATACAATATATTGACTATATGTAAATGTTTTTTTTTCTCTCTATATTTTGCACTCTATTTAAAAACTTTATTTTAGAAGTTAGAGAAAAGGTTTAAATACCAGATGTCTTATAGTTTTATACTAATCTAAACTAAAGAAAAAACAAAAGAAGAAAAAGATACAATTTGTATTCTTTTTTTAAAGGAATACCCTATGTATTGTTCACTTTAACAAACAATATACAGGATGTTCTATGAAAAGAAACACAAATTACATTTTTTCTCCATTGTGCTTTTGATTTTTGTGATAACTCTAGACCATACAACTTTTGCATTTAAAGTTTTTTTTGTAGCTCCTAAAGTAAAATATTAAAAGAAAAACTAATGTACACTGTTATACAGCGTGTAATCGAATAAGCTTCACTTACTGTAACCACTAAAATAAGTAAAAAAAGTGTCGGAAAAATGTAAAGACCATAATATTTTCATTTTATAGTTTGTGAAATAAATAATATAAGTCTTTTACTTGTATTATTTCACCATCTTCGGCATTTCATTACGTAATCCTTTTTTAATAAAATAAAGTAAGTGTTTTTCGTATTTGTGTGGACTATGTGTACTATTAATTAGCTGTTGCAAAATGTATTCGAGGAACGCTACTTCAGTGCAATGTTTCGGTCGAAAAGAAAGAAAATAATGAGGCACTCTTTTGCGACTGTGGAAATTGCCGGCGCCGACGTAACGTATGCGTTGAGAATGCATTTGTGACACGTGTATAAAATATCGTGAACGTCGTCACGCCTCGTTGGAATTCTTCGCAATTAATTAGGTAGCACAACGACGAGGACCGCGGCAGCCTTTGAAAACCGAAAGAAAAACAACTCAGTTTATCATTTTCTCTTGAACTTCTAGAGATAATGCAGAACGTATGTACAATATTCTTATGAAATGCTCGGTGAACTGCAAATAACATCAAATCTAAATCTAACCGTAATAATTTATAAATCGAAAACGACTAGATAAACGGAATGAGTCTTCGGTGAATGGTATTATCACGACTTATCTGAAGCTAAAGACTGCGGGGTAAATGAATGGTCAAACTGGTCAGACCAACCCACGCGTTCAGTTTTCCTTGATTGATGTGGTGGTTCAGTCTAACCTTTAAATTAACCATGTTCAGTTTTCCCTGGTTGGTCTAGTGGTTTAGTCTGACCTTTCTGGAACACAATGCTTCCACCAGGTCAGGAACACAACCAACTGAATTCCCATTCATAATGAATATGGAATACCAGCTGATTGTCTTGCCGACATCGTGACTTCATCAACGTTGCTGGCCACTGTGACAAGTCACACACGATGTCGTATACTGGTGCACGGTGTCACCCCCTGGCCAATGTCCCGGATCATCGCTATCAGGACGATATTCGCTATCAGAATAACTCCTCCTCATTGCATGATCCTCATCCCGCATGGCCAATAAACAGGGTGTATCGCGATGCTACTTCTGCCAGAACATTGCCTCCTTAGGTCAATATTCTGCAGCCACCCTCGGGGTCACACTGAGTAACACATCCCGTCTCCCCAACGCGTAACACCAGGCCAATTCGTTACGCCCTTTACCGACGTTTCTCACTCTGCATTCACGCGAACATTGTCATTCCTCTCCTCTTAATATTTTACGTTCCCTCGGCTAGGTTTATGGTCAAAACATAAACAAACGTCCTCTGATATACAAATATTTATTAGGTATTTTAAATTACAGGCTAACTCATTCCTTAAAAATAATTTTGGCTCCAACACAAGTTTTTATCCGAATTTGAAGTAAACAACTTTCGAACATTTGTTAAAATAGAAAAAAAAATGAGTATCGGGCGATAATTAAATACTTCGTTTTTAAAGATTTTAACGCCAAGTGAAAGATAGAAACCGAGGTGGAATCAACCCTTGGCAATGATGCTCCTTCGTTCTCAACAATAAAAAAGTGGGCAGCAAATTTAAACGTGGTCGTAGGTCAGTTCAAGATGATGAGAAGCTCGGAAGGTCAAAATCGACCACAACTGATGATATTAGCTATTTTCCTTTTACCCTATTTATCAGGTGGCCTCACTTCACCTCACTTATATGCGTAGGTATTACATTTACAACTGCTGATGAAAATGGTCTGAGGAATTTACCGCCCCCTTTTCGTCTTCGTGAGCTTACTCTTATTCGTCCTCACTTGCCCGAGTTCGCCTGCATTTATCTTTTATTTGAATGTGACATTTACACCAATACTTGAAATCATTCGACAAATGTCGCATACGACATGACGTCAAAATAACGAAACTATACAAATCGGTCGAGAATTGCGTCATTTTGACGTCATATCGCATACGACATGATGTCGAATGATTTCAAGAATTGGGCCCCAGATCTCTCACGGGAGAGCATTACTGGACAAGTTGGACACTGAAATCAAAAGCAACGATCACATTTTTGGCAAAGGAAAACGTGCTTTTTCATCACGACAATGCACCAGTCCATTTATCATTAGTCGCACAAGCAGTTCGGTGTCATTTAAATACGAATTGCCCCCACATGCCCTTTACTCACTGGATTTAGCCCTCTGGTGACTTCTTCTTGTTCCCCAATTTAAAAATAGGCTGACTGAAAAGAGGTTTGGCTCAAACGAGGAGGTAATGTCTGAAACTGATGCCTATATGGAAAGTATATGAAAACTTGAGCATTGCTGGATTAAGTGTGCAGAATTGGAAAGGGATTATGTTGAGAGATATGTAAATACTTACTTCTGAAATTGATCAGACCGAGAAGCCGAGAAGTATTCACTCCACACTCGTATAACCAATAAAGCGAGCATAGGCTCGCTTAATTAAAGCACTATTCTCACTATCCTGCAAGCGGCCTGCAAGCAAACTCTGCACGTGCTCGGCAAATAATGTAACCTATGAATTCAAATGCATTTCCCGGATGCTTTCTCATTATTCGAGCACCGGCACAGCAAAGCACGCTGCTTGGACGCGGGGTTTCTTCCAAACAATATTTGCCGAGCACGTACCGTGCCGATTCTGCGTGTTTTGCAAAGTTTAATTTAGTATTATATGAAGTGTGACAGAAATAATGAAACGTCAGAAGAGTTAATTTTTCATGCGAAATGGATAAAAAATTAATAGAATATGTGCGGGAAAATCACCCAAAAACGCCTTTTTCGCTTCTGACCCTGCTTCATTTGTTTCTGTTCCACTTCATCTAATAATACAGCAATTTTTATAAGTGCTATAATTTTTATATGTGCTGACGTCGAAAATATTTTAATATTATCTTATTTTTTTAATTAAAGTAGTCACTAGAATTCGAACAGAACGACTGAATCCCGTTCCATACCCGTAGCAGTGTGAATGCTTGAAAAAATTCTTGCGCTTGCCGAGCACGTGCAGAGCCCGTGCATTGCAGGCCGCTTGCACGAGAGTGAGAATAGAGCTTAAAGTATTGGTTTAGGTATGTAGATGATACTATCATTCGAAAAGGGAACCCTCAACAACTTTATTTTATTCCCAAAATCGTATGTATAACTTCACGCCTTTCTGGAAAAGCCGTCCTCTGTGACTCACTTGTCAATCGAATGTGACTTCAATGCACCAATTTTCTTAATCCCCATCTTATTCACTCTTCATCTCTTGGTCTTGAAAATACTTGTCATATGGAGTGAATAAATTACTCCTGCATTTTTATCTGACTACCGGGCAACAAGCTACCTGGCAACCATCTTTCTTTCTACGCAATCTTAATCCAATGCGATGACATATTAGAAATTCTGTAAGATTCTACTTCTTGGCAGTAAAAGTGATATTCCTACACAAGCTATCAATGTATTTCTCCATGGAAATTGTCATTAGCCCTCACTAGGAGAGAATCGGTAATCATTCGATTAAGACCAAATCATACTTGCTAAAACGTGTCTCAGCTTTTGACTTTGTGCAGTTCTTGTAATCTTCTTAGTACACCACGTGCTTGTTTAATACAATTTCCGGATTTACCTCTATCTTCAGTTTAAAAATTACGGACAATTTTGGACATATTTGGTATATATTCGATATTGGTTATAGTGAACCATTTCTTTCGGCGTCACCATAAGTAATCTACAAATCAGAATTCAGTCAATTAAACCAGTCTGAAAAGCCTTAAGGTACGGTCTATCTTCAGCGACTATTCGATGCGAATAAACGCAACGATTAATCGCATTAGTTGCTCATATGCATTCCGACTATTAAACGCAGCGTCTTTCTGCGACTTGTTGCTGAAGATAGACTAATCACGTATGCAATGCATATGAGCAACTAATGCGATTAATCGCTTCGTTTATTCGCATCGAATAATCGCTGAAGATAGACCGTACCTTTACACATTAAAAAGAGAACTAACTGATTGTACGATTTATTAGTCTTATCGATGAACCGATTGGTCCATTCAATAAAATAGCATTTCGCTGCCTTAAAGTTATAAGGTTCTATGTTATATACCAATCATGCATAACATATAACCTTATAACTCCAAGGCAGCGATTTACTTTATAATATACTGGTTCATTGATCAGTTTACAGTGTGTGTCTGTTACAAAAGAACTTGCAATAATGGAATCGCCTTTATTATGAACTTTCACTAATGAACCTTAAAAATTGTATTGACATATGCGATAAATATTTTTCTTTTTGTTTCAGACCAACGACAAAAAAGCAAGGGTGGAAACAGTAGTTGTTGTTCTGCTTCGTGCTGTATCTTATAAACCAGACGTCTGCCGTTTTTTTATTTATGTAATAGTCATCGCCCCCTTCACAAAGAAACAAAAGGAACAATGTGAACGCTGATACGAAAAAAGACAAATTATCGATAAGCATTAAACATGCGTGTGCATTAATTACATATATGGAAACCATCGGGCTGTACGAGCTCTACGTCAACGAAGATGTTTCACTTTTATCGGTCGGTGTAGTAGTAACGGGACTTTCTGAACAAAAAAATAAGAACAAGAACGAAAAGTTTCCACAATGTTGTGATATAAGTTAGTGTGTAATACCAATATACTCATGTGCCAGACTAGAGTGTGTTTTATTAGTTGAGAAAATAAGATTTTTTAACAATAATTTTTAAACGTTAGATAGAGATCGCGCTACTTTCATATTCATCGTTATAAATAAATTTAAATGTATTTATAAAACTACTTATGTATATTTTTGTTTTATATAAATTAATTTCAGTTGTACAGTTAATTAATTAATAATCATAATTTTTAGTGTCCACGACGATTTCATCGAAGAACAACTTCTTTTAAACGCAATTGTCACTATTTAATTTCCGTCTTTCTTTTTTTTTGTATTTAATTTCAGTATTAAACAGATTGTTTTAATTAGTTCTTTTTTTATTAACTCGTAAATAAATATATATTATATATATAAATAATGAGGACAACAAATTTATAGAATAAATATATGTGTTTATATATACTTGCATCAAAGTATTAAGTAGATTCGAAGTTACCTCTGTAACTGTTTACTATGTATATTTGACAAAGGAAACCTTTTATTTTGAAATTGTGTATGCCCACGACCCAGTATATCCATCCATGTATTTTTCATCCTTAGTGCGTTGTTTCCGATTTCGTTTCTCGATTCTACTCTTGTAAATTAATTACTAGTTAATGTTTCTTGTTAAAGAAGTTTACAGGGTGGTTAGAAATATTGTAAAAGTATGTCATTTTTTCTTTGTGATTATCTGTTTGCCTCTGCGTATCTTCTTCTATTTACTTTTAAAAATAAACACGAAAGACCAATTTCGTGATGACGATCTCGTTCCAGTAGTTGATTTGATCCTCTACAGGACAAATTAAAATTTTATGTATGTGTTATAAAATGCTTAGGTTTATGACACCATACACATCGTGATAGTAAATTTTCGACTTTAGTAGGACGAAAAAATGCAAGTAATCTTCATAATTTTTTCATAGTTAAAGTCACATGGTTACTTTGTGACTCACGTGCTTGAAATCAATTGGTCATCAATTTAGCGTGTTGCTGATTAATGGAAATTGTAAATATCACCGTTTCAAAGATATACCGAATTTAATTATCACAGATATTAATTACTTAATTGAATTAAATGAAGCTTTGCTAAATTATAATTCAATTTTATTATGTAACCAAAACATCATTATTTCGAATCATGCCATAATTAAAATCCACTTTGCCAATCGAATTGTCTCAATATGTTTTCACATTTTTTTGCAAATTAAATAAAACACAAAATTGCAGAATTATAATATGCTTCCAAATTTAAAATCAAATCAGCAAGCAGCCGGGAAGGAATCATAAACAACTGTACCAATCTCAGAGTCTTTTTTCAAAGTATCATTTCTTTTAATTTCTCCATAATAACCATTACTTTTTGTATGTAACACCATCCAAGCAATGTTTTTAATAATCGATAGTACATATAATGAAAGACTTCTATTATGGGATTCTTCCGTTAAAGAAAGCCCTTTGAAATCTCCGCGCAAAATTTAAGTGTTGAAGACAATTTATTCTTGTGAAATTACAACGATCTCATTTGTTTGTGATTCCATTTTTGTATGTAAGTACATATACCACATTTTAGCTCTGTATTATAATAAGATATGATAGTTTGTAACTTATTGATTGCAATGCTGAAATATTACAAGATTCGGGCCCCCACAAGGGCGCCAAATTGTAAATATTTAAATAGGTATAACTAAAAATGAATTGCTTTTGAGACTAAAACAGCAAAAAAAGATTATTCAAGAACTCGTCGTTTGTAAAATTTGTTTATAATTGGAGAAAATATTGAAAAATAGGTTGGTAGACAAAGAAACAAAAAGATGATCGTAAACTGTATTTCAGCAGAATTCGTTTTTGTTCAGAATTTTAAAAAGGCGCCAAAATATGTTTTGCACAAAAGCACTTGACATTCTAGCAGCCGGCCTGACAAGATATTTTATTATTAGATTATTACATCAAAATGATAATATGATAAACTGATTTACATAGCTGTACAAACATTAACAATATCTAACGTATCTTTTATTTTCTGCAAATTACAGCATACATGCTAATTATTGATTAGCTCTTATATTATGCTGCGTAATTAGCAATTAACATCATGCTGAGAGTCGATTCGGATAATGATAAAGCGATTAAATGCAAAATAATTTTCGCACATCAATCAAACTGTATTACTCCAGTTATATGTATTCCCGATTGCGATTGTAAGTTTTTTTTTCATTTCATTTAATTAGAATTGCATCATTCTTACAGTTTTATTATCCTTCCAGCTGAACATGATTGAACATTGTTCATTTAGGTAGTTTACAGGTACCATTTTAGGATTGTAGTAATAATTAAATTATCCTGTAGTTAGATCAACTTCTTTTGGCTAAATTTACTTTTCAGTGTTTACTTTTATATAATAAGTGATTGCCGTCCGAAATTTTTGCTGTACATTACATTGGTATGATATACATTATATGTATCACATATTATAACTATTAAGCGGAAAGATTATATTTTGGAAGGTTATGGGTTAGCAAAATGCTTACAAAGTGCAAGGTATCGAATGGGTCAGTGGCGACGTAAAAGTTAATCGTTAGCATGCGAGTAAAAAGCAACTAATTTGTAAGTAATGGAAATGGTATTCGCTTCTCCCACCGGGCGCAATTCAGTATGCGTCTGATCGAAGACCTCGAAAAATATAATATTTCCGCCCCTTAATTATAAACACTAATTCGCAAACAAGGCACCTTTTCTTGTACTTATACTCAATACTTGTATAGGCAATTTACCTTCCATGAAACTATCAATTAATCTAACAGAAAAGAAAAGTAGTAGTAGTGGTACCTGCCTCCAATATCTCGTTAATGAAACAACATATAACGAAATGTCGAATTTTAAATTGATTCTACAACCTATCCGTCAGATTATAATTACAAATTTTATCCGAATGTAGAAGTTAACAAATCAATTATTTCTACCAAATATTTTTTTCAGCAAGAAAAGTAATGGGGTGACATTACTTTTCTTTGTCAGTGTACGTGCAAATTGGGTTGAGAAGAGAAGAAAATATCATGAGAGGTTATAGTTTGAGTGATTACAAAAATATATAGGTATGGTTATTATTTTGAGCAGTTAAGAGATAGAGTTGTATGAATGTATACCTATCTGTTCTTTTTCCCAAAACAGTTGCTACCAAGACTAAGATATATATCAGAGAATATAACGGGTTTTCAATTACAAAACTTCTCGCAGAATGCCATGAAATGACAAAGACCAAAAAAGGCATGTCTTAGCTTATAACACGTTTGCGTTGTCAACTGACAGAACATAAAATTTAATTTCTGTCATACAGTCCTGTGAAATGGCTTTCATGTTAAAGCAGAAATCGTTTATCTTTCAATCCTATTTTCGTAATGAATATCTTTTATAAACAAAACATATGAAATATCTGAAGTCTTCTTTCTTCAAAAGTAAGGTTATATTTCCCTATTATTTGTACCACATGCTCAGACATAGTTTTCGACACCATATTTTTCCATATCATGCTAGAGAAGTTTTTTTATTTGAAAGCCCTTTATTATCAGTATGCCCAGTACATATTGGTCGTATAAATCAAAATCTAAATCAAACCCTTCCCGTGGCGTTGGCAACTATACAAGTTTGAGTAAGATTGAATCACCAGACGAGTAGTAGATGAAGCTTCGTCCTACTGAAAGTACAAATTCTGCCATCTCAGCACAGTAGTATTCTGCAAACAAATCATTTTGCAGAAATTTATTTAAAAAAATTAACCACACCCATCTTCCCTGAAAATATTTCTCTCTTTTCCTGACTCACCCTGTATAAGTTAACTCTACATCTAGGACACTCTAATTAGTTTCTAAATTATTTGAAACGTTTAATTAATATTTTTAAATAACGAATATAGAAAGAAACAAGTACTTCATATTATAAATAGAATCAAACGCAATTCTTAACAAGTGACGTCTTTGAACCGTTTATCAGAAATTCAGAATGGGAATTGACAATATTTTTTGAAATTCTCTATTTGGTATCGTCAAATGTACAATTTTGATGACTACATGCTTTTGACGGTTTCGAACTAGTTACGAACTGCTGGAGCAAACCTATCGTCGTCCTAGTTTTGTATCGGTTTTATGGGCTTGCTATAAAGAAGGCGACAAAGAGACCGCAGTGCGCTCCCTTTGTCGTTTTTTTTTTTATAGCAAGACCATAAAATTGATACGAAACTGGGACGACTATACTTCTTTTTTGTGCTAATTTTGGTCCGAATTGTACACGCCGTACCATTTAATAAATTCTAGCAGATTTTTTTTGTCTTCTCATAGGTATTACTTAAAATTCAAACTTACTTGTTTGCATACAACTTAAATTAGATATCCAATATTTAATAATTCAACGCACTAGTAAATCTTACTTCCATTTGTTTTATAATTTTCTTATTTTATAACCAAATTACATTGTAAACGGTTATTTTAAGATCGTCTTTGATTCGCTACTTTCATGTTCGCTTCCTTGCCACAATCAAACTTGTTATTATTATTTATAGTTGGTTCTTGTCCGATGAAATTTGTATCTCAAAATCTTTTAACCGGACACTAAATCGCGCACAATAAACTTAACGTTTCACCGTCGTTCGACAGCTTCGTCAATAGTGAAAAATGACGAAGCTGTCGAACGACGGTGAAACGTTAAGTTTATTGTGCGCGATTTAGTGTCCGGTTAAAAGATTTTGTGTTATTATTATTATTATTATTATTATTTTTATCTGTGGTGGTTGCCCAACGGGGTCCTAAGTCATAGACTTGTCAGGACCTCAGGAGCGGGAGTGTATTTTGAGTGTGTGTAAAGTGTTCCATGGCTTTGTTACTTCCAAACCTCCTCGCCGTTTAAGAGGAAGCAGCGTCGAATTTTATCCCTAAAACTGACGGGTGCCTGAAGTCGATACCGACCACCCCCGAGAAAAATCCCGAGCGCGGTTCGAACCGACGACCATGCAATTGCAAGTAACAAAGCTTCAGTTTATTTGCTTGAAAGTTAGTTCTTTAGAAAGGTTCATCAAGATATATTAAACCATCAATATTAAACAACTTGGATGCTTTCTATTTTTTGTTATTTTCAAAACATAAAAACTTTCATGTTGGATCCCGATTTCGAAAACCTTTTCTTGAAAAAGTACACTTCTTTTTAATCCTCCACAATAAATAAAAGAATAGCAAACAGATAATCACTAGAAACCCAAATAATATGATAAACGTATGCAAGTTGTAATTCTCAATAGTACTGTGCGATTCAAAATTATTTAGACAAAAGAGACTTGATTCACCACTTAGTTTGGCATTTGCTTTCTGACTCCTGTCAAATCTGTTAATTTTTTAAAACGCTCTCGAACACTGTAGTCATTGCTCAGCAGGCATTTGAAATTGGTCGCTGTCATATCAAACCCTTAGGTATGTATCTAAGTGGAAGATTTAGGAGATTTTTTCTACTGTCGTCAAATGTAACTTGACGTTTCAGTTTTGACAGATGGTTAATACGTTAATTGTATTAAGTAAGTTAAGGCCTGATTTCATAGTCGCAAATTGAGCCGATCTCATCTCAGCGAAATATTTTTTTCAGTTCGTATTCAGAAAATACTCGAAGTCTGATCTCAATCGTTTCTCACTTTAGTCGCTCATCTCGAGTTATTTATGAATACCAAAGTAAAATTGAGACTGACTGACTCTTCCTAAATCCAGTCTAACTTGAGATGAGAATTAGACGGTCTTATCTAAATGTTTCTGAATTGGGGCCTAAGACTCTGATTTTATTTTTCATAGCCTCCGCATATCTAAATAATTTTGAATGGCGCTGTATATTTCCCTCGTTTTAATTAAACAAATATTTTGTACTAACTAAACGACAAAAAATTAATACGTCTTGAAAAATCTCTGTACGTTTACTTTGAAGACGTGTAAAACGTTGTTTAAGAACTTGTTTGAGGAGTAGTAGTAGAAATTAACCCAGCCTTTTTTTTCAAAGTCAAAATAAAGGGCTTTCATTGCGGTGTCTGATATAAAATCAATAAACAAATTACAGATTTGCCTGTTGACTTTTTTTAGTAACGATGACTAAGGCCCAGTTGTACAATGTCAGTTTAAATTTAAGCTGAAACTTAAACCCATGACAACGAATTTTAACAATTGTTGTTAAGGGTTTAAGTTTTGGCTTGAGGTTAAGCTGAAATTGTACAACTGGGGTAAATCGTAAACGCGAACTTATTTATTGACTTATGGAATAATCTTGAGGATAATAAGACATATTTTTATAATTTTTTTCCTTACAACCAAAGAACCACAAGTTTTCAAACCAAATCCCTTTCGATATCATGTCTTTTTAATATAACTTGTATTGAGCAATAGCAGACAGATGATCACAAATGAGACCAAATTATCAATGTGAAAGCAAGATTCGTGTTTTCAGAATATGTCTGTGCAAAATAAACCGTGTTATAATTTTTTAGTCACGCATTTGCAATTAACAGTTTGCTTTCTAATTACAAACGTACATTAACGACCTTCAAGGACGAAATTTATCGGTTTAAAGGCCCTATTTTTTGTTCAAAATTTGGCTAAATTTCTTGAACAATTGAATCAGAAGCTATCTGAAATAATAGAACGTGTTCTAACTGCAACCCAAACATTACTTGTTCCAAATATTTATCGTAGAAATTAAAGCAAATCTTGTATGAGAAAATAGAACAGTCTAAAACGGCCTTAAATTAAATCTGAGTAATAATAAAAGTACCTACTTACAACTTTATTTATTTATTTTTTAATTAATGTAGATATTAGTAAGATGTACACTCGTGTGCAACAAACCTAAGCACAGTAATTATTTTATAGTTTATACATTTCAAACATAAAATTTCTGCCAACACGTAAATCAAGATTCCGTTAGGTACCGTTCGTAGGGTATTTTTAAGGCTTTCATTTGACTCTGCCTCGTATTTTATTTTGACAATTTTTTTTTTTCTTTACGTCCACTTAAACTGTAATATTTCAGTGTGCTTTGTTTTATTGCACAGAAGTTTACATCTGTTAATTAAATTATAATATGGTTGGCTAAGTATATGTTATTATTATTATTGTTACTTAATTTTCACGAACCCTTAAATTTTACATATTTGAGGTTATCGATCCCTTTCAAATTTCATTGACTCAAATGTGTTTAACTACAAATATACAGTCATTCCGTGAAGACCATTTTGAATCATTTTAATTTATTTCCAAATTATTATTTTTCCACTTCAAAATCGCAAGACGTATAATACGTACCGATGATTCTTGAATAAACCGACTGCCGACTTCCCAGAACATGGGGAAAATGTTAAAAGAAATTTATTCAACAATTTATAATTAATTAAACAAAGCGAACAATGATTTCCGACAGGTTATACCGTCGCTTTAAAAAATAACACCGAATGCATGTATTGAATTTCCTAATTATAATTTCTGTGTTATTAGCAAAGTCTATTATTACATCAGCGATAAACCGAGTAAAACCGACTGATTAAAATGCAAGAGAAGAGTAATGCGTAATATTGAGCAACAAGAAGATGTTGAAATGTTTATGAGGGACACGTTACTTTTAGAAATAAACTTTATTTACAACACAATTTAAATTAAAGAAAAATACTAGGACTAGGAGTTCTGAATAGTTTTTATGTTGTAGTGATTTATTCGTTTTCTTGTAAAAGCAGGTGTTTAAAGTGGAGGTGTTGTTATATTTTGTACAATTTATACTGAATAATTTCCGCTCAAAGGTCAAGTTTACCCTCAACGCCGCACCGTAACAATCGTAAAACTGTAAGACACTTTAGTGACACTATATACACTGTATTATATACTGCGTGGATACCACTTACGGAATAAAATTATTTTTGGCCGTATTTTAAAAAATTATGAAAAAAGCTCGGACACGTCAATTTTTAATCTGAAATCTTTTAAAGTAAAATTTTAATGTACAGGGTGATTCATGTATTTGCACTAATAGGCAGATGAGTTTTGTTAAATAGATCATCCTGTACATTTGTTTATTTTTGAATTCTACTTGATCATTTGAGTCCAACAATATTTATGGTTTAAACGATAAAGACAATGATTTTAAAGAGATTTAATGAAAACGCGAAACTAGGTAACATTAACAGATTTAAAACGAAAAATATTTAAAGTCAATGGAGAACATTTAATACGCTAAAACAAACAACAAGAAGCTCGGTATAAAAATATTTTTAAAATAATTTTATTCCATAAATCCACACTGTATATTTTTTATTGTCTAGATTGATAATGACTTTTTCGTAGCTACTTGAATATTATTTCATTACTTCATCTGCACTGTTTCCATGGCTATATGCTATCCATAACTGCCGAGACTGTTAAAATTTAACAGCTATGACCTTATTTACTATTTGGTCTTTATCTCCTTTGTAAGCAACCGTTGCTACACAGGGTGAGACATAATTAGTTGTAATTTTTACCAAAGCTTCTTTAGACCACCATCATCTAAAAGCTAATACAGCTTAGTACCAAAATACTCCCTTAACAAGATACGAGGCATTAAAGAAAACATCTCGGTTTCCATTCGTGACTATAACTTGGAAGATGATTATTCGATTAATTTGAAAATACATTATAATAAACACAAAATTAACAAAATAACAATACAACTGTGACTTTCAAACAATTAATGGCTGTTTATGACAGTCGCTGTCTTGCTATTGTTTTAAAATTAAAATAAAAAGTTAAAGCTGATTCTTGTCCGATGAAAATTGTATCACAAAATCTTTTAAACGGACACTAAAAAGCGCACAAACACTTTACGTTTCGCTATCGTTTGATAGCTTCTTCGGAATCTTGTTTATATTTTTTCAGTTCCGAAGAAGCTATCAAACGATAGCGAAACGTAAAGTGTTTGTGCGCTTTTTAGTGTCCGTTTAAAAGATTTTCTGATAAAATAAATAGCAGAATCAGGCTACTAGATTTTAAAAATTCCAATGTTTACTTTCCAAATTATAAATGAATATGTTTTCATTAATACCCTGTATCTTCTTAAGGGAACATTTTGATGCAAAGATATTAGGTTGATTGCTTTGTTTTAGCCTAAAGAAGCTTTGATAAAAAAAATTTACACCTAATTATGACTCATGCTGTAGTTACAACCAAATCATACTCGCAATTCAGGCTACTTATCCAAGTTAGTTATTATGAATAATTTTGCCGATATGCCTATAACAAACTGGGATAACTTATTGCCTCGGCTAGCGCCTCGGCCATAGAATTTATCCTCATTTGTTGTATCAAGCATATCGGCCTAATACCGTTGAATACTAACAAGCGCTCACTATAACAATTAATTAGGGTAGGCGTTGAAATTTAAATGCATATCTTGGATCACGTCATATTAATACTAATTGTCAATCAATTGTAACACAAATAACACGCTGGAAATGTTGTTTAACGTTACTCATGCAGTTATTCATAGAGTTCAAACGTGTCTTGATGCAGCAGGCACTGGTCATTTTACACATCTGCTTTAATTTTTTTTTAAATAAAACTTCCTGGTTTGTAGAAAAGTCAAAGTCATTGAAGGAACGTTCGATGAATTAACTGCATACATACGTGTTTAGTCGCATCGCCAACTCTAATTCATTTTTTATTTGATCACCTCTTATAAAGCAATTGACTTCATTTGATCTATTTCAAAATGACTATAATAGATTTCAAAGCTCAAGAAAATATTACCAACAAATAATATAATTAATTCCGAGTTCTAAGTTTAATTAAGTTGCGAAGCACTAGAACAACGCAAAAGCTTTACTGAACTCAAGTACTCGCAAGTTTTAAAGCACCGTAACAATCTACAAGTTCAGAAGTCTACATGAATTGAATTTAATGAAGTTTCAAAATAAAATAAAAAGCTTTCACAAGACTTTAGACTATAAAGAGCTTCATAACCAATCGATAAATTCAAATTCAATTAAACCCAAAACTTTAGAGATTACTTATAACATCATGATCTTTTTCGTAATTCAATATTTTTATAATATTGTTGCTTTTAAATTTCATGGCTTGAACTAGACTAAATACAGGAGGTATATTTTTACGTGAGCATTAAGCACGATTTCAAGCAAGGTTTCAGAACTGTGATCAATAGCTTAATGACGACATCAGCAGCCCTTACTTATTTTATATATTTTTATTTTTGCATATGAGAAGTAAAAAATGAATTAATAAAACATTAAAACTAATAATTTTGTTGCAAGTCAATTTTGATTGCAATGGATTCCTCGAGCGTCCTCTGTAAAGCTGTTTCGGCTATATTTGGGGTCTCGTCAGCAGAAGCTTTTCATTAAAACTAATATTATAGCTAATACAATGTTGAGCTCTGCAAGTGATCTAATCGTTAGAAGAAATAAAATCATATTCAGAAATTTCTCTTTTTTACTGTTATTTTCGCGACTCTTCTGACATGTCTGCATTGCTCCTTCGAAAGTTGAGAAATGCTGCAGTAATAGATACAAGAAACTCTAACTTTTGCATTCTAAAACAATTAAATGGGGAAAACTGATTAAAACTGGGTAGATTGTTTTTCTAGATTTCAAAAATAAAAAATCTCTACTTTCCAAACAGCACGCGGTTTCAATAAAATGTGTAAAGAGATAATGTATATATAGTTATAAGTTTCGTTGCTTTTAAACTCAGCTCGCACTTTTATTTCTTAATCTGAGAATTTTAAACAGTATGCACTTGGTGATATTTAAAAACCACCCTAAATCTGACGTTTAGTAGTAAGAAAGCTGTACATTTGTATGTATGTACAACGTTTGTGTTTATTTTGCACTGCAATTTTGGACTAGATCTCCTTCGATGGGAGAAAGATTGATTTCTAACATAAAATTATGTAAAACGTAGTGAGTGAGATTTCTCGCCGCCCAGAGCGGCGTGCAAAATTAGTGATTTGATTTCACGAGTATATTTTTTTTAAGTCTGGTCGCGTACTGAATATAATAACATAATATTTACTGTTAACCAACTTGATATTAAAGACTTATTTATGTTCGGTATATGATGTCTAAGATAGTTTTATTGTAAATATATTGTAGTACTGTACTAATAAAATGTATTTTTGTTCCCTAAGCGTTGTTCGATAATTTGCAGATATACTAGATAGAATAAAATTGATTATAAACTGTCTGTAATTAGTTATTTTATTTTTTAAAACTCTCCCCTTTATCAACACTCATATTATGTGTTGTAAATGTTGCAATGATAAGCGTTATAGTCAATTCAAACAATACAAGAACGCAAAAGTTACTACCAATTGACGTTTGACAGGTGACAGTTGTCAAACAATTCTACAGACCATTTTTTATTATATGCCGATCGATCGACAAGTCCAAGAACTTTTATATAATTATGTCCTTCTAACTTTCGTGAAACGGCCTTTCGGCTTCTGCATGTCGTGTCATTTCGTCGTATCTCACATCGTATATTTTCTTAACTCAGGTCTGTACTAGCGGCATATGAATAAAAAATAAATTTTCTATTTTGAGTTTGGTGCAATTAAAAATGAAAAAGAAAACACATTTTTTATCGAGTAAATGATATATTTAATTACATACTTACGTTTCGCAGAACAGATTGTTCGCTTTATCAAAGTGAAATAACGATAAATTTAGTAAAATTTGTGCAAATCGGTCTTGATTACAGTGGATTCCTCGAGCAGGCTCATATGCTTTGACAGCAAGCATGGCCGCCTTGTATGGGATGACTCACGGATGATTTATTATGTAGCGAACTGGCTTCAATTTGTCAATCCTACTGCAAAGTCAGTTCAAAAAGCGATCGAAAGATGTCGCTACTTGAAATGTTCGATAAATTTAGTATTTTACTTATAATCTGAAGTGACATTTCACGTTGATCTAATTCAAAATTTGCTTCACAATGAAAAATTCAAAGACTACCACAAATCGCACGACTGGGTTTTGACCTATGACTGTGCAGAGAATAGCAAATTCGTAGCAATGCTGCTGCCTCATCTCATAAGCTATCACGCACCATTTGGACAATAGCGTGTCATTGCAAACTTGCAAAATATTTTGCTGCAAGTCGCCTGGATCGCAATGGGACCCCCGAGCATCCTCTGTATACGTTTGCAATTACGCGATATCTTTGCGTAAGCCATGTTGGTCGTCGGGATTACGATGGAGTTCTCGAGCTACTCTTCTGCTGATGACGCCCAAATTAGGGCTGAAATAGCTATACAGAGGTTGCTCGGGGGCCCCATTGTAATCCAGCCGATTTGAAGCAAAAAAAAATTGCATTGAAAGGCTACTTGATGAGCTTTTCAATTGAACACCTGAAAGTTGTTTGAAATAAATATCTTGAAATGAATATACAGGGAAATCATAAATTACTTCAACCCACGTATATAACCAGTTTGAATTAGGTTTCGTTTTCTAGAAGTGGCAACACTGAGAAAAGTGAGGTTACTACTTCAAATTAGCGTGTATTTGTCACTGATTTTCGTGGCTGTTGTATTTAACCACTTTAATCAAGCATTCCCAGATACTGATGTAAATTATGATGCAGGCGTTGCATCCTCGAACGATTTAACAAACAGCACTGCATTGTTACCAACAGAGTACAATGTGTTGCCTATACGGCGGGATCACTCATTTGTGATTTCTATACTTGATTTGTGTACTTCTATAAATAATATCGCTTGAAAGGCATGAATATCTTTAAAGTAGGATGACCCGATTCTTTAATAACCAATGAAGGACGCGAACTATATGTATTTGAAAGTGAGAGGCTTAATTAAAAATTAAAATTTATCATTCAATTCCCAAATTTTAGTGAAAAAGTTTCTTAATAACTTTTTTGATCAAACAATGCCTACTATGTTTTTTAGAATTTGTTTTCAGTCGTAATAGACCATGGCTTGCAATCCAAAAGGTTTTAAAATTGAAAACTTCGTTTTAAAAGGATGTAATATTTAAAATCGATCCGTTAATTAATACAAAAAATGCAGAGGTGTGTACATGAGAAATGAAACACACTGTATGTTACAACATGTGGGAATAAAGAGCGAGTTACCGAACAAGTTTTCCTTTTGAAGCGGCTTTAAAAGTGACGTTAAAAGTATACCTACCCAGTGTTACTAACCTAGCATAACCAAACTATCGTACGGATATACCAAAATTATTGTACATTATCAACTTTCACTTTCCAAATTATTGTACATTTACATAGTTTCATTTTTTGTTATTTTTGGATGAAGAATACCAATATTTAATACATTTTTCTTTACTGAAAAATAATCACTATATGTGCAGTTCATTTTTTTATTATATGACATTATGCCGATCGATCGGTCGATAAGTCAAAGAGCTTTTATGTGGCTACCTCTAAACTTTCGTGAAACAGCCTTACGGCTTTTGTCATGTCATGTCATTTCAATTTCTTGACTTAGATCTATACGATCGGCATATAATAAAATAATGAAGTTTGCTCATCACTATGTTAATAAATGCCAATCGATCGATCATAATTTTAAGAACTTTTATATGTATAGCTATCTCCTTTTAACTGTCGTGAAATAGATTTGCCACTTGCAGTTGGGGGTCATGTTGTATTCTTAACTCAGATTGATCAGATCGGCTTATTGTAAAAAATTACATATAGGTAATATACTAAGAACAAATACCTATAACATCGGAACACAAACGTAGTTAAAAAGAAAGCTGATAGTACTGATGAAATTATGAATTATTGAAAATATAGAATAAAAATACTATTCCGTTTATCATTAAGGCCCGCTTTTACAATCACAAGTTAACTACCAGTTTACTTCCATAGTTACAATTATGAAAACAATTATTTCTATGGGAATAAACTGAAAGTTAAAGTTAACCTGTGATTGTAAAATCAGGCCTAAAACTATTATATAATTTGCTGAAAAAATCGTCAAAATTATTGTAAAAATATTGTACAAAAAAAGCTATCGTACGCGTCCTTAAAATTATCATACAATTCGATAATTATTGTACGATTGGCAACACTGCACCTACTTGTAAAAGTGTTTCTTACTTTCTTGTAAATTTTCTTGCTTGTGCAAAACTGCCAACTTTAAAACGAATGTAAATATAAACATGATAAGAACATAACCTTTGAAAGTGGAAGGGACAGGACAGTCTGCCATTGCCGCATTTTATTTCACAAACAATAAAGATACAAACTTCTAATTGTTGGAATTAAAGGTTATAGTGAATCACACGTTGTAAAGTTAAGTTGGTATATCGTGAAATCGGTAAATTGCGCTTGCGCAAACCGTAAACTTTTACAGAAACTTGTAGAAAATAGCGTTTGTTCCAGTTTTTCTGTAAAAGTTTTCTTGTACAAGTAAACTTTCAAGCAATTAGTTGTTCCTTTCTAATACATGCAAATATTAAAGAGAGAAAACTTTTAATGTTACTTGCAAAGAAAAACTTGTTCGTGTAAATCGCTCTTAACCCTTTCTACGAGCTTTCCAATAATATGACATGTTATGGACTTAAGATTGATAATTTGTGAGTTATTATCATTTCTTGAGTATCAACTTACCCGATTTACCAGAAAATCGTTGTAAAATGTACAGGAATGCAAGCCAAGGAACCTACATTCAGAGTGTTTGTGAAAGTCTATTGGCAACCCTGCATGATTTGATTTGACAGCATGACAGCGGTTGGTGACACTGTATGTGCTGATGCATTTGCGACTTGCGTGTTCTTCACACTAGACAGTTTTGCCGCAGAAAGCAAACTTGCAAATCACTGTGAAAAGATCTTTATTTCGTCTGTATCCGTTAAAAGACACCTAACATGAGTTCTATCGGCACAGGTGTAAGTATCTTTCATTTTTCATCAAATAAAATGGTAATATAACCTCTTCATAATTTTGTGCAGTATGATCTATCAGCGTCCCAATTTTCGCCGGATGGCCGCGTATTCCAAGTCGAATACGCCGTCAAAGCAGTCGAAAATAGCGGCACTGCTATAGGTTTAAAAGGTAAAGACGGAGTGGTTTTTGCTGTCGAGAAATTGGTAACCTCAAAACTGTACGAGGCTGGGGCTAACCGCAGAGTTTTTAACATTGATAAGCACGTTGGAATGGTGAGTGTATGATTCCAGTCGATGCAAGTGTGCCTAAAAATATTCCACGTTTTAGGCAGTGTCTGGCCTTATTGCTGATGCTCGTCAAATTGTGAATATCGCAAGGAAAGAAGCGTCAAACTACCGAATGCAGTACGGTATAAATATTCCGCTAAAGTACTTGAATGATCGAGTCAGTATGTACATGCACGCATACACTTTGTATAGTGCTGTGAGGCCCTACGGCTGCAGTATTATTTTGAGCTCGTATGATGAGATTGATGGACCACAAATGTACATGATTGATCCATCAGGAGTTTCTTATGTCAGAACTTACTGTTTTTAATTAATTAATTTTTTTTAATGTTTTAATTTTTCCACAGGGTTATAACGGCTGTGCAATTGGCAAGGCGAAACAATCTGCAAAAACTGAAATAGAAAAGTTGAAACTGACAAACATGACAACGAGGGAGTTGATTAAAGAAGCTGCAAGAATGTAAGTTACTTTTTAAATTGATTTATAATATTTGGCAAATATAATTTTGCAAAATTTTAGCTTTGAAACAAAAAAAAAATTGTTTATTTTCCTTGTAACATAATATACTATTTTTCAGAATATATCTCGTTCATGATGAGTTAAAAGACAAGAATTTCGAGTTGGAATTATCTTGGGCGTGTGCTGAAACTAAAGGTGTACATGAGAGGGTGCCTAATAACATATTTGCCGAAGCAGAAAGGTCAGCTAAGCAAGCTATGGAAGCAGATTCTGACTCGGACACTGAAGATATGTAGTTTGTAATTAGCGATTAATTATATATTTTATAAATAAAATTAACTTAAACACAAAGGAGAAATATTGTAAAATTTTAGATACTCCACACCAGGCATTAAAAACAAATACTTTTATCAGAGTTGATTTTCAAATTTGATAAATATCTACACATCTTTGAAATGAAAAATTAATTGATTTTATTCCAGAACTTAGTAAATCATTTATCAAAGCCTTATAAAACTTAGTTTCCAAATATATGTTTTTTTAATCTTTATTATTTGAAATTGCATGATTCTGGCGTTTTGTAAGGTAAGACAGTTATGTGTGAACACTGTATTTTATGTTCCAATGCAATTTCCTTTGAAAACTAATAGCGTTTTCGACTGACTGTTCAAGAGCACTCTTGAGAGTATCTCCATCCTCTGTTATTACATAACGTTAAAACAAGATGGAAATACTATGAGAGTGCTCTAGAAGTCAGTCGAAAACGCTATTACATTTAGAGGTAAGCAAACAAAATGGCTACTTTTTAGAGCATATACTGTGGAGGCCTTTTCGTTTACACGTTTGGATTTACTTGCATAGACGAAATATTAGGTGCTTTCCTTTTACCACAAATATTACCGCAGATCATTTATTAAAGTCTTAATTAAAAGAAACAAGAAATCATATAGTTTCATGTCAATTTAATGTGTAAGAGAGCGACAAACGTTATTTTTGTTAGCACGAATAAGTGAGTTTGAATCGAGATATCAACCTCCCGCCTTGCCACTCGTGCACTCCCATTAGTTGCTAGGTTGAAATATCTATTCAAACTTACATGTTCGTGCTAACAAATGACGTTTAAGTGATCTGGGATACAGCATACAGCTACTTGATTATCATAGCTGACTCGTCATCCATTTTGGAACGCAGTCAATTGGTGTTGTGTATGTGGTGAAAATATTTGTTAAAATATGACTGGATGTGCAGCTCCTAATTGTTCAAATCATTCACGAAATAGTTTCAAATTTTTCAGGCAAGTAATCTCCTTTCATCATAAAAATAATATACAGTCAAGAATCACTGTTTGATATTGACAGCCGTCACTTTACAAGCGTCATTTGACATTTCAAATTCAAATTAAAACGCTACTTTTGTTCATATAACCTAAAATCTTGTCGCTCTTCAGGTTACGTCAAATAAACCAAGGTCACTTTTCAGAATTAACCGGTTGCTCCACCGGTAGACATTTTAAAATTCTAAAATCCACTGTAAGGCTATAATATGTTACTTTAGCTATAATAATTAACTTATTATAACTATATTATTATTTTATACTTATTATAGCTATAATAACATATTATAGCTTTACAGTCGATTTTAGAATTTTAAAATGTCTACCGGTGGAGTAACCGGTTAATTCTGAAATGTGCCCCAACAAATACATCCGGTTACTGGTGCGTGTTCGAAAATACAAGGAGTAAGTATAATAGCATTTTCGATTGAGCTGCACTGATAGCACTCAGTGCGCACTGATTCCAGGTTTTGTATTCGATTGGTAATTTCAGTTCAAACTTTCTTCGTGTTTTATGTTCGATTGAAATTTAGTGCGCACCAGTTTTGCACTCAGTGCAAGAATTTTGGAACTGACTTCGAAGGTAGTGCAAGCGTTTCAGTGCAACTTTTCTGTCATTTCAGGAGAAGCATATTGCAGATGATTTATTGACAGATAACAAAAACAATTTATTGCATCAAGAAATTGTTAATAATTAAGTTATTTGCTAAACACAGTCTGTCTAGTGCATAAAATCTTCGTCCGGGGTGAATTCCTTAAGAAGCGAATATGAATAACTAGTGTGTTTAGGATTTTTAATTTATTATAACAAATAAATATTGCACTTTTATATTTCTGGCAACAAATGATAAGTTACATGATAGGTTACGGTTCAGTATATTTCCCGCTCAATAATTATGCTCCCAGATCACGTTTGTATTCGATTGAAACACGCACTGGTTTCGTTTTCTGGCAAAACTTATTGAGTGCATGACGTAATATCAGTGTGACCCGAACTTTTCTGGTGCAAGTGAAACGAAAACGCTATAAGAGTTATACCAACAGAGTCAATAAAGTGAAAAGCAAAATATACAAAATGATTTATATGAGAGAAAGAATATTACCCAAGAGTAACGCTCTGAGTTTTCGAACACGCCCCAGTGTTGCAAATAGTCGAATAAAAAAAGCTCTTAATTCTATTGCCAACTCAAACGGTTATTCTTGACCACTTTGTTTTTATAGATTTGTTCTAGCACGAGTACATAACTGTTAGAAATTGTATTGAACATGCGCAGTAATACTTTAGAGTTCTAGCAGTGAAAATTTTAAGTTTCTTTTTTAGTTCTTTTAGTTTCATCCAGTTTGATGTTCTAGCAGCTGTGGATTGTAGTTTGCTGACAGTCCAAACAATTCACGTATTCTTTGCGAATTTCTAATTTGTGACATGCGCACATCGAATCATCACCGTGCACGGCGCGGCGCGGTAAAAATATTTATATTAATCAATCCGTGGACCTACTATTTGTGTTGAATCTGATGTGATGGATATATCTGATGCATCTAGTAGACAGTATTTTATTTACCACCAGCGAAAGTGATGAGTTATTTGAGGAGAACCAGCGACAAAAAATAAAATTATGTTGACGTAAATTTATTACTTAGACAGAGCAGCAAAACAGTGGAAAATATTTTTTACATACCTACAGTCGAACCTCCATAACTCATATTTCAAGGGACTGGAAAATTACTTCGAGTTAGAAATTTCGAGTTAAAGAAAGATATTTCAGTTATACACAATGTGCAGGGACATCAGTAAATTTCGACTTACAGAAAGTTTCGAGTTGTGGAGGTTCGAGTTATAGGGGTGCGACGCGACGGTGCGACTGTATTTCCTAAGCAATTTATTAAACGAGGTTATGACTTGGCTTAACGAACAAGCACAACAATGGTCGCGTTCAGACGACCACAGCAGCTAAGTTGCTAACTCAGCAATCGTTTGTGATTGGCTATTATCTTAATGTGAGCCAATCACAAACGATTGCTGAGTTAGCAACTCAGCTGCTGTGGTCGCCTGAACGCGACCAATTTAGATATACAGATTTAATATCGTTTTCGATTGACCGCACTACTGCGCACTCAGAATATCTTCATCTCGTGTTGTTACATGAGGTTAAAAGAAGATGCAAATACACTGAGTGCAACCGGTGCACGTGAATCGAAAACGCTATAACTGACTTGGCGCGAAATGTTCTATTGCATCTTCATGAAATCAGGAAAACGTTCTAGCAAAGAAAAGTTCGAAACTAATTCGACAACAATTACGGATTACGCATGCGCATAGGAAAAGTACACAAACATCAGAAATTGTTTGCTAGAACAAACCTTATACCATATGTCCAAATAAATTTCTGATAAAGGTAGGTCATGGAGTGTAAAAATCTACAAGACCAAGCAGTTTTTGAAGTTAGTGACATATCAAGCTGTAAGATATAGCCAATTAAACTTCAATTTTACTTAACTACTCAAGAACTGGACAATATTTTAATGTAAATAATGTAATAATTTATCTTCCATGGCCTACCTTTATCAGAAATTTATTTGGACATATGTTATAACCTTCAAAATGGTGAACGAGTCAGCTGTCTTGTATACCTATAGTAGCTATAATCCGAGGTAAGATTTGTGGCAAAAGGAACGCAGATATTTATAATTAGAGCTATACTTCATTGACGTTAAGAACATAGCGTTGAAAAGAATAGGGCAATATTTTCCGACTTAAGGCTTGTGCACAATGACAAAACGCGTGAAATATGAAGTAACACGCGAAAAATTGAACACGTTTTATATAATGAAGTCTATATAATGAATAGATTTGTAGTTCTATTGTGAACGTGTTCAATTCTTCGCGTATTACTTTATACTTCACGCGTTTTCTTGTTGTGCACAAGCCTTTATGATTGGTTGAAATTTGAGGCAAGGTTTACTATGGTGTGAAATTTAAGTTGGATAAAATAAAATACCACTAGAATTCTGAAATGTCATTAGGTCTGTTCCAGCAACAGTTCGTAACCGTTAAAAACAGTTGTCCACCGATATAATGACGGATTTTAACGGCGCCGTCAAATGTACAAACTTGATGACTGCATGCTTTTGACGGTTTCGAACTAGCTACGAACTATTGCTGAAACAAACCTATTGTTATTTATGTCGTTTTGAAGTTTTGGTTTATCGCTTGTTTTGTTTATAATCATTTAAATTAAACAGTTAAAAGCAGTGCAATTTACACAGTTACTCAAATTTTAATTAGCTATTTCTCTGAATGTTCGAAACTAAAAACACAATTTTTCAATTCACCTGCACCTGTTGTGCTTAGTGTATTTGCATCTTCTTTTAACTTCAGATTTAACACGAGATGAAGATATTCTGAGTGCTTACTAGTGCTTTCAATCAAAAACGTTATTATTGCTCCTATGTCATACGTACGCCGAATTCAACGGCCACTACTATATTTACTTATAGCGTTTTCGATTGATCGCACTAGTGCGCACTCAGAGTATCTTCACAAATACACTGAGTGCAAGCGGTCCAGGTGAATCGAAAACGCTGTTAATGTAAATTGACGTCAACAGAGTATAGACCAGAGACTTTAGACTTCAAAATCTCTGGTATCAAATGATTGTGGAGAGAGAAGTAAGGGTTTGAACGTAATCGGTGAATTTGCCGTTGGAAGGTAAATTAAATAATCTTGTGGAAACAGTACTACCTAAGTACTGCACATGGTAACACTTCATTTATACATTTTTTTTGTATTCATCATTACCAGACTGCGACGTTGTTAGAACATTTCAGAGCCGGACTTGTTTTAACATTTCAGAGCCGGACTTGTTTTATCTCATGCGCACATTTAAGTTTATAAATATAATCCGATTTTTCGAATATGTTTTGTAACTACTTTTCTAGTTGCCTTCATTATCGACAATAAAAGTTAATAGAATCGTATTGCGCCACTCAAAAGAAGGTATCCCTGCAATCTTTGACACAAGAATGTAGACTCTTTTTTTACGAAGTCTACGCAGCTACACGTTATAGTATTTCTCACATCATTTATTCGCAAAATATTGTCCAGAAGTGATGTTTGGAAATACTTTAAATTAAGTTTGAAATGAAAGTGACAAAATACAATGTAAATTTTGTCCGTACAGGGCAATTTCCATTTCATTATTGGAATACTTATTTAAATATTCGAATTTTTATTCGATTTATTTCAATTCGAATTAATTCTATTTATATATAAAAATTGTATGGCTCACGGCGACGATGACATCACTTGCGTGTCGAGATCTGAATGTCTTATAAAATTATTAACACACGTCACGAAGTATAACAATTCCTTGGAAATATTTTAAAATATATTACTTTTTTATTGTTTTGTAAATTTGTGGGCAAGTCCGGCTCTGCAATGTCCTAACAAACGCCGCAGTCTGATCATTACTATCACCTTAAACAGAAAATTAAAATTTCAAGTACATATTAAATTTAACAAAATTCTAATAAACTGACAAATAATAAGCAATGAACAGCATATGGGTCATTCCATGTCAAGTGGACTAGGGGTCCCCACTCGTTCATCTCCAAATTTTATGAAATTTTGTAAGTAGACTCTGTGGGAATGCTTGCCGCCTCGCTAATAAAAAATATTTTGTTGCGTTTGCTAGTTATAGCCGACGGTTGAGCAATAAACATTCATTTCAATATCTTTACCTATATTAAGTTACTTTCTTTAGACTACACCCATATGTACTCAGGTTATTAACATCTTGTATTACCACTAAACTAAAACAAGATGATAATGCTATGAGCATTAATGCAGTAAATTGAAAATGTATTTGCTTTAACAATAGACAAAAAAACAGTGCAAAGCATTTGAAAATTGGGCGCAAAATTTAAAAATAAAATATACACGTTACATTGCCATTTAAAACTAATATAATTTTTGATAACAGTCTTGTCATTCCAGTCATGTTAAAGCACACAGAACACATCACATCTTGACATGAAAATATAATAGCGTTTAAAGTTTAATTGTGGTCTTAAAGTGCAAATCTTATTGGGACGACTTTAGGCGTTTTCCTTCTTTTGTGAGGTATTGCAAAGTGGATTTTATTATCTCATCTCAATCATATATGTAATTAAAATGCGATTGAATTCTTGTCAAAGTGATTCAGACAAATTTTTCAGTGTTTAACACATTTAAAATCTATTTCAATATAAAAGAGGATACTTACAGCTTATTAACAATATCACAGCTCTTAACAAATGGTGATGAATTAATGTTACATACTATCAACATCATATTCGTTAAATAAATAAAATAAAAATAAATCTCATAAATAAACGGATTTTTTCAATTTATAAATTCCTGACTCGGAAATAATTAATTTCACATTGAAATGTGATGTAAAATAGATGATAACGTAGAAAATTATTTTAAAAATACTAACTAAAAATACACACTAGATCGCCTGCACTCTGATGATGAACCATTTTAATATTTTAAATTGTAACACTTGTCATCAGCAGAGAGCAAACTAAAATCCTGAGATTCAGTCCACCTGATACTTTTAACTTTTAACCAGTTAAAAATGTAATTTAAAAATATTAATCTTACATTTATATTTACAATATATTAAAATTGAAATTTTTCCTGTCTGCTTCGTATTTCAATTTCTGTAAGTTTATCTAGATATTCTAGAATGAATCATCAATAAAATTAGATATCCTTACAGAAAAATAATCGAGTTAAAATTAAAATACAAATAAATAATAATGCTTAGTTAAAAGAGGGTTTGCATGCTTAAATAAAAAGTCCAGGCTCTTTCTCACACATATTTTTATCAAGTAAAATACAATCTTCTTTGTGGAGTCTTCTTTCTTCTTTGTGAAGTCTTCTACCTTAAATAACTCACTACATTTGAATTAGCAGTGACTTCAGTACATTACAAAGACATCATTTTCTTAACTGTAATTAACGTAGCAGCAAGTTAAAGTAACTTCTAATAAGTAAAAAAACTACATCAAAATATTTATCATGAAACAAATCAAAGTGAATTCCTATGACAGCTCAGGAAAGAAAAGAATGGTTTAATGTTAAAGGATAAAATTAATGCCTAGATCGGTGCGATTCATCTCTTCTTTCCCGTTCTCTTTCTCTTTCCCGTTCCGGTTCTCGACGTCCTGAATCTCTCTCACGATATCTTTCTTCATAATATCGAGACTTTGCTGCAGGATCGGCTGCTGCTTCCACTGGATCAGGTGGTGATTTATTCCTCGGCCTTGAAACCCGTGACGAGCTATCAAATTGTTTTACGAATTAAAACTTGCAGTGAAATCATACGATTCACTATTTTGACGGTATAATTTATTGCTACATTCGTTCCTCTACATTCACTGATTCTATCTACATATTTAAAATAAGTAAAAAAAAAGAGATATTAATAGAGTTAAGATGTAATACGTAACTTTACGTTTCGCAAAATATACATAAAACTCGATTAATATCTCTTTTTCTGTTTCATATACAATCTCACGAGTAAGAATAGCACCAAAATCATCTTAAAAATTCTCAAACTATTGGGAATAATTACTCAACATTACCAAAAGCAATTAAAAATAAATTCATATAAAATTGAAATTAATTAGCATACTTGAAAATAAACGGAAAACTAACAATGTGGACTTGTTACTTCACATCCAAACTAGTAGTTAGATAATAATAAGAAAATGTTACGTACTTGTCATCTGCATCGCGATCTCTATAGTCCCTTTCTCTTTCTCTATCACGTTCTCTGTCCCCTCTACTGCGTGATCTATCCCGTTCTCGTTCTCTGTCTCTGTAGCTGTCTGCATAATAACGATCACGATCACGATCTCTGTCACGATCACGATCTCTATCTCGGCTTCGCTCACGATACCTGGAAGCTGAACGTTCCCGTCTACCACGTCTATGAGACCTCTCTCTTGATCTAGATCTATCTCGCCGTCCAGAACTATAACTCTTATCTTCCACTCCCCTCAAAGTATCTTGCAATGAACTGATCAGTATTTTGCAGCGATCATCATTAGCAACTTTTGATTGTTTAATCAAAGAAATTGCAGTCACAAGTGTTTCAATAGCGCTGGCATATTCTCCAGCCGCGGCATCTGAAACTGCTCTAGCAATGGCTGAGCTGGAAACGGTGCGATTCCTAGACATTATGTCTTCAAATTCCTGTTCACTAATTTGAGGCATATCCGGTCTGTGATCATTAACTGGTGGTCCTCCGTAAGGTGGCTGCTGCATATTTGACGGAGGTCCATATCCATGTGGACCAGGAGGTACTGCATTGGGACCCATTGGAGGTCCGTGAGGTGGACCATGTGCACCTTGAGGAGGTCCATGCTGAGGAGGCATGCCCGGACCGCCCTGCATTGGATGTTGCATCTGAGGTGGAGGACCCCCCGTTTGGAAGAACGCAGGATTTACATGTGGTGCAGGTGGACCCTGAGGTGGTCCTTGAGGCGGTCCTCCAGGTGGACCTCCCATAGGTGGTGGTCCCCTTGGGCCCATGTTGGGAGGACCTTGCATGTGTGGAGGACCCTGTGGAGGAAAGCCTTGCTGCATTGGAGGTCTGTTCCAATCAGGCCTTGGAGGACCTGGAGGAGGCCCTTGATTAGGCATTCCTCTCGGTGGTCCTTGCACTTGTGGAGGACCTTGGAACTGCTAGTTGAAAATAAAGCAATTAATTGCAATCAATTTACTAATTAATTGATCAACTATGACATAGCTACTATGTAATTAGAGTTTCCCACAGTAAATTAACAAAGCGCCAATTGGCCAGAGTTACATACTATCCAATATTTTGACTCTTGTTTATGAAATAGTGCAAGACTAAAAAAATAAATTAAAAAAGCGTGTGATTGAAGCGTATTTAAGAAATATAATAATTGAGTAGTTTAAAACTTAAGTCAGCTTTAATTAATTACGCTTTAATTAAATTAAATTTAATCTCTAAAAATTTGGGGCCGATTAATTTCATTAAATTTCTTGTAATTCCAGTCAAATAATAAAAATACTATGAAACCTGAACGCACCATAGGAGGTCTAGGAGGTCCCTGCGGACCTGGAGGTGGCCCAGGACGCATCGGCTGAGGTGGCATTGGCCCCATTACATTCGGCCTCGGACCATTCCATTGTGGTTGTTGGAACCTCATTGGTTGTGGTTGATTCATCTGTGGAGGACCATTGAATCCTGGTGGAGGACCCTGCATTCTAGGGCCATTCGGACCTTGCATAGGATGGTTTATAGGTCCGTGACCTCTCATAGGAGAATTCATCTGCATTCGAGGAGGGAAGTTTTGGTGGGGACCTGAGGGAATAGGATGATTAGCTTGGCCAGGATGTTGACCGCGTGAACCTGCATTATTAGGTGGAGATGGACGGGTTTTAGACTGACTTTCAAAGTTGCTCAGAGCTTGTTTGGTGGGAAGGGTGACGACAGGATTCTGGCCGTGGATTTCTCGTTTTGGCAATCTTTCCATCGTGTTGCGCATGCTGGTCTCCGATCCCATGGACACAACGCAGAAGCCTTTCGATTGACCATTGGCGCGATGCTCAAAAAATTTAACTTCGTGGAAGTCATTTACGCCACATTCGTGTACTGCATTTGCGATGTCTTGATCTGTAGTCCACTGCAATGATTGTTTAATATTTAAAATGGATATTTATAATTTATGAATTATTATTGTTCATTGAGTTTGACATTTAAATTCTATATAATGATAAAACAGAAAAAATCGATGTCCACTGTGCGTTATTCTTGAAGTACCGTTAAATTTAGCAGTTGGTACTCGAAAACATGACGATTTTAAGTAATTTTTCTGATCAAAAATTTTACTGCAATATTACCCTAATTTTTTTTATGAGATGTAAAATTGTCCTGTATAACTTTTTTAAGAATTAATTTACCAGAATTTATAAGCAAGCAACAACAGGTTTCTTAGTGCATAATTTTTAAGAAACAACTAGTAAATGTTACTGTTGCGTTAAAATTATACACTGAGTGTTACCCAAACCACAAATCAACATTATAGCAGCAACTGTCCATATCTATCTGCACCTTTGAGCACCTTTGTGAGTAAGGATGCGCCGAACCATCGATTCGGCTTCGGTATTCGGCCGCTTCGGCCTTTTTTTTCACTATTCGGCTTCGGCCGAAGCGATGCATGGCTCGATTCAGCCGAAGCTACGTGGCAAAAAAATTCTTGTCGAGACTTGTTGGGTCGCATCGTTAAGTGCGGTTACTGTTCAAAACGAATAAAAAAATTAGTGATATTTGGAATTTTTATGTATTATGAGAAATATGCAAAATGCAATAAATGTAAATGTGAAATATCTCGAGGTGATCTTGGTAAAAATGCTAGTACAACAGCTATGATAAATCATTTGAAGAGGAAACACTTAGAAAAATATAAAGAGTTTCAGGACGAAATCTCAAGAAAAAAGTTAAAGCAGCCAACAATTCGTTACCCTAATTCGCAAATGTCGTAACTCCTTTTTTACTAATTTTACAGAAGACGATAAAAACCGTAATGACAGTTTACCTATTAACTGTAATTTTGTTGTTGTTGAATTAGGTAATATAATAATACTTTTTTATTATTTTGAAGTGATTCACACACTATTGATTTGACCATGTAAACTGACGGAATTGCGATAATTTCTTATTCAAATCGTCAAGTGCCGGAGTTACCATGTTTTCTAAAATGACCTTTAATAATAGAAAACTGTAAAGGCTCAGTCAGAATTGAATTAGTGCAGAAAATTAGTGCAAATCGGTACTGCAGATTGGCCGTGTAAATGTTTGACAGATGTATTTTGATGTGTCTATTCATAATCAACAGCCGTTTTGCACTAAGTTGATTGTGAATAGATACATCAAAATACATTTGTCAAACATTTGCATGGCCAATCTGCAGTACCGATTTGCACTAATTTTCTGCACTAAGTCAATTCTGAATGATACTTAAGTCTCTATGCTACAATTTCTTTAGTAGGTAGGTTAGTCGTTTGTTAACGAAATGGTGTCAAAATCTCAATTTTGACAAAAAGTGGACTTACGACATTTGCGAATTAGGGTAACGAATTGTTGATGCTCTACAGTCGTGTATAAAATGGAATATTGACGACCAGCGTGCAAAGTCGATTCTTTATGTAATAGGTGAAATGATAGCTTTAGATAACTTGCCATACTTTCTTGTAACGAATCAGGGATTCAAGAGATTAATGACCAAACTTGCTCCTCAATATAACCTACCAGGAAGAAAATACTTCACCGAAAACATTATTTCAGATATTTATGATCGCTTGGTGATAGTGATTAAAGAAAAATTAGCTAATGTTAAGTATATATCTTTAACATCTGATTTGTGGACATGTCCACATACTAATGAGGCTTTTTTCAGTTTTACTGGTCATTGGTTTGATATCGATTTTAAGCATAATCATGTGGTGCTCAACTGTAAACATTTCCCAGGAAGCCATACTGGAGAATCGATCAAAAATATGTTTCTTAATATGTTACATTTGTGGAATATAAACATTTCTCAGATTCATTTAATGGTACGAGACAATGGCGCCAATATTGTAAAGGGTTGCAACGATGCAGGAATACCTAGTGTTTCATGTTTTATTCATACGTTGCAACTTGCTATAAGCGAAAGTATTGGCAGTCAAAGGTCTGTTTCAGATTTAATTACAACTTGTAAAAGAACTGTGGGGAATTTTAATCATTCATCTGTCGCATGTTCAAAATTGAAAGAAATACAAACAGAGTTAAATATAGCTCCGAATAAGTTAGTCCAAGATGTATGCAATAGAATTCATAGGTTCTCAAACTAATTTCGTCCACCGCCCACTTTGAGAATCAATTATTTTCTAGCGCCCCCTAATATTTTTAACTTTACCACATCTTAAAAATCACAATCGCAATCATTACTTTAATAACTTTAGTTAAATTATAGCCTGCCATATATGGTCTTATCTTGCTTCCCCCAATTTTCTCTGTGCACTTTACTGCCCCCCTGTAGGCCTCTAGCGCCCACAAGGGGGCGCTATCGCTCACTTTGAGAAAGACCGCACTAGATGGAACTCTACCTATTTTATGATCAAGCGCATACAAGAACAAAAAAGGGACTTAAATGTCTATGCAGCAGATAATAACTTGGATATGTTATCAGCGAACTAGTGGATATTAATTGAACCGTTATTGCATTTATTGGAACCCTTCGAAGAAATTACCAGGAAAATGAGTTTAAACGAGGCTTTCTTTTCTGAAGTTCTACCAACGGTTGTGGTTCTTAAAAAATACTTAACAAAAGATTCTGATAATGCCTTTTTTGGTGTCGGTACAATGAAAGACTTTCTTTATGACCAGATTTCAAACAGATTTGATGCTTTACTTAAAAATAAATATTATATAATTTCAACCGTATTAGATCCTAGATTCAAATTAGCATTTTTTGAAAATGATTAATAATATAATGAATATATCAAACAAGTTATACATATTAGATGAGCATTCTAATCCAGTAGTAGAACAATTATTTGACTCGGAAGATGACAATCTACCGTTATCAAAATTAGGGGATATCTCAGAAAAAAATAGTGAAGCAGCAGGGACAACAGAAAATAAATTATGGCATAATTACCATAGCAGCAGCTCAGCAGAAAACAAATCAAAGTAACATTAAAGAAGAACTTGATATTTACTTGAATTTGTCATTAATTAAGAGGACTGACAATTCAATATATTGGTGGAGGGAAAAAAAAGAAGCGTTTCCAAATTTAAGCGAGATGGCATTAAAGTTTATTTCAGCTCCTGCTTCTAGCATAATTGTCTAAAGAAGTCGTGTACTTAAAATAAGTAATGTATGTACATTGTTGTCGCTGAAAAATTAATTCTTAAGTCCTAGGTCTGTTCCAGCAAGAGTTCGTAACTACTTCGGAACCATTCAAAACAGTTGCCCACCGAAGTAATGACCGGTTTTAACGGCGCCGTCAAATTTATACTTTTGATGACTGCATGCTTTTGACGGTTTCGAACTAGTTACGAACTATTGCTGGAACAGACCTAGTCAACTGCTTTATTTGTTTGCCTGTTTTCCACAGCCATCTTAGAAATTAAAAGATTTAAAAGAAATACAGTAGACCTCGGTTATAGCGAACCTCAAGGGACCATCAAAATCAGTTATATCCGCAATGGAGTTTTTACTTAAGAAAATATTAAATAAAAATTAAATCTTTTAGTAATAAAAGCTTATAGGAAACTATTAGATTCTTACTCAATAGACTCTGAACATACACAAGCATTTTTGGTAGTTGCAGCAAATTTTCTTAGTTTTGTAGTTTTAACATCTGGGACAAAAACAAATTCCTTGATTTATATTTTCACTCGGTGCAACTTCTGCACCTAATATAATCAAAAACAACGTAACCAAACAAAACACAATAAATCACAAACATGACCTGTGCATGCAACTTGATATCACATAGTACACTGTGATTGTAAATGAGTGAAAGTGCCACTTGATACAAAAATCTCTTTATCCATTTTGTAGAAATCACATACCCAATTTAAGGGCATGCAATTTAAAATTTCTATTAAGGGGGGATAATCAAAACTGAAAGAATGTTATTTACTTGTAAAAACAATGAATAATAGTCTTGGAAAATTGATTTAAATGTGGAAAAAATTTAAACTACAAATCGTAAACCCAAATATAAACAAACCATGTAGAAACACTATTGATTGATCTTGAGCATTCGAAAAAGGTAAAAATTCCCTACGCGGAAGGCAGTTTTCATCACCTTCGGGTATTTACCTTCTCAAGGACGCTGAATGAATTTGATCGTGTTGTACATTGGATTGAGTATACCTATGCATTAATTTGTAACACTATAAGCAAAAGGCACATAGTGCAACCTCTCTCGGCTTAATAAGAGCTGTGTAAACTTAACGTTAGTAATTACGGATCAATTTAAATACAGTAAATAACAATAAATTTGTATTATAAATTTAAAAAACAGCAAGCAGAACTTACCCAAGTTAAGTTTCCAATATACAACTGATGCCTTCTTCCCAGGGTACTAGGAGTAATATTATTACCCTGCGTTTGATAAGTTGTACCATTAGTTTCTTCCGTATTACTATTGGAAGTAGGCGGAGGATTGGTATCGGGGCCATCACCACCGCCACCGCCACCACCACCACTGCTAGTTCCTCCGCCTCCGCTTCCTCCTCCTCCTCCTCCACCTCCTCCTGTTCCAGTTGCAGGAGTGGCGATTACATCGTCATATAAGTCCACATTTTCACCTCCGAAGTCATCCTGCAACATTTAAGAAGTCTCATATCATATCACATTCCAAACACTAACGTTAAACCGCGTCGGTGTTATGGTACGCAAGGCTTCGGCAAAAGTACAGAAGCATTTATCATGAATATAGTTTACCGAAAGATATCTTACCTGCGCAAAATCTTGGTCAATATCATCGGCATATAAATCTAAATCGTTTTCCGCCATTATGCACGCGCGAAAACAACGACCCGATTACTGACAAGAAGAGCGACGCGATGGCGTCCCTCACATATGAAGTTAGCTACGTTTCGCTTCATATATGAAAGATGAAAAGGAAATTAAAAAAGTAACATAAACTCATAGGTTATTGACGTAAATTACAAAATAATGACAAAATTGTGTTTTTTTTTAATTACTCGTAATCGTGTGTCGCAACGATTTTCATCTTTCATGTGACAACATGAACAGCTCAAGGGCTCAAGTGTGGTTCAAGCGGCCATGATTCTCCGCTTTCGAAAAATTTGTAAACAAAAATAATTTAAACGTACAGTTTACAATTCTTATTAATGCTATTGTGAATTATACAAATTAATTGTAATGTCCTCATTGAGTGGCATATTTAAAGTACAGTAGCGGACAATAAAATCCGGGCACGTCATTTGCACAATGTAAACCACACTTTAATAGCGTTTTCGATTGGTCGCACTAGTGCGTACTCAGAATATGTTCATCTCATGTTATTACATGTGGTTAAAAGAAGATGCAAATACACTGAGTGCAACCGGTGCAAGTGAATCGAAAACTCTATAAGACGTTTTCGGTAATTCGCTCCGACTAGAAATGTGAGAGAGAACATGTAGAGACTTAGTGCACGTGAGTGAGAAAAATAGTGCTCCGATCGAATTAACGAAATCGCCTTTAATATGTATTAATAATTCTGAATTCTGTCCTTCTGACGTTTAATACAAATTTTATTTATTTATTTTGACAGAAATATAACCTCAATAAATCAATTTTACAAGTGGTCAAGAATCACTGTTCGAGTTGGCAATGCTGAATTTTATTTTTAAATGGTACAACTGTCGGTACTTGTCGGTAAATCGGAGTTGCTCAAAAGGATTTATTGTTTGAATGTAGGTACTTATCTTGTAATTGGTAACACTGCTTGAGAAAGAATGGGCGCATTCAGGGACGCTCAGCGGCTGAGAGGCTAAGTAAGCAACTTCCCTGAATGGACAAGCTGACAGACCGCTGAAAGAAAGCCGCTGAGATATTTACACAGCGCACAAATTGTAGGCTGAGTTCCTCAGCGCTATGAAAAGAAGTGGTGGGGGCATAATTTAAATTTATTGGTTGAGTCTGTACTCAATTTTTCCTGTCGATGATTGGTCAGGCAGTTTATTCTGACCGTTGACTTGACGTTTTTGTGCAGATTGACGGGATTGACCGTTTATTTAACTCGCCCATGTAGTAAGCCAAGCATGTGAGGCAGCTGCCATTCAGAACTTCGTTCAGGGAATCACTGTGTGCTGACACTTAGAAAACGCTGACTAAATTACAGCTTAGCTAAGCCGCTGAGCGTCCCTGAATGCGCCCATTGTGACTTTTAAAGAAAACTTCATATTGGCAACATTGTGTATCAATGATTTCAAATTTGACGTGTTGACAACAGAAATGAAGTTCAGTAAGTCTACCCTAAAAATATCAGAAACCGTTATAAATGTAAGTAAAAACGCTCTTCTACACATAGAAAAGTCAGTAGATATCTCCCTACGTGTATAAAGTTAACATCTTAATTAATATAATGTCAACAATATGTCTTAACCTAATATTTCAGAGATTATCACGCGTAAGACAAGCCTGTTCTGGTACACTTCTTGGAATATTCCACGACAAAACACTCTACGTAATTGGTTTAAGCGTCAGCAATGATGCAGAAGAATTAAATGTAGTTGAGCATCTCTCGACCGAAGTAGAGATATGTGGGGTGTTCGAGGTGAACGACGAGCAAAAAGACATAAACACAGAGCCTGTCGATCACGTTTTTATAACTGACACTCCTGTGTATTTAATGGTCATTTTGGGCGAGACAAATGATATTCAGGCCAACCTCTTAGTGAATGACCAACTGAAGCCTACCAAAATAGAAATTCTCTCAGAGACAGAATTGCATTCGCAGTTTATGCACATACGATTAAGGGCCAAGCTACCACTGATATGTTCAGTGGAGGAGTACAGTATTCAGGAGGCACTACAGGACTTGGGAAAGTGTTTCGACAGCGGAAAAGTCATTTTTCAGTTTCAGAAGAGGAATGTGTTTTTGCTCAGCAGTAATTTAGATGCCATAGTTTCTGGGGTGGCAAGAAATTGCACACTCGGTCAACTGTATAAAATGAGCTATGAAGAAGTCATCAGTCATAATGATGCGACTAATACAAACGATTTAGTAAGCATTTGGGTCTTTCACTTTCATTCTCTTACATATTGGTGTTTTTTTTTAGGATGTGTTGGAAGTTAAGGTTTATAAGAAAGTTACGCATGATGGACCAATGGATCCTAAGAAAATGCATGCCCCAATTGTGTGTGTGGATAGAAGTAAGCCACGGGCATACCTTAAAAAATTCGGACCACCATGTAAATGTTCAATTTTCAGTTCTATTGAAATTATTGACTTCTTTAAAGAATAACAATAATATAATAAATTGCTCTTGTTTACTATTCAATAGATTCAACTGATTCAAAAGTTCTAAAATTTCAATTTTAAATGGTATTTACCTGCTGGTCTTAATTTGAAAATAGGCTAAGTACTGAATTGTTTAAAGAAAAAAAAATTAATTTTTGAATTCTAGAAAACTATGAATCACTCGTTATGGTACTTGAGTTAGATGCGTTGTCAATGGTGCATAGAAGTAAGCCACTAAAAGATCTATTTGAAATCCTGCTAGGCAGCTTAGACCGGAATTTACAAATTTTGGAAAAAAATGTCTTAAAATACTTCCAGCAGAATGGAGGCGATTATTCCAAGATATCGTATCCGGAAGTATTTCATTTTTACTCGAACTTGTGTGGCCATTTTATAACGATGGTGTATGCAAAGAATCAGAACGAATGTGGTCTAGGTATATATCTTTGTTTAAGTTTCTATATTTCATAATCTTTACATCTGAATCTTTTCTGAATGAAGCAACCTAGCTTTTGAAAAAATGTTTTAAGTTTCACTGGGTTCAGTTTTTACATGAGCAAATTTACAGAAGTGGAAAGAAAACATCTGCATAAAAGATTTCTATTGCCCTTGACTAGACCATTATTCAGACGAGGCAATCGCTACATCTTCAAAGGTGAAACGCCAGGAAGTGGACTGCTAATGAATCCACATGAAGGCCTCAAAGCAAGTGGAAATGGTAATCACTGAGCAAAAACATCATGCCTAATTTCATATAGATTTTTTCCCTTATAGACCATAAGAAAAAGTTGCAGAAGTGGACGCTGGGTTTGGCTTTGCAATTACGCCAGATGTGATTATACTTGTCTAAATTTGATATCATTCCATATGCAATATATTTCTTTATTTGGCAACAAATTTGTTTTTTCTGTTTTATTTGGCAGCGAATCATTCAAAGACGCGATTAACTTTAGATTTCAATTTCAGGTGGTGAAGTCGCTGTCGTCCAAGGAAAATACAAATACTACCATTATTGTCAGAATAATATGGATGACGATGGTTGGGGATGTGCTTATCGGTCTTTACAGACTCTTGCATCGTGGTTTATCCTGCAAGGATACAACGATGGCAAAGTTCCTACTTTCAAAGACATACAAAAGTGCCTAGTGGACATTGGTGATAAACCTTCGAATTTTATAGGTTCTAGACAGTGGATAGGCTCAACGGAAGTCAATTTTGTCTTGAATTCTTTGCTCGGGATTTCCAGCCAAATTATTTATTGCAGTTCCGGTTCTGAAATATCAAATTATGGTCCTGATTTACTTCAACATTTTAAAGTGCAAGGTTCACCAGTTATGATAGGTATCATTCTGTTTTTATTCTTTCATTAAATGTGAATAAAAAGTTAAAAACAAGGATTAAACGAAGCAATTTTTTTCGCTGACTGTAAAAATTTGTAACTAGCTAACAGTATCTTTTTTCTAAAGCATATGTTGACACTATTTTACGTAAAATTTACAAAATTCTCAATTACATACATACATAAGTTAGCATGACTTTCAACATCAGACTTTAAAGCTGCAATTTTTTTAAGTCGGACGTTCGAAGTCATGTTAACTTTCGATGTTCCGGATTGAAAATGCTCAATTCAGTATAAATTTTTAGGTGGAGGTGTCTTGGCCCACACTATTCTAGGAGTTGACTATAATCACGAAACAGGAAATGTAAAGTTTTTAATTTTGGATCCACATTATACAGGAAGCGAGAATTTGCAAACAATACAGAACAAAGGATGGTGTGGATGGAAGGGGGTTAATTTTTGGAACAAGATTGATTTTTATAATATGTGTTTGCCACAAGTTCCACGATGTTTTTAAGTATTTTTTTGCTGGTTATTTTACTGTGGTTTCTTCTAAGTAAAAGATTTTCTTGTTTTATTACTATAATGTAGGTAATAAAAAAAATTATTAAAAAGGTGTTGCTCAGAACATTGAAACAAATTATTTACTTCCACTTGCGGCTTTTCTAAATTTAAATTGAAAAAATCAAGCAAATAGTATAAAAAAAAACGAGACATTTATTTCGTGATATATTTACAAGTGGAATTATATGCACAGCCTAATTATTCTAATTACAGTAAGGCACTTCACTTAAATAAAAACTTCTGAATGCATATTATTATTTTTGCTCGAGTAATCCGTAACCCGTCCCCAGAGCCCAACTTATCTCGTGTCCATTCACTTTCTTGTACAACTGAAACAAAAAAATATATATAAAATAGTAATAAATACTTAAATTATGAAACTTACGTATATTGTTGTATCAGGTAATAAACCAAAGCCTTTCTCTAACAATATCCAAATGAATGTGATATCTAAACATGCGAATGGTTGATCGGCGTTCGCATCATTGCACACTGCAAAATTATTAAAATTTAAAAAAAATGCGAAAAGATTGGGCGTTTTCTCACCTGATAGTGCCGTCTTTTTAAAGTCCTGGATTGTGACTTTGCCACCAGTGGTTGCATCAATCAATCCGTTACCGGCAGCTCTATCAAAATAATAACTAAATGCAAATATTTGCTTCTGTGGTAATTCTACAGGTGGCTTTGCAATGCTCATTACATAGTCAGATATGATTTTGGAACATTTCTCAAAATCAACAATCGGCAAACGCTCCTCAGGAGTATATGAATTCTTGGGCCTTATAGTTGTCAAATAGTTCTCTTGTAATCCACTCACATAGTAATCAACTCCAGCATAGTGATACTTGTGTTTTTTAATGATAGGATTCACACAATCACTAATAAGTACGGTTTGATTTCCTTGATTGAGTGTGATCACTTCCTTGCGAGCAGCTTTTAACCCTAAACCTAAATAGCTATGCGTGTAAACTGGTATTGTACCCAAGGGAGTCACTGCTTGATGTATGAATTCTTTCTGTGAAAGAGTTGCAGGTGTTGTTGCATAAAAAGTTACTTGTGTTGAACCTCCACCCAAATCTAATGCAGCTACTGTTTTCACTGGATCATAATTAAATCGATCTAAAAAAAAATCCTTTTCAATACTGATTTTGTTGTTGAAGCAAAAAGTTTTGTATTCAAGGTAACATTTTTTCATTAATTACATTTGTTTCTTTGCTTATGATACATACATGCAATGTACATATTTAAAAAGAAATAAATCAAACAACAGGCAGTCAACATACAAAATGCATTTTTTAAAATTATATTGACACAATACCTAAATAAATATGTAAGTAAAAAAAAAACAAGCAGAAACAAATTCAATACTCACCTAGTAAGAAATTTACTGTAAACCAAGATAAAATACCCTCATCAGTGCCATCCATAATCGCAACGGAATCATTATCCGTTAAAAATGGAGTTTTCTTAAAGAGGTTCTTCACTGCATTCAATATTGCGTCAGCTTTATCTACAGGCAACAGTCTTAATCCAGCTGTTGCCTTTAATATCAAAGGAGTGGACCGCCAATATTCTTTCGGTATTTCTTTCTTTGCCAACTCAATTAATTTCGCTATTGAAGCAGCACCCTTATATAACACAATTACTATCAACATTAGCTCATTGCACATTTATGCGATACTTACAGCTGCTGGGTTATCAGCATATGATGACAGTCCGGGTTTAATATATTCAAATAATTCCTTATCTAGAACTAAATGTCCATCTGAAATTTAAAAAAAAATGTGAAGTGTGATTCACAGCAACAAATTGTAAATAGGTTTTACCTAGATAGGCCTTATGGAAAGTAAATGCTAATACTCTTGAGCCTGTGCTTCCAGCATCAATAACTACGACATGTGCTGGTTCATGGTAGCCCAAGACTCTGGCTACTCTATCAACAGCACGGTGGCGTAAATGCCATGGAATGTAGTCTACATAAAATACTGAAAAACAAGACAATAAAAACTATATATAAAAAAATTTAAAAGCAATTCATTTTAAATATTTTGACAAATAAATTTCAAGCCCTAACAAAAATATAGAAAGTTTTTTTCTGAAAATCATTAAAACTACTTGATTATTTATACATAATTTAAAAATAATTTTAAATACTCTTAATTGTATCGTTCGTGAATAATGGATCATTGCGAACGAATCTATGTGGTGAACGATTGAAGATTGAATTAATTAATTCTTTATTATTTTTCGTTCGCGAATGAACAATTTTTTCGAGTGAGAGCAAGTTTGAAACGTCTATTTCGTTCACTTCGGTCTCTTCCTTTAATAACATTCATCTCGCTCAAAAAAGATTTGTCGTTCGAATTGATCCAATCGTTCACGACATAGATTCATTGTTGAGTAATTTCAAAAGCAATTCAACAAATTGCATGGGAGAGTACAAAACTAAACCTACAGAATGGTACATTCAAGTTCAATAACTTCATTGTTACATGAAATACATAAATAAGTTAATAAAAGTTGTGGAGCCCAAAATGTCTATGTTGTAAAAATAAAGTGCGTTCAAAAAAACCGTTATCAAGTAGGCTTATGTCAAATGCAAATTTTGCAAAGTCATGTAACTCTTTGTATCCATTTAATTACCATTTTCTACCAATGAAATCAAACATTTATTTTATTACAAATACCTCGAAGATCTAAACAAAATCTTTAACAGCTCGTAGTTTTTTAAGGTTGCAACATACGTAAGAAGCTACGACGTGCCGACATAAAATATAAGCAAGTTCAGAGCCTTTTCGATAACGGATTTTTTGAACGCACGTTATCAAATGTACAAGATAAAAAATAAAATGACTGCCGTAATGACTGTTAACCAAACCTAAATTAATAAAATAAATTTTCGGGTGCTTTAATGAGCTAGTTTATGAAACCCAAATGAGTTTCATAAGGTAGTCGTTAAAATACCAAAACGGAATTTTTTTTTCCCTAGGCTTTCTTTGTTTCTTCCTACTGTTTAGTCGTTCTTGCAACAACTTTTTAATTAGTACATGGGTAATAATGGTAATTGCGGTTTCTACATCCATTTTAAAATAAAAAATAACGTGGATATAATGAAACGTCTGTCAACTGCGCAGAATCACTCATCATTTCTTGCGCAAGATCAGAGCCAATAGCAAACAAGAAACCTTGAGATTACTCAAGATGCTATACAATTTAGATTGTTTCAAAAATTTTACAATTTCTTGTACATTAAATCGTGTAAAAGCTGTTTTAGACTACCTTTCCTATTTCTTGTATAAGATTTGGTTCAATTTCTACAGTAAAAATCTAAAACAAGAAATTTTTGGGTTGCAGACACGATTTGGAGATAGAACATATTCTATTTTTCAGGATAGTTTTTGATCCCATTTAAATGTTGATGCTATTTACTGCACAAATTAAATTGTTTGAGAAATTGAATTAAATTTTGTACAATAGGATGGTGTAAAATGGCCTTAATGTAAACCAACTGATCGACCAACTGATGAAAATAAACGATGAGCAAATAAAAATCAGATTAGAGTAGGCGGTGCAAAGAAAATGTAAACTTGCGGTCAAAATAACTGACCCATTCTTTTTTTGTATTGTAAATTGCGTTTCGATCTGTCAACGTACTAAATTATTGAAGCTGTCATATCGTGTCAATTAAATTGCTGCTTTGACATTTAGTATAACCACGTATAACCTCCAAAACTGCAAGGCTGGTACACACTATGTAAATGTAATCAAAACGTCATTAAATTTCAATGTGATGGGTCACTTTTAAAATAACTGATCCATTCTTTTTTTGTATTGTAAATTGCCTTTCGATCTGTCAAAGTACTAAATTACTGGAGCTGTCATAACGTGTCAATTAAATTGCTGCTTTGACATTTAGTATAACAACGTATAACCTCTAAAACTGCAAGGCTGGTATACGTTGTTCATAAATTAAAAAACCACCACCTGCTGCATTATGTTGGTATAAAACATAAATCCCCTATGGGCCATTCCATAAGAAGTGATCCAATGAAGGTTGCTTGACCATTTTAAATATTTTTAATTTTTTTATATATTATTACCATATGTACTGGAAGTATAAAAATGATGTTATTAAATTTTTATCTCAACCCGTTTGTTTGTGGTGACAATTTTTGTTTTGCAACGCGCACTAATTAGGCAGTTTGCAGACGTTAACGTAAACTTATTTTTCTTAGGACTAGATTATTCTAGAACACTGCAACAAAGACCATTTTATTCAGCATTTCCTCCTCTTTAATTTTGTGTCTCAGCATAAACAGCCTTATTTGTTTCTTTAAAGTTTGGCAACGGAATTTAACAAATGCCACTTTTTGGAGCCTAAGTTTATGATGAAGGGATGGTATATTACAGTTGATTTTTTAATTACAATTACATATACTACTGTATTCACTATAGCTAGAGTCATAACACTGATAAATGTGTAAGAGGAAACTACAGTAAAAATTTCAACTTTGATATTTTACTATGGAAAAAGTTATGAATTTTCAAAAAGTGTAAAGAAATTAACATGGGATTGTGTTTAAACCGCATTAAAATCAAAGGCTTTTAATTACACAGAACACAAATTTGAATTCCTATTTCCACAGACATTTCAAAGTTATATTTTAAAATAAAAGGAATCCACAACTCAATACAAGAAAAAATTTATTATTATATTTCGATTAACCTAATGATCTTAACAAAATTGAGAAAAATTTACATTTGATATTTTGTTTAATCAGAATAATTGTTAAGAAGCACGCTTATTTCTTCAGACAGATTTTGTGAAATGTTATGTGATCTTCCAGTTGCAGTTGTAAGTTCAAGAGGTGATATTTCTCTTAATATATTTTCAGTAGGCACCCATACTTTACTTTATCACTAGCACACTTCTTGAAAGACGTTCTAGGCCCTGCAGGATGGTAAAAGTGTACATACACATCACTATTTACCAAACTTAGTTGCTCAATCCCTGCCAACCACCACTGTCCATCCTACACACATGCCACTAACGAACGGCCACCGCTTGTGGTTAAGTTCTAGTTAAAATTTAACCATAACTTTCTTTGCACAGGTCAAATAATTAAGGATGAAGCCGTTTAATTCATATACATATTTAACTACTAATGAAACATAACTCAGGATTAGTTAATCCAAAAGTTAATTATAGGCGGTGCAAACCATTGTGAGTCATTTGTTTGTAAAGTCAAGGGCACAATTTTACAGACACAGTGGTTTTTGTATGTCAATTTTTGATGTTGCAAAGCACCTAATTATGTTTTCCGAAACTCCATGAAATTTAGGATAATTTCTTGTTTTTCTCAATTTTGTTAAAGGTTAATCGAAATATAATAATAAATCTTTTCTTGTGTTGAGTTGTGGATTCCTTTTATTTTAAAACATAACTTTGAAATGTCTGTGGAAATGGGAATTCAAATTTGTGTTCTGTGCAATTAAAAACCTTTGATTTTAATGCGGTTTAAACACAACTAGGACACTGTTGCCGATTGTACTTTTCACAAGGCAACATCGCCAGTGGTTTTTTAATTTGTGAACAGAGTTTACACACTATGTAAATGTAATCAAAACGTCATTAAATTTCAATGTGATGGATCACTTTTATTGGCCGCAAGTTTATGTCTGTGATTAAATCAAAAAGTCAATAAATTTGACAGTCCATGAATGTATTTACATTAATTAATTCAGTTAATCACAGAAATTGCACCGCCTACTCTAATCTGATTTTTAATTTGCTCACTTTTTACAATCCTACTCTGGCCACTTACACTACTTAAAAAATAAAGGTCGTTTTACACTACCCTATTTCTTGTACAAGATTTGGTTCAATTTCCTAAACAATTTAATTTATATTGTAAATTCTATCAGAATTTTATTCTCCATCGATTGGTAATATAATATACAGGGCGTTCCATTAAAAAAAGTCTTTTTGACTTAATCTCAAACGCAACGCTCAATTGTAAAAGCGTGAAAAATACTACTAGTTTGCTAATTTAACCGTATTTGTGGCTTTTACAATAAGCAAATTAGCAATTGAACCAAATCTTGTACAAGAAATAGGGTAATCTAAAACGGCCTTAAAAGTAGACCATTCATGTTTCTTGACATCTGTTTAGCATGACTGAAAATTTTTAAATATTAACTTTATTAATTGTAACAGTAGATTATATATCAAAGGAGTGATGTGTATGATTTTTACCCAAGGTGTAGTTTGTAGCCCGAGGGTTCTACAAAACACCGAAGGGAAAAATCATTTATTTTATTCTCGAAGTGTGTACACTGTGATTTTTTGAAAAAGATCCACCTGAAATATTTCAAAAATGAAAAGGTGCTCATTTTGAGTGAGTTTTTTTTTCAGTGTTGTTTATTCTGTAATAAAATGATACTAAATACTAACCCACTGTTATTTCCAACGCCTAGCGAGATGTTTAAAGGTTTAGCAGACAAAGTGTTAATTTTTCAGTTTGTAATTAAATTTTTTCTAAAAGACAGGTACTGATTTTAATTGAAAAAAGCTTAAAGTTTTTAAATTATTTTTAACTGTCAACATGACATTGTTATTTTACGTACACAAAAATCACATCGGTTTTGATGGATGCCAAACGGAATATTAAATTGACCATGCTTTTTGCCAAAGTCAGTAAAAACAGCCACTTTACTCCCTCAAATTAGGTAGAAAAATTGCTTATTATACAGAGTGTTTGGAAAAGAAGGTAACAAACTTTTTATGTATGCAGAAATAGTCGAAACAAAACTTTTCTTCCAGTAATTTTTTTGTATGTCTTAACATTTTTTTCAATTTGAAGAGCTACTATTTGTGATCTATTGGAATTTCAAAACGTAGGAGCAGCAGCAGCTAAGCACTCTTGTTTTCTAATCTTTAGAAAATCGTAGTGACTTTGACGTTTAATGTCAAAAAGCAAAAAACGTTAGCTCACTTCAAATATTAAAATTAAACGTGTCAAAAAAATTGTCTTACAGCAAAGTCATGGCGAACTTTAGATTTTGAAATTCCAGTAGATCACAAACAGTGGCTCTTAAAATTGAAAAAAATTGTTACTGGAAAATGGTAAGACGTACGAAAAAAATTTACTGGAAGAAAAATTTTATTTCGTCTATTACTGCATACACAAAAAGTTTGTTACCTTATATCCCAAACACTCTGTATAGAGGTCGTGCAATAATTAATTTCTGTACTAGTACCCTGTATTTTGTTAAACAAGTAATAGCCTCATAGATACTTACAAAAATTAAGCCTAAGTGAAAATATGTCTACAAAATATAATGACTAGTTTTTTTTTCTTTGAGCAGTGTATTATTTCATTAGATATTAGATTGCATTTATCTATTAACATTAAATTACGTCAGAATAGTCAAGTGTCATACTAATCTGAACATAATATATGGTACGAGTATGATGATATTGATAATTGAAAAATTCTTGCACAATTCCTGTTTGTATAATCTTACTGAAAAATTGTAACATTGCAAAATGTTTTGTAATGAGACTTCAGAAACTTTCTGTCTTGTGAATTTGTATGAAAAATAAAACACCTCTAATGGCGGATTTCACCAACGTTACTTAAATTTATTCATCCGTTAAAAGTAAACCTTACCATGGTTACATGTGTTGAAGGTATAGGAATAATAATTCTTAATCGATGATTAAAGTTAAGTGACGGTGAAATCCAGCATAAATCAAATAAAATCATAGGTATTTACAATACTTACACCTGATGTTTCGCAGGCTCGATTGTTCATTTTTCTTTTTAAAGTGCCTTATTTTTCATTGTTTAGTATTCACAGAATCCTATTTACTTATTAAGATTAATTAAATGATTAACGATATGGTACTTACAAGTAAAGAATGTTAAAATGACTCCGCAAATAATAAGACACAACAACGATCGTTGCATAGATGAATCCGCATCTTTCTTCTTTCGTTTTGGCAAAGGGCGTCCATTGTGGTCCTTTAACTGAAACACCAAAGCAACATTGTCAAATACCACATGCAAGATCTCCCGAACAAATCGATTTTACTTTGTTAACCATTTCAAGTAAATCTTGCATCGCATGCGATACACAAAAATACCATTCACTGACTGACAAATAAAAATATGTTGTTTCTAATGCATGGTGTTTAATTTGCTTTTTTCTTTTCATTGCCTTCTTATGACATACAGAGAAATTAGTAGGTTATGACAGCAAAGCAATACTATACTAATAACTTACTGGTGTATAAAAAATCATGGAAATCCTAAAATCAAAAGTAAAAAAAACATAAATTAAACGAACGCGAACCTATAGTGGAGAGGGTGTTTTTCGTAACCGAAAGAATTTTAGCTCATTTTTACTATAAACGTGTAAGAAACTGAATACGTACACATATTTGTTACTTACCTCCCTTCGCCTTCTAATACCAGCTGCTGAATTCATGCTAAAAATTTTGTTTCTCGTCAACTTCTGCGAGAACCGGTCAAATGGGTTATTGATTTTTACTCCGGGGTTTGCATTGCTATTGCTATGCGTGCGTGTCGTCGTTTGACAAATTCATTGCGAGAAATTGCGGAATTTGTACTCAAGTAGGTACGGCATGATAACGCCCTTTTAATTGACCAGTCATGTCCATGTCCTTCAGAATTAAATGACGAAAGTAATTTGAATATGTCAGTTCAAATTTAGTATTCAACTTCCAATTGCTAACACTTATAGCATGTAACTGCAAACAAAAAAGTTAAACAATTTATTTTCAACGCTCTAATCTATTTATTTGATATCCATAATTAATTCAAGGTCATGTGTCTGCCATGACAATTACCACATTATTCAATGAAAATAATATTTCTCGTCTTAAATGTAATTTAATAACAGAATATTACCTAATATAATTTTCTACAATTGGATAAATAATTAATTGAGTATTATGTAATCTATTAAAATTGAAGATATTAGGTCTGTTCGTAGTGCAGTTCTGATTAGTTTGCAACCGTTGGAAATATGCAGCAATGAACGTTTTGCATCTAATGCAACTGAGCAAATTGATGATTACTTCGACGGGCGACTCATTCTGACGGTTCCAAACTAGTTACAAACCGCACTACGAACGAACCTCCTCTATCATTGTCATTGCTCTGTTTAAGGTTTAAGCACCCTTGTAATGTTGGTTACATAACTGACAGGTTGTGACGAGCGTCTCGCCGCAGTAAGTTTTCATGGCTCCTCTTGGTAGATAGACAACTGTGATATCACAAGTGTATGGGATTAAGCCTACGACTTTTATTTTACAAAGTAGTAATTATAGTAAATAAGTATTTTCAAAAGAAGCTTTATTAATTTTGGTGATATCACTGATATCCATTTCAATAGCATCACAAAATCTTTTAACCGAACACTAAATAGCGCACAAACACTTAACGTTTCGCCATCGTTCGACAGTTTCGTCAGAAGTGAAAAATATAAACAAGTTGTCAAAATAAAGAAGGTTGTCAACGGAAACTGTAAAAGTAAATTGATTTATTTATTTTTTTAATATAATATAATTAATAGTATATTATTTTACGAGTTTCACAAGAAGGCTTATTGTAACACGAGTGGGGTTGGGGTTCAACGAGCGAAGCAGGCAATGCCTCTTGTGAAACGTGTAAAATATAGTATTTTTTTCTACTTTGCGTCACTTATTGAACAAGAAAATGAAAAATACTGTCAAGAATTGGATCTCCTTAGTATATGGGGAAATTTAGTTGTAATGCGTGGCAACACTGAAAACCTTTCGTTTTAATCAAAAGTCACATTAACAAGTTATTAATTTTTCTTATCCAGCTTCATTGTGAGTATATTGTTAAGTAACAAATAAATACTGAGCTATTTTGTAAAATCTATTAAATATTTTCAATTAAAAATGACTAAAATTTCCCCAAAAACAGTGTCACAATGAGCTTCATTGTGAAACTGTTTTTGGTGTCACAATGAATCCATTGTGAACGCAAAGTAGAAAAAAAGATTTTGTGATACAATTTTCATCGGACAAGAACCAATTTTAAACATTTCAATAGCATACATATTTTCGAATGAAGTACCAAATTTTTGCTAATTGTTAAATTTAATCAGCAGAACAGGAATTATTTCTTCGGGCAAAACTTTAAAATTGTACTTCTCGGTGTTTTTAAAGTTTATCTGAAGAAATAATTCAATTTATTAAATTTTGATGATGACAAGAGGCTAGTTATTAGTCTAAAGTTAAATTTACAATATTACAAGTATCATGCGTCCAACAATTATTGTAGTCCTGGGTGGCTGTGATATCACACATAAATGCCGATATTTACTTCGTTTCGTTAAATTGAAGTCTCAAATATTGACTGTTAGACAACAAATAAATGTTTCTTTACGCATTTAATGTTTTAATGCCATTTGAAACAATAATTAGTTAAAAATGTTTGACTCTACAGCCACCCAGGACTACAATAATTGTTAGACACCCGTTACATAGTTTTAAATGAAATAATATTGAACTTACCTGTCTTTTTTCAGTAAATTCTAATGTTAATTTTAAAACATGCTTTTGAAGCAAATGTTTATGTAAACTTGAATAAGTAGGTAATAAACTTTTCTTTACAATTCTTCATTGCACTCAGTAGGTATCCCACTTTGTCGTTTTTTCTTTTATGTTCCTTCATGTGTAGAATTAAATCGATATTTTATTTTTTATTTATTGTAACAATTTGTAACAAAAAATAAACATTCTTTAAAAGAAGGCAGTGGAAACTCTTGTACCCCAAGAAACAAAAATTAAAACTGTACGAGAAGAATATTTCCGATTTCTAGAATGGTTACATTAATAAAGATTACTGACAACTTATATTGTTATTTTCCAATAATAGAGTGCCTATTATAGTCCATTTTTCCTTCATTGTCCTTTTATTTATTTGGTTTTATTCATAACAAATTCACTATTATCTGAAAAATGTAAGAAATTTTATCCAAAATTTTTAAATGATTTACTAGCACATAATAAATAGTAATTAGAGATTATTTGTGTATCTACATGATGCAGTTTTAATATTGTAATTTTTGGTATCTTCTCCGTAGTATTTATTCTAATATTTTAGGATGTATTCAATTGTGAAGCAGATACTCTAACTTTTCCGAAATTATTGCAGCAGTATTTTTGTGGAAATTATCGAAGTGTTTACTACAATTTGAAGAATTGACCTCGACTGACATTCTTCGGCTTTAACATCAAATTGTAGTATACTGGTGCTTAAAAGTATCCGAATGAAAAGCAATAAAATAGTTCGAATTTGACCCTTGTGGTAAACTTCCACAATGCCAGGCGGTCACGCCGGTCGTCCGAATACTTTTAAGCACCAGTATACATACTTCGATATTAGGGAAGCTGGCCTCACAGCAGCTTCAGCTTGTCATTTTTTATGTTCATTTCATTATCATTTCTTTCTCTGATCGAGAAAGGTATCCTAGAAAAATTTTAGTATTATGTTTTATAACATAATGTCACTTTCCATATTTGCTATGCAAAACAATACCTCGTCCAGGTACAATATACTGTTACGACTTCGGGTTCACAAATTTAAACGTTATTTATTTATTTTAAAACACTTTAATGTCTACGATCATTACACACAATAAAAGTACAATAATATCGAGCTGTACACTTATCTGACAAAATAACACTTTATTAATTTATAAACAACGTTATTAAATTCGCTTGCTACACATCGCTTCCTAAATAAGACTGATTTAAAAACCGCGCCCGGCTCCTCTTTATAGCAGCCAGCGCTTCGTCGAGAATAACGTCGAAACACTTGCTAGATTTTTCCAGTAAATTCGGTGCGTGTCTAGAATAGATTAGAATCCTGTCTGCGGCACAGGTGGCGCTACCAGTATATAAAAATATAGTCTACTTCTCATAATGTAACAATACGGGATATTTAACAAGTGTAGTAAATAAACGACAGGAACATTGAAAACTTAAGTAAATACTGTGCGAAGATGAAGCGAAGGCGATATTGTCGACAATTCAAAATAATCTATCAAAAGTGTCAAATATATAACTGCAATACTATTACATTCCTGCTATATACCAACAAAAATGTCACCCTAACATGGCCTACTCTGAGTCTAAAAAGATCGTGAATGGATTATAAATTTTTTGCAACCGTTTTGGATATCAAAGCAACCCCACGACACATTGCATTCGCAAAGGAATAAAACTTTATTAGATACAGCTGTGGTATAGATGCAACGCAACAGCCAGTGCAGTACCTTGTTTTCCGTGTTTTGTGACGGAAAAATAGCATTTCTGTTCTGTTTCATTTTTTTTTCAGGTTTAACTTTAACAAGCAGTAGGAACTTGTGAGCTAATAAATAAAACTGTGCAAGATTCTACCTTATGAAACAAACTTTATGTTCTGGTCATAAAATACGATTATTAATATTTCTGCGAATGTTATTGGATTCTGATGTAAAAGGCTTTGGTTTTGGTTTCATTGATTTTTTTAAAATATTCACTTTATATTAAAAAAATAAATCAATTACGTTATCAGCACAAAATATTTATATTATCAACAGGTACTCGACATTTACTATACATTTATTTATTTTTGTTTTTGTCCAAACTGGAAAAACTCGAAGAGGCGGATGAAATTCTGCTTGAACGAGAAGGGCGCGTAATATCAGGAAGTAGAGTTTTACTCACTGAAAATAGAGAGTAAAATTAAAAATATAACCGAACTGCAGTATTTTTCAATTAAACGAACCATTATTGGCATCGCTGGTTGATTCCAATGACGATGACGTTGAAGGTTGAGATTGTAAAACTTTCGGTCCGAAAGTAACTGTATAGCAGGAGGTTCTGCCATCATCTCGTTGAGGAGGAGGCAATTTGGTAGTGTTGGTAATTGGTGGAAGAAAACTCTGGAAACCAAAACGACCAATTTATGTTGAATTCGAAGAATTGTTTTATATCACACAAACAATTGATAAAACTTAATTTACCTCTTTAGTCGAAAATTGTTGTGAATTGTCGTTGTCGTATTCTGTTTCTCTTTCTGGTTTAACATTGCTTTTATTTTCAGCATCTTCATCTACTGCTAAACATTCAGCTAAAATGATAAATTTTTTTGTAACGTGGAATCTTCATTAGGCTGCTATCGGCAAAGAATTGTTAAAATTACATTCGACCATCATTGGAAAGAAGAGAGAAGAATATCAATGACACTGAAATTTTAAGAAGAAGAAGAAAGAATATTAGTGATATTGATATTCCTCTTTCTTTTTTCCAATTTTAACAATTTATTGACGTTAGCAGGCAGCCTGATGAACATATAATATGAACATATAATAACCGGCAGCTGTATTAAAGTTTCAAACAAATTAGGAGGTATTTATTACCACATTACAATTATATACTTAGTCATAGACAATCAGCAATATAATTTTTTTGTAATTTAAATTATGAATTGTTTCAATAATCTAAATAACTAAGTAACTTCCGAAGTTTCACAAGTTACTTCAAATAAGTAAAAAATTCATGAAAATCAAACCAAATTATTACTTGCCTTCAGTAAAATGTTGCCCATCTAATATTTTTAAATGAGGTAGAAGACTTTTAACGGTTCGCCTGTATCTGGGAAATTGAAGTATATCATCGTTTCCTTCTAAAATTATTTGCTCTAGATAAGGGCACATGGTCAGGAAAGTAAGTGCAGCTACATCCTGAATGTAATTACTGAAATTGAAAACCGATTTATTTATGTTGAAAGTTGAAAGAGTGAGTGAAAGCCAAGTACTTTTTAACGTCAATGATTTTAATGTAGGGCAAGTGCGAGCAAGGACTGATATCTCTGATGTTGTTTCTCCCAGCGTACAATTCCTCCAGAGTTTGCAATCCGAAAGTACCATCCAAACTATCCAGGCCGCAACGATTGACGCTCAGAACTTTCAGAGCCTTCAAGTTACATCCGAGATCGCGAAGGGATGAAACCACGCTGCCATCCAGAATCAATTCGCGCAGAATAGGCGTGTGAAAACTTAAGTGTTGCAGGCTAACATCTCTTGCGATAACTTGCAGTTTCACTTTGGTCACTTCTTCCGTATTCTCACATCCAGTGGCCCTTTGCTATAAAATTTAGGGTCACCTCAAGCACACAAAATCTTGAAAAGCAAAGCTGAACTTACCACAAGTTCTTTAAGAGTTGGTTCTTGAGGAATCTGCAAAGCTTCGTAGAACGCCAGGGAGACTATGGACTCGATGGAGTGATCAGACAAAGTGAGTGATATCGATTCGTAATCTATTGGTGAGGGCATAAATTGCAACAGTGAAAAGTCTTGCTCTAGGGACGACACTTCATAGGGGGATTCTTCTTGATTTGGAGGCATTGCATTTGCTTTGAACCGTTCTGTGATTCAATGACAAAGCGAATTTACGAGTCGAGTAGGTAAACGTAGTTATGGTTACTGTAAACAAGGAAGCGCATGACCGAAATATTGATTATTAAATTCTAAATTTAAAACCATAGATTATGCAAGTTAATGGTGATTGCAATAGAATCCTTGAACATCCTCTGTACAAATTTTTCAGACCTAATTGCAGTGGAGCTCTGGAGCTACTCTTCTACCGATGAAGCTCTACATAGGGTCAGGTTTTGAATGATGTACCACTTCTGCATACTACCTTCTCTCTACTTATTTTATTCCTTAACTTGTAAAATGTGCATAACTTTTATTAAACAGTAACAAAACCAAGTTTTCCCCCTAAAAGTTCCTTCTATATAAAAAAAAAACAGTGGTAGATGCTTATGATAATTAAAATTTTGGAGACTTAAAAATAATTTGAACAGATCAATATAGTGAATATTCATTTATTATAACAATTCTATACATATAAGAATACAGTTATTTTGTTTAAAATATAGCGAACTCTTAACGTACAAGTGCAAATATTTAGTAACTTGTATAATATATACTTACACATTTAATAAATTATCGACTAACTATGCAATTTTTTTCTTCAAACTTTCAAAACATATATTGCACATGCTTTGAGCGTGTATATCCCAAAATCTAACATGTCTTACATGATATATATGGTTTCCATTTATTGAACGTTTTGGCTTTGTGCTTGTTTGATGCCTAACGTGTATATACTCTTAAAAAGACAGCTTGTTACATTATAAAATCTAATATATCCTAATATCTAATGATTGAGTAAAAATGAACGTGAGAAAATAGAGTGTACTTTTTTCAGTTTAATATTAAACGTTTTTAAGAGCATATAACGGCGCTACTCTTTTATACACAGTTATTGTTCAACACATAAATATACGAATATATGATCATTGTCTCATCTCATTAAGTTAATAAACATACAATACTGTAAAGGTTCATTTTCATTTCATATTCACGCTTTCCTCGAGACGGTTTGCTTAAAATAGCACTTCTTGTTATTTCTTTGCGATTATCTCTTCCAGTATTACGTTATGCTGAGTATTTCACCTGAAAACATAAAAGTAAAGTTTGAATTCAAGTTTTAATTTTAAGTATCGCAAAAAAAATACCTGCTATTGATACAATTTAAGCTGAGTGGATTTGATTCAGAGGGTGATTCAGGAATGTGTCCGGGTATTGACTCTGTCAACGGATACCACTGTGCTACAGGTCTCCTAGGGTTATCTAGCATTTCTAACCAGTGATCCCTTCCAATCCCTATGAAGCTTGATCCTATCGCAGTACAACCCATTAATTCATTCGAACCAATTCTAGAAGTAAAAGAATGTTCTCGTTAATCAGAAATAACAGGTTCGTGCCTTTTCTACAAATTTTATTTGTTTAAGGATTCGCTCACAACCACTTTCGCCTAATTTATAGAGAATTTCAATTGAGAAATATAAGAGGAAAAATAATAAAAATAATGCGATGATACGCTAATTGTTCGCACTAGGCATCTCGTGCGTGGTAGCTTATTTACGAAGCAGTATGGTTCCAAATTTGCTAATCACAACACAATTACAGGTCAGAAAACTACAAAAATTTTGTTGCAATGTTAGGTCAAAAAGCGATCTCAGGATGTCGCGATTTAAACTTATAAATCCTTGATAAAAGCAAAGTTATGGATTTCCCGTACTTGCAGATTTATGTATGTCCCTATGTATGATAAGAAAATCCGGAATATTCCAAGATATAAGCTACGCTTAGAATCTCAAATGTAATGATGCATGAAACTTCAGTGAAAATAAGTTAGTCTTTTTCTTAATCTTTGCCTAAAATATGCAAATTTAACACGACAATAAATTGCCCTCTTCTTGTTCTAATTATAAGGAGAAATTTAATAAAGTCAGATATTTTAAACTGAATTCGAAAACTTTCCTTTTTTCCCATAGATTAACTCGTCAGATATATAAAAGGAAGAAGACACTGGAAATAATAGCAACGGAAACACCAATTAATGAAATTGGAGCTGCGTTCGATTTTAAGTCAAATAAATAAAATTTATTGTTTCCATTATGGATTTAATTGGTTGCTGCCGCAGCGTATCTGAAACGTTTTAAATGTTGTTTTATGTGTTTAAGCACTGTAAAATAAAAGCTTTCCAAAACAGTCGCAAAATTGTAGTAAACATAACACCCGGCGTTATTTGTACTTTTGAATGAATGTTGATTTCAAATTTAAATGTGTTTCATAAATATATTAGAAAATAAATAAAACATTTGGTTGTTGTACTTTTTGTTTTAATTGCAAGCATGTGTTATTATTATTAATATTTCTAAGAAGCTCAATTAAGCTCAATTTGTAATGGTCTTTTAAAATGAAATTTATTATGAAAATTGATTGATTTAAATCAGTTCTGGTTCTAAAAATTTTTGCGATTAAGGACTCTTTATTTAGAGAAAATATTCTAGAAGATATATCTATTATACAAACTACTATACAATCATGGAGACATTATAGGCAATAAATGTTCATTATTTTATCATTAATATTTTTTAATTCATAAATTTGTATAATTAATTTTTGCTGGTACACTGCTCTAATTAAAATCAGGTCTTTGATTCGATCTTTTTGTATTTCTTGTGAATCAGGGACACCGAATCTTTTCTAACTTCACCAACATCTTAATTTTTCATAGCATTTTTATGACGAAATATTTTCATATTTAAGTTAAAATTCACCATACCTCGGTAATAAAATTCGCTTCCGAACAGATGTGCACAACATAAATATTCGACGACGACACCTTCTTACTATACCTTTAGCATTAAAACTGTTTTCTTTTATTCATGCACGTTTTTAAAATAATATCTCAAATCAACTGGTCTGCCTGTGAAAAGTTATTCCGAAATGTTTGTGCCGTGGCCTGCTAAAAAGTTCTGCAAAACTGTAGAAATTAGAAATTATTTTACGTTTTCAGCAGTAAAAAGAATAATTTATCGAAATTTCGAGTTGTATTCGAAAGATTATTTTTTAATGTCTCTCTATTTTTGTATAAATTTTCAACAACAGTATAATAATGATACAATTGGTCAGAATTAAATACGTGATCAAAAATACTGCTAAGTGACTGAAAATTGAAAAATAAATAAGCGTCAGAATTTTAGTAGGACTTTTTAGGTTTCTACCAAATATGTATGTCGTCCGATACCGAAATAAACTTAATTTAGCTTTTTGCTTGCATATAAATTTATCAAGTTGTTTAAAGTTTGGCTAAAAGGCTGAATGTCAGTAAAGTAGATTGCTAAACCTGTCTCTTATGGTTGTTTTTTTCATGGAAAAAAGAGAAAGAGAAAGTCCGTTGAACTGTTTCTGTAGGCAGAACGAACTCAAATTTTCATGACCGAGTATTCATTTAAATTTTTCAAATTTACGTTTATGTTTTTATTTTGGAACCATAATCTTGTTTGTTGGCATTCAATTGCGGGCATAATTTGGCCTTTCTTGCCTAAGGGATTTAAAGTAAACAAACACGTAATAACATAAAGAAATTTCTACATAATTATTTTATTTCATACTGGTTTCTAAAGTGACGTTTCTCGGATCATTTATAGTACAAAAAATACATCTTTAAAGTCCTTGTACATTAAAATCGTCGTAATAAAACAAAACGTGACGTGTTTCTAATTCACTTGTCGTTTGCAAACAATTCCATTGCTATGGAAGTTGCTCATTGAGCATTTTAATTATTACGGATTATTTGTGTAAAATAAATTTTAAAATTTATTTTCATACTAATTTAACACTGTAAGAGTCCTCTATGAAACAAAATTTTGTATTTATCTCGAACGAAAAGTATCTTTAAGGATATTCCGCAAGTAATTTCACCCTCGGCTGTAAGTAACTTGCTTATACTTTAAAGCTCAACTTTTCGATAAATAAATAAATATTATAGAAGCAACGTGTACATAACTTGCATACGTTGTATTGAATCCATAAATTCTAGCCAAAATAAAATTGTTGTATATACCACGTGCATAATTGTAGATAATAGCCCTCGAGCATTTAAAGCATACTCTCGAGCTTTAATTTCCTAATTATGCCCTTGATACATATAACAAATAACTATTAAGTCTAACGATTGAAAATGTTTGCTATCCAGTAGCTGTGACATTTTGATGTATACTGATCAAGTTTGATTAATAAGATTCAAAGAGCTTTGTTGTTTTTATAAAGTCTTACACTTAATTAGAAACGAGTGAAAATCAGCTGTAATATAGAAGTGTGATCAAGTTTTTAAATTAGAAGATGATTAACGTGTATAGGGAAGATGCGCCGTAAAATGTTGGTTTAAGCAATTTCGATGGGGTAGGTAACCAATTCAAGATGACCCAAGATACGGAAGGTCTGTTGAAGCAAGGACCAAGGAAAACTTCAAGAAAGTTGAGGAATTGGTCTTAGTAGATCGAAGAATAGCGGTTTCAATGATTGTCGTTGAAGCAGGGATATCAGAAGCTACGCTTAAAAAAATATATTAAATTAAAAAAAAAAATTTTACTGAAGATTTAGAAATGAATAAGATTAAGTACGTTAGATTTCCAAATTGCTTATTGCCGAAGAAAAATTATATTGGCAAAAATTTTGTGAGGAAAGCTTGGGGGTTTTGGATGGCGACGAAGGCTATTTTTTTAAAAAGTATAGCGACTTTATACTATAAATACATATTTATAAAATATAAGACAATATACGACTTAGGTGTATCATTGGAACCTATCAAGAAAATAAAAATCCATGTAGTGGATCCACAAGGGATTTCGGCGGCCAAAAAGATAAGATCGTAGATCGTGTATTGGGATATGAAAGTAATTTTACTAATTGAATACACGAAAAAAGGGCTTTACTATAACAGGAGAAATCTAGAAGAAAATAAGGTGAAAACTACTATGCAGCAAAAGGGGCCACAAGATTGTGATCAAAGTTCAATCTGCAGTCAGAACTTGGTATAAATGTTTGTGATTTCTTTCCTAAATAAATAAAAAAAAGGGCAGAGGAGTTTTTTAGGACCTTGATCTCCACAACATTATAAATAAACTTCAATTTTTTTAAATACTAGCAATCGCTTTCTAGTACAAACGTTTAGTGATATTGTTATTTACTTACTTACAATATTCTAAAGTATTATTATTATGTGCAATCGAAAAATTCGTTAAACTAAGTCAAAACATATCCACCACTTATGACACGAAAGGGAGAAACACATGTTGCAGATAACTGATGCTATAATGGAAGAGTTTTGGTTGGGACACCAATAATAGGGAAGCTAGAAATTATGCTTTTAAAGACAAGCATAAGAGACAAATTTAACAATCTCTGCTTACTTTACCCACATTTAACTTTTAGGTCACGTCTTTCGTTTTGCAAGTGTGATTTTTATTGCACTCTCTGAAAATCAAAGTGTCCAAAAATGGAATGGAAAAGGAGGAAGAAAGACATTAGAAGAATTATGTGCAAAAGTATTCCAAAAAAATAAGAAGCGGACTGTGAATATCACAAATACATAATTTTAAATTTAAAAAACAAAGTGTTCTAAAACTGAATGGAAAAGAGTGCGAAGTTGAAGTGAAGTTGGACGGGATACATAGAAAGAAAAACATTAGAAGAATGAGGTGAAAAGGCGTCCTAGAAAGACGACACGCCAAGATTGGTATAGGATTGTATCGTAGAAGAAAATAAATTGGAAATAACTGAAAAGAATAAACCTATCGATGGGCAACTATCGTTGAAATACATTTCTATTTTTGATCAACGAATTTTTACTATTCTTTAAACATAATAAAATTTTCATCAACAAACTAAACCAGTTGGATAAAGTTGAGGGTGGCTTATGTTCAATAGTGAACAAAAGGTCGAGAGGTTTTTAATGTTAATATTTTTAAGTTACTGTAAACATTTTAAAAAAATTAACCACTACATAAATTTTTTATTTAAAATATTACTATAATTTTGGAAGTGCGAGGGGAGTATAAGTAGATTTGACTTGGGCTTCCTTATACAGCGATAACAATAATAGAAAGTTAATGAAACAAATATTATTTTTCAAAATACTGTATTTCCTTTAATATAAACTATCCCAACGATCGGCAACTTGCAAATACTGACAGAGAAAAATTCGTCTGGTTGTCTACAAAGCCAATTTTGCACCGCTTCCATTACCTACTCATTCGACATAAATTGCTTGTGTAGCAAGTAACTGATAAGAGGCTTGAACTCTGAATTTATAGTCTTTTGATCAATTAAATTGATCTGTTAAAATTCGACCGTGAATATCCCAAAATTCCGTAACAATCACGTTACTTGCTGACGGTACAGTTTTAATTTCGATTAATTTGAGTGGCGCCATTGCATATCAGCTGTTTGCTTTCTGGGATTTAATTGTGCACACAAGATTTAACAGTGGTATAATTCATTCCAGGTTTCTCAATCTCAGCATAAAATTTAATGATAATTCGCAGTGCAACAGAACTAGGTACGTCACCGACAAACATGTTTGGTAGAATTGTTGATATTTATGGAAACAAAACAAACTCTTTGGTATTTATCAACTACATAAGTGTCTTCATTATTATGAAGTAAAATTGCTATCAATCAGAAATTCAGGTCTAATCTATACTCCCCTCGTATTTTTCAATTCACATATCCTTGGTTAAATCAAAGCCGAAGTAACACGTGCTTATCTATTATTATATTAAACCTAAGCTTTTAGGTGATGGCGTATCAAATTTCGCAAGAGAAGAGTGAAAATTCGTCAAACTGCTTCCAGAAGCTGTAAACATTTGCTTATGTAAAGCGGGCGAATTATTATTAAAATGAGCAAACCGTCCCGAAATTATGGCGCCTAATTGTGCGCAACTTACAGAAACAGTAATTGAAAAAGTTACTGTGTAACTTGTCGGGATTGATTAACGGCTTAACTTTAATTAAACTTAATTATGAAGCTCGAACGCTGCGTTATTACATGCGATTCTTCGCCATGCGATCGGAATTCTTAACGATGGCGTTCATTTGCATGAAATTATTAAGAAATATCTGGGAATTTTAATGGAAGTTTTTACTTATTTTACACGTTCATCACTGCCGAAGTGGACGCAATTAAAGCCGATTTTACTTTTCCTCTTTTTAGAAAGAGCAAAGCACGAACAAACTAGGAATTTAATAATGTCTTCATTCAAACTGATTAACATTTCAATCTCCCTAGCTTTATTTAACATATAGATATTACTGATATTGATGCGTGAAAGGGAAATAAGTGATATTTACATATTGTGTTTTGTAGCTCTCTCTTCTGAGGAGAAAAGAAAAGGTCTGTTCTTTATCCTGCACTGGTGTACAAAATATGCTTTAATGAAGCGTGAATTCTTTGATAATGTGTCAATACGAATCATACTCATTCATACTGACATACCACACAAACATTTCAGGTAAAATATCTGTACCTAGTCTAAGCTCAATTTATTTTTAAAAGGAACGCAACATACAATCTACAATTTACGTACTTTAGTACGTAAAGAGGCACTTTTTTGTTAAACACTTGATAAATCCACACAAAGAAAATTCATTATTATTAAAGCTTTTCAAGTGTGGGTGAGCAAAATGAGAGCCGAATGAAAGTTAAATAGCTCTAATGGTATTATGTGCACCCCTTTGTAATCTAAAGCGACGTTTACCTTGTGAATATTTTATCGTACATGTAGGGTGAATCGTTTTGAAAGGCACACACATCGTTTCTGTTTCACGAATTGAATTAAAATTGAACAATCTAAAACGAATTTGTGACTCATGTTATTTTGTGTATACATACAAGAAATTTATTAAAATAAAACATTGCTACTTCGTTTTTGCTGTAATTGAATAAATTATGTAGTTACCCAAATTTCAATCTTCAAGAATTAATTCTGCAGCAAACTTTTTTATATAAAAATAAATTTAAAATTAATATACTACGAGAGCACGTCGATTTAGTTTGAACTGTTTAATTCAATAACGGCTTTTATTTTCAATAATACGTTACAACAAATGTAAAATATAAAATATTCGTTTTATTAAATTCATACTGCACTTCAGTAAATGTGAACGTAAACGGAAAGTAGTCTCTTATTATTAAAAACTTGAATAAAGTTTCTTTACAATATTTATTTTGAATTCACTTAAAACAACATCCTGCATAATCCTTTGACTTACCTGTCGTAATCTATGACTTTTATAATTAAACTAACATCCTCAATGTTTTCAAAGGGCACATCAAACACAAGCGCCTCATTGTAAACCGGCGAAAGCGTATTTTTCTTCACCGATGTTTTCTTTTTCTTTATTCGCTTGCCCTGGCACAGCAGATAAACTTTTACGTAGGGATCTGCAACAAAAAAAAACAAAGTCATGTAAGAACAAACTGGCCTCATAAATACAGCCTTCGTTCTTTCTTAACGCTACATTAGCGGAATCTATTTCTTGTTGTTTTCACTTTCGGTTGCTCAGGCACATGTGTTGTAATTTATGCTGTGAAAACAAGCGTGAGCATTTTAGATAGTATTCGCTAAAAAATGATTTTTTTTAGGACTAATATGTATTAAACATGGGCATACTAAATATAATAAAAAAGATCAAGGGTAGTTTTGGCGGAAAGAATATATTACATACACACACTAAAGAAGAAACATAAACGATCACCCACAGTGGTGTAGGTAAGAGACGGCCCGAGCCCCCCCCCCCCCCCCGAAATTTTTCTAAAATATAATGTTCCGCGTAATTCATACAAAATAAGTTTTTCATGAGGCGTTATTTTTTGTTCACTATTTTACATTCATAAATAAAATGTTAATGTAGTTAAATTTTCTTGTTCGCCTCCCCCACCCCTCGAAACAAGTTTCTATCTACGCCACTGATCACCGATATGAATTTTAAGAAGGTGAGACATCGTAACTTTGAAAAGGTTTATAGTAATTCTGATGCAATTCTCCTTTGATTCGCTTGGTGCCAGATGCATCAGATACCGACTTGAATTCGTAAATTGTGTGGTGATGTTAAGGCGAGTTTCGCTAGTCCGAACTTCGCACATACGCCCTCCAAGAGTCGATTTACTTAAAGACTTAAGAACTTCTGCACTCCCTACCTAGTCTGGCGTAACTTTTTCGCGGATTAAATTATGCAAATGGCGTAAGCGAGATGGGGAACGGAAAGCAATGGGATGGATAGCAGAGATACAAATGCAAACTTGCCGGGAATATCGAAATGAAATTATTCGCTACTAAAAACGTTATCTACGAAAATAATTTGTAAATAATTCAAAATGTTATTTATTATTATTACTAATTATCTGTTTCGAAATTTTATTTAAAAAAATGTATGTCTTGTAATCGCTAACAGGCTGTTGAACAATTTAATGCGTCCTTTGGTAATTAGATAATGGACTAATGGAATGTAAACAATAGTAAATTAATCAGAAGGTGGAATGTGATTATTTCGGTGGCTGGAATCAAATATCTCGGGACTCACCTGACTTTCCGGTAATGTCCATGGCTTTTAGGTTCCTTCCCTTAATAATGGTGACCGTGAGCCTGCCGGCCGTCGGTAGATAGCACAAGGATAACATGAGTTCGCCCAAATCCACTTTATCCTGCAACAGAAAAAGGGGATAGCCGAAATGAATGTCTGGGTTGACTGTAAAAGTCCTGTTTAATATATTGGTCGCAGAAGGCAGGTATTCTAAAATAAATTCCAGCGCTTTGTTCGGGTGTATAATGGGATAAAGCAACTCGTTTAAGTAGGAAGTGATTTAATTTCTGTTTATTTCATTTGGTTAGGATTAATGTCAGCGAAAAGATTCATTACGAAAACATAAATAATATAATATATCAATTAACAATGCCACAAACCTAATATGTATGTTTGTATGGCATTAAAAATGGATCACATTAATATTTTGCATAATAACTAGAGCCACTTTTTAATAGTTCTTTGTATTAAAGAATTAAACGATGCTGTCAATAGTTTAATTTATAACTAAAGAGTCTATTTATTGGGGGTATACAGTCAAACATTGCGTTACTGATTCCACTATTACGTAAAACATACAAGCTTTTCGCTTGATTGACTATAGCACGCGATAGTAGACTGCATAAAATGTAGACTCTCTGCTCATACTTAACTCATAAAACCTTCTCAGTTTTAGTTCTACTACTCTAGCTATAAGATAATTTTATTGTTAGACATTGCATACTATTCCCAAGAATTTTAAGCAATATTTTGACTGAAGTGGCTAACAAAGTCAACAAAAATAGATCAAGTACCTAGATGTACCGTATGATTTTTAAAATTTTAGATCAAGGGAGGCCGTGAAAGCAAAACGTATGGCGTAAATTAACAATTAAATACAACAGTTTATTCAAAATGATATTTACAAAACTTCAAAATGCATTCATAATTGAACGATATTTTCCCAGTGGTGTTAACCAGAACGTACGTATGAGTTAATTTAAGCTATATGTTTTCCTCTTCACGGCCTCCCTTGATCTAAAATTTTAAAAATCATGCGGTATTAAAGTACCTAGGAATGTTAATAGAATAGAGTAGTTACAGTTACGGCCAGGCTGGTGTACGTGACTTTTGTCATATTTTTCAATATTACGCCATTAGACCATACGCTGTTATTTAGTCCTACAGTATCTCTCCATTTCACTCTGTCGCCCGGTTAAAAACTAATCTCAGTCGTAACAACCCCCTTTTCAACTTATGGTTGGGAAAAACGCGGCGTTCCGCTCGCATTCAGTTTGCCTTTAGAGCTCTTTGTGTATGTATTGTTTATTTGTGACTTTGATTTTTGTGCTCCCTTTCACGTGATTCTGTCAAGGAAGACGGAACCGGAATTACTCCGAGATTTGTGCAAACGTACGTTGAAAGAATTTCAAGCTCGTTAAACAGCTTTCCGAAAGCCTATCTTTGGAATAACGAGCAGGCAAGGATGGTTAACTGTATAAGGATGGCTCAATCTCTGAAATCCGTCTGCCGAGCTTGTGTGACGTAGACAACGGGCCGTCGCGTCGAGGAATGCGAGAGGGATACGAGGACAGACTAGAGAGCGCGGTCATGAACGCCGCGATTAGGCCGCGATGAGAGTTGCTTTCCATTCCCATCGTTTCAACAAGACTGCAGCTTTTATTGCAAAGATAAAATTTTATTTTAAAAAGAAATTTACAATTTGAAAACAAAAATATATTTAATTGTATGAAACAATTATTGAAGAACTGCCGAATTCAAAATTTGGTCACGACATCTGTAGGTATTTTATGGAACCAACGTTTTATCAATGTGCTGGGACCTGTGACAATTAAACGGTGTTTGAAAGAAATTATGAAATTGCTGAAATTTGAAACATGAAAATAATTTGTTAAGAGTTAGAAATTCTTTGTTGTGCAAATTTCAAACAATGTTTGTTTTACGTAAACGGAAATTTAAGTAAGCGAGGCCCGTTAGTGACGTCACGTGTGGAGGGGAACGGGCTTACATTGCAGCATAGGGAATGAGCCATCCTATAAACAGTTCAGTATCCTTGAGGAACAGGTATGTCTTGTTGGCCATTTTGTAGTCAAACCTTTTTGGGTGGAAGAACAGGCCGGAATCGGTGTTTGAAACTAGTTGAACCCCCGGCAACACGGCTCACCCTCCGCTCGTGAAAGTGGACCTGACCCGTTGACTCGACGTGGTGACGTAACATCTGCGTCGAAGTACGTGATTGACTGCACTTACCTCCGTTGGAGGGCGCTCCCTCACTGTTGACACCTGTCTGTCATTACGCCGGATTTTGGTTACAAGGTCGGAATTACTCTGATTATTGTGTTGATTGACCTTTCCGCTGCGTTGTTAATTTTCTTTCTCATTTAGTTGTTAATCACGTGAATTTCTTTAATCACCTTAAGCGTTAATTGTAAACGAAGAGCAGATCTGCTGATCGGATAAAATCTAACTTGTTAGTTTCTTTAATTACATTTCGTGTTCTTTTCATTTGGACCCCTTCTGGGTCGCACTCGATGCTTGTAAATTATTTTTCTATTCCTTAACTATTTTTGAGCGTTTTTAAATAAAAACAAGTGTGCTTAGCCGGTGATTTTTATTTTATTCATTTTGCCCACCACGTTTTGCTTTGGGGTTTCGTCGAACTTTCCCATCTCCAAGAGCTTAGCCGAGCGGTGCTGCAGTTTTGAGAAACTTTCATATATTGTAATAAACAGTTTAGTATGAACACTCACGATATTGTTATTATTCTATTTTGTTTAAAAAGTTCTCTGCAGTTGGTATGGTATGAGTCGACACACCGGATAGAATTCGCACGGCTTTTTTTTGTTGTAAAAGGATTTTTTGAGCTTTACAGTAGAAAAAGAATGAAATATGGAAAATTTGAAAGTTACAGCAAATTAAAGTTAAATTAAACATCAGTATAGCACTACTATTTTTTTAAAATGCTTTTAAGCTTTGAAATTTTAATTTGTAAATTATGGCCTTCCAAAAATACAAAATTGCTGAAATGATTTAGATATTATTATTAACAAAATATATGTGTGCAGTCTGATAGACATATAAATTTTCTTTTTGTTTTTTGTAAATGTGTAATTCAGTTTTTTTCAATAAAAAAATATTATTATTAAAAAATTAATTAATAAGCAATCGTTATTAACTGCAGTAATAAATAACTTTTTAAATTCAACACGAAATATGTAGTTCCTGCATTTTTGCCCTTGAAGTCGTGCTATATTTTTATGTGGATATAAAAGTAATTTATTTTAGTATAACTACTGTATGGATTCATCACGAGACATGAAGTTCATTAAATATAGAAGTCATATAATTGGTTTTTAAACATAACATTCATAATAGTTATTTATGTACCTCATAATTAAATAAAAGTGCGCGTATTTGTACAAATTCATCTTTTTTGATTTTTTTTTGATGAAATTATCTTTAGCTATTCATATTTATTACATCTTTGTTATTTTTACTAATTTTTTGGTCAAGTCAAGTGTTAGTCCTTGCTTTTTGAATTCACTTACTTTAGGAAAATCTCTTAGTCTCCAATTAAAACAAGAAATTAAAACTTAAGATGTTAGAAGCAGTTTAAAGTGAGAGGTTTTTCTCCTCTGATGTTGAGAATTTGTTAAGCGATAATTAAAACATATTAATGAAACTAAATTTAATAAATGTTTCATTTCATTTTATCTCTTTTTTGAAATTTCTAGTCTATTTTCATTTAGTACAATAAAGCTAGCCGTTCATTTATCCGCATCGGACGCATCGCACGCAGCCAACAGATCATAAAAACTCATTCTTTTCGTTATTTTAAATGTATCTGCGTTCATTGCTTCGCATCGGATGGATCGCCTCTTAAGGGCCCCACACATCTCGTTCTTTTTCGACAGTTTTACCCGACGGGTAAAATTGCTGGAACGAACGGACGATAAAACCGAGGTGTATGGGCATAAACCGACGTGTTTCCCCGTCGTGTCAAAACATCAATCGGTTTGGATATTTTAATCGGTTCACGCCATCCGTTCGGGTAAACACGAGGTGTGTGGACAGGAACCGACGTGTTTTTGCAGTGTCGGCGCAGACGGTTCGGCGGTTTTTTGCACTTTCATGTGTGGTTAGAGGTAAAGAGGCGCAATGGCAGATTTTAGGCCGCCACTGCCAACAAACACGTTTCGTTCATTGCGCTAAACTGTTTGGTGACACGGCTTCCAAGAACGAAGTGTAGGGACTTTCATCGGTTTCGTTCATCGTTCCAGCAATTTTACCCGTCGGGTAAAACTGTCGAAAAAGAACGAGGTGTGTGGGGCCCTTAACACGACGGGGAAACATGTCGGTTCATGTCCATACACCTCGGTTTTATCGTCCGTTCGTTCCAGCAATTTTACCCGTCGGGTAAAACTGTCGAAAAAGAACGAGGTGTGTGGGGCCCTTTACGATGTGAACGCACAGGCAGGATAAAATCCGATTCGTGCGATGCGTACGATGCGGACAAGTGAACGCATAGCTTTACACTTCAACGGCAGCGTGCATATTAAATTTAACTTCAACGGCAGCGTGCGTATTAAATTTAAACACTGTAATATTGTTTCAATAGGAAGCAAAATTTCATGTATGACTTCTACCTGGTTAATTTGTAGACGTCGCGTCGCGTCGTCAGGTATGAAATTATGAAGGACATGAGCAAGGGCATTTACCCTTGGTAGTCAAGGGCGTTATCGACTCGAGCGCACACGTGGGACCCTTACGCCCTATGAATTATAACGAGCCGGGGACAGGCCCGGTAAACGCGAGCCTCAATAAACACGACGTTGTGTGCTCTCATTGTTGAAATAAGTACATTCCTGAATAGGGAGAGGGACGAGAAATTCCGAATTTAGGGCACATTGTTATGGCAGCAGGTTGAACAAATATGCCGGCGAAGATCAGGTGTATTTCAAAGGGATTTACGAGGCATATGAAATTTTGGATTTTAATGCTAATCAAAACGGTACTTATTAATTAGGGTGAATGAATACGATTCACTTATGCAGCTATTTTTTAAAAATATAACCTTTATGAGTAAACTAATTCTTAAAAATGGTGCATAAAAATTTCGGTCATCTTTCAGCAGAAACATCTAATACATCTTGCAAAGACAAGACTATTTCGGAGATTAGTTGAGTTGTTATATAACAATGGAGGAACAAGTGGAACATATTATGAAACTATGGAGGAACATTTTCCGATATTGACCGAGACAATGATTAAAGCTCTTTTGTCAAATATTTGACAATCTGTAGATTATACTCTTTGAGATAGATATTGATAGTTATCCATCGTTAAGATTTACTGAATGATGAAGTGCTTTGAAAGGCGTGAATGACGATACTAGGACAATTTTGTCCAGCAATTCATTTTCTGAAAATTGAAACTATACTTTCCCATGCCAACTTAATACTTTCATGTCATATGTAGTAGGACGATCTTGCCGAAAACGTATACATGAACGCATTAGCATAATGACAAAGACAGATGGAGGTGATACATTAAGAGATCCGAATATAGTGTTAAGACAGTCTTATAAGTAAATTAGTAGATACGTGTAAACACCGGTGTTACATCATGAAGAGGAATTTTTTGAACTGTAGATGTTACTTGATACGAAACTTCACAATCTAAAACCCCCCATACACGCTCGAGCATGTTGGGCGAGCATGTTGGTAAAAGTAGTTGGAAGCTGGCTCGGCGAACATGCTTGAAGGTGTGTGAGAACGTCGAACATAGTTGGCGGTTGTAATGCTGTGCTCGTTGTGCGGCTTGCTGATCCCTACCAACATGTACCGAGCGTCGAACATGTTGGGACGTGTATGGTGATTTCGCGAGCATGTTGGTGATTAGTCATAGTTTCTGATAGTCGTGTGAGAGGTGTACACCAATTGTTGTAATTTTTTATAATCTTGGGGCTCGTTTACAGCAATTTCTTTTAAAAGAGGCATCTGACTAAATTTCTTGCGTTCTAGAAGCCACTTTTTCGACCACACACGCCTCTGTTTTTTCACTTTTGTTATGAAACGGTCGTCTAACAAACAAAAGCCACCCACAATCGCAATCGTAGTTTCTAAATTCATCGTCCAAGCAATGAGGCTCGCGGTTTTAAATTTTGAACTGAAGTTGGTTAAGTTCGGTGCGTGCGTGTGTGGGAACCGTCGAGCATGCTCGGTTCGAAGTTGGGTTCGAGGTAATTTCTGCGAGCCGTGCATGCTCGAGCGTGTATGGGGGATTTAAAGCTGATGACAGTAAAGGTCTTCATATTCCGCAGGCGTGCAACAGGTGCTTCAATTAATTACAAGGTAATAGGCGGAGCTGTTTGAAGTTATCGACAAAATTATGTAAACCAGCTTAAAAAAATTAATCCGCGAAATGAATCAAACAAAAGAAAATTCCGTCTCTTTATTTTTTTTTTCGATAGAAGCGCAGAAGCGAATATATTACTCGTACTTACGAAACGTCCGCGTATGTTAAGGAGACGAGGAACGAAATAATTAGTCGCTTTGAAGTATTTATAAAGAAGTGTGTCAGAGTCTCACGTAAAACTCACGACGTAAATAAGGGTGGAAATTTTCAAGGTATTGGGACACCCTTGACCTTCTCGATCGCGTGCGTTTCATATGCGACTTTGCATTAAAGTTGTTTGCTGGTTGCTTCAGTTTGAATTTTGAACATGTTTTTGTTTGAGCTGTTTTGTCTTTTGTTAAATTTTCAAAGCTCAAGGTCTTTAGAGCGGGGCAAACGTTCATCTAACAGATGAAATAAATCTTCTTTCTTAGACTTTACCAAAAGATTTCGTCTGTATAATTAAAACTCAGTTGTGCAGAAGAAAGACGTCGTTTGATAAAAAAACGTAAATCTAAGGAATTGGTGATTATGTTACAGTAGTCCTTATATTTTATCGTTAACTTATTTTATCACGACTCTGTCATGATTTTTGTAAGTTTATAACATTTTCACATATAGTTTCGATTTAGCTGACTGATTTATGGGTATAAATTTGAACGCAGAGTGAATCTATGGGGTCATTTAATCGATTTGAGATGAATAGCGCTCATAAAGTTACACGCTTGATGTTTAACGAGCGCTGCATCCTTTATTGCTGATTTAGATTAGCTTGGTTCTCATTTAAATTTTATGAGATAGTTGATGTGGCCGAAAAGTCAGAGAAGGGGTAGACAGACAGTACTGATAAATTTGATAATTGTATCCGACTTTTGGAGACTATAAATGAGGGATTCATTTAAATTAAAAGCGTCGATTGATTATAGTAGTGTGCGCTCAGAGTATCTTCATTTCGTTTTATTACAATTTTTTATCTATACTTATATATTTATACTTGGGACTCTCCTTTCTCTACTTTCTTGGGTAGATACGCCTCACTGTTACCTAAACTTCGTCTTGGAATGAGGATAATACTAATTATTATTTACGTAATATCATAAGTAGAAAACAGAATCTATAGAAAAAAGGAAACCTTTATCCTGTCCATATCAATTCATTCAAAGTGTTCGTACCTTTGTTTAAGTCTTCACAAAAATAGATGAACTTGATGTTTCAAAACAGTTCATTTCATTTCCAGCTTTATTAATCAAGTAATACAAAAACAACAGGAATGAAAATATTTACTTATTAAGTTTCCAGGTAGGTCGACGTAATAAAATATTTACAAGCACCGGAAAATATACGCAGAGCGTCGTCCGTTATAAATAGCTCCGGTTCGTGCATGCTGCAGCTAAATCCGTCCTCCACTTTCCCACCTTGACCTATATCAAGCTAAAACTGGGTTGCCGGGCCTCCGCAGGCCTTGTCGGCGCGAAGAAGCAACGTCACATCGTGTTAATCCCGGGAATTTCCGTCCGCCTTCAGCTGGATTTCGTTTTGAACATCCTAATTATGTCAACCGAGCGGAAACGCAGGATTTCACGAAATAAGCCACCCTGTTTACTGTAGTAAGATTTGCTCAGCTTTAATGGTTAAAATTTTATGGGAAATTTGAGATGATATCCGTCAACCCAGTTGGAAATTATTTGTCAAATTATGTACAAACTGTTGGTAAGTGTAGGTCATTATGAAGGTTTCGAAACGAAATGGACTGCTCCAGGTGATAAGTTCTTTGGGGTGTCAAAGAGAGTTTGAGAGTATCAATTTCTTACGAATATTGCAGACCATTTTTGTCTGCAATAGACCATTTTTGTCTGCAATATTTTTTCAGACAATGCAAAGTGAGTTAAGAGTCGCAAATAATTGTTTTTCAGAAGTAGAAACATTCTCAAGAAGAAAAGATAATTTCTGATTTCTATGGTTCCCTTGTAACACTGAAATCAGTAATAGATGTTACCTTACTAAAATTCTAAACAAATGATAAAATGAATGGATTATCTCTGTGCTCAAATATCGTTTTGGAGTTGCAGAACTTTTTTTTTTGTGAATGCATATACTTGCTTTCTCAGATAACATTCCGTTTGTAACAGAAATTTACGAAGAAGCTGTTTTCAGATATTCGTATTTACATTTTTGGAAGGTAACCTTCCGTACTACATCAATCAATTCCGAGTATGATTCAACGCTTCCTCAAGAACCAAAATATTTATTCAGCGTTTTTCCTCCCTCAAACCGCTAGTCTTTGATCATCAATTCAAATTATTTTCAAGCAGATAATAAATAAGCAAAATAAGTACATACTTAACATAACTGTAAACATTGGACTCGCGAAAATGCATTATTCATTGATACCCTTCGGCTGTGTGTATTTTCGAGGGAGTAATCGCGTAAATAAGAGGATATTTTATACGCATCCATTTAATTAGTCAACGAAATACCTAACAATGTAGATTTGGGATAGAGAAAACAGAAGAGCAGCAGCTACTTATGAATACGATTATAAATTCATAAGTAGGTTTGGATATGTTAAGACATGTATAGTTATTTAACAAAAAACATCCCTTTCTAAATGTGATATAATTCATTCTCATTATTATAGGCCCGTCAGTACTATATAATGTTGCTTGCACTCTTGTAATACATTGATGTTTTTAACTAAACACAGGAATGTTTGCATTGTACAGGGTGGGGCCTAGAAACTTCCTGTTTTGAAGGTGAATAAAATAAAAATTGTAGCTGATATGCATGTTTTTTTGTTTTATATTGAAAGAACATAATCTTAAATTTTATATCATGCAGTTTTAAACAAAACATCTGTAAGGTGATGTCCACCGTTTTCTATACACTGACGCAACCGATTTCTGAAGCTCCTCTCTACGCGTTCTAATATCTCCACCGGAATTCAGGCTATTTCCTGCCGCATTAGATTCTTCAATTGAAGCAAGGTTGTAGGGCGATGTTTGTAAACCTCTGCCTTGAGGTAACCCCATAAAAAAAATCACACGGCGATAGATCGGGCGAGCCTGGCGGCCACAGAATGTCACCTCGATTCGAGATGATGATGATGTGTTTTCGAGTCAGCTCTTGAAGAAATGCGCCTACAAAACGTGTGGTTCCAACACGATGGTGCCCACACGGCCAGAGTTTCGATGACAGTTGTTAAGGCAATGTTGCCCGGACGGCTCATCTCGAATCGAAATGACATTCCGTGGGCGCCGCGCTCGCCCGATCTATCGCCGTGTGATTTTTTTTATGGAGTTACCTCAAGGCAGAGGTTTACAAACACCGCCCTACAACCCTGCTTCAATTGAGAAATCTTGTTCGGCAGGAAATAGCCCGAATTCCGGTGGAGATATTGGAACGCGTAGAGAGGAGCTTCAGAAATCGGTTGCATCAGTGTATAGAAAACGGTGGACATCACCTTAAAGATGTTTTGTTTAAAACTGCATGATGTAAAGTTTCAAATTATGTTCTTTCAATATAAAACAAAAAAACATACATATCAGGTACAATTTTTATTTTATTCTAGTTTCTAGGCCCCACCCTGTATGTTCAAAGAAATTATACATGCGAGTATATTCTTCCGACCATTCTGTTTAATCTTTACCACAGAGCCAAACTATTTTAAATCACATTTTTTAAATTTTACAGGAGTTGTGTCAATTCTACTCGTATCTGTAGTAACCGTAAGTAGATATACTATGCCGGTTCTGCGCCAATTCCCCATAAGGTTTAACATGGGGCTCAACAGTTACAAAAATTGCGCGGATGTGGGTGAGACTGGCGCGGGTGGAAGAGGGGGGTCGCGGGCAAGCAGCAGCGGAAGGGAGGGACGCGGCAGTGGACTCGAAAACTGCTAGCTGTCATAATTATAAACTGATTTTAACTGCTCGAAAACTGCAACCTGTTTTTTACCAGTTTCCGAAAACAGCTCGGAAAGTACTGACTATTTAGCAGTTTCTGAGCAGTTGAAAACAGTTTATAGTTACGGCAGGTAGCAGTTTCCGAGCTGTTTTCGGAAATTGGTAAAAAAAAAGGTTGCAGTTTTCGAGCAGTTAAAATCAGTTTATAGTTATGACAGGTAGCAGTTTTCGTGCCCACTGTCGCGTCCTTCCCTTCCGCTGCTGCTTGCCCGCGACCCATCTCTTCCGCCCGCGCCCTTCTCACCCACATTCGCGCAATTTTTGCAACTTTTGAGCCCCATGTTAAACCTTATGGGGAATTGGCACAGAACCGGCATAGTATATTTACTACCGTAAGATCTGTAAACCTGTAACTCAATTAATAAAATATGGAATTTTGAAGTTCTGTGGAAGAAATGATTTTTCCCAGGTCTCTAGGTTTACTCGTAAGTCTCTGTGGTATTACCTTAGAGACTTACAAGAAATCGTATCACACTGAGAACTTCAAAATTCAACTTTTTAATAGTTGAGTTACAAGCTTACAGATCTTACGGTTGCTACAGAAATGAGCAGAATCGACCCATTAATATCAATAATAATTTGCTAACTTGATTGACTTAATGTTGTATGGCTCCACACGTATCTTTTATCACTGTACTGACTTAATACACAAAATACACAAAAGAGAACTAAAGATTGAATGGTTCTGAAAATCTTTAAAGATGATCATTAAGTCCAAAATCATTTTCACTTAAGATCGGACGTGCATGGCTTCTTTATCCTTGCTGAATTGATTCGGAACTATTATAGATATGGACTTACTATCATTTATACACTGCTGTATCGAAAACTAGAGGACCCAGAACTATGCCATTAAAAAGAGCGAAAACTTTTAAGGCAGGAACCTTGCATAATGTCATTTTTTGAAAAAAAAAACGACTTAATACTCTCTTGCTCTGGGGTCCAGTTATGTATTCATATCTTCTGTTCTATGGTTCTCTTTGGTTACTTCACTTATCTATTTCTGTTTCTGTAGAGTTCTTTGGACTCACTGTTCTTTTTTGCAGATGTTTAAATCAATTTCTTTAATTCATACAGAATTTGTTGTTTGTTTCTTGCATGTAACGATTTACACAGTCTATTATTCAAGAGTTTTTTTGCCTTGAAGTTCAATTTTTATATCTGGGTTTTTTAGAATTCCTGTGTTTTATATGAGTTGATTGCTGGCCCACTGTATAATCCCCATTTCGCGAGGATCAGCGCACCTCTTTTCATCTGGACTCTTTTTTGACCTGTTCGACCTGGGTAACATACGCACCTCTAGGTTCATGTAGGCAATTAAGCCACTACACCTAGGGGAGAACTCATCTACGAAGTGGAGATACTTTGTACAGTTGTAAATTTTCGATTCTATTTCTACACTGACCGGCAAAAAAAACGACCATCATAAAATATTTTACAAAAACGAATCTAAAGACACATTTCAAGTCGACATGGAAAGTTTTTAACGAGATTAAGAAATTTTTGTTGTTTACGCATCAGCAGTTCATGTATTGTCTTTGATGATTTATTTGTCTAAAATCAAGGAGACTGTTGAGATTGTTGCGCGTATTGTTGGTTTAATTGAAGATGGTCGTAGCCAACGTTACGTGTCTCGTGCATTGGGAATACCCGTACCACCGTTCAGGATGCCTGGAACAGGTATTTGGGGACTGGCAGCTGCACTAGGAGAGCAGGATCCGGAAGAAGAAGAGCAACAACTGCAGTTGATGACCGTTTTGTTGTGCTCAACGCACTAAGGGATTGAAGATAAACGGCTGTTTAACTTCAACATCGCCTCCAAACAGCTCGTGGAGTTGAAGTAAGTGAGAAGGACAATAAGGAGAAGGCTTGTTGAAGGAGACCTAAAGTCATGGAGACCTGCAACAGGCCCAGAATTGTTACCAAAACATCGTCGAGCACGGTTGGAACTTGCATGACTTCAATCAAACTGGACTCCTCACCAATGGAGTAAAGTTCTCTTCACTGATGAATCGCGCTTTTGTCTACGCTCGCCTGACGGTCGCAAAAGCGTGTGGCGAAGATCAAATGAATGGTACATAGACTGCACCATTTCCGAAAGGCGATCCATTAATGGTGGCTCTGTTATGGTGTGGGCACGTATTTCGTCTGAGCCACATACCGAAACTTCTTTTTGTGAAAAATGGGGCTTTAAATGCCCATCGATACGTGGAAGACATTCTGCATGAAGCTGTCGTGCCCTAGTCTCACTTTATTGGAGATGGATTCACTCTAATGCACGACAATGCCAGACCACAAGTGGCACGAGTAGTGACTCACTTCTTAGACGAGGTCGGAATTCAGAGACTTAACTGGCCAGCATGCAGACCTGATCTCAATCTCATTGAGCACTTATGGGATCAACTTCACAGAGGCATTCGTCGTCGCCCGGCTTTGCCAGAAACACTGCAAGATTTAAGAGCAGTGCTTTACGAAGAATTTGAAGCAATACCTCAAAATTCGTTGACACATTTGATTGATTCGTTACCTCGACGTTTAAATGGTGTCATTCGAGCACGAGGAGGTCATACGTGTTATTAACCGTTGCCAGTAACTTAACTGAAGACATTTCTTTTCAGTTTTTAAACTGCCGTTTTTGTTTTTCCCATTAAACTTAATTTTGTTTAATCTCGTCTTTCTCTTGAGTAATTTTTATGTTTTTTTGTCAATAATGAATGGTCTTTCGATATAAAGTACATCTCAAATTAAATAAACCAGTATGTCAATGGTTTTGTTACATATTTTAGGGTGTCCGGTTTTTTTTTTGCCGGTCAGTGTTTTATATTATTATATTATTTGTTTATATGTATTATTATAATTTCACGTAAAAATATTTTTGAATAATTTAGTCGAATATATCATGAATATCATTTTGCAAAACATTTATTATATTATTAAAATCAAAATGTAACACATAAATAGCTATACCATCTTTCAAGAAAAAAGAAATTTTATTTCCGATTTTTTAAATTGGCTTACATTTTGAACAAGCTTTTGTAGGAGAATTTTATTAGGAGAGATTTATATTAAATAAGGCAGTTTAAATACAACCCATATGACACATAACTCACGACGATTCCTGGCCAGGCAGATAAAAAAGGCAATTTAACCTCGGTTAGTGTCATCGAGGATATTTCTTCGTCGTTCGATCTCTCCCCTATTAAGTGTCCTTCTTATTATCAAAGCCTACGGCCATCCAATTTCGCATCGGCCAAGACGCATTTTCATCGCAAAGGTTAAGGATTACGTTCTCGTTTGTGCAAAAGCTTCTTGTAATTGTTTTTCTTTGCCGATATAAATCCATTAATCCATAAAATGCCTAAACTTAAATTAAAACTGAAGGCTTTGATCGCATAATGCTTATCTAAAATATTATACAGTTTGCAGCTCAGTTTGCCGCGTTGAGACTAAAGTATGCATTAGATGCACGTATGCGGTATATTCCCTAAGAAACTTTGCAGGGAGGATTATTAATGGTGGCAGGTTTAATGGCTGCAAGTTGGGGCAACGAACTATCTTCTCCCTTAATTGGTTATCACACATTCATTTAGTTATTAAACACTAGCCAACGAAAAGTTTTATAATTGTTTCACCAACCATTAATATGAGATATTTTTGCATGAAATATGGAGTATGTAAGAGGTAAGGGTAATTTTTGAATAATAATGCGGGGTGGAACAGTTTTGAAATAATTTCCATGGGAAAAGTACCTCAGGAATACAAACAAAAATACATAAATAATAACAAAGTAATTGGAACTGTACCCGTTGTTCAACTCTGATTCTTTCATTTTATTATTCAAGTTTCATTATCAGAATGAAATATGCTCGCCTCGTGGAGTAACGCCGCCAACTTCTAGTTACTAAATCAGTTTCTGATGGAAATTTTGCTACTGCTCGGATAAAGCAATCGTAAACTCAACGTGGTCGCTCCAACTAATTTGCTTTTCATGTCGCAGTTAATTTTGAAGTTGAAGTCAGAAGGCTGGAAGCTTCGGTTCGATTTATTTAATATGTGAGGCCATAACCAGTGATCAATATAAAAACGAATTAGCGTAGACGTTGGAATTTAAATGCATATCTTGGATAACGTCATATTAATACTAATTGTCAATCAATTGTGACATAAACAACACGCCGCAAGTGTTGTTTAACGTTAGTCACTCAGTTTTTCGTAAAATTCAAAAGTATATTGATGCAGGCAGTGGTCATTTTATGCATCTGCTTTAATTTTTTTAAAATCAAACGTTTTTCTTGCACTGGATGTTTTAATTTCAAATTAAGGTTAAGTCCGAATAGAAACATCAAAAGTGACTGAAAGAACGTTCGATGAACTAAATGTAGACATGCATGTTTGGTTGCATCGCCAACTGTAATTCGTTTTTCATTTGATCAGTTCTTATTTTTCTCTTAATTCTAATTTACATGTAGCATTAACTAAACAAACAAATTGATGTATAGGTACATTTTAAGGGTATTAACAAAAAGAAAAGATGTGGAATTGCAACATAATAGGCGTCTTCCTTTCATAAGTGATCCGCAACTGAATTATTTGCGCATAGTGGTTTCGTCTATTCTCTTTTGCCTTTTAATAATATAGTTTACTCGGTTATTCTAGCATTCCAGTTTTGTCTTAAGAATGAATCCTTGCACTCGTTTTAGTCGACTGACATCTTTTAATATTCCCCGCCGTCCTTTCCTCAAGCAAGTGTAAAACGAGATCTCATGCAAACGTTGCGGAAGAACTCGATCCTGCGGCTTTGAGGATATATTTTCGAGTAAGTCGTCCGCGAAACGTAATATTCCAACCCTTTTAAGCTGAATTAAAATTCTGCTCTTCTCGAGTAACGCAGACGGCCTCCAAAGGGTTGCTGATGCTCAAGGATGTTTTAATAAAATCGTAGAAAGGGAGCATTAGTGCGGTGCTCGTTCTTACACGCTCAAATTACGAAATTCTCGTTCTTAATCTACATAATAAATTCAAACTGTTTGATTCAAATGAATAAACAATTGTCAATGAAAAATGTAATTGGAACAAATACTTGTCTTTCAAGCAAACTACAAGCGACTGTGTAATTGTGCAATCTTCATTAACAATTAGTACAATTTAATTAACATAATAAAAGTTGCTTAATATATCCTGTAACTAATGTCACGGAAAACGGTAATTAAGTTTTCATCTTAGCAGAGAGTTGTTGCGAGGTATCAAGTTTCCTGAAGGCTGAGAGTAGAGCAAGGATAAGTATTTCCATTCGGATTCGAAACTTTCTTCGACGTTGAAAGGAACTTTGCACCCATACTGAAATACTGGCGGTGCTTAATGTCACTTACGTGTAATTAAAACTTGCCGGATGTTAGACAGCGTTATCCTATTAATTTAACTCGGTAATGCTCAACTGAAACTTTGGTGTTTGACAAGAGGCCTTATTTTGTGCTGGCGGGCAAAAACACGTCACTAAATTAACAAGAACTTTGACCGAATTAATGTACACGGTTAAGCTGTTAATCATTTTGAAAATTGTTATAATTTTATATTTTTCGGACTTTATAATTTATTTGGAAACATATTGTAAGATTAGGTAAAAAAATCGAAAGTACTTTTGGTAATCAGATAAATAGGTTGCGAAACAACAAGTTTGATAAACATGTACTTCGTGATTTTTAAGACTTATTTTAATTTCCAAGCTTAAAATGATAAAAATTCCACGTTTAAATTGGAAGCTTTCTTTCTTTTTTTGAATAATTCATTAACGACTGCACATCGAAACTATTCATTTGATTTGTTTCAGTTTCCTGAATCGAATCCCAAAAGCAAGGGCGTTACTTTTGAGGCACTTGGTATATCTCTGTGCGGATGAGAAAGCTTCCCATAAAACGCGTTTCATCACAAATCGTTTTGCTCATACGCGAACGAGAAAGTGAAATTTAATAATATCAAACCGCGGCCGTCACCTCGGCGACGTCGACGACAATAGCGCCGGCGCTCATTTCACGACACGTGAACTTTAATAAACTTTTTGTCACGTACCTGCGGCGGACACAATATGTTCATGGTGTACTCGATTTCTTGTTGAAGGTCGGTGCAATCCAGTAGTCCCTTGAGTACAACGTGCCCTATTAGATCGTGCCTTGAAAAGCGATCGAAGTCGTAGACTGAGAACTGGAGGTACCGATGCTTCAATTCTTCATATGATACGCTGAAAGTGAAATTAACAAATTAAAATACACACAATTTTTCTATAACATTTTTCTGTGGTGACTGTGATCTTTTCCCGAATTGTTAATTTTTATTCAAACGCAGATACTATTACTATAAACGAAGATACTATTAATTTACCTAAATATGAACGTTTCGTTAAATACTGGATTCAGATTCTTCCTGTGCACCTTAGTTTGGAACTTCTTCTTGCGATCTGGGAGGAGGTAAATTTTAACATATGGATCACTGCTGCCAGAGACGTCCTTAATTGGTAAATCTCTAGATTCCAGGACCTGAGAACAAGATATTTTCTTAAAAGCGCCGCGTCGGCAGGCGAAAACTTTGCGAGGGAGCGTAAAATGCGGAACGACGTAGTAAACCGTTCTTTTACTAACGCCTTCCGAGATCACATTTTCCAGTCTAAAATGAAATGACTTTTTAATGGGATACGTTATTTATTCCGGCGCATGTTTCACCATGAAAAAGTTGGATGTATAGACTTCACAAAAAATGCGTAATGAAAAGTTTAATGCCCGTATGCGCAGACAAATTTCAATGTAGACTTAAGGAAAGTGATACTAAGGAAAGCTAACTTTATATCAAATTGTGCGTCGCACAGACATTTTTCAAAGGAAAAGTTTACTTTTGCCTTAATTTCTAAGCTTATACCTAATGACGTAATGACATAAATCAAAATTCATAAATCATTCAGAGATAGTAGGTTTGTTCCATTGGGAGGTGCTGAATAGTTCGGAATCGTCAAAAGCATGCATTCATCAAAGTTGTGCACTTGATGGCGCTGTCATTACTTTGGTGGGCTACTGGTCAGAACCTCCTAATGGGACAAACTTATTGTATGGAGTTCGGTATTTTCTGTACTTAATTCCGGTTAATCACAATATTTATTTATTTTTTGCCTAAAGTAAGCAATACATGATTCAATAATTACTTGTAAAAAATGTGATAAAATGCATGCATATAGATAGTAAAGTTTTGGAATTAAAATTTAAAAAACTGATAGTATTTCAATTATAGGAGTATTATAATTAAGTAATGAAAGACTAAAGAGAAAGAAAGGGCATGATTCTTTAGTCCGATTTTCAACATCACAACGGCTGTGAATATCATTCGAACAAAAAGTTAACTTTTATCTTTTCTAACATAACACGATACAAAATTGTCACTCCAAACTGCCATTGTACGCCGTCAAACCACATTCAAAATCGATATTAAAACAGATCGCATGCGGATATGTTTACAAACACCACGCCACCGTAATGGAATTCTCGCGAGATATAAACACACGCGAAGCTGTAAAACAAAGAACCCGCGGATCTGCCGCGATGGCACCTAAATTGGAACATTTCCACACGCCCTTTTCGTAAATGGCTGGAACGGCAATCGCTTCAAAAAGAATTCTCAATTGTACGCGACGTCGTCACGTCAAATAAAGCGCCGGAAATGAGCGACTGAAACGCTTTTGGCTTTTGTTTGAAACGAATGTTACAATTGCAAGCAATGCATTTATGTGAATCTAAAGTTTGTTATTGAACTTTCCGTGTATGATTGAAAAAATATTCGATTAAAGTTCATTTTTTCAATTATATTCCTGTTGTCGTTGTATATTTTATCAAGTTTAGAATTTAGGAAAGTTTACGCATTTTCTATGTATCCGTAAAACACGAGCACGTTTGTTTATTTTGTCTATGGTTTGGTAATATGATACGGGTATATGCGTCAGGCAGAGGGATGGAAGGAAAGAAAGATGCTAGCGCTTAGTCTCGGCACAGTCATTGAGGGCTAAACGTGTTGATAATGTTGCGCTAATTACACAGACGGGCTCGCGAGTGTTGCAATGAATTGCAATGACATGTGATGAAGGGTGATCGCTCTTTATTCGCCGATGGTCGGAGAGAGTAGGGGATCATTTCACTTGTATACGACATTTCACCATGTCCGCCGGCAGCAGAGGCGTGAGTAGTAAATGCCGGAAACACAACTAGTTGTATACCTGACCACCTGAATTGCCTTGTGCTTTCAAAAACGGTCATGACTTGGTGTTGACTGTGCTTAGGCCGGTGTAGCAACACTATAGGAGGCAGTATCACCAATGATTTTGAGAACGTACGCTCAGAAGGCAAGGTATGCTAATATCCACCTGGGGTTTGTTTTTATGCATGCGAAGTACGAAGATGGACATTCGACGACACCTTCTCCGTGAATTTGCATCCCAGCAGAGAGCTTCCGCATCTAGAGTCGCCGCTGGAGAGGGCGATAAACATTCACTCACCCTTTGGTTAGATCTCTCTTTCTCGACCACTGCGGAGCTGAGGGTAAACGTCTGGTAAAACATCTGGGCTTTGCTTTTCGATTCGATAAGGATGTCATGCAAAATTACAAATAACCATTTACGAGCATAAAATACGTAAAAATCAAGCCTATAGGACTTATTTACTCAACGGGGCCCTCTCCCGGCCCCGTTGAGTAAATAAGTAGGACTAAATAAGTCCTATAGGCTTGAGTAGATGCTCGTAAATGGTTATTTGTAATTTTGCATGACATCCTTATCGAATCGAAAAGCGAAGCCCAGATGTTAAGACGTTTACCCTCAGCGCCGCAGTGGTCGAGAAAGAGAGATCTAACCAAAGGATGAGTGAATGTTTATTGTAATTCGGTCCTCTGACATTGTTATTAGTCGAAAATGTTTAACACAAAAAAAATATCCTACATTCCGATGGATCAATTGATAAATTTAAGAACTTTTATAGATCCAGTTCCTTTTAATTTTCGTGAAACAGATTAGCCGCTTGCAGGTAGAGGTCACGTTGTATTCTTAACTTAGACTGAATCCGATCAAAATATTGACAATGTAATAATTAATGCTAATGGAATTTCTTAAATATAAATCAACGAAGTGAACTTTTTGCATGTGTCGGCACCGTTACGCTCCTATTATGATCCGGTCTAATGGACAGAACCTTTACAGTTGAAAATAAAATAATTAAGATAAAAATAACAATATACCATCTTTGTTATAAACGTTTTCATTAAGACGCCTTGGCTTGAACCAAATTAAAAGTTCTATTTTTTCTGGGATAATTCTTGTGCAGTATGTTAGAGAGTATCTATAGTCTGTGCAGGACAAGCTTCTACTTGAAATATTTCATATATGTTAATGAGCAGTAAGTAATCTCCCGTCTCAAATCAATATATTTGGGTCAATGATGTTTACGTATTTTTACGACTTTGCGGAAGTGACTTTCTTCAAGGATTGTAATATTATTCGTTCAAAATTTACTTCAGCTCCTCATCAGTGGCGAATTTCTTACCACCAATAAATATCTTTAATTTGATACTATTCATAATTCACGTAACTCTTGGATAACGATGGTACTTAAATGGACAGACGTACTGTCATGATGAAGCAGCGCTTTCTTTTTAATAATTCCTGGAGGTTTCTCAATGATAGTCATTTTTAAGTGTCTTAAAAGTTCTGCAGAGTATGCTTCGTTTATTATCTTGCTTTTATCCAGATAGTCTACGAGTCTATTATATTCTTCTCATTCCAAGAAACATGCTATCACTGAAAAGTATTCTTGCCTTCTTCTGAGCAGGTTGTCCATGCTTTGTTCACATTTTTTTTATTAATGTTTCGATTCTGAGTGTCTTCATGTTTTATCACAGGTTGCAAATCGTTGCAAAAAATCTGTTGTGTTTCGCTTAAAAATCTGCAAACTGCACCCATTTGTCGAGTTCTTCGGTAAAGTGTAAACCATCCGTTCCATTGAAATGCCCATAGTGTAGGCCAGTGGTCTGAAACTCAAATTGCATGCGGGCCGTCAGTTTGAGACCACGGGTGTAGGCCATCCATCGGAGATCATCCATTACCATGTCATGAAGTTTATCGAAAAATTCCGGTGTTGTAGCCGTTTTAGGTCGTCCATTGCAGGTATATCTTCCAAGTCTATTTTGTCCTGTTTAAAACCATTTCCCCATTTCCGGGTGGTTGTTCATGAACCGCGGCAAAGGTCATTCCTTTCTTCAAAAGATATTTGATAACAGCATGATACTCAACGTTATCCATTTTCATTGAATCTCGTATAATGTAAACTTCAAATAGATATTAACGTGAAACAATTTATCACAGCCAAATCAAATTTCACGTAACTATTATTGAGGATACATCAACATCCAAAACGTGAATTATAATAATATATTTGAAGTAGCAACATCTTACGATCGCTTTTTGACCTTGCAGTAGGATTGACAAATTGAAGCCAGTTCGCTACATAATAAGTCATCACATGCAAAGCGGCCATGCTTGCTGTCAAAGCACATGAGAATTAAAAAAAAAATTGTGCAAATCGGTCTTGATTGCAACGGATTCCTCGAGCAGGCTCTGTACAGCTGTTTCAGGCCTAGTTGGGCCTTCGTCAGCAGAACCGTAGCTCGAGAACTCCACTGCAAACCAAACCGATCTGTCCAGGTTATTCGCCAATGCGATGTGAAAGTAATGAACATTTTAAGTAGTAGGTCAAAAAGCGATCGAAAGATGTCGCTACTTAAAATGTTCATTACTTTCACATCACATTGGTGAATAACCTGGACAGATCGGTTTGGTTTGCAGTGGAGTTCTGGAGCTACGGTTCTGCTGACGAAGGCCCAACTAGGCCTAAAACAGCTGTACAGAGTCTGCTCGAGGAATCCGCTGCAATCAAGACCGATTTGCACAAATTTTATTTATAATAATATAATATTACGACTATAATAATTTATTTTTTTATAATTATTTGATTGAAGACATGTGTTGAACTACAACAGAAAAGGTCCTGAGATATGGCAGCATGTGCAAAGTTGTAAAATATTTTCGATATAGCGAATGGCTATTTGTGTATATTGGGACTATATGTAAAGTTGAAAGGGTGCCATAGTAGTAGAATTTCATATTATAACCCCCATAATATGGGAAGGGGGTTATGTCTTTATAAAGAAAATTGAATACCGCGCCTCTCTTCAAGTGGACTCATCGTCGTTGTACGATTCCAAATAGAATCGGCATTTCATTTCATGTTATCCTGTATAGTCGTTCACTTCAAAACTGCTGTTTTGGCATCAATATTTACATCAAGGTCTTATACGGACGATGGATAAACAATTTAGGCTCGGTTTTTCAATTACTAGTTTAATGAGTTGGGTGCTATTCTATATGTATAGGATTCGAAAGTGAATTCACCTTGACAAAGCAAAAAGTCATTTTGCTAAATGTCAGTAAAGTTAAATTAATTTGATTAATATCTCTTTTTCTTTTTCATACACAAGTTTAATTTTAACTTCCAGTTTATTGCCATGAGAATAAAAATTTTCAGAATTGGTTACTACCGGAACTAAGCTGTAACTGAAAAACTGGGCCCCACATGACCTTATCCGGCAATAGCTATTCAGTGATCGTAAATCTGTCTCTTAGAGTCAACTATCTTAATGATCTGTTACGTCTTTTAGGCCTAGTGCCCTAGCTCGTTTTTTTAAACTTCTAGAAACCATCCTCGTCCCGTTCGCTTGACAGTTGGGACACGGTCTAGGTGCTCGGCAATTTCTAGAAATAACGTTCGACTTTCTCGAAACATAATAAAATCTCTATGAAATTTACGTAACTAATTGAACTACACTCATCTTCTTCTACTACTGTTATTTGCATATTGTTTCGAGCACATAATGTGAAAATAAGCAATACAAACGGAAAAAATTGAACCACATTTGTGTAAAACAAAAAAATAAAAAAAAACTCAAAAGTATACTTAATAGAAATTTTTATCATGTTATTCTATAAAGATAAAAGCTCGTAGTTGACTCACCTTTACGATAAGTCCTTCGACGTCCTTATCGTAACGCAGTGCAAAATGGAGTTTACCGCAATATTCCATTTCAGGACCCGCACTGTCTGCAGAAGACTGCCTCACTAGATCTCTCTTGTAGAGTTCGGGCTGTAAGAGATGAGAGAAACACAAATTTTGAGAGAAAAGTACCTATATTTGATGAGTTTATGAATCAATGAAACTTAGGGAGATTGAATGTTATTTATGTCGAGTAACAAAATCGGGAATGTGCAATAAAATTAAGCACAGTAATTATTTTATAGTTTGTACATTTCAAAAATAATATTTCTGCCAACCTGTAAGGCAAGTTTTCGGTTTTCGTTTCAGTCTGTTTCGTATTTTATTCCGACAAAATTTATTTGTTTTTTACGACCACTTTAAACTGTAAAATTTCAGTGTGATTAATTTTATTGCACAGAAGTGTACATATTACAATATTGATGACCTAACGATAAAACTATATAAATTTATAGTCAACTCTCATTTCGTCGTTATCTCAGGCTCACAGTCAGGGTAGTACTTTCCCATCTATAGAAGCAGGTGTGTATATATAAAGAAAACGCTGCTTTAAATAACTAATACTTAATGAAAAATTGCATAATAAAAAACATATTTGAAACTTGGCAGTGCAGTACGATGTATTGACTGGCCAGGTCTTTCGGTTTAACCCCAATAAATTATATTCTATATCAGAGATCTTAGACAACGAAACAGAACGTGAGGGAAAGAATAAAAGCATCGTTTGCAAGAGTAACTTCAGCGATGCTTCGAAACGTAAAAAGAAGTTCTATTCGGAGATTAAGAAAATGTATTGCCGAGGAGCATTTGTTAAAGCAATTAATTCTGCAAACTGCTAATATTTTAGTGTTACCAGAAATTTTATGGATAATAAGATGTCAACTCTTATTTATAAAGAATCGTCTATGAAACAACTTCAAATGTAATATGACGAAGTCGTTTAACGATCATGGCATTCTCTACATGGCATTGCTACAAGGTAATACGAGAAAAAGTTTCTACGAGCATACATTTTTCTTAAACTGCAAAAGATAAACGCTGTAATGAAATGTTAGGAAAACTGAAAAAAATATCGACTATAAATAAAACTTCGTAAACATCCTGAATTTAAACTGTTTGAGGAATTTGATAATAGACACTAATTTTTCGATTTTGGCATATTCATAGGCCAGTGGTCAGTGTGGTGTGGTTTTTGTTCCACATTTCATTTATGACCTGTATACATACCTAATCATCACTCGAATACATTTTGATTTTTCTCTGCAAAATACAGGGTGGGGCCTAGAAACTTCGTTTTTTTTGAAGGTGAATAAAATAAAAATTGTAGCTGATATGCATGTTTTTTTTGTTTTATATTGAAAGAACATAATTTCAAATTTTATATCATGCAGTTTTAAACCAAACAACTGTAAGGTGATGTCCACCGTTTTCTATACACTGATGCAACCGATTTCTGAAGCTCTTCTTTACGCGATCCAATATCTCCACCGGAATTTAATAAGATTTTTCAATTGAAGCAGGGTTGTAGGGCGGTGTTTGTAAACCTCTGCTTTGAGGTAACTCCATAAAAAAATCACACAGCGATAGATCGGGCAAGCGCGGCCCCCACGGATTGTCACCTCGATTCGAGATGAGCCGTTCGAGGAACATTGTCTTAACAACTGTCATCGAAACTCTAGCCGTGTGGGCCGTGGCACCATCCGTGAACCACACGTTTTGTAGGCGCATTTCTTCAAGAGCTGGCTCAAAAACGTTTCTGATCCTATCCACATACCGCTGAGAATTGACGGTAATTGCTTGATTGTTATCCTCAAAAAAATATGGACCAATAATTCCAACTCTTGACAACGCACACCATGCTGTCATCTTATCACTGTGAAGTGGCTTCTCATGGAGCTTCCTAGGGTTTTTACTACACCAATAGCGCATATTCTGCCTGTTCCAATAAAGTTTCGCACGCCGTTATTCGATTCTGTAAATCACGTGGTAACAAATCTTGCACAACAACCATCTTGTAGGGATGGAAATGAAGATGCTTGTGAAGAATTAGACGCATTGAACGACTGGATATTCCTAAGGCGGCTGCATGTTTGTGAGTGGAGCGTTTCGGAGATCTAAAATTGATTGGCGAACTGCCTCCACATTTTTTGGAGTCGTAACAGTCCGTCGTGGTCCTGGGGTTTTATTCAACACGCTCCCGGTTGTTCTGAAAGCCTATATCCACAAAATGATCGATTTCCGGTCGGGAATAGGACCTCTGGGCTGAATTCCAAAGCGAGTACGGAACGCGCGCTGCACCGCCACGTAGGAACGGTTCGAAAAATACGCCTCCACCGCAAACGCACGCTGCTCCTTCGTCCACCTCATGTTTTCGATCAGGTCTTTTTAATGACCTCTCCTGCCGTCACAATGCACGTTCGTAAAACGTTCGTTTGTCTATGTACCAACTTGATCGAAAACATCATCATCATCTCGAATCGAGGTGACATTCCGCGGGCGCCACGCTCGCCCGTGTGATTTTTTTATGGGGTTACCTCAAAGGAGAGGTTTACAAACACCGCCCTACAACTCTGCTTCAATTGAAGAATCTAATTCGGCAGGAAATAGCCCGAATTCCGGTGGAGATATTAGAACGCGTAGAGAGGAGCTTCAGAAATCGGTTGCGTCAGTGTGTAGAAAACGGTGGACATCACCTTACAGATGTTTTGTTTAAAACTGTATGATGTAAAATTTGAAATTATGTTCTTTCAATGTAAAACAAAAAAAAACATGTACATCAGCTACAATTTTTATTTTATTCACCTTCAAAAAAAGGAAGTTTCTAGGTCCCACCCTGTACAAGCTCACACAAAAATCACTTCTAATTTAAATTTGCGTAGAATGTATTGTATAATTAATGCTTGTAGAGCTAGTTTTAAGTTATTATAATTAAAGCTTTGTTATTTGAATCAAATATATGGAGATGAGCGTCGAATGAAAACATGATCCGAGGGAAGGACTGCTTTGTAAAGTTAATGTATGTGACACGCGTTTCCGAGGCACACCCTACGTTGGTTGGTAACACTAGCTGATGAAAGACTCTGGAGATAGCACACAGAATACGTTCATGTAGCAGGGCAGTGAAAATTAGAAGGGTTGACGTTAACATTGCTTGAGTTTGTATTACATCTGATGTCTTTAATTATAATTTCTTTTTTAATTTGCTTGAGTAGTAATGTCATATTCACTTGTATAAAAAAAACTTACCTTAATGAGACCGACAATGCTAGTTTCGCTTTTATGCTCTAAGCTACATATGCTAAATTGAATGGTTGAAGGCATCTCGAGGCGGTGCGACAGCTGTCTTTGGAACGTCTGATGTCTGGTCGGAACAATGGGCAATGTAGTTTGACGTAGCACCTGAAACAAGAGTTAAATACCTACCATAAATCATGTTCTGCAAGAGATACGACCGAATTTAACAATAAACGCTGTGCTCATCATCTTGGACACGGTGAATTTTAACTATCCCTAATTCCTGTAATGATATCAGTCATAAAGACATTATGATCGATTATGCGCCGGTGAAATAATAAAATCGGATTTTAGACTTTAACAAATGTTGTAATCGAAATAACATCGTGATTTGTGTCTTTCCTGTTTCCAATTAAACACTTGGAAATTAAATTATATAGGCTCTCGTTTAATTGGGACGTGAACAATTTAATTATTGGCTTGTCTGTAGCTTCCTGATCTTCTTATTTCCTAGACGAAACTTTGCTGTATAATTTTATTAGCTTTACTTACAAATTGACTAATATCGTAATTAACGTAACGTAGATGGACACCCGAAATACCTACAAAATTCCAACCTATAATTTTGCGTATAATTTTTAAAACATGATAATGCTGTAGAATCTTTTGTTGGTCATGATGTATTGTTCTAAATTGGAATTTATGCGTGCGTGTAAGCCTGAGTCGGTTAATTTCATAATTGAGTGGCGTGGAAAAATAAGGTAATTACAGGTGCGAGTTAGGTTCAGTTATGGTTAATTAAATAATGTAATACCTTGATTTTAGGCACGCCAACGTCTAACTCGATAGGCACACAATTTGGCCAGTAAAATGCCACCTTAATTGAAATTCTCGTAATCATATCACGTAAATATATTGCTGTACTAGCTAATTATTATATTAGGCTATTAATTAAATAAAATTTATCTCGAATTATCCTAGGAAACAGAAGTAACTATCATAGATTGAACTGTATAGGTGCTGTGATTATCGCAAGACCTGTCAAAATATAAAATTTAGGTTATGCGAAGGGACTGAATTCAAACAATTTATTTAAATATATTTTCTTAGAATGAAGATATTATTTACAAAATATCTTTTTGCATTAGCCACTCGCACCAACAAAATGTGTCGTCTAACAACTGAAATTAACAAATAAAAGCTAGATCTCGTCCAAATACGAACATTTAGATGTTAATCGAATCCATTTTTTATATATAAAAAATTGATTATGGAAGCTATGACATACTTTTTGTTGAAGACCCGATACAAACATATACAGTTCGTTAAGTGGATCTTTTTACGCACGTCATTGAAAAACGGCACTATTACATCCAATTTTTATACGTAACTATTGTATCTAGCTACATCATTCGTTAGGATTGCAAAAGAAACGTCTTTATACGAATGTTTATAAAGTAAAACTTACGATTTATTACTTGGCTTGAAAGTATTGATATGTTTCTTACGGAAAAAATGTACGACTTCCGTAGAAAGATCCATCTGTTGGCGGATTTCACAAACGTTACTTAAATTTAATCATCCGTTAAAAGTAAACGTTGCTATGGTTACATGTGTTGAAGGTATAGGAATGACTATTCTTAATCGATGATTAAAGTTAAGTGATGTTTGTGAAATCCAGTGTGTATATAATTATACATAGCATTAAGTTTTTATTTCTCCAACAAAAAGAAAGATTGAAGCAGCCTGTTGAATACACTTGGTAATATAAAAGCTGTGAGAATTCACAGAGACGTTAGACGGTCATTATAACAGATTTCAATTTAAAAATCATTAAATAGGTACATCGAAGAACTTCATTAAACTGTCTGATCGAGTGACTAAGGAACGAGAACGTCTATAAGGCATAAATAATGAAAATTCCGTCGCGCTCGTAATGGAAATATACTGCGGCCTCGTGCAATAAATCTCCGAATACTTTTCTTTTATTTTTACAATCAATCAGCCCTGTCAATCAGGGTTGTCTTCCAAAAGTAACCCGGCTTTGCGGAAACGCTTATTACATAGTGAAGGGCAAGGGCGTGGGGGCCATCAATCCTTGTACCCTTCTTTCGTAATTCGCAGAAATGGATTTAAGCTGGCGCAATTAACATGAGAAATGGGAACAATTCTGAGAGGTAATATGAGCACAGAAGGGACGCTCAGAAATCTTATGTAGGGCGATTATTGAATAGAATGTTGAACGAATAGAAGATAACACAGAACATGGGAAAAATGTTAGAAACATTTTTTTGTATTTTAGGTTTCCAGAAATAATTAATGAAATGAAAATAAACGACACGTTTGCTGGTATAATCGTAATTTTGTATAATTTGGGTCTCATGTCAGTTTTGATTTAATATGTTAGTGGTTTTCTCTTTAGGGTCCTTACAGCAAGGCCTGTCATATTACCGGACGTAAAATTTCGTGGAGACAAGGAGGGCTGCGCTAATTTGGAAACATGTACTGTCGGTACTTTCTTCTGCTGGGTGCGTTAGTCTGCTTCAATTTATTTATTTATAGTACATAAATAAATTTCACTTTCTTTGTTTTTGTAAAATTTACAAGTGCCAACAATCCTAGTAGTATTTACATATTAAATTGCTAACAATTTTAAATTATCAGCATCGGCATCAAGATTATTATCAGTACTTTTACTCATTGCTTTACTTGTAGAATATATTAGGTAACAGATTTTTTAAAGGAAAAGAAAATAGATTTAGATTTATAACTGATAAGTTATGTATTAATATTATTAGCAGTAGTATTTTTTAGAACATATTTCCAACGTGGGGCCCGACTGTCGTGTTTGCAATTGTGATCAATACCTTGTGGGTCGAGAAAAAAATACTTAGTGGATTGAATATATTTGAGAAGAACCTATTGTTAATATGTACTGTTAGGCACACGTATAAATAAGCGGTTTCAGCGACACAAGCGAATTGGCAAGTTAAATTAAGTGTAAAACGCGACACAAATTATCCAGATAATTTACATACTATCGTATGTACGTGAATTAATGTATTAAATTAATTTCGCATTAATTAACAACAACAGCATGCGCGAATCTGTTTGTGCATACAGACATGTTGGCGGATTACAAGCACGTCAACTGCAGGTGCATATTTCATGTACTTGGCTGAATCACGTTCTTATCGTTATCCAAACGCGAAAGCTTTTAGTTTAATTACACTTTATAGTTGTCCACAATGAGGAACGGTGCAAGGTGGCACATTGTGCATTTATTTGAATACTGTGAAAGGCGGTCCTTGCAAAGCCAACGCGGATTTTCTCTTCTGGCCTTTGTAACGTTGACTAATGTAGAGAATGTCAGCGTAATTAAAAGTTAGCCGACCAGCATTTGGAATACTGGATTAAGTTTACGTAGGGATTCATAAAACATATATCTATCTGTTCTTTGTACGTAGAAGGACGATTGAATATCGTATGTAGTCTTGGGCTATAACGTGTGGCTGGCGTCTTTCACGTTACGTATTTTCAAAGTCACTTTTTTTTTACATTTTCCACATATATGTTTTTGGTTTGGTTTGGTTTCCTCATTTTCATTACCTATAACTGTTTGAATTCAAAGAAAATTTACAAATTCTTTTGCATTTTGCTGATTTATATAATTGTTGATTTTTCCCCTTTTTCTTTATATTTTTGCATTGCTTTACGTCGTAATACTTTTTTCTTGACTTTCTACAAATTTTATAAACCATGTACTTACATATTTAATACCTATCGTTGTTGGCAGATGGAAGGAACATACGGTTTTACAGAAAGTGTAAAGGGGTAAAGTAATATAATTTTACAATATGACTGGAGTTCATGAGACAGCCACCCCTTTTATGACTGTGTAATTCGCTAAGTTGACATAATAATTTGGATAATTAAAGTACTGGGAGTGCATGTCCATGAATTTTAATCCATAACATTACACATTTGATTTCGTACGGTTCTACTTTAATTCGCAGACACATTCATCCCCTGTGAAAACGCGTGCACAACAGGCGGTCTTTAATGGCGAGGGCGAAGTCCACGAACGGGCTGTTAAAATTCTATTACCGCTCGGCCAAAATAACTTATGCATGCAAATTGTTATTTAACTGCGTGGATATGTAAAATACTGAAAGTGAAGCGCCCCTGGCTGAGCGTATTAGCGAGATTAATAATGGGGAATTATGTTGCAGGTTCTATCTTGAAATAGGGTCTCCGGAGTCGAGATAGCGCCCGGATAATAACGGCTCCCGCTTCTATTAATTGCGCACCTTTTCTAAGATTGGGGTCTATTAATAATACTTTGTTTCAATTAGGTGGTGTTCTATGACGGCCGGGAAATGGGAGCGTAATTCATCCACTGGACCCCTAATTGGGAGAATGCATTAAGAAAGTGGGTCGTGATTACAATAGGATCCGGTCGTTATTTGCAATTTGATTGGCTGTGAATAGAGGAAGTCTGCGCTGAAATGAAGAAGAACAGACTTAGCTGAAGTCTTTTGTCTCACTTCATATATTCGGATTAGTCTAAGAACATAAAATAAATAAGATACTAAGCCATTTTTCATTAAAAACTTTTCTTGATTTGCTTCGAGAAGTATTTGGAACTCATACTGGGGGAGTTAGGGATTTTATATTCGTCTATTCGTTCCAAGAAAACTTGATCCACTTTATTTTTTGTAATTGCATCTTCGTGTGTTGATTTTTAATTTTTTTAAAATCATTTCCGTATTTTTTCTTATAGGGTACTAGGGTAAAAGGTTCCTTGGTTCCTACATAGATTTTAAGAAAATGTTGTTTAATTTTTATATTCTATTACATTTGATAATCCCCTTTATTTTTTTTATTATGTCAGTAAATAAAATTCATTTGTAAAATCATTAAATCAAAATTCCTAATTGTTCCAAATTAATTTAATTGAATTTTGAATGTGTTTTGAGAATGTTTCCTTTTTAATTAATTTTCTTTTAAATATATTAGATTAAATATTTATGTTTGTTTATTCTTGCGATAGTCATTAATGCTAAGCAAAGCTCCCCTGCAATAATTAATGATCAAATTCATTTGCGGTCATATTCACTAAAGCTTGTGTAACAGCCTTGAACTTGGAAGAACCATCCAGAAGAGAAATATGAACTGTGTTATAAGAGGTAACCATGTAAAATCACATGTAGATTTTCTATTTAGATTTTTTAATATTTTCCTCGTTTCATGAGGTGGTGGCAGAGTTATTATTTTATTTTAAATATTTTTCTATGCTACTGTAAAAGAAAATTCTCATTTATAAACGGCCCTCTACGTATCGAATTATATTCAGTTTGTTTTTCTGTAGTCATTTATTGAGTTTATTAATGATTGTTATTTTTCTGCAAATTCTAATATAGGAAAAAGAAGAAATGCTATTTGTTGTTTCAGTTTGTTTGAAATTGTTTAGAAAACATGTTTTCTTTTGCACTGAAGTAGAAAAACTCGTCTGCCCTTAAATAATGCTTCTTCGTTATCGGTGCGGTCAGCTCGAACCCTTTGTTATCTACGCTTGTTCTGTTTTGTGGAAACGCGCAGTAATTTGTCACAATTTATCAGACTACCAACAGCCGTAGGTATAATTTACTGTTTTCAGCAAAGAAAGACTAGGTACTTTAAAACCAATCGTAATTATTATTTCAACTCATTAACAGTGAATTCTTTATTTTACAAAGGTATATTTTTCATATAGAGTTATTTTGTATTGTTTCTTAAAGCAATTTTTTTGGAAACGTCGAAGACAAGCAACATTAAACTCTTACCTTTTTGACTACGTCTTTGTGCTCCTGTACGTATTCTTGCTTTAAGGGTTCGGTTTGGAGATCGGGCAAGGAGTGGCTGATGCGAATCGCTGCCTGTTTCGAAAGGTTTTCATCAACGTCAGACGCATCTCTGCATGTTCTATCTAAAATCCATCTCCACGTAGCAGCGCATTGATAACTCACGGCAGCAAATAACACCAAAGCCATGGCAATGATGATGACACCGGCAGCGATTTGATATGTCAGAGTGTCCCTCCACTCGTCGTCACCTAAAAAGTAAAATACAAAAACATACATGAACACAATATCCACATTTTGCGTTACATTGCATATAAGAAAGTAATTTATTAATGATTAACAGAGAACTTATAATTAAAAAAATGTTACTAATTTTGTAGTGTTTTGCGGCAACGCTATATCATTGTATCAGACTTGAATGGGTGACCATCAAGTCCTTATACCTCTGTGGTCGGTCGGCACTCTTATACCGAAACGGTTACACATAATGCATATAATGTAACCACGAAACTTTGGAGATTTTAATAACATTAGTTTTGATATTGATATGTCCAGAAACATTTCAGGCAACTGCTCATCCATTTAGGAATTTCATCACGCAACCAAGATTAGTATCAATCATTCACATCTATAGCCATCAAACATATATATGGAAATTAAGCCCCCTCCCCATTCGGTGACACAAATCTGTAAACAGACTGCACGCGATGGACGTTAATATCACGGACATTCCTCAATTTCCTGTCAACCAATACACATAGTCGCCAGTCGCCACCATTGTTTGACCCGGACAGTTTCACGTGTCCTGCGAGCGGAGATTTATGGGATTCGAGGAGTCGGTTAACTTGAAGGGGTCGGTCGACTTTCGGAATTCAAGATTTTAGGTAGAGGGTTGACGTACAACGTCGGCTTTGTCCGACGGATCTCAAACCGCAAACGTTCGGTTTCGGAACGCCAGATCGTGCGTGCCGCAAATACTTGCCCGGAAGTATTATGCGTTGGGTCTAATCCGACGTGACGGCCAAGAAAATTCTTGTCGACAAAGCGCATTTACGAAAGCTGATTTAATTTGTTTACTTGAGTAAAATTCTGGAACGAAATGCTGTTTAAATAAATACATAATTCATTTTTACAAAAAAAAAAAAATTAACAGGTCAAGGAAAAGAAGATTTGCAGAAGAGATTTTCAAAACGTTGTAGACACAACCCAACAACATAACAAATTCACTAATAACAAAGAATGAGTGAGGTGTTTCTAGAAGAAATGAAATTACAGTAAATCAATTGTTGTTGATGGTACCTTTCTATAAAAATTCTAATCTTTATAAAGAGAAAACGAAAATGTTAGAAAAGGAGAAGTCAATATTTGAAAATATTACCATCAATGGAATTATGCATGTAATGCAAATGCTAACGCGTGAACAAAATAAAGTCAAATCTCAATTTGTGCACAATAATAACACCAAGAAACTGTGTGGCGCGTTAACAGACAGTGATTACCTTAATAAATGCAGATGAGAATGAAAATATCCAGAAGCATAAACACCCTTCAGGGGAGTAGGAGTGAACACTATTGTGTTTGTCAATCTTGAATGTGGGAGGAAATAACTACACGATTATTAAAAACTGGTTGGATGAATGCACTGAAAAAGAGAACATATAAAGTGTTTTTACAGATTCAAAGATCAAAGTAAAGTTGATGGAAACGAGATGGAAAGTAAAAGTGAAATTTACTCATTAATTGGAAACATGACATAGAACACTACACCCAGAGGACAAAAACACCAGGTGGATCAAAGTAATGGCCAGAGGGACTGATTCCACATGATAAGAGCAAAGGATTGTTGAATTTCTTAAAGATAAACAGTTTGCAATTTAAGAAAATCAATATTCAAAAACGAGAAAGAAAGAAAGAAAGAGCCAATCACCTGTCTCCATGCTAGTGGGAGACATCCAGAAAAAATCCATGACATCCAATACGTACTGAGAACTATTTAGGGTAAAAATAGAATCTTTACGGAAACAATTTCCCTTGATCCCGCAGTGTAAGAAATGCCAGGGCTATGGAGTTATGGACACACACAGAAAAATTGTTTCAAAGCATCAAGACGTGTCAAATGTACTGGACAATACTTGACTTGACTGCGAGAAACCGAAAAACAAACAGCTAAATGCGTCAATTGCAATGAAGCTCCTGCGGTCAACTATCGAGGACGCATGGTCGCCAAGGAACTCCAAAAGATCAGCAACGACACGTTGCGCAAGCAAAAGACAAACAAGGAAAGTCTGAACTTACCAAAACCAAAAACGCAGGATGAAAACTCCAACAACCAAGAATCGGCTGCTGGAAGTAGCAATAAAAAGACTGCTAATAACAATCCTAATGAATGCTGGAATGCTAATGGGCTAATACGACGAGCTCATGAATTAGAAGCATTCCTCTGGAACAATAAATTTGATGTGGCTTTAATCTCCAAGACAAATGACCAGAACAAATTATTGTAAAATAAGATGATATAAAGTTATTGGACCTCCCGGGGAAAGCCCAAAGCACTACGAATACGCTAAGTATGATACTCCAGAGATCCAAGCGACAGTTCAAATGGAATACAAGGATATCACAATTGCCTCAATATATTACCCAGCAGGGAAGTCAGCAAAGGAAGAACACTATAATCACTTTTTCCGGTCATTAGGAGATCGATTCATTATCGGAGGCGACTTCAATGCTAAGCACGCCGATAGGAAGACAAATGTACGCAGCTGCAAGGACAATGTCCTGCCATTTCTAATCAACTGGCAAACCAATGTACTGGCCTACGGATGGAGGAAAAATGCCAAGCCTAGTTGACTTCTAAGTCAACTAAGCATCCTCATACGTCAGCATTGGGGGGAAAGCTTTGATTTGGCAGCAGACTAATCAGCAATAGCACTCTCACTGATTGAATACGTTATTACTGAGCAGCAGCTTCTGTTGAACAAAGACTAATGCTAAACGTACCACTGAAATCAAAAGAGCAGCTACAATATGAAGTTGAAAAACTAATGGTTGCTCTGTAGCAATCTGTGTGGAACAACACCTCCACAATGAACCCAAAAGCCGCGGGCTTAAATTACATTAAGGAAATTGATATCTGGCACTTGGAAAAAGAAACACTCGTAAAAAATGACGGCAAATTTGATCCCCGGACGAGAAGCAATTTATTGCTAAACAGATTCTGCGAACAGCTCAAGAACGTAAGTTTTGGGAATTACCTTAGAGAGTTAACGATTGATGAAAGCCTGACTACTTCATGTGGAAAGCAACTAAGTATTTGAACAGACCTAAAAACCATTTATACTATTATTTAATAATTAATTTTAATAGGAGTAATAGTTGAAAAATTTTAAAATTATTTTTAAATTAATACAAAATCAGGAAAATATGGGACCTGCTCCTTATTCGAATATGTGTGAATTACTTTACCACGTGCGTCTCTGTAAGACTGGTCAATCGGTCAATTCAGATCTGCGATACACCGCTAGTGTGGCGGTGCGTAATCGACGTCTGGCCGACTAGACGGGCTTTTTTCCGCGACACTTTAGTTATGATCTAATAACCGCGCAAGGAACTTCTTCGTAAGGGTATCAAGAAACTGACGTAGCGATACTACTCCAATACGTGCCAGTGCAATGGAAGTTTGCCGAAGTAATTATGATTCTCAAACCAAGTAAATCATCTGAATACAGAACATCATATCGGCCTATATCTTTGTTGGAAATTATCCAAACTGTTTCAAAAGTTTTTCTTTTAACAACTTGAGCCTATCATTGAAGAAAAGCAGCTTGTTCCGTCCCATCCGTTTGGTTTAATTAGTTGAGGACAACACATATTTTTGAATACAATCAGCTCTTAATATGTCAATAAAACTACTTATTGACAGATATAATATAAAGTTCAGATGGTTGATTTTTTATTAAAAAATTTCGAAATTCTAAATTAATAATATACTAACAAAAAGAGACAAGCAACAAAAAATTTAAAATTAGCTTTTCTAATAATTAAATATTCAAAAATTTTAAAAAAAGATTAAAATTAAATTATTACCTAGTTAGCGACTAAAACTTTTTATCGGAAAGTGTCATATCTCCTGTAATTATGTTATTGGGCAAGACAAGCACGTCTAAGAAAATAAAATCCTTCCAGGTTTCTCATCTTTCGCCCGCAGAATAATATTTGTAAAGGGACGATACTTCTTCACGACGAATTTATACCAAATAAATCAAAAGCACGTTTCACCCTCACATGATAAAAAGTCTGGCGAATGAAAACTTCCAACTCGATTGGTGGTCGTGTACATCGCTCGTGATTCTTTTCCGCAGGACTGAAATTGGGATATGTAAATGCTGGGATTCCATCTAGTTGCAGCCCACACGATTTTATTTTATTTTGAAGGGAGTAGCCGTCAGAATCTACGGCTGTAGTAAACAGCACGTGGATCCTGCATGAGGATGTGACGATATCCATCCTGGCCGGGAAAACGAAGCGAAGGTGTTTGTACATAATTGACAGCTTCATTTCTATTACATAAATGTGTAATCAAAATATTTCCTTTTTAGATGATTTATTTTTAAATTAATTGTTCTTTTCTGTCAACGTGCTCGCATTCATTTCATAGTCATTACTTATTGATTGGAATGCAGTTATTAAAAAACAAAATATATCAATCATTAAAAGATTACGTAATTTCATAGTCTTGCGTAAAAATTTAAATGTAATAATCTTCTACGTGTGCGTGTGTGTGTGCGGAAGGCGTGCACAGTCGTATTGAAAGTGCAAAGTTTTAGTGGTATAAACATTTCTAATATTAATGTTTCACTAACCAATTTGATCAGTAAGACATAATCTAACTGTTGGATATAATATTACATAAATTAGTTAACACGTTATGGTTGTATGATGGAAAAAGAAATTCAGACACTTAAGGTTGCAGACATTAAGGCTGAAATTGCAAAATTTAACATCGAAACAAAGAATTTAAAAAAAGTGGAACTCTCAGACCTGCTTTGTAAATTGAAAGCCGGTTTTATACGAATAAATAATCGGTGTAACTCTCCAAATATTAATTTAAATAATGCATTTTCAAATAATATTACACAAATGTGCGATATTTGTACTCAACTAAAAGCAGAATTAATGACAAGTAAAGGACAATTACGCAATTTACATGATTTAAATAATAATTTAAAAAACGACATAAACAATTTAAAAAAAGAATTAGATGCCTTAAAAATTAAATTAGAAAACGCGTCTAACAAAGCTGAAGACTATAAAACGAATAAATTAGAAATAAATAAATTATGGAATTCCAATGTTAATCAAGTTGGTGATAAACAAAATAAAATCTGTTTATTTGCGGACAGTTACGGAAGACACTGCAAGAAGACAAGTATCTGATTGAAAGCGTGTGCCACTTTTGGGCAAACTACCGAAAAAATGGAATGTTGGATTAAGAACTATGGTGCTTCTGATTGTGTCGTGGTGTTAGCGGGTGCCAATGATGTGAATTCTCCAGACTATGCTTCATTATCCAAACAAGTGTCTTTTCTTGACTAACAAGAAATGTTGTACTTGTTGCTACACCTCAGAGTATGTATAAATAAATATTAAAATAAGAAGTTATTGAAAAATGCTCAAATACAAATTTGTTTATATGCTCAGTGCCCGTTAGATTTGACGATACATCTAAATGTTATGTGATCAACAAAATTAACAATAAAATCAGACAGTTAGTTGAAATGTCTAAAGAAATGAGTGTCAACGCACTTCAATTTATAGATGTAAATGAAAATGTTACCCGCCATTTATATACCAAACATGGCTTACATTATAATATTCATGGTAAAAAGGTCATTATGAACACCGTGGTGAAATTTTTAAATAATTCATATGAACTTCATGAAATTCGTGTAAATAATCTCACATACTTAATACAAGAAGATCATGTAGTACAAAATAAAAAAAAATTAGCAACAGTAGCTTCAAACCACAACTCTAATACAAAGGAATTAAATACTGTGTTCGAAGAAAATGAAAATGATGATTTGGAGTGTAGCGATGTATTTCATTTAGAAGAGGAAAGCATAGTGAGTGCAGCGGACGAAACTACATCGCAAGACGACAAATTGCACAGGATTTTTGCTAGGGTTAGAGTTGACGGACTTGGCTGTGATGCATGTCAATATTCAAAGTTTGAGAAATAAAGTCAATACTGTAGAATTATTCTTAGATTGTCATAAAAATGTTGATATTTTGTGTTTTACGGAACATTGGCTGCAGGATTTTGAATTAAACTGCATTTCTTTACATAATTATAAATTAGCTGCATCGTATTGTAGAGACAATTCTTCTCACGGAGGCTCTGCTATTTTTATCAACAAAAACTTAAGCTTTGAAACAGTGCATTGTGTAAACAGTCTATCCGTTGACTATTATTTTGAATGTTCTTGTGTGGTAATTGATAAGTTAAATGTTGTTGTTATTGTTGTGTATAGAAATCCCTCCAGTGACTTTAATCTTTTTTTGGATAAACTTGAGGTAGCACTAAATATGGTAGCCAAGTATAAAAAAGTTATCTTATGTGGGGATATGAACGTAGATATGTTAAAAAAATCTAAACAATGTTCTGATTTATTGTCTTTATTCGATGGTTTTAATTTGCATATGACGATTACGGTTCCGACTAGATCTACTCATACTTCGAAAAGTTGTATTGATAATATTATCTCAAATTTTCATGTTAAGATATCATTCAATATTCCTATTGATTTCAGTGATCACGATATTCAGCTCACATGTTTTTCGGATGTCAATATTTTAAAAAAGAATGTTTGTTTGTTTGTTTGTTTGTTTTGCTTTGCGCAGCAATGCTGCAATTTTTGTCTTTCGGCCTATATGCCATTCCAGACAGTCACGAAGAAATTTTATAAGCTGGGTCTAAGTCATTAAACACCACAAACATCCATGGTTAATAGCAGGATTCGAACCTGCGCCGCCGAGCGACACGACTTGCAAGTCGGCTAGGTTAGACCGCTAAGCCACCCGGCGACCCTAAAAAAAAGAATGTTAGTAATTAAACATATAAATTCACGAGAAAATTTACCAAGGCTAAAACTTTAAAATTCAAAAATCTCTTAGTATCGGCCTGTTGGAACGAATTGTATAAGACCACAGAAAATAATAGTTTTGAGTGCTTTAATGCAATATTCTATCCTATTTTTAACCAATGTTTTCCTATTTCTAAAGTTTATGCCACCTCGGATAGTTGGATCACAGCAGGTATTAGAAAGTCGAGTAAGACAAAAAGGGAGTTATACTATTTGCAAAAACATTTTCCAAATCCTGTAATTCGTCAACATTATCTTCGATACAAAAAATTATTTTTTCAAGTTATAACCTCTGCCAAACGATTATACAATGAACGTTTAATTAACAAATCTACAAACGTTCCGAAAATAACGTGGCGCTTAGTAAAAGAAGCTATTAATAAATCACCTAATTTTGAAAATATAGAACTTCTATTTGGAAACAAGCGAGAATCTGATGGACAAGTAATAGCTGATCAATTCAATAAGTATTTTTCAAATATTTCTCACAATCTACTTAAAAAAGTGACTAACACACAAAATAATTTTAACTTTACCGTGAACTCTACATTTTTTCTAAAACCAGTGACTGAAACTGAAATAATAGATATCGTAAATAAATTGAGTGGTACTGATGCGGTAGGAGTAGACGAGGTACCAATTAAAATTATAAAGGATTCAATTTATATACTGGCGAAACCGCTAGTATATATAATTAATGAGTTTTTCGTTAATGGTCAGTTTCCAGACGACTTGAAAATTTCTAAAGTGATTCCACTACATAAAGGTAAGAGCAAGTTAGATATTAAAAACTATCGTCCGATTTCTATTTTAATCACCTTTTCGAAGATTTATGAATACGCCATAAAAGTAAGAATTGTAAATTACTTTGAAAGTTTTAATTATTTCAATACATGACAGCATGGATACAGATCGAATGCCTCCACATTAACTGCATTACAGCAAACCTTTCAATTCATTTACGAAAAGGTAAATCAAGATAAAATAACAGCGCTAGTGAATTGTGATTTGTCAAAGGCATTCGACTTAGTTGACCACTCTTTACTCTTAAAAAAATTAGAAGGTTACGGCATAAGAGGTAAACAGTTGTTGCTTTTTAAATCTTATTTGACTAACCGCACGCAAGCGGTATATATCAATAAGAAAAGTGATGTTGGAGAGATCAAACAATATGTATCACATTTTCAACAGGTCACTAGTGGAGTACCCCAGGGGTCCATATTAGGTCCCATATTATTTATAATATTTTGTAATGATTTATTTACTAGTTGCAATTTTAAATTAATTTCATATGCGGACGATGCAAGTTTATGTCTCTCCCATAATAATTTAGACAATCTCTTAATTGATATAAAACAAGCTTTGAAAGATATTACTGTCTGGTATCATTCAAATAAACTAGTAATAAATACAGATAAAACAAATGTAACCATTTTTAAAAATTCTAATGTTGTTAACATAAATATTGCCGATGGGACTTGTATTAAGAATTGCAGCTCCGTTAAATCGTTGGGCTTATACATTGATAGTAATCTAAAATGGGAAACTCATATTAATAGCTTGAAAAAGACCTTAAACAGAGCAGTGTTTTGTTTGAGAAACTGCAAAAAATTATGCAATAAAAATACACTTCGTTGTATCTATTTCGGTTACTTTAACTCCGTAATGACATATGGTATTCTTTTCTTGGGCTCTTATAGTTACGTGTCAGATATTCTCTTAATCCAAAAAAAAGCGATTCGTATCCTAGCAGGTCTCGGTCCGAGGGAATCATGTAAGCAGGCTTTTCTCGAGCTAGGTATAATGACGGTAATTAATCAATACATATATCAATGTTTACTATATATGTATGACAATCATAGAACTGCACCACGCGTTTCTGATAATCATAGTTATGATATTAGATCTAATACTATGTTGAAAATACCTTATTCTAAAAATACGATTCACCAAAAATCATTTTTAATCATGTCTGTAAAATTCTACAACGCCATTCCAGACGAACTCAAAAACATTAATAATAAAAAAACATTTAAATTAGAATTAAAAAAATTCATGCTACAACGAGTTTGTTACTGCGTTTCAGAATTTTATGAATAGATCTAGTCTAGGATCATTAGGTCTGTAACTGTGATCATTTTTGTTTTGTTTTTTTTTTTTTTAATATATGAACGCTTTTTTTTTGTTGTTATGATATTTGTATAATTTATCTTATGACTGTGATATCATTTATGATTTTCGTATTTGTTAACTCTTGTTTTTTGTTCTCCAATTTATTTGTTATTCACATAACGTTATTGTTATTATTGAATAAAGCACTACTACTACTAATGTTTTCCATGGTGCTTTTAAAAAATTTTAATACGTTATTATTACTTTCGCATAACATAGGTACAGCGTGTTTTGATTTTCAGGCATACGGAAAGTGGGATACAATAAAAACTAAATAAAAAGTTCCTTTAGGATTTTTCGATTAGACTAATCCTTTTCTAGTTATAAGGGTTTACAGAGTTCAATTAAGTAGGCCTACTTAAAACAAATCAATGACAAACATTGGAAAACAAAAATGTTTTTGTCAAAAGTGATATATTTTGTGTATTTTAAAAGCGATTAAATTGTGTAAAATGGTAGGTAGTTACTCTAATAGAGAATATTATGATATAATAATGGCATTAGGGGTTACCGGGCTAGTAACAAGTATTGGTTTAAGAAAAATATCGTAAAGGAACTTTTTATTTAGTTTTTATTGTATAATATCATTCTACTTTCCATATGCACGAATATCGAAACACTCTGTACGTACACCTTATTTCTTTGATTAATAGATTCAATCTCAATAAAAAATTCTGTTCTATCGTACTTTTTTGAGATTTAAAAATTACCTTTTTGTAAATAACAATTAATTAGAACAAGAGTGTTAGAGAATTATTTGTTGTTCATGACAAAGAGAAAGGGCTCTTTGTAAATTATAAATCAATATACTTGCCAGTTTTTTTCTTGTTTTCTCTTAGACTGACAATGTGCGTGTGTATAATGTATTTGATTGAACAAGGTGTTTCTTGGTTTTAGGGGCGTTTATAAATTCCGGTCTGAAAGCATACATATATCAGGCAAACTTCCTACCGCAAATTGAGGAAGTATCGCCATTAGGTAAATTATAATACTACCAGTATAATGCGTACATTATGAGTAATGGTCCCATATTTTCGTTAAATTCGAAAGTACTATGTTTGAATAATGAATTGCGTTTGTTTCCAAGTTTAGGCTATTTCGCAGTTGAGCATTTTCCCCCAAAATATTAATTTAAATTGATAAAATACTTCAATTTTTTATAAATTAAATTTAATACTTTTTCACCTGTTTAGTCAGATGATCTTGTGGAAACTTTACTATCATCTTAAAATATGCAAATGTAGACTAAATAAACGTGCTTGTTTATGGAACTTCACATCATCGTAAACCTTCCAAGTTTAAAGTTTAGTTCAAGGCAGATTTCAACTAAAATATCATAAACTCAGGCGGCAGCGCTTACTTATTAGAGCAAATTTGGCAATTCGAAGACCTAGATGATTACGCTGTGAAATATCTAAATGAAGACGACAGCAACTTGGGAGTCAAATTTATGTCTTTCGCTCGTATTTCCATGTACTTACTGTGAAATGTATGTTCGTTAGTTAAGATGAAATAAACAACCGACAGGATATAATTATGTATGGTAAAAGATTATGAATATAAAAAATGCGTCTTCCTTTTATTCTATGTGCTGCAGTAATAATTTAAATAATATTAGTCAAACCAACATCCAATAGTATATTACATAACAAGAGTTTTAAGAAGCTTATTACTAAGGCTCGGATTTATATACAGAAAATTTTGGTAGAATAAGCACATATGTATATAGGCAAGATTTTTTGCAAAAGAAGCACCAAGATATACAAATTATGCAGCAAGTTATGCAAATTATGCAACAATATGTACGCATTTATCGGCTGATCTTTTTTTAATGAACTTGTGTTGATTTCTTGCTTTTGAAATGGCAAAGCGTTACCTAATCGATCAAGAATGTTAATATTTTGATAAATAATGCAAATGAAAATGATGATGATGGGATATAAATAAGTTAATAAATTTAATTAAAGTAAGTTCTTGTCCGATGAAAATTGTATCATAAATTCTTTTAACGTGCACTTAAAATTCGCATAATCGTTGATAGCTCCTGACGAAGCTATCACGGCTCACAAGACTACTGTCGAAAAACGTAAAAGAGTAGGGAATGCCAGCTATAAATAAATTTAAACTATAAATAAAGCTATAAATAAAAAACCTACGCACATTTAGGACTGGTAGGTACATACATATATACGGTGGTAGTCCCTATCTGTTCTAGATGACATGTAAATTTTGTTCTATTTGTTCGAAGAAATGTGAATTTTGTTGAAACGGATAAAATTTATTGGAAAATTGATAAATTATGCATGGTACATTAAAATTTGTAAAAAATGCAAAAAAAACAGGTACAATATGCAAAAAAAATACAAAAAAATGCATTTTGCATAAAATCCGAGCTTTACTTATTACGTACGAGTAAAAGAGTTACGTATGAGTAGGCTTATCACAACTGCTTCAGTATAAGTTATTTAATTTTATGTCCTCTACTACTTCTGAAAGTTAGGAATAGTTTTTCTGTAACACCTGTACATGTATGTATTCATTATCAGCGTAATTCAAGGCAGAAAAATTTGGAAAAAATATGTAGGCTATTCCATTTAAAGAAATCTATATTTGTTCATCTGGTATATGTATAGTAAAACGTAAGACCAATTTTTAAATATTTTGTATTGGTGGATAAATAAAATAATAAGGAGGGATTTAGATTAATAAAAGAAACGTGTACATTTTAGGGCCAACAATTTTGATAATTCTAATTTGTTAAGGGAGAGGCAAATATGCAAATTTCATACTTTGCATATTTTGATTATTTTATGCGCTTTTTAAGATTATTCCATATTTTAAACAAGTACTGCATATTTTGCATATATGTAGTAAAAAATTTATCAACAAATATAATCATTGTTCCTATACCAAAGAAATCTAGTCCAACACTTTACAATGACCTAAGACCTATAAGCTTATTACCCGTTTTGTCAAAAGTTTTTGAAAAAATTATTGATATGCAGCTCAGAGAACGTTTAAAAACATATAACATATTACTGGTATTTCAGTCAGGATTCCGCCTGGGTTATAGTTGTGCTACTACACTGATGAACGTTACTGATGATATAATAAACGCTACCGATAAACAGAAGCTGTCTTTATTAATTCTACTTGATCTTAGTAAGGCGTTTGATACAATCGATTATAATATTATGTTATCCATATTATACTACATTGGTTTAACAAGAAATGCAGTCAACTTATTAAAAAGTTACCTTACTGATAGAACTCAACGTGTGAGACTGAAAAATCAACTATCACAACTATCACTATAACAGGTGTTCCGCAAGGTTCAGTTTTGGGACCTCTCTTCTTCGCAATATATACTTCGGATTTATTTTCGCCAGTTAAACACTGCAAAATCTATATGTACGCAGATGACACGCAACTTTTGTGTACCTTTAATAAAGAACTAGTTCACGAGACCATGGTTAACATCAATAACGACTTAAACAGAGTCGCTTCTGCCTGCTCTAAACACTTATTAAATATCAACGCGTCTAAATCGGTAGCCTTACTCTTTGGTAGAAAAAACGATTGTAGCAACGTTCAACAACATCTAAGTTTACGCATTGGTGCCGAAACCATACCTTTCGTCGAAAGTACAAGGGAAAGAACTTAGGAGTAATAATGGATAATGAATTCAGATTTAAGTCTCAGGTCTCAAAATACATTAGCCAGGCATATAGTAGCTTGAAAGTTATTTATCCTCATCGCCACTACTTGTCCTGAAGAATAAAAACTCTATTGTGTAATTCGTTAGTGTTGTCCCATTTTACTTATTGTATATCTGTGTATGGTCCAGCGATTGATGTCAATGATCAAAACCGCATTCAAAGAACTCAAAACTCTTGTTTAAGGTACATATTTGGATTAAGAAAATTTGATCCTATAAGTCATAAACTTGTCGAGCTAGGCTGGCTTAACATGAGGAACAGATACTTATTGCAGACAGCATGTCTATATCATAATATAATTACAAGTGCTATACCTACCGACTTATTTACACGAAAAAATAAGATTCAGAACCGACGTCTATAATATAATAGTAGATTATACCACGAGTCAATAATGATAGCTATTATTCCCGAGGAAAAGTATTCACGAACCGAGCGCGCAGCGCGAGGGAGTAACACTCCGAGGGAATAATAGCCATTATTGCGAGTAGTATACTCTACTTTATCTACGACTAAAATTTCAGTACAAATTCACAAACACTACGCGTTTAACAATGACAGTTTTGAGTTTGTGTATTTTTTTGCCATGGTATTATTTGATTAGAGAAATTTTGTAATTGGTGAGCAAGAGGGAATAATGACTATTAATCCCTCATCATTATTCCCTAATAGAATATTGCATGGCATTATTGTTCACAAACCACACATATAATACTTCCATTATATTTTAGTCATAGATAAACATTACATTATAATATAAACAAGGGATTAATAACACCACCTATACATCATACTGTTTTCTATGAGAGATTTGAGAAAGCATTTGTTTATGTGCCAGTGTGTTGGCAAAAGTTTCTTATAACAATTTAGTTTACCTAGAGTACTGTTCGGTCTTTCTCCATATGCCGTTCCATCGATAGATTGTTACCTATTTCTTAACTTTTGTAAAATAGATTTGCCACTCGCGTATGGAAGTCATGTTTAATCTCAACTTAATTCATCTGATCGGCGTGTGAGGGAAGAGTGAATTGTACTCGTCTACTCTTCTTCGGATAGCTATCCATTTGCAGAATTACAAATAAACTTCTGCAGTCAATTTAAACAGTAGCACTATGTTGGCACTTCACCGAATGTAATATTGTGTAATACTATCAGTTTTTCTTTTTCAATTAATTTTCTTCGTTATCTTTGATAGATACATTTCAACTTACATAAGAAGGCTTGAGTGGAAGAGCAGACGGCAGTGGCTTGCTACTGTCAATCTGAACTTCGTCTTTTGATTTTCTAATTCCTCTAGTTTATTTCTCGGATTGGTTTTGTAATTCTAATTTGTTATGGAAATTGGAAAATAAAGACATATTATTATAAAAAGGTTATGTTCTCCATGTGGCGGTTGCAGGGCAAAAAGTAAAGAAAAACGACGGTGTCGCTTAGCATAAAATTTATTGGCGGTGGGACCGGTTTCGCTAAATTAGCATTTTCAAGCGCCTAATAACAAAGATTATCAACCCTAAATTACATAATCTCAACCATCATGTTGAAGACCTGTTCAAGTACCCACTTCAGTACCCACACAATTTTCACCCTCCTGTTCTTAATTTGTCTAATGCCACCTTTTCGGAGGACGATTTGAAAATTTTAAGCTTGGGTTTAATGTTCTCACCCCCCACCACTTCACATTTTAACTCATTAAAGAACCTGGTCATTAATGTTGACAACATTATTTCTTTGTCTCGAACTGAAAATAAACAGGTTGTTTATAACGAAATTACTCACATCATCAATTCTTCCACTCGGGCAAACAAACCTAACTCTCAACATAATTTTGTCAATAATAAGTCTATAAAATCTTTACGGGAACGAATTTCTTCTTCTAATGTTGTGGTGTCTAAGTCTGACAAAGGGCAGTGTGTGGTTATTTTGGATAAACAGGACTACTTTGACAAAGTTTTCTTAAACAACAACGGCTTCATTTGCTTGCAATCCAACCCACTCTCCGCTTACTGTTCCCGTTTGAACAAGTTTTTAACTGAGAATGCTAATAACAACTACATCAGGGTGTCCAAACTCAAGACTATGAACCCCTCCACACCTAAACTTTACGGCTTACCTAAGTCACACAAGGAAGGTTGCCCCATCAGACCTGTGGTTTCGTTTGTGAATTCACCTGCTTATAATCCTGCTAGATTTTTAGCTACTACCCTCAAAAATGTACTTAACTTCAACAACACTTACAGTATAAAAAATTCTAATGAACTTGTCAATAACCTTTATTCTCTAAAAATTCCTGAAAATAGTATTTTGGTCTCTTTGGACGTTTGTAATTTATTTACATCGATTCCTGCGTCTGAGTGTTTAGAGTTAGTTAACAATTTACTTTCCTCTTCGGACGTCTCGGATACTGACGCGGTTTTTCTGTACTAGTTACTTAAACTTACTTTAGAGCAGACTTTCTTTGTTTTCAACAACCAATACTACTCACAAGTGGATGGCCTGGCCATGGGATGTAATTTCTCCCCCCTATTAGCCGACCTGTTCATGAATAACTTGGAAACCCGCTTTTTTTCTTCGACTAGTCTTGTTAAACAGTATATCAAATATTATTGTCGTTATGTCGACGACATTTTCTTGATTTTCGATGGTTCACTGACTGACCTAGATACTTTACTTTTAGAATTTAACTCACTCCATCATAAGATTAATTTTACTCTGGAAAGAGAGAATGAACTGACTGATTCCATTAATTTCTTGGATCTTACCATAACCAGGTCTAGGGATTCACTACATTTTCGTGTTTTCAGAAAACCATCTTACACACACTCTTGCATCAATTACCATTTCTCCCATCCGTACGAACATAAGTTCCGCTTTTCGATCTTTTTTCAATAGAGCTTTGAATATTCCTATGAATTTGACCGATTTCAGATACGAAATTAGTATTATTTTACAGATTGCTCACTTGAACGACTTCCCCTTAGGGAAATCCATTTTAAATGTTTTCCGCAGAACCAAAAATAAACTTTTAAACAATATCATACATCCGGGTATATCGAGTTCATTCCCCACTTCGGATTATTACTTCGCATTGCCGTATATAGGTCCAGTTTCTATAAAAGTCAAAAAGTTTTTACAGTCTCTAGGCCTTAACATCTCTCTGAAAGCCCAGCTTAACCTTAAACAATTACTTTCCCACTGTAAAGACCCGTCAGATCCTTACTCCCGTAGTAGTGTTTACTTACCTAAATGTGACACGTGCTCTGCTTCGTACTTTGGCCAAACTGGCAGAAGCCTTCAGATTCGGCTTAACGAACATCTGAGATCTTTTAGGCTGGGCAAGAATGACTCCAGTTTTGCTTCCCACCTTTTGGAGACTTCGCATAGTTTTACTCCTGATAGCACTAATGTCACTTTATTACACAACTTACCCAAAAGCAACTTACTCACTGTGGCGGAGAGTTTGGAAATTTTCCTTCACTCAGTCTCCTCTCCTGACGAAACTCTGAATGAACAGACTGTCTTCGCTAATACTCATTTTTTCAAGTCTCTGGATTTTTTTAAAACCGTAACTTTGTCCTGGCAGACGATCTCTATTAACTTGGTTTTAATTTAAGTTTGCTCACTTGGTGCTCCTGTTTTAATTTTAGCTTAGTGTAATTTTGTTTACCTTAGGTTGGTGCTCCTGCTCATGCCCGCCTGCTTGCCTTAAGTAAGTTCTCTTATTTAATTTTAAGGTTCTTTACTTTTAATCTTTGTTATTAGGCGCTTGAAAATGCTAATTTAGCGAAACCGGTCGCGCCGCCAATAAATTTTATGCAGAGCGACACCGTCGTTTTTCTTTACATATTATTATTATTATTATTATATTTTAATTACATTTTGTAGAATAATTATTGTATTCCAGGTATTTTTTGAATAGCTAAATATTCGGTATAGATTTGAACTTATTTGACTTGCATATTTTTTAAATTTCTTGCATAATTTCAATAATTTCTTCGTATATTTATGCGCATATTTTTTGCTTTTTTCTCTGCATATTTCTCCCTCCTTAGGCCCGTGTGACACCATGCAAGATTTGATCACATTTTTGTTACAAAGTGAGGGAGATGAGCTACCACAGTGAATTCTAATTGGTTGAATTGGAACTTCTCGCTCACTTCGTAACAAATTTTGCACAAGAAATATCATAGTGTCACACGGGCCTTAGTTATAATCTTTAAACCCATTGAAAATATTTTCAGACAATTCATACTTCTTTTTTAATTTATATATCACGAATTTGCCTAATATTTTAATTCAAAATTCGCTTATTTAAACATTTTTTTGTCGCTTGAGAGAATTAAGTTAATGCTTTGTTTACCTCGAAATCAAAGCATGCAGAATCTAGACTTAGAAACTTTACTTGTGCACGCATTCTTTGTGATATGTTTTTGATAAAAACGCATCCTTGATGAGTTCGTTACGTTTTTTACGCAGAAAAATACAAATGCTGGTCTTTGTTTCCAATAAAAACTCACTCAGTAAACTTTGTCCGCATCGTACAACGGGTCAGTTTCCGTTTTAAATGCGAGGCGTAAACAGCGTAATAAATTTTTGTGTTTTAAAAGTGATTTGCTCAATTAATTAAATAATTAGGTAAGAGTATTATTTAATATTTGGATGACGATTTACAGATCAACTTTAGAGGCACTTTTCAGTTAACCACAAAAGTCCCTATAGGATTATAGTTTTCATTAAATAATAATTTTTCTTTTCAGTGATGTAGTGAAAGTGGTTGCTGATTTCTCCCTCAATTACTTTAGCAGGGCGGCTTTAACAAATAGATTTGTACGCTTCAAATAACGGTAAGGTTAGTATCCTTTTTTGTTTCATTTAGTTTTCTTGTTGAAAAATTTTCCAAACAAATTTTCTGGACAGTTTTTATAGAATTTGCTGTGTATTAAAAAAACGGGTCTGGTAAAAAATGTGTCCATAAACGTTCAACATATTTGTGACATAAATAGTTAATTTATCTAAAGGTACTGTTAGATCTGACATTTATTGCATGACATTTATGTCGGAGAGTATTGTAAACAGTGAAGACTTTCTGTCGGACATATGTCAGTAGTAATTTACACCCTCAAACTAACTTTGTGTCCGACATCTGACTGACACTTATGTCTAGATAAAAATATCAGATCTAACCATACCTTTACATTGAACGTATTTCTGCAATAAGATTTGCGGATTATCCGTACTTTTTGAAATTATCACCTTTTAAAATAAAAAATAAAAGTTACGAAAGCCTTTTTCGTGTATATACATTTGAAGGGAAGAGAAATTTTTATATAAATACAAATTTTATTATAATATGTTGCCCATCATACCCGGCAAATTATGAGACTCTGTTGCAATAGCCGGTAATGCATGATGAATCTAAATTTACAGATTTTATTTTGCAATTTTCTATTTATAGCTTTTTTCCGAAATTGAAAGATTATGAATGTTGGAGAAGTAGAGAAATTAAGTTTGAGGCTTCGTAAAAACGTCAGGATTTCGTGTCAGCACTAATTATAAAATTCCAGGCGCTATTTCCTCTTAAAGGAGGCCACAGTGGCACATTTGAGGAGGAGAAGTAAGTAAAGGGTTAAGTGCCAAAACTCTCAACTCGGGAAATTGACTAAAACTCCATCATTCCCAAATAACAAATATTTTATTCATAAATAATGGTGTAACTTATTCTTCTCCCTACTCCCGAACATGCTACTATACAAACAACTTAAAAAAGGTGACAATAAAAAGTAATAAAAAAACAATTTTCGACAAATTGGCACTTAGCCCCTTTGTTACTTCTACTCCTCATTTGGCAATGGATGGATCTGTATATGTTACCTTAGTGAGCTGGTCCATTGGGCGCTGGTCATGAAAATGTACCTATACTCGTAGTTAACTGGGCATTACACAAATAATTGTTATGGGATTGGCTTTCAGGGGTAGTATGGTATGTGTATTTAAATGAGCAGCGAACGTATTAAATTAAAAAGGGAAGGGAAACCTTTATGTATAAACATAAATTTTAAGGAAAGGGGCCCCTTTATGTGTAAAATACATTTTAAGAAAAGGGATACTTTTGTGGGTAAATTTTAAGGGAAGGGAAACTTTTGTGTGTAAGTTTTAAGGGAAGGGAAACTTTTGTGTGTGTTCTAAAAGGGATGGGATACTTTTGTGTGTACATTTTAAAGGAAAGGAAACCCTTGTTGTAAATTTACACCTAAATGCAAAATTTTTAGGGAAGGGAAATCTTTGTGCGTAAATTTACACCCAAAGGTTTCTCTTACCTTCAAATTTATACATAAAGGTTTACATTCACTGTTCATTCGAAATGACAAACTAGTACACTACCCCTGAAAGCCTATCCTACAAAAATTATTTGTGTAATGTTCGCCAACTAGGTAGGTAGTTAGGTACGGTTACCGCCGAAAAAAACTGGTACAAGGCTTAAAATTCATAAAATGTAATCCACGAAATTTTATATTTTCAAATAGGTCATTCAGGTTTTGTGTTAACTATTCGAAAATTAATTGTTTAATTTATTTAAATGAGGTAGCGTATCTCTTTCTACACATTAATGAAAACTAAAGAAAATACTATTACATTACAAATTAGTTGTACCAGTTTTTTTAGGCGACAACCGTACATACATAATTTCATAATCAAAGTCCGATAGGCCAGCCGCCAGATAACTATTTAAATGGACCTATTAAAAAATATTTATGTACAAAGGTTTCTCTCTCTTAAAATACACTTACTTAAAAAAAGGCTTTCCTTCTCTTATCAGCACGTTTGAAGAATAACCCATTCGAAAATATCTATAAGAAACGTTCGAACATAACCTAAAAATCGTTACTTTTAAAAGGCAATAATTCCGAAATTTACGGACAATCCGCAAATTTTATTGCAGAAGTACGTTCAGTGTAAGCTAAATTAACTATTTGTGTCATAGAAAATGTTGGGCGGTTATGGATATATTCTTTACCAGAACAAAAAAAAACTATTAATGCATCGGGAATTTCGCAATCCATGCGCTATAAAATATTCCCGAAAAATACAATTAAATTACAAAGTCAAATTTGGTTTTTTTTAAGTTCCACTTTAGGTTGCAGAAGGTTGCAGAAACTTTTATTTTTTTTTTCCTAAACATCAAGTAATATTTATTAATTCTTGGAGGCCTGGGGTGAGTGTTAGTTTGAATTCGGTTAAGGGAGTCACTGATATCTGACGCTTATTTATCTTACACTTATTCCGGGCATCATGTTGATGGTGAAATGGTGGCTCAGATGGGCCGAGACACTCGGTACATGCTAAATGAGTAATCATTTTTTATTTGTCAAATTAGTGTTTCTTTTTTTTTAATTAAAGCTGAAAACATTTTATTAAAGAGATCAGATGTCCAGATCCGTAACTAGAAAAGCTAGCGCCTGTGGCAAAACTATAACTGTTGTGTGAAACCCACGTGTACCCATAGTGAAGATTTTAAAATTTTAGTAAAGAAGATTTGAGCATTTCATTTGTTTAAATTTTTTCATGAAAATTTAAATCGCGCCACCCTGCGATCCCTTTTTGACCTAACATTGCATTAGGATTGGTAAATTGCAGCTACTATTGATCCAATGGATCCTTACCATTACGTTATCAAGTTTATACGTCCGAATCGAAAATGTTTTCATTCTCTTGTTAATGTTTAATACAACAAAATTCGCGTGTTTTAAATTTCTAGGGCGCTAAACTAATTTCATTAGAACAAAAAAATTATATCCCCATGTAATTTTGTTTTTTAATTTCTTTTTTCCTATTTGACGCTTTTAGAACTTGGACGGTCATAGTTCCGGTAATTTGATGAAACGTGCTTTTCTTTGAGAGTTGTAGGAAAAATTGACATCAATTCATAATTTTTTCTTTTTTAATTTTGGTTAAAGTATAGTACTGCAACAAAATTGTCAAAATGCGTACATCTGTAATAATTGACGCCAAACTATACGTGTGATGTAGTGGTCATAGAAAAATATTTTTATACAACATTTTGTGTAGATTAGTTTATTAATCAATATAGTCTTCGTTCTATGTGGAATATGCCTTACGTTTCAACTTACGGAATTAATTTCATATTCCATGTCAAGGGAAAAGGAATTATTAAAAAGTCTTTCTTTGTAATGTGTAAATGATAAACAAAAGTAGAAGATAAAATCCAATTTTAACTACGGGAAAGGGGTGCCTAAATCCATCGCCCTCCATTGGAAATCTTACCAAATGAATTTATAAGATCTTAAGTTTGGCCGAGTATTTTATAGGCCCAACAGTTTTAATGTTTGTATAACGTGATTTCTTTTGAGTTCCCTATCTAATATTGGAACTTGATTAAAACAGACGTTAAATTTCGCAGTTTAATAAGTTAATAGAGAGGAACGGTTTTCTGGTTAACTAAATCGTTTGCAGGCAAAGTAAATGTCAATGTCTTGCCTCAAGTTACCGCAAGCATTAAGTTGAACTTTGCAAATGACTGATGCAGTGCAAGCTCTTGTTTGCAATTAATGAATAATTTATTTAAGGATTATATTTTGTAGTAATTTGCTCAAAGATGATGAGAATTATCAGTCGTGAAGGCTAACTTCTGATACTTCTTGTTGATACTTGTTGTTGATACTAATTTCTTTAAAACTTTAATTCCTTCTTTTAAAATCTTTTTTTGACAAAAAAATACTCCTAACACATTCGGCCAAAGTATCCCGTTCAACACTAGAGCCTAAATTCGTTAATTTTTGATAAAGAGTATAGAAGAAGGATTTTCGAAACTAAGTAATTCAACTCTTTCCTGTACTCTTATTAATGGCGATATGATAATAAGTTTCAAATCAAAGATGTACAGCATTAATTTAATTTTCCAATGGCGCTATCCAAGCTGCACCTTATACTGACATTTTGGTTAGTAACATTAAATTTTATTGTTGAGCCTATTGATTGCGCTCCCTTGTAGTCAAATCTGATACTTAAAAATATTTTCATTGAATTTCTCATGGTCTCTGTGGACATAATTTTTTTCCCGAAGCTCTACGTATTACCATGATTTTCTATAGCTTTAGTCCAACACAGTTTCGGACTAGTTCGAAATTATTAAATATATTCGCCCGTCGAATTAATCTTCGCTTTTAAGAGCTGCGTTAAATGTGAAACTTTGATCGGTGCATACTTCTGACAGTTTCGGACTAGTCAGAGGCTATTGTTGAAACAGGTCTTTTATATCGCCGGTCGCCATCCATATTGGGACACCCGGTATGTCAGTGATTTCTGTAGTAATTTAGAGATGAGAATAATTTGATTTATTACTTTTCATCAAAGTTATATGTATGTACTGGCTACTTTGATACTTAGCCTCGTGTTCGTTATAGCATTAGAGACAGAGCGTCATTGGCAATTTACAATACTTTTATACGATCGTTCGCCAGAACAATTTTGCATGATCAGTTAAAGCAACTGATTACTTCAGACAAGATTGTATCTATTTCTGAAATTAATTAATTAGCTGGCACAACATAGGCGAAGGAATTTCGTGAATCTGCAATCCAGGCACGCTGTGAACTTCTATCCTGCGGTGGTTCTTATTGTATAAGTCGTTGTATAAGTCGCTGGACAAGGTTTGATGAAGTTATGTATGGAAATAGCTGTTCGCAACAGAGGAACAGACGATGGAATAAATTTCGTATTTCCGTGTGTCCCCGAAGCATGTATACTCTGAAGAGCGGCTATTAATCCCACGGGAACAACGTCCTTTGGGGGAGATTACCAAGCGTCGAGTTCTCCACTTTGCAACAACTAACAGACTTGAAAATTAATGGACCGGACTAGGGTTTAGGTGTGGACTTAATAAAATTTCCTGTTTTGGACAGTATGAAAAATTATCATCAAACGGAATATTTATTTATCATTTTGGTGTTTTTTGGGCTGCGATTTTATTTTAAGTTACAAAGAGCTGTTGTTATAAATGTCGTTGAACTCCTCTTTGTAATAAGGTATTTTCGTTCGGCTGGAGTTTCTGAGTGTAAAGCTTTTATCGATTCAATTGAACATATGGTCCAATATCCAATATAATCTGCAGAGGCTTAGACTTAATATCGTTTTTGATCAATAATGATAATAACTGCTAAAGACGGCTAAGCCACATCTATCGACGGAAAGATACGTATTTTCTGAAACAATATCATTTAAAATTCTTGATTAAATCTAGTTTTTTTTATTCAACTTATTTTTTTTATAATCAGATATTAAAATTTTCATTTCACGCTCTGATCCCAGGATCACCTGGTTTTCTGTAAAACTTCCCATTTATCATTTTTTGGCATTGCCGTTTCAGTTCTCAATTCTCCTAAATCATTCTATTTATTTAAAAACATTTATCAAGTCTGTCTTCTCTGGCATGTGTTTCGGTAGGTTGCTTTTTCTGTTTGTTTAAATTATAACAAAAAGGCTTTTAAGTTTTGTTTAATTATATTTGAATTTTATAAGTACTAATATAGGCCATAGAACGACGACATTTTCTGTTATTCGGCTTCTTAAAAATTATATTATTCAGAACAATTACAGATATCTCCTGAACAAATGACTTAATGACATCACATTACAATACAGAGTAATATATTCTTTATTTTTGTTTCTCATTTTTGCGATTCACGTCACGAAAATGTGCAAATATACAGGGTCCCGTTTAAAATAACGTAATAAATGTAGTCTTCGGACTAGAAAGAACATTCTGTATTTGTTTTCCTCAATACGTATCATGTGGTATAATGGAATTTTCATTTGAAACACTTTTTTTTATTGAAAAAAACAGAGAGGTAGGTGAAGGAAACTGTAAATATTCGTCCTTTGCCTTACTTTTTTTTTAATAGTTATGATAATCTCTTGCATTGTATTCGAAAAATACAGTTACGATAATAATATAAAGATACTGAAAAAAATAGTTGTTATATTAAAAAAGTTTATGTCCTCAGCGTTTACATTTTGAATATTAGTTTATTTTCCTTCTCTTTTGTTTGTACTTCTACCCTTTGTCAAGAAGTCGTCTTCAGTTCTATATTATGCAATTTTACTTGCTACAGATTCTACATGGTAAACAATCGCTCCACGTGTTTCAATCAACTGAAACATTCCCGTGCCGAGGAAGTTTTTCATAAATAATATTAAATTTCTGCTGCATTCCACTTCGAGATTCTTTCCGCTTTAATATCGATGAGGTTTGTCAAATTCTAGCTTCGTTGCAGTTTAGTTACATCGAAGAAAGAGAATAAATACTTTTAATTATGAATTAAATATTGTAACGATTTTAAAGGTTCTATTAATTTTTATTTTTAAACAAAACACGAAATAGTTAATAACTAATTTATTTAAAAGCAAACTAATTAACACTAACTTAAACAATAATTTATTTACAAACTTATACGTAATTTATTTTAGCAGCCGAGCGAAAATGTAACACGAACTTTAAGGTCGAACTGTCCAACGCTGAATTCAATTCGAACTGTCTCACTCCCGGCCACGTGCATTTTATATACCGAAGCTGTCGTTCTCGTAATTTCTACATCGCGACAGGCTGTCTGATCTAGTTTATTCTGCCGCCAGCACTTTCTCGACTGTCGCCTAAGGTGCGTCGACTAGACGGCTGTGACGCAAGAGACAGTCTCACGCCGGCTGGTGTTGACGGATCATTACACTATCAAATATCGTTACAGAATTTCTACTTTAATAACTTCATTTTAAAAAAATTTCCAATGTTTGACAATGTAGTGCTTCTAAAAGCTTTCCGTTTTACACAGGTTGTAAGAAAGAAATGTATGTATGTACACATGGTGAGAAAATATAGATAAATAAGTGAGATTTGGAGAATCAATTCGTTGTATGATGAAGAACTGGAGTTTTAATTAATGACATGTTTTTAATAACCTCTGTTCATAAATCTTATGATCTTTTTTTTTTTAATGAAGACTTTATTTACATCAGTAGCATTCCCAGATAAACTAACACAATAAGGTAAGTATGAGTATACAATTTCATTATAAACATTAAAAGTTATTTGTGTTACCTTCGTTAGCCTACGTTTATCTTCTTACCCCTAGTGCTTGTATCTTCATGCACTCTTTCAGTTTCAGAATGCAAAATATGAATTGCTTAATTTACTGCAAATAGAAGCGATATATTTTCTCACATGAGCTTGTCATCTAGGGTTAGCTCTGAAATTTTTTATAGTACCTGATACTTGAACGTCTTGTAAATTTGGAGATAAAATGTTGACGCAAAACTCAGATCTTATGAAAATATATAAAGGGTGTTTTTTTTATAGTGATAGAACTTTAAAATGAAATAAAACACATAAAAATCACGATAATGGCTTTATTGGAAACATAATTTGTGTTTAAATATGATTTCGGGCATATGGGCGCCGCGGCTGGCACGAATGAAGCGCAATCTACAATAAACTGATTTTGTCGCGCGCATAATTTCGCGTAATGGACCTGTTAGTTGCTCCCCACGATCGTAGATATCACATCCATGGATTATATTCTGTGGGGATATGTGAAGTCGAAGTCGCTAGCTTACACCGATAAACCATACCCGTTGGACCACTTGGAAGCCAACATTCACCGCGTTATTGCCGATATATGGCCCCAGTTGCGCGAAAAGTTGACTTCCAGATTGCGCTTCATTGGTGCCAGCCACGGCGCCCATATGCCCGAAATTACCGTGATTTTTATGTGTTTTATTTCATTTTAAAGTTCTAAAAAGAACACCCTATATATTCAGTTTTCTGATTGTTGAAAACTAAATTGTTTTTTATAACATCGCTGGGTCATATGAGACATGGCTGTGTGCTTAAATTCCAGGAGTTCCTTACGTGTCCTAGCAGATGTAAGGACCGTCTCAGCATGCATTTTTTCACATGATATGAGAGATCACTAAAGAATAATAGAAATAAAGAGTCCTGGAATGGACTCCTGAAGAACTTAAAGTTCAGATTATATTCGTTGGGTACTGCTTTTTAAAAGTTTTACAACTAATTTTCTTTCTTGAAAATAGGATGATACGAAATTTAATAAGTTTTCCCTTATTCCAGTAGCATACAGTTTACTCCGGTAAGTTTCCGTTCAAAACCAGTTTTAGATAAAGCATTCTATTTTAGATTTTTCGGTACGGGATAATTATGTGGTACGTAATTAATCGAGTGCTGTGTAAGGGGCGCTCCCCTCTTATTTATTTATGTACACATTTACGCGTCGTATTAGCCTAAATCATTCGCCCGGGCGAACCGCCCGTTTTTCGTACCACTGATGTTGCCCCCCATTTATGCGCTACATTTCGCCCGCCACTCTCAAAGATGTAAATATAAATCGATCTCTTTGTCGGCGGACGCCTTTCACCCGGAAAGATCCTTTCGGCGCGGACGCCTAACGAAAAATCTATTTACTCCTCGACGCGAAAATGCCGGTTCGTCGGTCACCGTTTTCTGCGTGCGTCGCGTTGGTAAAAATAACGCAAAAGGAGTAAGATGCTGATCTGTCGGGCTCAAAGTTTACGCCAGTGACTTTTATTAACTTCCGACGAGACTGCGGTAGTTTCTCCCGTGAATTGAAGCATAAAATTTTATTATATTATACTACAGGCAAATAGTTTAAAAGTTTTGCAGGAGAATCGTATATGGTAGATAGAGAATTATGAATATCTAAAAAGCGTATATGAAGAAAAATAGGTGGCCGAAGCGAAGTAATGTTTGCCCCTCGTATGCTATCAAACTGGAAGGGGGGTTGCGCGCGCGTATTTAAAAAACGAGTGTTAAGAGCTCAGTTGAAGCTTTTCACTAAATAGCAACTCATTCGTTAGTGGGATTACTGACAGGCTTGACCCGATAGGACTAGCCTAGTAATGGGCCAGTAGTATTGGCCCAGTACTATCAGGCTAGTCCTATTGGGTCAAGCACCATGGAAAAGCCTGACGTGTGCGTTACTCATTAAGCTGGGTAGCTCGGTACACATTGGCCGCACCGCATCTGTATTGCAACGTTGCAATACAGGTGCCACTGTGTACCCAGTTTTACGAGCTCATCCAATAGCTGGCCACAGACGGACGGAGAATAATCTCGTACGATTAGGACGCCTAATTTTTAGCGCAACTTAGTTCACGAATTTTTATATACGCTTATCACTTTCGTGCCAAGCTGCTAGGAAATGATTGTTCGTTAGTAGATAATCCCATCGTCTTTTCTCCAAAGTTATTAACATAGAAATTAACCAACACTCTTTCCTTCGAGTTTGGAACGTCCCATTCCAAACGCGACGGAAAGAACGTACGTCTATGGCCACCTATTGACAGTGTTCCTGAGCGTCTTTGACTATACTGTCAGGCCAGTCTTGTCGGGCGAAGCCTGTCAGTAATCCCGCTAATGTATGGATAACCATCACACAATCTAAACAAATTACAGATTTTGATAGTTCCTTTTTAATATTTTCGTTTAAGTATAGTAAAGAAAAAGTTCAAATTATAATTCAACCAGTTCTCCCATGAGAAGTTTCGTACCATCAAGTTTGGACCTTAAGATTTCGACACAATCAATTTTATTATGGATAAGTTTCCATGTAAATCGAGAATTATGTATGCCCCATAACTAAGAGATTGAAAGTTATGTCTTTGTAACAAAGAATCTTAATCAACGCCTCTTGGAGGATATTGCTTAGAGATTTTAAATTAAAGAAATTTAAGGAACCTAGGTTTTATACACTCAGGTCCGGCTTTTTCATCCCCAATTAACTTTACCCGATGATTAATTTCCATAGTAACGATTGTGATCACAATTATTACTATGGGAATATATCGTCAGATAAAACCAACTGGAGAGTTTCTGGTAACTTTTGTTTTATTTTGATATGTTTCACTTTAGACACGGTGATTCAGAATTGTCTCTCAATATTTCCAAGGTGAATGGAACATCAAAAATAAGGTCACTTTTTTATATATTTTTTTTTCCCAAAAGCCAGTAAGAAGGGAGTTATAAGCCCTGAAAGAGGGGTGAAACGTATTGTTCTTTTGGCAATATCTTCTGAATCCTTTCAGTTATCAAATTAACATTTGAAACTCAGATATAAGGCACCTAACTGAACATTTACAACGCATTTATTAGATTCTTCCTCTCTTTTAAGGGGTAGTTTGAGCGGGATACTTTCGGTATTTTATGGTAACAAAATGCAATAGATGCATGCTAACTTTTAAATCTCAATTACTCGAAAAGGTTCGGTCTATCGAAATGCAACAAGAGAGCCTTTTTATGCCAAATAATCTAAAGAATGTCTCCGTAAATTTTTGATGAAATATGTAAAAAATTAAAAATTAGGTATAAAATTCTGAAAAACTACCCCCTAAAACTATCCTTTAAATGGAGGGAAGATCTAAAAAATACTTTCTAAATGCGCAGTTAGGTGCCTTATACCTGAGTTTAAAATATTAGTTTGATAACTTAAAGGATCCAGAAGATATTGCCAAAGAAACAATATTTTCCATCCCTCTTTCAGGGCTTATAACTCCCTTAATATTAATTTTTGGAAATTTTTTTATATAAAAAGGTTACCTAATTTCTTGATATTCTATTCGCCCTATAGATACCCGGAGACAATTCTGAATCACTGTATATATTAAGATATTATTTGATTTACTATTTTTATTTTGAAAGAAAGCAATAGCCAATAGTGTGAAGATATTACTATAGTTGAGTAGCTTCATTAGCAGTCGATATTGAAGTATATATATTTAAATTATCTGTGAAGAGAAGCGTTCGATATTCAACAGACAATAATAAATCATTAATAAATAACACAAATAACAAGGGACCAAGTTAGAGCCCTGAAGACAGCCAGAGCTGCCTGATATTCAAATGATTTGTAACTATTATAAGATACGTAATTCCCTCTGCTCGTTAAATAAGGTTTTATTAGATCTAATAAGGAGGAAGTCATGGTAAAAAACCAAGTTCCTGAGAAAGATACCATGGTGTAGGTATCGTAGCTCTGGGCAGATCTGTACAGTAGAATTTATAGATGGAGTTTAATTCTTCAACAGTACAATTTCAACATTAAATATCGTAAGGGAGAACAAAATGTTACTGCTGATGCTTTAAGTAGAATGTATGAACGAGGAAAATTACCAAATGAGTTTGAAGTAAACAACTAGGATTTAAGAAATGCAACTGGTTTATACAACATTAGAAGTATTCAGAATGCACAACAAAACAACGCATTACAAAACATCATAATGGACTTACAGAATGGACAAATCTACAGAGGTTACTTTTTAACAGATGGGATTTTGTACAAAAGAAGACAGGACAAATAACTTATAGACTTGGACGAAGATTTAACACATAATATCATAAGTGAATCAATTCTATGGTCACATTGGAATACGAAAAACGTGGCTAATGTTTCGTGAGAGTTTTTATTTCAAAAAGGATTATAATTTTATTAAAAATATTATAAACACGTGTGAATTATGTGCACTCGGGAAAAACAAGAACTATGTGAGCCAAAATTTCATCAAAAGCATAACCGTGGAAAATCCTTTAGATCTTGTTGCGATTGATTTTCTTGGGAATCTTATACCAGGACAATGTGGATACCGGAACATTTTAATAGTCGTGGATGTATTTTCCAAGTACGTCCGATTGTTTCCAACAAAAGCGTATAATACTCTAATCGCAAGAAATAGAATTTTGACTTATACGGAAGAAGGAGTTCCAAGACGATTATTAGCAGATAATGCCTCCTACTTTACTAATCAGCAATTCATAACAGCTTCAGAGAATATTGGAATATTGGAATAAAAGTTGGATTTTGCAGCATGCGCCATCCGCAAGGAAATCCATGCGAACGCTATATCCAAGAGGTCATTAAGTACTTGAGAATGTTGACTTACCAAAAACATACAGAGTGGGTTCAATATTTAGACAAAATTGAACATTTCATCAATTACACACCTAGTACTATGATAGAAGAATCACCCGTCACTCTAATGAAGGGCATAAAATCAAATAGACCTTGGCGTGAAGAACAAATTGAAGAAGATCTTTAAAACAAGTTAGAAAAATGCAGAACGCGCATGAAAAGAAAATTACGGACTTACGTAGAAAAAGAAAACAGGAAAATTAAGAAACATACTAGATGAAGGTTGGAGATTTAATTATAGTCAAAAATTACAGACTGGGGAGAAGAGAACAAGATTTGTGTGCGAAGTTAAGTTTACCGTACAAAGGACCTTTTAGAATCAAAAAAAGTTTTGACCAAGTAACTTTTGAACTAGAAGAGTTAAACGGGAAAGTGATAAAAGGACGCTTTTATTTAAGTGCATTATTTCCGTACTCGGGACAAAATTTAGATTTAAATTAAAAATAGGGTATTCTAAGAAAATTTTGGGGAAAATTTTTAGTTAAAAATACCGTAAAATTATTTTTGTTTTCATTTGGAAAAAAATAAGTTTTTCACTATTTTTAGGGGATTATGCTATGTTATTTTCATATTTCACCCTGTATATAATTAGTTTAGGTTTACTATTTTTGAAATTGTAATTTCAGTGAAATTTTAAATAACTGTACTTTACCTTACTGTGTTCCAGAACACTTGTGAAATTTTTATTTTACACAAATAACTAAAACACTTTTCTGCCCGATTTAGAAAATGTTAATTGGCATACTTGACGTTACGCTTTCGCCAACAACGAAAAGCTGGTTCAACCAGAGATTCCACGAAGTACTCCAGGATGATCAGGAACATTGGGACGACAATCTGACACAACATGAGTCGAGTTCCAAGACATCCAAGGATGAAGTGCTGTCCTCCGAAGTCGAAACTCTTCGACGAGCCGATCATGTCATCGTGGAAGACGTTTCAAGATTATCTAAGACGCTTCAAGATTATCCAGGCGTGGCAAGTTCATCCAACACGCTAGAAGAGGAAATCCGAAGAAAACCTTGAGCCTACTTCTACAAGAAGAACGGAGGAAGACTTCATATTCTTGTAAAACTCAAGAACCAAGACAGAATCCGTCTTTCGAAGTTAGATGCAGTTCGACTGGGCGTCTTCAAGATGTAACCTCATTTTTGCAACCTACAAAACAAGATAGTTATTATTTGTGTACGAGAATTTTGATTTGTTTACAATTTAAGGATTTTTAATTTTTCTTATATTTAAGATTACAGAGTTTTTTGTACCTTAAAAAGTATATAAAAGGGAGATTTCTGGGTAATTCATGAATTCAACCTAGGCCTTGAGCAAGTGAACATTCACACTCTGCACTTAGCAGTGAACATTCATACTCTGCACTTAGCATTGAATAGTCAAGTATTAACAATTAACAGTTTGTAATCAATCTTAAGCTCCTTCAGAGCAACATTTTGTAATCGAAAGTAAGGACCAGAACATGTAAGAATATTCCATTTATTAATATGGTTAATTAAAAATGCTTGTTCAAAATAATTTGTAAATACTTACCAACAGGTGTAAGCATATTTCAAACATAGGGCACTCTTGATAAAGGAGACTATAATCGCATTTTTAATTAGAATTTTGATTAAAATTCCCATGTACTATCGATATCATAAAAACTAGGACAATTTTTAAATCCAGTATTTTATTATATTGAGTCTTACTTTATTGTCAAGTCAGTAATTCATGTTTATATTATGACAAACTTTGATGTCAATAAACCATAATAACAGCAAGAATTATAAAGCTATTGAAACGTTAACTTAGGTATGTGTGGAAGAGATAATTTCAAATAATCTTACATTTATGGTCGGTAGCAGTTTTACACAACTAAAAAAATCTTGTCCTAGTTTTTTATGGTAGCAATAGTACCTACGACGAAGTGGATGACAACTCAATTTACGCCAAACATAAATTGATGTGCATTTACACTAAACTTCTAAATGTACTAACCATTACATTGAACCAATTTTACTTATGTACTTATGCGTATTTGAAAATGTTAATAAACAACAAATTTATTATCAATAAATAATTTGTATGTCAATCTTTAAAATCGATTTTTACTTACCTACATACACTTCATGTAGTGTGACAAAAATAACCGACATTTTAAAATCACCACCATTAGGACAAATACACTTCAGAACCCAGTTCAAACAAATTTGTTTGCAATACAATTTGGTACCCTGAGATAATATATCAATAAACAATTTATTAACGAAAAGAGTCTTATGTTAAATTTTATGCGTGACTTTGTCATTTGAGTTAATTAAATTCTAATCCTAAAATTTAACAAACAAATTTCACTTAACTCGCAAAAACATCGCGATATGTTACTGCGTACACAAACTTCAAATGTTCAGTAACGAAGTCGCTATCTTCTGCTCATGCTCTGATGTATCTCAAGTATCTTGAATTGGCCTTGGAAAAAAATCGTATGTCGTAGTTTGCGTAATCGATTTCTTATTTGCCAAAATGAATAAACATTTGATTAACCTTAATATGTGGACAAGATCTAGCTTTTAATCGCAGTACCCGTACAGTTCAGTTGTTTCCCAGGCTGACTTGAGGTACTTTTTTTTGAAGACTCGATATAAGTATATGTATTCAAACTTTCATATGAGCATCAAGTCGGTTATTAAAATTAGTTAAGAATTAGTTAATTAGAGTTAGTTAAGTTAAGAATCCTTATTGGCCTACCCACAGCATGTCTTATCATTTTGATATATGTTCTTTTAGCTAATATATATATTTTTTTGTATGAGCCAAAGAAATTAAAGTTAGGTTATCTGGTGACACTGAGTTATAAATGTAATATAAAGGGCGCCTTATTTTTCTAGATTAGGCGGAAATTGAATTACCTGCGATGATGAAATTCGTACACGCACAAGGCGTAAAAACTTTTCATATTCATCGTGCGTTTTTGGTCATTACTGTCAAAACTTTACCACATAGTCCACAAATGTTAAAAAATGTCGAATCTAAGCTATTTCATCTTATGATGAGGCCTTGGCAATTGTCAGATCAATTATTATTTATGAGTAGGTATCGAAATTTATGTAGACGCGATTAATTTGGAAGGGTCTTGAAAGAAACTAATTTCTGAACTAAATCGCCTGAATGTGCGTAATTTAGTTATCCTCGAAAATTAACTATTAGTGCACGAAATCACTCGCTCAAATGGAATTAGTATTCCGCAGGCGATCGGAAACTTCGAATACCTTGGTACCGGCAAAGTCCAAGTTTGAATAGAAGCTCATTTGTTTGCGCCACCTGTTATTCGATTCGATTCGAATCGTGACGACGGAAATTGGTAGACGCTTTAACTTTTTCATTTAAGAAGATCAATTTCAACTATGTAGTAGCTTTTAAATGAGTTTCTGAATTGCTTTCATTGTGTATCATTTCAATATTTTCCCGATATGAATTAAGTGAAAGTGGAGTCGATTGTCCTTAAAGTGAAAGTTAAAAGTTAAATTGGTGTAGATGGACATACGAGCCATAATTTCATAAATTTGGATTCGGGATCATCCCACATACATACATACAGTATGTCCAAGACAACATTCCTAACGTGGGGATCCCCGTTGTTGTAAGAGACACAGAAGCGGTTAAATGAAATTAATTGCAGGACAATTAATAGGATAACAACAGATTCATATTCCAAGGGTACCTTTGTCTTGTATTGCTTTCACGGTGTAATATAACGAGTGGTTTTTTTTTTAATTTGACCGTGACAAGCTGCTTATTGTGAACGCACCAGAATTTTTATTATTTGCATGTAACTCTTGTTATTGTAACTCTTGTTAGGGTGGGTTTACAGAAAGCAAATAAAATATTTAATTTCGAATTAAACTAAGTTGCCATAACAATTACATTGCGAACTGTCAAATTAACAAAGTCATTAAAATTTGATTGCAATTAAATTTTCTGTAAACTGGCCCTTAATGTCTTATTGTCTTTTTTCGTTTGTTAAAACAGATCTCATTTTTACTGCCTTTTTCGTCTATTACAATAAAACACATTCTTGTGTTGTCCTATTGCGCTGTTGATCTCGAAACCTTGAAAGCAAGGATAGGAACGCAAGTTCAAATGTCAAATTAACAGCTGTCTTGACAATGATGGTTCACAATTAAATTTTCGTGGCCAACTTCGACGACAGATTAAAAAAAAAACATTCTTTATTATTAAAACAATAATATTTCCAGGAAATGTCTTTCGACTCTCTAGAAACACGTGGAAGTGAAAAGCGATCCGCAAAAAAAAGAAATTATTCAGCAGTATTTTCTAACGAAGCTTCATTAAATGCCGAACGGAATACATGAATACGTAAAGTCGTACTTCTTTAGATAACTTAATTTCCGTTGTAACTCAAAGTAAACTTACGATATGAGTTTAACAGTCTGTAAAATTTTCGTAATGGGTATAACTATAGTCGTGTATACTGAAGAGCATTGATTGGCTCATTTACATTTTAAATACAGGAAAAAGGGACTACATGGCTTGCAAAAGCCAAGGGCTCCTATAATAACATTTAATCATATTCATTTATGGTAACCAAAATTGGTCCAGAAATTTTATAATTGAATAATAAATGGCACTCATACGTGCATCTATGTATTTGTTTTGGTTTTCCAGTTTCAGAACTGATTAATGAAATATTGTACCCCAAACGACGATATTTATATGACGTAAGCCATTTATAATTTGTATGATATGCCGGGCGAAATCTCCATCTTACAGATCGTCTAGTGACCTTGCTCTTGCAAGATTACAAAGAACGAGTGATTTGTTTTTGAAGAAGGGACAATTTTATTATTAATTTACTTCCACTGCGCAATCCTTTTTGGACTAATCTGGAAAGGGCCGGGATTTCCAAACTGATTTACGCGAGAGTGTCGCGTTCGAATAATTACGTGAAAATATGTGATTTCGATCTCTACCATTAGTAAAAGTTTACGGTACAATTTTACAGCTGTATTATGTTTTACGATAATTTTTTGATTAATTCTAAAATAAAACATACAATTATTTAAACGTTTCAATTAAAATCTACAGCAGTGATTTTATGACAAATGTATGTTTCTTTCATCGACTTGTATTCGTTACAAGTGTGTTACAAGCAATCATTCGCATGCCACTCTTCATAACAACTTAACACAAAACTAATTAACTCATCCTAAAATTGTTCAATCAAGAAGACATTAATCGGTTCTGTCTGAACCTGTTGCGTAAACGACACTGCCTCGAACTTCCAGCAACAGTTGGATTCCCAAGTTTGAAGGTCGCACGCGTAAAATTGATTTTACGCACGCTACCAATTTGCAGTTGCCAGTCAAACGAACGAACAAAATGACAGAATCCTCGACGCTCCCAAAATGGCTTTATCGAAACGGTGCTCTTTTATTAACGTCAACAAAAATGTCACTTTCGTTTCGATCTCGTACGAGATGAGACAAGTCCTTCGTCCTCTGCAAAGATCGACCATGCGAAGAAGGTGCTTTGTATTAGGGGAGTCGAGCTACGAAAGGTAGTTGAGCTGTACTCAAGTGGAAAGTCTCGTCGCTTTTTCCTTTTTTTACTGAATGCCGGGTATTTAATATGGGACCTTGGGAATTTCAAAATGGCCAGAAGTTGAGTACAAAATTACCCCGACTCTTTTCAAACATAAGCATTGTGAATAACGTGCCGCATTAATTACTTAAATTTAAAATATGCTTTAAAAATTAATATATATGGTTTGAACAAATTAACAATTGAGATAATTAATTTAGAATGAGACTAATGATGCTGGTCTAGAGTCGGGTGACTTATTTATTGTTACCCCTTGCCCAAGGGCAAAAAAGGCAAATGGGCATGGGCTAGTGCTAAAGTACATAAAAGATAAAAGTGGCAATTTGTGGATCGTTGATATGGAATATGGACGTACAATGTGAATGCAGAACAAGAATGTAGAGTCTACGTGTTGGCTAAAATATAACGAAAACCTAGATTCAATTTCGAAAATATAAAGAAATCGTAGATTTTTATTTAATTTTTGTTAAAGTTTTATGTAAATTTAGATATAGTCAAGAAAATTAATTGCCGAAAGTAGTTCAATTTCACTTAATTAATACACATTTTAAAAATAGCAAGGTACTAATGAAAATAAATTTAAAAAATTTATAAACTACCTACTTAGCAAACAATTAGTTAAAATTTAAAGCGAAATTTTAAGAGGAATACGGCATTTAATTGTAAAAGTTTTTCGGGATTTTAAAACTTCACAGAACTTCCGGCTTTCGAGGCTAATGAAATTTGAATCCGGCGGCTGTTAAAATATTGACGCGCATTGGATGAGTCGACGTGATGTACGAAATTTCTGAAATTTGCTGGCTGGCGGGCGAATAATTAATAATATTCCACCCTCTGGAATAAAAATAAACTTCGATGCTGATAATGCATTGTAGCACTTCAAACCGTTTCAATTTGTTCAATACAAAAGTAATTAGCGCTTGTTATGTTAAACATACTCGTCCTTCTGTGAGTGCGATTTAAATACATTTACGAGATTGTGAGATTTTGGCGCATTCAATGCGTTAATGGATTTTTTAAACAAAGGGTTTTGCGTCGTTTTATTTATTTAATCGATATTCAAAGTGTTTCACATGATACTATACATTAGGTAATGTATTTGGATATTTCTTGTCACATTGCCGTTCACATTGTCCATCTGACTTAATCGAATCTCTTTTCTTTCAACAGTACAGCATGTAATTCCTCCGTATCAGTTAATATCTTTGAATATAAAACTACAGGAAGAACTATATATTAAATGAATATGTGTCCGGAATGGTGGAGAGCTGTTTCTGGGAGACAGTAGCGCACTGTTTCAAAAGGATATTCATTTGAATATAAATTCAGTTAACCCATAATCCGTATGAATATGAAAAATTTTCGCGTTCGATTCGTGTTGGATTTACCATAAACGAAACTGATCCAAATCATTTCTAAGATCTATTGATAAAAACGAATTGATATCAAATGCATAACATCTACGTTACGCCCATGATCTTGACTTGAATCATAACCTCATTTTTTGTTTATAAATACTTTGAAGTACCCTAACATTCAGACAAATTAAACGAATGGAAATACTTACCTAGGAAACGTAATTCCTAATTCTTTATTCTTCGTGCTTAGGAAGAACCACATGGTTCAAAATGTCTACTTCCATCGCACATCTCAATCTAGCATTTACAGTAAAGATTCGTTCCTTACAAGTGCAGTTTCTGTTGTTCTCAGTGTATGTGAACTGCTTATTTACAAGAGTACCTTTTTGCACTTCTATCTAATAAGCAGGTATTCAGAATTTGTGTTGTATTGTAAAAAAAGTAAAGTAACCAAATCTGTGCTCAAGTTATTGATCAAATGTTTTTACTTTCTGGCCATTCTTATTTACCAAATGATGCCTATTTTGATCTGAGAAAAGGCTGCAAAAGGTAGATGTGCCAGAACATGGGTGAGAAATTATGGAAGGATCTCGTTGTTTTAAGAAATTCATTGTGTACAAAATGGAAAGAACCGATTATTATTTATTTCACTTCGAAACTGGAGAATGTAAAACAGGCTCAATTCATTATTGGGGGAATCATAATGTTTTATCGTTTGTCAGTTCAAATATTAAATACACCTTCACCTAGATGCTCTATTCAACGAAATAATACATGTATAAAGTTTAACAATACAAAACTGAGATCTTAAAGTTCGAATGAGTTTATTTTTAAAATATTTATAACCGAATGGCGTAAAAGGTGAAATTTGCATACACATTCACGTACACACCCACCACATCAGGCCAAATAATAAGCGTGATTATTATACGCTACTTTAAATAAAAACAGGCGTAGACGGTAATTCATTGCGACACGGAACATTATTTCAATTTATTCGACGTAAAAGTAATTAGCGCTTGTTTCGCGATACATTTACCCTGTTTGACATTGCGAATGTAACGATGAAATTTATTTGCCGAGGTCACCGCGTTTTTTGCCGCTTGCCTGTCGATTAACAGTCGATCAAAAATGAATTTTCCTCTTCATTTTCTGATCACATAAAATGCCACATATTCAGTTTAACGACTTTTATAGTGTCGACGGAAATTTTATAGGAGATATCGAATTCTAATGATACGACAATTTTTATCTATATAGCTTTTTTTTACAAATATAGATTTTGTTTGAAATAAGTTTGATTATAATATTAATAATATTTCAAAATACATAATTGATCAAAAAAAATAAATAACTGCCCTGGTGTTTTATTTAATAATGCTAAATATAGCTAAGTACAGTTACTTATCCAACTGTTTGTACTTTGGGAATGTTGTCAAATGAAAAAGATTTTGATTACAGTAAACAATCAAAATGTTATTTACTTGAGCCAATCGTCTGTTTCAAACAATTTATTATTATATTTATGTTGGCCACAAATCATCTTACTTACTTCGCTCGCTTCAATTTTTATCAAGAATGAAATAGCAAGTGATATAATAGTAAATCATACCTTTTAATCCAAGTCTATCTGTTGTGTTTGGCGTAAGTCTTGACATTACCATCTCATCCCATGGTACAGAACAACCGATTGCCTTTAGTTCCCTAACCAAAGTTAAACAAAGTTACTTGCAACTTGACAGCGAAGCGCTAGCCATTGTAACAGAGAGTTTCTTTTCTGGCTGAGTTCAGTTACATTGTCAAGAAGGGTGCTGGAAATCAAAACGTTTTTGCCTATCAAGAGTTCCAATCAAACAAGACAAATTTCCTTCGGACATGGCGATCAACGAAGTTCATCGAATCTGCTCATCTACTGTATTTGAAATATCTACGGAGGACTTGACACCCGATCGAATCATACATGAAACAGAGAAGGATTAAAAACGGTCAAAAATTGAGCCAGAAATTCAATCAAAAAAATCAATTGGTAGTGACTACATTATACACTCACCGCAGAAAATTCGATCCACTGAGTTTTAGGTCCCTATTGTAATTATGGTCCCTGTATATTATGAATGCTTTTGTGGTATTGAATATGATCTGTAGTAATTTTACAAGGTATATAGGTCGCATTGAATCGAAATGGTGGAAATTTAATTAAGTTTAATTAAATTTTTCAATATAACAAAATTTAGGTTAAATCTCTTAAATGCAAAAATGTTCTTAAAGCTTATGTAATGGCTCTAGTAGCAAGTATTCCCCCTCTAGCCCTAATAACAGCTTCCATGCGTCTGGACATACCCTCAATCAGGTGACGAATGTTGTTTGGGTTGATTGACTCCCACTCTTAAACCACCGCCTCAGATAATGCTGCCAAATTCTCTGGAGCTGGAATTCAAGTTCGAACATGCTCGATTGAGTTGAAGTCGGAACTTCGAGCTGGCCAGTTCATATGGGGAATTTCAACTTCGTCCAGGTATTCATTTACTACCCACGCAATGCGACTGCGGGCGTTATTATGCATTAGCATGCATTAGTCATTGCCAATAAATGGGCCAAAAAGTACAACATGGGATTTCCCTAATTTCCCTAATGTACCTGTCCCTAGTAACGGATCCCCTACTAATGAGCACTAACTCAGTATGAGCATCAATGGAAATGCCACCCCAGACCGTAACGGAAACGTCATTGAAACTAAGCCGAGGTACAATATTGCATTGAGGAAACCTTTCACCACTTATTCGCCACACCCTTTGGCGACCATCGGGGGACCTCAGATAAACTCGAGACTCATCTGTAAAAAGAATCCGGCCCCAATCTGCATCGCCCCAATTTTGATGTTCACGGCCAAAGTTTAGTCGAGCTACTCGATGCCGTCTCGTTAACCCTAGCTCGTGTGAAGGTCTTCTTGCCCTCAATCCAGCCTGCTCCAAGCGTCATCTCACCGTTCTCTCACTTACGGCCACGTTTCTTACTTATTCTAGATCATTTCTCAAAGTGACTGCAGTATCCTCCCTATTCCTTAAGGATCTTAAGGTCAAATAATGATCATCTTGAGCCGTAGTGGACCTGAGCCCGCTCTTCTCATGTAATCCCCTGTCTCCAGAAACCGTTTCCATGCTCGTTGTACACTGAATCTTGAAACAGCAAGAACTCTTGCTGTGTAATACTCGGAACGGCAATCCTGAATTAGGGCTATTTCCCGTGCAGTGTCAATTGTCAAATATGATCTCTATTTGACATATTCATGATACCACTACCAACAATAATATGGTATACGAGACAAAAACGAATAAAACAAAACCCAGTAAGTCCGGTTTTTTCATCTTATCAATTGCAATCCATTGTTTACATTGAATTTTCGCCAAAAATAATAAATATCAATAAATGAAAGGATTATAAAGCTATTTCGCACGCTAATTATAAAAATCTCTTTGTTTTTTAAAAAATTGTTACATGGATCGAATTTTCTGCCGGTGAGTGTATGTGGTGGAATTTTATTCAAGAACAATCGCATCGTGATTCCGAAGTGTTAAAGGAGCTTCATATGACACATATTGGCATTGTAAAAATGAAGTAATTAGCACGTGGAAAAATATTGACAAGGATATATTTTCACATCGATTGTGCTGGACCTTTTCCAGGATTTTTCTCTCTCCTACTAATCGATGCGAAATCTCGTTGCGCAGAAATCGGAATTCTCCGAAAACAACAAAAACCATTATCTGACTCAACAGATTGTTTGCAGCTCATGTATTTCCTCTTGTTATTGTGTATCTATTTAAGCATTTAGAAATTATTGTCATAAGAATGACATAAAACAAAAAGTCTCCAGCAACAAATGGTCCTGCCAAACGTAATGCCCAAACTCTAAAAGAACGCTTAAAGGCAATCACAACTGAAGTCCTAACAATAGACTTGAAGATCCAGAAAATTCTTTTCCGCTATGGAGCATCTTTCGCAAGTGGAAAGCCACCAGCAGTATTATATTTACATCGTCAAATTCGAATCAAGCTTGCAATGTAGCTTTACCATGAATAAAATTGTAATCAAAAAATCATCTCTGCAATTGGAAGAGAGAAGAATACAAGCAAGAGATTTCATCAATAATAAGCCAACTTGGAAACTTGGTGTTAACCAACAGAAAGTTGGAAATCTCCATTATATTGTAAACGGTGTTTTTTTAAATCTGACGTCGAAGTTGGCTATGAACATTTTATTGTGAACCATCAAAATATCAAAATGACGAAAAAACGATTTTATTCGAAAAGAAATCCAATTTTATTTTCAAAACAAAGCACCAGACAGTGACAGAGATTTCAAAACTTGTGGTATGTACCGAAAAATACTTTGATATGGCCAACTTCGACGTCAGATTTAAAAAAACACTCGATACTATTAGATGGAGGAAAAACTACCAACATCAGAGAGAGCCAAACAACCAACAACTGAATACGACGCGCTACGTTATCAATTCTTGATTTCTAGCAGTAACCGTGAAGATAAGAATATATCTAATCTGTCAACTGAAGAGAGGACGCAGCTGGAATAACTAACAGACACTACACCAGAACTTCAAGAGGAACAGTGCGAACATTTCTCAAGTGCTACACCGTGGTCAAACCGAAAGGTCAAACCGAAAATGGCGACCTTCACATTATATATTAATCAATTTTTGCGGTTATGTAAAGTTGCATTCTGAGATTCAACGGCAATCACCAAAGAATAATACATATTAGATCATGAAGCCTGTGGAAAATGCTGGTTTCTATTGTATCAATTATGTATATCTCGAGAACTTCGACACAGAAAGTTTTCAATATTTTTCTCGTAATCTGTGACGTAATTCTCTTACTGGTTTCATATTGCCAGGTTATTTAAGAACCACCTGGTATATTCAACTTGTGTTGTACTATGAAAATCACGGAACTTGAGTGCTGCATAATCAATCGCCGAAGCAAGAACTGACAAGTATTTCAGTATTATTTCTTTGTTAACGGTGAATGAGAAAAAAGGACGCAGTTATGATTCATAAGTCTGTTGATGCAACGTCAGACAATGACGCAACGGTCTTCTCTTGTGAATATTATATATGTTATATTATATTATATTATCACTACAGCCGCTAAAAGTTACGTAATAAATAATTAATATATCTACTAAATTTTATGAATTGTTAATTGGCCTAAGAATATGTAATAAGCTGAACGTCTATTAGTTATTTATATTCAGATACTTATTCAGACTAAATTTCTAGCAGTAATTTTTGTTATTTTAAGTATTCTTTCAAAATTTCGTAAATAATACATTCTTTAATAATGCCAATTGATTAATTACATAAATTAACGAGTGTGCTTGCCTTTCAACGCATTACCAGTTTAATTTAATGAACCATATGTTCGACTTTTGAAAAAGTTATTAATCGCTGGCCAATATTTTATCTTATTGGAGCCTGGGAATTATAACTGTCACGATATAAACGAGTAACATTTCATGAGGACAAACACTGAACTTTAATAAATTTTTGTATTTACGTAGTCGAATGCTCATGGTATTGGATAAACTACAGCTTTCTTTTAAGTGCGAGACAATGGAGAAACCCTTAGTCCTTGACAACTTATTTTAAATTAAGTGTCCAAAAAACATGTCTCCGAAAGATAAGAGCGAGTAAAACGACGTTTGCGTGAGCGATATTAATTTAATTGTTTTGTGTACCGAGTAGTTAAAGGTTAAATTTTGCTGAAGTAATTTGGAGAGGTGTTTCCACACCGTAAATTTGATATGTTTCTTTTTATGTTTCTATCTAACACTTTTTCAATAGCACGGTTGGAAAGCATACACTCTTTTATATACCACGCCACTAAAAAGCCCATTTCTGAAGTGTTCTTTTCACCAAAAATTGAATGAAAATATTTTTGTTATTAGTTATTAATTGGTTTTCATTTAAGCGCTGTTTTTGTGTTAGATGTTTTGACTCACTACATACTACCTCACAGGATTATTGAATCCAAAATGTAATATAAAAAGATAAGCCTGAAAAACAATCTAAGAAAGTAATTAGGAAAAATTACTTTTTGGTAGCTCTACTCTTTAAGATTTCATTTCGTTGAAATCAGCGAATTCTGTTCCTCTCATCATTTCAAAAGTTTACAGCATTCTTTACTAAGCAATGCCATTTGTTAAAAGCTTGAATCTTGTTATGCATACTTTACACGCGTGTTTCCGTTACTTCACTTCGAAGTTGCGAACTGCGCTGAAAACTTCCGCCTGAAATTTGCATGTTAAGATGATTACACGATATTCTGTACTGAAAATGTATTACAGAAAGGTTGATCATCGAGTAGCTTAAAGTAAAACGAAACATGAACGCTTTTTCAGATTAGTTGTTATTATACACACGATAAGTTGGCTGTATAATGAATTTAGATTAAAATTTGAATTTGAATTTAGTTAGAAAAATAGTTGTTAAAAAAGGAGATTGAAAAGTGCTTTTCACCAACGAGATTCCAATTGTAGAAATAATGTGGAAGCAACTAAGCTTGTACAAAACAAAAAGCTCAAAGCTTGCTAATGTAATCGTGTAAAATAAAATTCATTACGATACGGAAAAAATGTGGGAAACCTCGGGAAATACATATAGAGCGGATATTAATTTAAAGTTTTACAAATTGCAAAAATGGTTGTCTGTTACTTGAGATACTTTTCACAAACGACTTCATAATTTTGTTCCCGCTTTTCATGCAAATTATTCACGAAAACACGCAAAAAATATAGCGTCAAGGGACCCTGACCATCCACCGGCTGACAAAAAAATACGAAATGAGAATAAACATAATTACTCGAGGCAGTCCCGTCATAATTTGGTGAAAACTGAGAAAGCAAACAAGGTTCAAAGTGGCCAGAAAACGGAGTATAATGAGGACGCGTTCTGTAACTGCAAGGAGATCTTAAGGAGCAAATCACGTTCCGTCTGGAAACGCGCGCCGGAGTATTCCCCGTGGGAGCTCTTTCTGTTAAAACTTTCACAAAAAAAAAGAAAAACACGATTTAGCGGCGAGGATTCTTGCTCGCAAAGACGTCTTTATTTTGTGGATTAGATTGAGCATTGGAGAATTAATGGAATTTGAACTGTTTGTGGTAAATTTATTGACAATCAATTGAAAGTTATTTTCAACGAGTGGGGAAGCAAAACAGACTCAATACAGAGATTAGATTTTGATGTTATGTATTGAAAATCATTGTGCGTGCTCCTCTTTAATTACGATATTTCTTGGATAAGAAAATAGCGGAAAAATGTAAACAAGTACAGAACTGGAAATAGAACAGAGGGAAGAAGAATGGGAAACTGTGAAGGTAAAACAACTTTGGAAAGAATTTAAAGAAATTATAAAATTAAGTACTAAGGAAGCACGCGGAACAACAGTCGTTGATAATAACAGGAAACAGTCGAAATGATGGAGCCAAGAAATTAAGGGAAGAGGTAAAGTTAGAAAAGAGCAAACAAGAAAGAACACCTGGGAAGTCTTTGGACGTAAAATGGAAGAAGATCGACATACTAATCAAAAATTATTCTACAAAGTATTAAGAAACTTAAGAAAAGATAAGCATTTTCAATATTTATTGAGTCTGTATATACATAGACCTCATCTTTTTATCTGTCTAATATGAAGAAGAAATCTAAGCGTTGCTCAAAATGAAAATGTTATTCAAAGATGAAATTGTAATAAATGAACTTCTATTTCAACAAAAAGACTAACCATTTCTGGTTTTGTTGCGCGTCATAAAGTACTTGTACTTTGCATGGATGAAAACATCTGCAAATCTGCTCACGGTGCGCAACTGACCTGAAAGTTCCTTGATATTCCTTGACAAAGTTTCTTAATCCTTGTTCTACTTGTTTCACTGAAACTCTTCCAACTTTAAATACTCTTTACTGCCTTCCAGAAATTAAATTACCTCACCTGACAGGCCATCAAAGTCGTACCTTACAGGACTTTCGCGTAATTTATATCTGAGCAGAAATAAAGAACATTCTTACGGTTTGAATTAGTTTGTACTGTTTGTATTCAGTAGCCTGTCTGGTTATCAATGTATGTTTAATTCACAGGTTGTCGTTTCAAGGCCGGCCCTGTTCTGTCAAAAGGTCAAGTGTTTCGAACGTGTTGCTCGTTAACTGTTAGAATTGTGAAATTCAAGCCTCTCCTGAAACACAAACTCAGGTGGCACTTAACAAAATTACCGCTCCAGTTGCGCTTTCCTGTGTTCTCTGTAATATTGTTTGTTTGTTAGAACAAATCGTTTGATGGCGCTAAGCGGATCATTAAGATAATCATGCTTTGGTATTTTATAACGGGAAGCCGTAATTTGTTTCGTATTCCAGAATTGATTTATTTACAGGCTGCCATACATCTGAAGTTTCCACCGAATTGTCTAATTTTATTCAAAATAACTGTACAGAATTTGGGGTATTTTCAATTTTGCAAATATGAAGAAAGAAATACGTTAAAAATTGACTGAATTCAATACGCGCCCTATACAGTCGGACCAGTAAATTTTTGGAAAATAAAAAAAAATTGTAACCTTGTTGATTAGAGTGTATTTGAATATCTGATGATATAAACGGGGACCTATAAGATCTGGCAAATCTTTACAATTCTAGAGGCCACTTTAATTTAATAAAATCTTACTTTACAGCAACTTGATTATTTTCTCCAGTATCCTTCGAAAAGACCTTTGAAAGTAAATGTAAAGAAAACAATAATAATGTCTAAATAAGAAAACCTTTCGAATTCCTAAAATTATTTTAAAAAAGTCATTTCAAGTAATGTCTGAATCGTAAAGTAAAAAAAGGTTAAAATTAATTTATAAAGTCAATGAAAAAACTATTGTAGTGATAAAAGAGAGTTTTTATTGTATATACAAGTACAATGTTTTTGAAAATTTCTAGAACGGATTAATTGATAAACCATTTTGAGAGTAAAATGTCTCACTATTAATTCAAATTAACGTATGTATGTAGTCTGTAATTATTTAGTATTATATAGTAATTATTTCTCATAGAGTTTGCTGTTTTTAAAAAAACTTAAATTTCTTTGATTAATTTTAACAGAATAAAATGAAAGGTTTAAAAATCTTATTGCAAAATAAAAACAAAATTATTTCTGATGTCAATAAAGTATGCATAAGCAATCACTTCAATTCATTAATCTCGTTCGGTTCGCGTTAGCTTATTAAGTTTATGATATAATATGATATGACACAATTTGAAAAATAATTCAATGCCATATGTCATAAATATTAGTACAGTCGCGGACAGAAAATTTCGGATATCAGTGTCATTCCACTGACGTAAAAGTTAAGAAATTCCTATAGTATACGTCAGATGAGTGACACTGACATCCGAAATATTTTGTCCGCGACCGTACATATTTGGAAAACATGAAACTTTTGATAAAACCAACAAACCAATTTGTGAAACGTCAAGTAAGTACTTTTGCTCGATCTAAAGTTGTTCTCTTTTCCATAGGAAAATGAAAGTTTTTAATTTTGGAACTGTTCGTTTTAAAATCTTAAAACTTGTGACTAATTCAAAGAAATAATTGAACAGAACATAAGTGAAGTATGTATATTCTAAATTTAATGGGACGACCTCTTTTGCGTATAAAGATTTACAAACCTACAGAAGTGATAAGTTAAAAAATGATTTTAACTTCCTATTCCTTTTATGAAAAACGAGTTTAAATTTCTCCCTATTGTTATGATGTGTTAACATTGTAATAAATAAAGACATATTATTATTAAAACATCTTCATTCTTCATTCAATTTTATTTTGTTTGAATACATTTTAATTTGTAGTATTATTTCCATTTTGTGATTTCATTCCTTATGTTTAACTTCGTGCATTAATTATAAATATTTGCGCTTTGAATGTGCATGACGTTTTCATTAACTCAGATAGATAAATCCGAAAAAAAATTCATTTGATTATCATTTTTTTCAGACGATCATTTTTGGCAAAAATTGCATAAGGCAATAAGTCGTTATCGAGATGTGTTTTGAGAGTTGAAGAGTGAAATAGATATAAGTGACGAAAATGTTTAAGATTATTGAATAAGAAAAGTTCGATTTTAAATATGCTGTATAGATTCTTTTGTGATAAACAAAAACAAAATGGAAAATAGAAAAATAATTGCAATGCCTCTTCATTTACAACGTATATTTATTTACATAATCATTTATAACATCAATGCTCATATGAATTTATTTATTTATTGATATGAACTTATCAGTAAACGACATTTCTTATTTTTGTGTTATTTTGCAAGAAAAATAAATTAGATTTCTTTAAATAATTTTAATAAAAAGCAGTAATTTGTAGGCAAAACTATAATTCACAATCCAAGTATACATATCTCGAATAATATTGAGTTACTAGATTTTATAATGTTTATTAGTTTATTAAAATTTAAAAAGTTCAAATTGTTTTTTTTTTAACGTAGGTTCAAAGAATAGGCAATTAGTATCAACCTGTTATAAAAATGAAATATTTTATGTTAATTACTGATAAGGAAGGAAAGGTATAATTTTCTTGGCTAAAAAATTTTTCATAATAATTATTCCTTTTACATACACGACAGAAAATAATTACGCTACTTTAAATAAGTTATTTTCTCAATGCAGAAGTGAAATATAAGGTCAATTGTAGCATGCTTGTGTTAAACCTAAGTAAAAAGCTCTAAGTGTATAAATATGACCTCGGTATTGCGTGTTTTTAATTTCTGTAAATTTAGATTAACATTTTAATATAATTTCTCCCATATACAGGTCGATCTTGATTTACTTGTTAATTTAATTGTTATAATTAAAGTAGGTGAAAATTGTATCACAAATTCTTTTAACGGACAGTGAAACTGCACACTATCACTTAACGTTTCGGTATTGGTTGATAGCTTTGTCGGAAGTGAAAAAATATAAACAAGGTTGTCAAAATAAACAAATTTGTCAATGGAAACTAAAAAAGTCAATTGATCTTTTTACATCTAAAAATTTTAAACATAAGGGTGTGTCAACAAAAAATCCGGACAAATTTAATTCGATGAATACAAATCTATTGTCGTAGGTTTTAGAAATTTTGTCTTATATGTCATTTACTGACCGATAGTATCTGTCAAATAAGTACATTTTGTGAATTATATTTGCTGGAGGAAATGAAATTCTTCAAAGAGAATGAAAGCAAAAAGTTAGTTGGCGAATTTTTCATGAAGCTTAAAAAAACCTTCACTATTAAACGGTTTGAAAATATAGGGCTTTCTCGTAGAACCATTTACGATATATTAAAAAGAGTTAATGATGGTAAAACATTAGATGGACAGCCAGGAAGTGGTAGAAAGACCAGAAAAATGTCGGATAAGAAAGCGTGATAAGAAAGCGAAAGTCGGCGCCTAAATATAATGGGAACCAATTAACAAATCAAACCGAACATGGATAGCTCTCACTATGCGAGAAGCACCTTTGAGGTATTCGAGCAATATCAAATTTGGTACATTTCTCGATTGGCAAATGCACCAAATGTTCCTCAACAAAGTCCTACAAAAAGGTTTTGGTTTCAATTAAAAAGAGTGTATGAGAATGGGTGGGAAGCGAAAGACATGTCAGATTTAAAAGACAAAATGAAAAGAAAACTTTCTACAGTTTAGTTTGGATCATTTCGAAAGGTTAATGGTTAGAGTTAAAACCAAAGTAAGACAAACAGCCAATTTTCGTTCCGACTATGTTATTTCACATTAAATTAAGTAAGTTATTAATTGATTTTGTTTATATAACATAATATTAAGTAAATATATTTAATTAAACTTTGTCCGGATTTTTTGTTGACACACCCTTAATATATGAATACATTATAATAAATATTTTATTTTAATAAATGTTAAAAATTGACAGGTCTACATCCTGTTTAAAGAATCTAGAAAACTACAAAATATATCGTTTAAATTAGCAAAGTCCGTACGCTTATTAACAGAATTCGATGACATGTTTACTTTGCACATTTCTATAAAACGTCTTTTGAAAATATTAACTCACAATATAAAATCTTAATAGTTTATATTTTTTCACTTCTGACGAAGCTATTAATCGACTGCGAAACGTTGTGCGCAATTTTAGTGTCCGTCAAAAGAATTTGTGATTTAGTTGTTACCTATATTTACAAATTTTCAACTATGGATGATAAATTGGTATAATTTTTAAACTAGGTAAAAGAAAATTTTTAATTGAAAGTTGTTTTATAAAACTCGAACTTGCTTTTGAACTAATGAATAATTTTCTTTACAATTTCGAGTTAAGTTTAAAATATTTCATGTAAAACTTATTTCGAAGGTTTTTCGTGAGAAGACGAAAATCTCTAAATAATTTGCATTCCCGCAAATTAAGGTAACTTGGAAGTTTTTGTTTTAAACGCTATCAGTTTCACGGGGTAACAAAATCCACCAATGAGAACTTTCATGTATCAAAACAATTTGCGCTCCCGTGAAATAATTAAAATTGCAAATTGCGTTATGCAAATTCCAGTTGTTTTACGAAAGATTAGAACGTGTTGAATTATTCAAGATCTTAAAACGTAAATCATATTTTCCGTAAGGGGGCTCTTAATTACCGTCTTAGTTTCGCACCTTTCGTTCTTTATTCTCGTCCTTCACACTTATTTGCACTTTGCCAAATCAAAGGATTAATTTGTAAAAGTGGGAATTCTTCCGCATCCCATAATATTTTTTGGTTTTTGCGCAATAATTCCACGCACCGCAATTTTCAAAATTTTTCCAAAAAAACTTTGGGCACGTACATGCAGAAAACATCAAGCTGTGACTCACTGTTAAGTCCAAAGATATCGGAACGGTTGGCTTCTTCACTTGGAAGGATTGCTGGTGCAGGACTTCTCACTAGGCCCATGGTCGGTGGATGAGTGTCTGTCTACGAAAGAACGCCGCAGAGGCAGCCTGAACTTGGCGGCCCGAGTCGTACGCACCCCTGACGTAAGCGGCGACCTAGCAGTGGATTGGTCGCGGCCAATGTCGGGTCTAGGTTAAGGGTAGTCGCGGCAAGGTAGGCCCGGATTCTTCCAGCCCGGAGCGCGCATGTATGCAACAGTTTTCCTATTTACTTTCCTGGCGCACTATTCCGACAATATTGTTGCTGATAGTGAGCGCAACATGTGTCTGTTTATAGCGTCCTAAGTATTGATTTTAGTTTTTATGTTGTTTTATTTAGGCGGTCAACTCGGTTTCAAAGGCGAAATTTTTCTTCAAAACTTTTTGAAACACGTAATTTACCCAGAAAAACTTTAATTACATAAATTGTTATAAACTGTGTACCAAGTTTGTCATCAGTTAGTCTATTAAGATTTCATAACGTTTAAATTTGCAATTGTATTAATTAATTGAAACTCGTTATTTCAATGGAAGCCCGCAGACGACACAATTAATTAAATTTTTTAATAAGTGTATTGTCACCGGCACCGGCGCTGCCCGTTATGAAAAGTTACATAGGTGTCTAATTAATCGAATTTATAGTCATTACGATGTTAATTGTGTTGCTTTACTGTTATTTATAGGGAACAAATTTGTACCATCCAGTAAAATTCCGACAAGGAAACGTGTTATTATTAATTTCATATATACAGAGTGTTCCAGCGAGATCTTTCATTAGAAGTTTATGGGGTTCTGGCCAAAATAGAAACTTGTACATTTAGAATTAGATACAAGTGATTGCGTTCTCGTCAGATAAAATATTTTCAGATGTCTAGCACTTCCGGTTCTACTTTGGTATTTTAAATGGAACACCCTATTTATTTTTGCACTTTTAGATGGGAATCATAATTTTGAATCTTTTTTATTCAAACCATACGATGTCTATCTATTACAGTTTATGAGATAAAAATTATTTTCCGAAATCATGGCAAGTGGTTGACGTTTTCAAAATGGGCTGTAACTCTTATTTGAAACGAGATAGAAAATTGAAATCTAATTAAGTTTGTAGTTTAAAGATCCCTTTATCGTAGGTATTCTTTAAAATAAACATTTTTGCCTGGGAATAATTCTTAAATTTATACTTTTCATCAAGAGTTAAAAATGTAAAAGATCGATTTTTTCAAATGGAATGCCAGATTTTTCGTTGCGTAATCAAATTAGTGATAAAATTTGGCACAATGTGGTATTGCATATTCCTCTACCTAAATCAAACCGTTTTAGAGTTATTTCAAAAAAACGGAAAATTTTACCATTATAAAAAATAATTTTTCAAATGTCAAGTTATTGAAACTCATTAACTAATAGAGTGCCTTTACGAAGTTTCATTTCAAGTTGCAAAATGAATAAAAGCAACGAAAATAATGTTTATACAAATCAAGAAATTCTTAATTTATTTTTTATACACGGAAAATGCGACAAAATTGTTAGCAGAACTTGCAGAATATATAACGAAAACTATCCACACTTACTTCAGATGGCAAAAAATGGATATAAAAAACTAGAAACAAATTATAATAAATGTTCGAAATGGTGGCCGTTCGCATTCAAGCACTGTGTTAAGCGTGAAGAAATACCCTCAAGTGTCGCTGTTCGTACTTCTTGAGGAGAGAGCCTATTGAATGCTGCTCGCACGCGTACTTCCAGTTCCTCCCTCGTGTTCACCGGTGTCTGGTAGACCTGATTTTTGATATGTCCCCAAAGATAGAAATCCAAAGGTATCAAATCTGGAGACCTTGCAGGCCAGTTCCATGGTCCTAACCGCCTTATCCACCCGTCTTCGAACATTAAGGGGTGTTCTTGGGATACTTCCTGGGTGCAATGGGCCGGAGCTCCATCCAGTTGAAACCAAGAGCTTCTTCGCAAGTTCAAAGGCAGGCTGTCAAGAAAATCTTCTACTACAGTTCGTAATAAATGTAAGTAACGCTCCGACGTTAACACTCCATCGTAAATGATGTAAGAGAACCGATCATTCATCATAAGGCAAAAAAACATTGAAACTAAACCTGCTCTGATAGTTTCTTTGTCGGATCTTATGCGGATTGGCTGACGCCCAGACATGGTTGTTATGCCTGTTAAAAATCCCTTCACGCGAAAATTTAGATTCATCCGTCCAGATAATTTTTCTCAAAAAGTTCTCTTCTTCCTCTTGACTTCGAAGATATAGCATCTCACAGAAGTTAAATCTGTCGTCGGGGTCTTGAGGATGAAGGTTTTGCACTAACGAGAACTTGTAATCGTGGAAGTGATGCTTCTTCAAAATCCTCTGTACTGAATTCCTACTGATTCTCAGATCTTCTTCGGTAGCTCGAAGTGAGGCGTTGGAATTGGCCTCGAAAGAAGCCAAGGTATTCAACTCAGCCTCTTCATTATCAACTGTAGTTTTTGGTCGATTTAACAGTTGACCAATTCGTCCAAAACGCACAAAATTTGCTTCTATTCTTCTAAATTTATCTTTTGTCATCTGAGGTAAGTGTGGATAGTTTTCGTTAAATATTCTGCAAGTTCTGCTAACAATTTTGTCGCATTTTCCGTGTATAAAAAATAAATTATGAATTTCTTGATTTGTATAAACATTATTTTCGTTACTTTTATTCATTTTGCAACTTGAAATGAAACTTTGTAAAGGCACTCTATTAGTTAATGAATTTCAATAACTTGACATTTGAAAAATTATTTTTTATAATGGTAAAATTTTCGACAGCTGTAGTTCTTGCCAAATGGTAAAATTTTCCGTTTTTTGGAAATAACTCTAAAACGGTTTGACTTAGGTATAGGAACATGTAATACCAATTTGTGCCAAATTTTATCACCAATTTGATTACGCACCGAAAAATCTGGCATTCCATTTGAAAAAATCGATCTTTTACATTTTTAACTCTTGATGAAAAGTATAAATTTAAGAATTATTCTCAGACAAAGATGTTTATTTTAAAGAATACCTACGATAAAGGGATCTTTAAACAACAAACTTAATTAGATTTCAATTTTCTATCTCGTTTCAAATAAGAGTTACAGCGCATTTTGAAAACGTCATCCACCTGTCATGATTTCCGAAAATATTTTTTATCTCAAAAACTGTAATAGATAGACATGGTATGGTTTCAATAAAAAGGATTCAAAATTATGATTCCCATCTAAAAGTGCAAAAATAAATAGGGTGTTCCATTTAAAATAACAAAGTAGATGGCGACTTCCTCTATAACCGGTGATAACATCTGAAAATATTTTAGCTGAAGAGAACGCAATCACTTATATCTAATTCTAAATGTTCAAGTTTCTATTTTGGCCAGGACCCCATAAACTTCTAATGAAAGGTCTCGCTGAGACACGCTGTATAATGAAATTAATTTATTATAACCAGACTGCGGCGTTGTCTAGGACATTTCAGAGCTGGACTTGTTTTATTTCATGCGCACATTTAAGTTTATCTTAAATATAAATCTTAAGGTTATGAGTTTTCCGATAATATTCCAAACAGTTCCTACACCCACAAAAAAAAAACATTGTTTACGAATATAAAGCACCCGCCAACCTATTAATAACTCGTAAATCGATCAAAGTGACATCATGACAGTGACCTATGAATAAAAATTGTAGTTAATTGTTTATACACGACTATTTATCAGATTACTATACAAAAATGTGTATCTTGTAGTTTTGTTAGTTAGTTTATACCCCGAGAATGCTTAAATACAATCAATATAATCAGTCAATAAAATCGATGTTCCAAAACTCAGAGATAGCATAAAGAGGTATATTTGAATGGTCGCTTTCATATTTTGCAAGAAATTCGTTTGTGCAACATTTGCACAAAAAGTTATGTGCATTTATAGTTGACGCTGTCTTGAATATCTGAAGTGTCAGAGCGCCCGTTTTCAATCGATAGTTAGTCAATAAAATCGATCGGCCAAAACTCAGAAATAGCATAAATCGATAGTTTTGAATATTCTCTTTCGTATTTTGCCAGAATTTCGTTTGGGTAACATTTGTACAAAAAGTTATGTGCTATTGTATTTGGCGTCTTTTAAGTGTGTGACATTAACTATTTTCAATCGATCAGTAATTAACAAAATTGATCGGCCAAAACTTACTGGCGGCATCTTTCGATATATTTGATCATCTGCTATTACGATTACGTGAAATTTTTCATCGTAAATAATTTCTTCAAAAAGTTATTTATATAATTAGATACTGGGCATTAATTACTGCCAATAATTTGGATTTCATCTTTTTCTCAATTGTGATACACCAGGGACAAAATTAATGATCTTCAGAATGCTGTTAAAATTATAGTTCTGTGATAATTAGGACGGATTTGGCAGCCAATTTAATTTTGAAATTTTGTTGTTGGAGGTTTGTTGCAAACTTCTTACCGGTGTTAATAAGTTACTCAGTGGTAGATTATTTTTCTAGAATAGTAACAATAAATAAATAGAAATTATACGTTTTTTAACTAAAAGTTAAAATAGCTATACTAACTAGGCGAATATTTTTGACGCAGGGCTCGTATTTGATTGAGCCTTATGGTCCGTTTTCACGCTCAAGCAATTTGCGCAAATGTGCTTGTGCACACAAGGAAGTCGTTGCATGAAAACGTATTTTTTTGCTTGCACAAGCTAAAAAGGTTGGCAAACTGCATGCATTTGCGCAAGCAAATTTGTATGCGCAAATGCCGGCACAAATCCATTTGCGCAAATTGCTTGAGCGTGAAAACGGACCATGGCAACGCGAGTTTTAAGCTTAATCAAATAATTACGGAAAAGGTCTAATGATGAGGTCTAATAAGACCGAAACGTACGTCGACAGTTACTTTTCCTTGCCAGCTAAGCCGTTATTTACTTCTTTTATTCTTAATCAAATAGTTAGTCGTAATTAAATATTTAATTTCCTTTCTGTAAACCCATCCTTAGTTTTAAATTTGCATAGATTTAGATACGCGTTTTTAATAATTATTTCTTAAAACGCTGATATCTACTTTTTGTTCTCAGTTGATAGGCATAATATACGAAATTCCAATCTATGTTAAGATTAATGCTTCTGAAGTAGCTAGCAGCTACCAACCATAATATTTTAGGATATATTTTTTACTGGTTTCCTTTTGGCTTTTGTCGGAACAATAAAGAATTATCATGTTCACAGAACTGTTACAATTGTCTCTGGAGCAAAAGGGCTACAAGCAAGAATTATTAAGGAGTCAGTTGTATAGCTTCTTTTGAAAAGTTTTCAATCGATCAATTTAAAACGATTTCCGGTTTGAAAAAGTTATTGAAATTAATTGATATTAATAATTGGTTTATTTAAAATAAAACATTTTCAATTTGGCAACTTATCAAGAAACTCTTGTCTTCCCAAATATCTATTTTATTGTAAAATGGTTAATTATGAATAAAGTAGATATGAAAATTTGCTTTTCTGAATAGATTATAATTTTATTTTATAACAGTACGGTAACCGAACTGATAATTACATACATGCTGCTTTCCTTTGCTTGAAGTGACCTTTCTTTTTCTGACAAAGTTCAAATATGTTGCTGTTTATCAGTAAAGTAAAATAGAAAAGACAACAACTTTAGATCGAGCAAAAGTATATTTAAAGTACTTACATTTTGCGAAATAGTTTGTTTGTTTCATCAAAGATGAATGATTAACTTTTGACAAAGCGAACAGATCTCTAGTTGATAAAGCTGTATAAAATATACGCGTCTTACAACCTTTCTTACGTATTTTCCAGAAAAAATCGGTATAACAATGGCGTACGACTTATTTTTCTTTTAACTTTTATGCAGATACCGCTATGTTAAAGAGTGAATGAAAAAGGGATAAATAAAGAGCAATTCTAAATTAAACTGTTTGAAAAAAGCAAAGTTATTAATATATGTACGTACATAATTTGAGGACAAGAGTATTTTGCTAAGAGATGTTATTATCTGCATGTTGTCTTGAATATTAAAAAAGGGCAAAATAAATGGTTTCTTTTAACTCAAAAAAGAATCTGTGATGTCGAAATAATCTCCGAGGACTCGCAAGTATGTGTCTGACGTATGAATTACCGCATCGTTGCGCAATGTAAATGAGATAAGCTCGTGAAATACGTCCTGCTACGTAAAACTTAAAAGAAAAAGTCCTGCGCGCTTCGCGAATACGAACGATGATAAAGAACGAAAACGAAAATAAATTCAACGGGAATGGTCCGATGTCAGCCGGATTATCAATAAATTTACTTGGACAGTTGATTTAGAACCGAGGCCACCCGAAAGGGACAATCAAAATAACTTCAAGCTCGTATACAACCCTGGTTTAAATTGTGAAAGTATCGAAGTCAAATTTAGCGGAGAATTTCTGCGTAAATCGTGTTGACTAATCCTTCAGTGGGACAGGATTGAGGCGTTCTATGTAAACTGCACTGTATTAAAGAAAATGTTGTTTCTACGGATATGATTATTGTGATATTCTAATCTTGATCTGTTAGTATGGTTCAGTTACAGATAGATTTAAATTTGTCTCGTGGATTTCTGTCAGATCTGTTCGCTCGTAATTCAAGGAAGTTAATGATGTTTCAGGAATAACGTACAAGATACTTCAAATTGAATTTTCGTACGAGGTATCTCCGTTACTCGAGAAAGAGAGAGAGAGAGGTCGTTTAAGCTTGAAACTTAGGGTCCTTAATAATGTATGACGAACGTTTCGCTTTTCATTGACCTTGAAACAAAACGTAATTGCATAATATTAGGTTTTAGACATTTATCGCTGTTAGTTTGTTATTGAGGGTGGGATCGTGGGTGTGATTTTTAGAAGAAAGTATGAGCAAGGTCATTTAAAATTATTCTCACCGTAACTCTTCAAATAGAATTACAGTTGTAAAATACCAAGAAAATGACTTATAAAATAAAAGCACAAAATAGTTATAGTTAAGTTTAGGAATTTAAAATTAAAACATTAAAATTAAAACGATTAGAATTAAGAATTACAATTAATGAAAAAAAAATAACGATGTTAGGACAAGAGTTAGTGTTATGACAAAACGAATTAGTGTCGAAATAAAAGAGTTGGATATTTCGATCTCACATTTCGGTAATAGAAATCTGGCTGAGTTGCGGCATTACGATTTTAAATTAATGCGATTCCATCGATCTATTTGTTTCGACTGACTTCTATTCGAGTTCGAATTATAGAATAGAATTGAATGCAGTGTTGTAGTGTTTGGGGTGTGGGGGGTGCAACTTGTACTAGGGTACATTAACCTAAAAGACGACAAAGACTTACTTGGGCCTAGTATACGTTAAGTTTAGTGTCATATTGAGCATCTAAAGTCAGTAGAGTTAACCAAAAGGGAAAAGGGGTGTCACAGTTCAATAGCAAAGGGTCTATTCGTTCGTTCGGCACTTTTCTACACTTTTTGCACTAACCGCTCCTGAGAGAGTGAGATGTCTATTATAAGTAAGTAGGAGTGAGAAAAGTAGAGTAAAGGAGTTAAAAGTGCAGAACAAATGAACAAACATAGGTCCCTGAATAGTGATGTACATATGAACAAATAGTTTGTGTTTGAGTGCGTGTCTAGGTCCAATACTCGTTAAGCTTGAAGTCACATTTAATCTTCGCGTTTTGTAGAACAAAGCGAAATGGATACCACCTTCAAATTAAGGAAGATTTCTACAAAATGCCCGGTAGCATTCCTCCTAACTGAACCCCGAAGAAAAGATTAGGAAGTTAGGATCTCAGAGTCTCTTCTCTAACTTTGCTATCTAATTGCGTAAGTATGTATGTATTACCATGCCATGAAAGATAGATATAGACTGCCTCGGTCTGCATCTCAATGGATTAAGATGAACTGGAATGTCATTCTTAATAAAGGACGCTGCACCCCCATTAGCTCAAACTGTAGGTATCATCACATTTCAGCTATAGCTTTTAATAGGAATTGGTCTGTCGGAAACATTCTACTTCTTGTGCTTTTTGGAAGACAAAATGACAAAGTGACATATTCTACGTGCAACTATTACAGTTTCATTAGATCAACTTCTCCTCTATTATTAGGTTCAGTTTAAGAGCCTTTTTGGGGCCATCACAGAAAACCCACTAGCTTTTATCTTGCGTTAGCATCCTTTAACTTGTGTAATTGGTAGCAGAAGGGGATTGTCTTTTCTTTCTCTCCGAAAGGGATGATGTAGATAGCTCTGAGAAGGCAAGCTACTCTGAGATTGTGATAATGCATTTGTATGGGCGAAGGCGATTCCGATCACCTTTACTTGACCAGCACTGACTTCAGTGCTGAAGCAAATAAGGAAATTATATTTAACTTCAGCTTATTTACGATTTTTTTGATTTCAGGTGTTAAAATTTGCAGTAGCTCATTCATGGGACAGGATTTTGTATAGGATCGTTATTAGCTATTATTTCTTTATTTACAACGTGAAGTCTCCAAGTAAAATTATAAAATATAATGCAAATTTCAAAGTAAAACGCCACAGGCGTTCATCATTGTTTCGGTCACAGGTGTTACACGAGACAAAACGTGCGACTTCGCTCATTACAGATTGCGTTCTGGCCGTTTCACATTCCGGTAACATAATACTTCATTCGGTTTAGAAAAACAACGGTTTTGGTGTTTTATTTATTTTAACTAAAGTACAATTACAAAATAAACATAACATACAATTACAATGCTAACTAAATATTCTGACTTAAACAATACAAGTCGTACAATGGTTTAATTATACCTAGAGCCTTATACTAAACGTTTACTAACTGTTACTACTAGAATTGCACTGTTTAAGTATTTTGTTAATATCAGTAAAAAGTACGTCGCCTGGGGCGAAACGCATTCGAACAAAGTGAACGTTTCGAACGCAATTCGCTATAGCAATATTCTTAACGCGACTCGTCGAGCGCGTGAGATGATTAACTTCCGGTATCCCGGAATTATCGATCGTCGTTCGTCCAAAACTTTCTATGAGTGTTGATTTGGATTTCTTGGGTTTAAGGAGTTACGCTCTTGCCTTTTTATGTGAATGATGTAGGCTGAACCACTAAATTTATTTATTATTTGTGATAAATTGCGTAACATTCATATGTTACAATAAAATATTGCAAAAGTACATTACAATAAATTATAAGCGTGCGGCGGTATTTTCTCTTGTAATTGCTGAATTTTTATGTCACAATTTATCGAAAATGGCATCGAACCATTAAGTTAAATTTATCGTTTGAAGAACTTAACATTAGACTATAATAACTAAACTTTAAGTTTTCGTATGTAAATATAATACTTTTGGCTTCAATGAAACATATGTCGGTAATTCCCGAGATTTCACCAATTTAAAGAATTTACATTTCTTTAACAGAGATGCTTCAAAATACTCCTTTAGAAGAGCAACGCAAGTAACGGTCGATTGCATCGTCCTTCATGAAAAAAAAAAATGTCATCCGCATGTACAATATAAAGATTTCCTCCGTTTCATTTTGTCCAAAACTCGGGACGGCGAACTTTCAAGGGTTGCGATTCCAAGATTTATTCACGATGAAGCGAGCGGCAACAGAAACGGATGTGGGCGGACGTTATCTGTGTAGCTCAAAGCAATAATGGGGATCCTGCGGAGGTGCTTTTCCCACTGAGCGGAAGAATTTTTCGCGAATACTTCCGGAACTACAATGATGAATCAAAGTTGTTCAAGAAGTTTATAAGATACTCTTGTTGTTTACTATCCTTGGTGTTTATACTAAGAGAAGTTACCATTTTAATGATTCATGCCAGAGGAATTCTTCTTGCCCATAAAAAAATACATACAGCATATATGACTTGTAACGATGTCACATTTTAACCACTTACAATTATTATGATAAGCTAATAAAGTAGAAGTCTTTTGCTACTTACTTATATACAATTAAAATACTATGTATTTCAATGTTGAATTTCCTCTGCGATTACATTGGTTAAAAATGATTATACCAAAATGACTTAAATAAAAAAAATATGACTGAAAACCCTTAAAATATATCTCGTAGAAGCCGTACAATTTACGTTCGCGTTTGTATTTTTTAATCAGTTCAACAGGCACTGCATTTCACGAGTCCGACCTCATCACAGTTCATGCACTTCAGTGCAACGAATTCCGTCGTGAAGTGGTTCCTGTGGACGGACTTCTTGCTACCGTTACAGACCGGGCAGGGAAGAAGACGATAGCCACCACAGCTCTGACAGGTCGTACAGACGTCCATGCTCTGAAAATTACAGAAATACAACAGTAAAAGCATTTAGTTGGTGAACATAATCAATGTTTTTTTTCGGTCATTACTGTAAGATATATTTTTTCTACTTTGCGTTCACAATGAACTCATTGTGACACCAAAAACAGTTTCACAATGAAGCTCATTGTGACACTGTTTTTGGGGAAATTTTAGTCATTTTTAATTGAAAATATTTAATAGATTTTACAAAATAACTCAGTATTTATTTGTTACTTAACAATATACTCACAATGAAGCTGGATAAGAAAAATTAATAACTTGTTAATGTGACTTTTGATTAAAACGAAAGGTTTTCAGTGTTGCCACGCATTACAACTAAAATTCCCCATATACTAAGAAGATCCAATATTTTTAATATTTTTGTTCAATAAGTGACGCAAAGTAGAAAAAATAGTATATTATACACGTTTCACAAGAGGCATTGTAACACTCGTTCCGTTGGGCCACTCGTGTTACAATAAGCCTTCTTGTGAAACTTGTATAATAATATACTATTGTGATATTGTTGTTTGTTAGTTTGCAGTATCTAGGATTTGATGTTAATTTTTTTAAATGTCACTGATCTGTAATTAATGTTGTATTTAATGCGTAGCACAGTATTTTAATTTGGTCTCAGAAGTTAGCAAATAGTAAACGATTATTATCTTTCAGTAGGTATATGAAAAAGTAAACATAACCAATGACTAAACATTTGTAGTTATCAATTTCAGTTCATTCAATACAAAAATAACGGATTTCAAATTTATTGCAAATGTACCTAGTTCCACAGGCTTGACATAAGTGGTCGGAAAAAACTTAAACATTCATAAATTTCTTATCATTTTGAGTATAAATAATTTATTCAATGGTACGAAGTAGAAATTCCAGTACAGTCACATTTACTTCGTTGCATTCCTTATACGGCCGTGTGCCATAAATAGCACAAATTAAATTGCTTTTGAAATAACATTTAAATTAATAATACCATAAACGTACACGCATGCATTCAAATACTTAATAACGAAACGATGTTAGCCAAGAATTAGCGTGAAAGTTCATTACTTTTATTTAGATATGCGAAACTTTATGCAAAGAAGAAATATTCCGTTAAATTTTCTGCTTCCAATTAAACTTTTTTAACTTATACCGTTATTTTTTCTGGATTCGCCACATCAATCCTTCTTTTAATTTAATTTAGACGAAGAATTTTTACGTTAATTTACAAATTCGTCAATACAAAAAAGATTAAATTGCTGCTTTCATAATTTGTTTACATTTGAAACTGCAGTGCTGTAATTTTGATTTATTCTTTTCGTAAGAAATCAGATTTTAGTACTGGCTGCTATATCCTCCCCAAACGCCAGTTTCCGCTAGATTACCGGAAAACAAGAGTATTGCATTAGTAATACCTAACCCAATTCCACACTTCCGAGAGTGTAGTGTAGACTCGGAAATTACGTCAAAATTCACGCCCGAATAGATATATTCACCGGCCAGATAATAATCACAGCGTTTCAAGCGCATAATAAAGAACTAGGAGGAGTGGAAAACTCACCTTGTAAGGTTTTAGTAGTCTCCGGAGTTCGCCGGTTTCGTTTAGTCTCTCTATGGTCTCCACATCCTGCAACAAAATACCTGATGTTAACGAAGGAGTTGTGGACGAGTTATTCGTTTATGGACGAAAAAGCTTACACGTACTCGCTAAATTGCTTAATACAGACGCAGAACTAAAAGCTTTTTTCTTTGTTTCATCATAAAATTTTTAATAAAAAATATATTGCCTGCTTCAATTATTAGATGTTAAAGTAATGGACTTGCAGATCATTAAAAATTTGGATTTATTTTAAAGTCCTTAGCTTTTTGTAATATGTACGAGGCTTGTACTGTAATTGTCGTTTGTTGATTGATTGTAAAAGCCAAGCAAAATAATCTACGGAGACGATACTCCCTTCTCCTTTTCTTATATCATTGGTGATTGTGAATTAAACTGTTACGTTGTCAGGTCTTTAAAACTATTTTTAATTTGGACAGCAAATTAAAACCAAAAGCTGTGCTAGAGTTCTTGGAAAAATAAAGTTGTTCATCTTCGAAAATTCATGGGAGGCTTTTAAAAGTGTCTGGTGATTCGAAAATTTATATCAGCAATGTATATAGATGAAATCGATATTTTTGATAAACCACGATCAGGAAGATCGATTACTGCTGGAACAGATGAAACAAAGTTGCGCATCGACATTTGACGGTTCCGAATATTGTTAATGCTTTGGGATGTGGACAAAATGCTGTGGAGAAGATTATACATGATCTTGGAAATTCCAAGGTTTATGCTAGATGTGGAACCCATCAGTTAACCCGTCAGTTAAAAATTGAACTCAAGGAAAAACGAATGGAGAGTTGTGATGATTTCATAAGCTCGCGCCAGGAACATGGATCATTTTTTGTTCGACAATGCAGACTGGAGATTAAATATGAGTACCTACGTATGATCCTGAAACCAGAAAGCAATCAAGGAAATGGCGTCGTACATCGTCATCCTGCCCAAAAAAATTTCATCTACGAAGAAAATTATGGCAACTGTTCTGGAATCGTCAGGGTGTTATTATTGTAGAATATCTTGAACGGGGACACCACTATAAACAATCAGCGGTACATACTGACGATAAAAAAGCTTAAGGAAGCCAACATAAAGAAAAGACAAAAATTTGCATAACAATGTCTTACACCATGAAAATGCAAAACCCCACCGTTTGCCACAGTTGAGACAATCCAGAATCTCGAATGGCCAGTTATGCCCCATCCAGCTTTTAGTCTCGATTTAGCCCCGGCGGATTTCCACTTGTTTGGTCTAATGAAAAAAGATGAAAAGGCATCATAAAATAGTGGGTGAAAAACAGGGATAAATCTTTTATCCATACTGGATTTGAGCGATGGGTTCAAAGATAGCACATAGTGTTTTGTAACTTAAGATTTGAATAAATGTTATAGAAGTTTTCTTTTAGTTACTTCTTTGTTTAAAGGAATATTAAATCAACTTATGGTATAAGTCTCGTAATACGCAATGAAATGCAATGTAAAAAATAATTTAGAAAATTGGCAAATGGAGTAGAAATAAAAGTACAAAAATTCATGAACTAAAAGTATTGATTGTTTTGTCGTTTAGAACCACTAAGCGTCTCCACTTTCGGTGTCAAAAAATTCCGTTAAAGTTTGACACACGTGCTCCATTAAACGTGTCCCTATCGGGACATAATTTACCCGAAAACGCGTTTCCGAAACTTTACAACCGAGTTTCATCGCTAATAAAACGGAATAAATTGAGTGAATAGTCTTTGCCTCTAAGGGACGTCAGTACGGCGCAAGTTGAAATTCGGGGCGGCACACTGCGAGTTGGAGAACCGTTAGGGAAACAAAATTGAGTTATAATCTAATCTTAAGTTTTAAGTATGAGGCGTTCTCCTTTTACGATTTCATTTTTCATTCGATATTCTCTGCGAACCTGCAGAGCAAAAACGCGGCCCAGATGTGGATCAGGTAATAAATTTTGTTTATCCTTTACGAGGATGACGCAAATTATTTTAATAGGTTTTTAGGGGTTAATGAGGGACGTTTTATAAAACACAAGAAGAAAAACTGAAAATTTATACACACGCTTTAATTAAAAGTTTGCGCAGATAAAATGATTAAATTTGCGATAGAACCAAAACGTCCTTCTTCTTAAGGATAAATTTCAACTCAATTAAGGAAGTTAAAGAATAATTGGTTTCTCTCTCAAGAAACATTTAAATATTTATATCGAATTTGTACAATCACTAAAAGTTATCAATCGATCGGCATGTAAAATGTAAAAAAAATGAACTGTATGTGAAATTTATTTGTGTATTTTAAGTTATTGCCAAACAATCTGAAATTCCAAACCTTCCAGCTTAATTTGGTACAATTACAGTACTTGTTGTAATTTACCAGGAAGTGTGTTTTCTCTCGACTAAAACGACGTGAAATTGAATCTTCCCTTAATGTTCAAACTACTACAGAAATGATAGAATAAATCACATTACGCTGCTTCACAAACCCTTTTAAAACAATCTCGGTTTCGATCGATCGCTGTATCATCTTGTTCGCGGAGCTTTTCTCCACGAATTTTGTCGACCTACATGCGCTTAAGTTGATTGTAACTTAATCGTCGGTGCTCATCCTGCTTGTGTTTGCACAAATCTTAGCACTAACAAAGCTCGACGATTTACAAATTGAGATTATTGGAATTCAATCAAACTAATAAGTCGATTCTGCTCATCTGTAAGGACCGTAAGATCTGTAAGCTTTTAACTCAATTATTAAAATATGGAATTTTGAGTTCTGTGGAAGATACGTTTTCTCCTGGGTTTCTAGGATTACTCGTAAGTCTCTGCGGTATTATCTTAGAGACTTACAACAAGTGGTATCATACTGAGAACCTCAGACTTCCACTTTTCAATAATTAAGTTACAGGCTTACAGATCTTACGGTCCTAACAGATACAATCGCGGCTGAAAAAAGTGGACACTTGTTTTGACGTCAATTTTATACACTAAAACCTTTGCTGGGTGTTTCTAATTATCAGCTGAGACTTACGGATGACAAACAGTAATATTTATTGTTTGTCATCTGTAAGTATCGGCTCACAATTACAAACACCCAGCAAAAGTTTTAGTATATAAAATTGACATGAAAAAGAAGTGTTCACTTTTTAAAATCAAATTTTTGGGTATTCATATTCACATTACTGAATTCTCTATAAAATTATCTTTTTAATGATATGTCACTCATAGTACATTCCCTATTTAAATTCTATTAGTTAGAGAGCTGGAAGGGAGAGGGGTGATGTATGACAGTTGGGTATAGGATAGAAAAGTGTCCCACTTGGATTATAAATTGACCTCTTTTTGGGTTTTTTCTAACAAAAATTTTCTTGGGAGATATTCAGTCTGTTTCGTTTTCGTTTGGCCACTCTGTATGCAACGACGAGTATTCAATAGAAAAGTTCATTAAGTCGGTTTTGATTTTTTGGTAGAAGAAGAGATTACTTCTTAAAACGACGTTGTCCAACAGTTACAGTACTTTATTAACTGTCGCGTTACTTTTACACTGATTCTAAAATAATGTCACCTCACCTCCGCTTCCGCTTCCTCACTAAATGATTCGTACCTATTGCTGAAGTGAGGTGAGCAGAAGTAAGGAAGTTCCTTTCCGATTAGAGGAACCGCAAACTCTTCATCAATAGTGAGTGTTCATCCCTCAGTTGTAGCGAAAACTAACACAAAATAAATAAATATAATGAATTATTTATTTATAAGCTTTGACTTTGAAATTTTTGACATAACTCTAATTTCCTTAGTTTTCTCCTCCTCAGTTGTTCCATTAAGTCAAATTTTAACACATTATTTTTATATGAGGTGAGCTACTCGCCTCCCATAGTCTAACGGCAGTTCGCAACAATATAATGACATAACTTAAAAAGATATATCGTGTAGATCTAATTCAAGATCTGGAAACTATAAAAGCCCGTTCACAATGACTTAACGTAAGAAAATTAACCACTTAATACAAGTTGGAAACACGGTTAGAACCGTAAGCGTACTAGTTGGCTAATTCTATTAATTTACGTTTCTTAAGTTAACAACTTCCATTTTTAGGTTAATTCTGTTAAGTACATTCAATCAACAGCGTTCTAAAACAGTATAGTCAGTGTAGTCTTTGAGTTCTCGAGTTGAGCAAAATAATTTTATCCTTTATTAACCCAAACAACCACTAACAATTTGCAAATACTTGCGCATGCAAAGAACAAAAAATTTCTTCATTGTGAACACATAAATTAACACTCTAATTTCCTTAATTTAATTTTGTTGCGTTAAGTCATTGTGAACGGGCTTTTAAACGAAGGTAGATTTTATTCAAGACGAATAAATTTTAGCATTAATTAAGGTTAAGTTAATCATTTTGAAAACATATTTCACATTTTACTGACGTATTTAAGGTATGATTGTATTTTGCAATTTAAAATAACACATAAAATTAGAAAGCAAACAGTTTCGATTTAGTTTAATGAAGCCGTTGATATTTTGCTTTCATTAACGTCATAGTGGAAAACTAAATGCAAAGACATGCGTATAGTTTCCATAAGTTTCTTAAAACGGATGGCTGAATGGTTTCCGTTCTCCAATTAACTTTCAATTTACTTCGCAATTTTGTGATACAAGTTGAAAAAAGTTTGACTTATTTATTAGCTAATGAAGAAACCGAATATAATCCAAGATGCTCACAATTGAGAAATGAAGCTTTTGCTTCGCATCTGAGGTCTGGAGAATTTACATGGCGGCGGCGGTGGCTGAATGCACGTTCATATTAAACGCCGGCATTGTTTCTGCTTTCATTGAAGAACGTTCCTTAAATTACGACCTATATTGAAAATGTATTCAGAGCATAAACTTCCTCGTTGTAAGCAAGCGGAGTGAGCAACAATTCCTCCTCGAAGTCTTATCTGAGCTGACTTACGTTTCCTCCGCTTCTCTATCAATAATAAGAAACTAATCGAAACTGTATCGGAATACGGTGGGAATATACATATACCGCAGGTCAATAGTACAGAAGCGCTAGTATAAATATATGTATTTCGTACATAATATTCTATTCAAAATATTGATTCAATAGAAATAGCGAGAATAGAAATAATAAATATATACTCCTATATTTTTTGAAGAAATTGAACGTAAAATACGTACACTTAAAAATTCTGGAAGAAATAAAAATAAGTTGATAAAAGTAAAACCGAATTGCAAAAATGAACTTTCTTGTAATAACGAATAGCTGGCGTTTTCAGACAATTTTTTCAAAGTAAATAGTAAATGTGGAATACCTTTATAAAAGTAATAAATTAAACAAAAAAAATTAGAAATGTCAGTTTCTTACATGTCCATTGAACTAGTTGGACATCATTATCGAGATGATTAATCTCGATTCCATTCAGTTCATTTCCTGATGGATTAAAGCGCGCGGCAATTGATTTCTTATCACGTCCTTTGCGCCTTACAAATGTTCCTTCCCCAAGATCCCGCGGCAACATTAAGCGAATATCCCCAGGGAGCAATATCTCCTCTTCCACGTGTCTTCCGCGCTGTCCTCGACTCCTGATGTCATCGAATATCGACATAATGAAGATGAAGAGGTGCTGTCGAGTTCATTGTTCGAGGACGCGAACCGCCAAATTAGCCTCGTATAACATCGCAAGGGTTCTATTACGTGTGGAATTAATTTGCGGTTTGTTCGGTTCGTGGCGTGCGTGAGCTTGTTTAATGAGGCAGTTGCAAATTACTCGATGTTCTCAGTGTATATGTAATACAAAAAGTCAAAATTTAAGGTACAGGGTAATTTTTAAATAGATCAACAAAGAAAAATGGTGAAAGAATAGACGTCACAAAACATGGGAAAAATTTTAGGTGTTTTAGTTTTCCAGAAATAATTGATGAAAAATCATCCCCAGAATGAAAGAAAGGAAGAGTAGCAGATGAATGATATAAATACAGTCATAAAAGTGCTTTATAGTTTTATGATTGTTGCGGCGCGGCATCGGGCGTGAATTTGACGTTTAAATGGAATTGACGCGATCAGCTGAAATACGAATTCCAAAACATTTACTTGGCAAATGCATGCAAATCACCTGAAGTAAATTATTTCGTAAAATAAGGATAAGAATTTCCCCATTTTGAACACTTGCATAAATCACTACAACACGAGAACAATTCAAATCTCCGTGTTAAGAATTTCTAGTAATTTTTTTAATTTCAATTTAAATTGTATCGTAAATAAAGACTGAAATAATTCCTTTCAATTTAATAATATTAATTAAAATCATTAAGCACAATTTGTCATAAAAGAAATTTATTTGTTTGTTATTAATTAACGATGTAAACATGGAGCTACTCTCGCATTTTTCTCTAGTAATAAGAGTCGGGTTAAAATATCTGACTTGACACCAAATTAATCTTATCTTTTTTTAATGTTTATTTGTTTATATTTGCATGCTAAGGTAGGTTAATATTAATCGATTACGATAGTCAAGCAAAATTACAATCCGAAATTCTACTCTTTCTCTTGCCATTTCACTTTTAATATTTTTGCTGAGGTTCTGGTATCTGTGTATTTCTAACTTCTATATTGTATTTTATTTCACTGAAACTCTTATTTTTATGCAAAATATAATATGCAACAAACATTTCTTGTGACTTGCCGCAATAATTTCTTTCTTGATTTATGTCCTGTGAGATTTCCTTAAAATTCCTTAGAGTACAAGAATTAGAAGCTGACATTTTATTCGTTCCGGTTTATTAATTTCGTTCCTTTGGAATTATTTTCACTTGAATATTTTTTTCATGTAACAAGTGAGGTAAAGCACGTTAAGAAAACATAATTTCCAAGAAATAATTGTTTGCTTACTATCCACATTGACGCGATCTATTAATTAATTAATAATTACATACATACCATATGATTCATTTTAAGTTGAAAACGTACGCGCATATTTTGCGGTGCTCTTGTCTTAAATCCTTTGATTTTTACATGAACCTTGTATTTAGAATATACAGCGAAGTCTATTCGTTTACTCGTTTTATGTTTTTTATTTGATAGTATAGCCTCTCCTATCTCTGTTGTTTTTCTAGTTATAGTGAAACAATAGTGTGTGTGCCTTGTGTATTTCGATAAAAATAGCTTGACACAAAAACATCCTTTTAAATACAAAGCACAGGCTGTGTACGAATTCGACCGACAAATTTCTAGTGCACTCCTAATCTGAAGCATAAAAGGTGAGATAACATTGGTCTTTATATGAAGAATAAAGTCTGTTCAAGACAAAACATTTTCAATATCATGAATTTTTCATTAATCCTTTTATTAAATATTAAAAAAATCATAAAAACTTCATCTGCTGGTGCTGCAATATTAGTAAATTTTTTTTTGTCAACTGTAGCCTGTTTTCTTTGAAAAATTTAGAGCTTCTTAGATGCCAGTGAACTTTCGTTCGAAAATTAAACAAAATTCATTCGATGGCTTCAATGCCAGATTAGGAAACAAAAACAAAATAATAGGTCGTAACTTCTAAATGAAAGAAGATAGATTAAAGTATATGAACAATTTAGGTACACCTTTAAGCAAGAAATATACCTTAGAAGTTTGTCGGTCGAACTTGTATACACCCTGTATAAATATCTTATTACTTAGCTAAGAGTACTAAAAAGTTTTTAAAATAATTATACAGGATGACTCACGGAACACGTCCATTAGAAGTTTAGGCACTTGCCTTCATTATTTTTCTCTGAAAATTTACACTCTGTCACAAAGTATTTGAATTTCCGGTTGTACCGGAAGTCACTGTCAACTTCATTATTTAAAATGGAACCCTATAATTTTTGTTGCAAATTTAGGATCTATAGGTAATTTAGAATAGAAAATTATAAAATATCCCTACACCTAAATGCAACCGTCTTTGAAATATTTTTAATTTTTAAATTTTTGTGCTTTAGCACTCTTTCTTTTATAAACTCATACGTTTTATTTCACAAAAATACGGAAGATCTAACCCGTGCCATTTGAAAGAGGAACATTAACTAATGTTTTGATGTTTAGATAATGTCCCAAACACTTACAGTGTGCTCGGCAGATGTCATTTGTTTAAACTAACTTCAAGTCACCAAAACTTTATTTTTTACAAACAAAATATTTTGAAAATATTTTCGTTAAAAAGTGCACTAACGGCTGTGGGAGAGTACCAATCTTGAGAGAAAAATAATGAAGGCAAGTCCCTTAACTTCTAATGAACGGGTTACGTGAATCACCCTGTATTTATACAGACTGAGTCAAAAATAAGGAATAATCAAAATATTATTATTATTATTATTATTATTATTATTATCAGAAATGAGAGATACCACAAGCTTGATACTTTACATTAAGATATTAGCAAATAAGGCGGATCAGACCGCTATACAGACATTGTTACCAACCCTCTACTTTTTCAGAAAATGATACCAACTTTATTCTTTTAAATGGAACACTCTGTATATTTTTTCACATTTCGATAGAATTCTGTGTGTTCATTACATTGGTTTCAAATTTGACACAGATTTCGTTACTAAGTTGGCAAATATTGATACTTAAGTATAACGTTGTTACCTCTCAAATGAAATCTTATAGACTGTTTTGTTTACAAATTTATTTCTACAATTGAATAATGTAAACTATCCTAACACTGGAAAAGTTATAAAATACATTATATATTAACATAAAACATTGCTGTTACGTACGAATCTGAGAATCCATAGCAACATTTACAATTTGTAAATAAAACTTCCTTTTTAAAATAGAACATGAGATGATAGCTGTCATGAATCTGCTCTGTTATTAGTGATTTCGATGTACTTGTACTACAAAATAATAGCGACTCTTTCAATTACATTAGATAAGTTTATTCTTGTTTAAAATAAGTAAACTTAAATAAGTAAACATAAGGAAAACAGAAATTCTTTAATTCAAAACAAACACCACAACAAGTTTTCAAAAATTCCATGCAATATCCTAAACGATTATAAAAGTTGTTAATTGCATTAGTTACTTGTCCAGGAGTAATTCTTCCTGAACCATTTTCACTAACTTTCTTCGCCTGACAGATGTTCCAAATTAAAATGGACCAATTTTATTTGGTATGACATTGGAAACCCTAACGACGACGATCTTGCAACGACATTTTTAAAAATTGGAATTTGTTTCGATAGTAATATGCAGAGCAATGTTTCATATTAAAATAAAATCACGATATAAAATCAATTCACATTTAAAAGTTACAAAAAAAATTCTCTTCGTAGTTAGATGTTAAATTTGAAATTTAATGGTGGCTCATGTGAATTTAAACAGAAATGACCGTTACGTAAACTACAAAATACATATAAATTTCTCAAAAGAAAAACGATTGACATGCATAAATAAAAAAATGTCCTCAATTTGTCCTGTCGTTTATTATATCTTAATCCAAATGATATTATTCATTCTACTAATACAATATTAAACCAAAATAATAAATAATAATAGTAAGATTATAAAACTAAAAAAAAAAAACAAATCAGAATTTCCGGAACGTACTATTTAATAAGTGTTCGAATCTAACAAGTGTCTAAATAAAAACCTGGTCAAGTAGGCTACATTTAGTAATTCTGTTATGTAAATGCAATGCAAAAATTCTCAATCACAACCTACTTGACCAGGTTTTTATTTAGACGCTTGTTACCACCTTCCTCATGTGAACAGTAACTTAAACGAAATACCAAATTACTCTATTCAATAGCACACTGTCACACTGTATATGATTCTTTTATATTATCGACTATCGTCCTTATGTAGATCTTTTCTATCTGATGGAACTGACAACCGGCATTACTGAGCTTGTACCATTGTTTTGTTTTTTATATTGTTATGGAAAGTATCTAATTTTTGCTTCTATTTTTGTATTATATTATCTGTACAACGTTCTTATATCTACTAAATGTTATTCTTATTATTATTACAGAGCGTACGTTTGCACTAGAACAGTTCTTTTTTTATAATATGAAAAATAGGTCGACATTAAATTCACATTTACATCGAAAATTATTTTAATTCCGAATTACGCCGCAAAGCAGGTGAATATTGAAAATTATGAAATTTATTATTGCCGTTAAATATTTTAAAATAACCATTGTTAATTCCATATGTAAATGCGAGATAAATTATTACAAAAGCGTGTTTTAAAAGTTTTAATTTCGGCCGGAGATCAATTACTCAGTACGATAAAAATAGTAACGCACTTTTATAAATATTCTTTATATTTCACAATTCATTATCCTACAGTGATAAAAGATATGTAGGGAATTCAGGATCAGAAAAAAAATATAATGAATGAATGGGCAGTGTTAATTACATTATAAGTGGAACCATGTCCTTTTAGTGATCCGGGGTTTCCAAGTTTTGTACGAATTGCAATTGCAATTCCTGATAAACATTTGATTTTCTTTTTAATATTAGAAATATTATTACAACGCGTGAAAGAGCGCAAAGCACTCACAGAAAAACCCACTTAATTAGTCTTGGGGTCTATCCTGTTCACTTCGTCATATTAAAAGGAGATTGACTAAGCACACAATTAGACATAGCAGAGCGAATAGAGTACTTACTCATTACTAAATGAAAACTTAATCCCGTTGTCATAACAACAGCAGACAGATCAGAAAGATCAGAAAACTTATAGAAAAAAATTAAAAAGTTTTAGAAACAAGCTCTGAAGTGTGAGGATGTACAGTAACTCTTGTCTCAGGGTTTATTAAGAGTAAGTTTTATATTGAAATTATGATAATAGTCCTTGCAATAATAGGAACGCAAAGTAAAATTTTCTGTCTTACGATCGAAACCTTGTCGTTTTCTTCCTTCCAGTAAATTTTTAATACGTTAAAAACATGAGACGAAAGCACAAGGTTACCGGCAGTCGGAGTTTTTTCAGAGTGGCGTCGAGGGACTGTTAAATTAATGATGGGCGCTACCGGGTGTAAGTAAAAGCTGACGAAGGGTTGCATCCAGTTGGTCCTCCTCAGGGAGGTACTAATTTTGAAACCCAAAAAGACATAAATAAAAAAAAAACACAAATAAGTCAATTTGTTTATTACATGAAATACATAAGTATAAAACGGATTTAAATCTGATTTTTTTTAAATACAATCCTTAAAAATGGCCTCCATTTACAGAAATAACAATGAACCCTAACATTCGTTAAAATTATAATGGTTATGAAAAATGAAAAATACTCTACAGTTATTAAGCATAGATTGAAATTTTGTGCTTAAATTAATAAATTAAAAAATAAATAAGAATTTATAAACTTCAATGTTTGCTACTGAACAAACAAGTTTTGTATAAACAGACGAGGATAAGGTGTTTAAAACGATCGAAGTGAATTTTACTACAGCACCAATGAGAATATAAAGTTAAAGGAAAACATAGAAAATAAAACAAATTTAGATGCAGCAAACGTGTATTTAAAAACATACACTCGACGTTTCGCGAATTGGATGCTCCAGTTTTATTTTCAGTGTTCGACGTAAGCTTTGTTACGTTCTTATAATTTTTTACCGTCTTATTTGACGAATACTAGTTCTCAGCCGTTATATTTTGAATATTTGGAATGTGGGAATTCGATTACATTGCTCTTTTTCAAAATAGATTTCAGCTTTACACACATGTCTTTGCATCAGCCAATATTTAAATCTTTGTCCCACATTTAGTGGGTTTGATGGGTATGTACGTGCGGAAACCACACCTACACCGAAATGGTGCTAACATTTCATCAATCGTCTAATATGCATCAGGATTGTAACTTTCGGTTGATCGAGACACAAACTCCTCAAAAAGTTCCTGAGGCGGTGCCAGTTTGGTTGTAACTCTTTTTTTCAGATCTTGTAACTTCGTGTTTTGAGTTTAATATTTCTTGTAAATATAGCAAATCCAGGAATACCTGAAATTTCTGAAAGACTTGTCTTTTCAACGTAGCATAATAATTAGCATTCTTCCATGCTTCTAGAGTATTGCTTGGAAGGTTTTCTTTAGCGTTACCAGCAAGGCCAAGTAAGAAACGTGCAGTAATGTTATGCTTTGCAAGGCAATGTTTTGCCCATGTGGTTCCATTAATTATGGTTCCATAACGTTATGTCTTTTAGTAACCTCTTGTCTGCTATTTTCTATTTCAAGTTGTTGAGTTTCGCCTGTTTCCTCGGAAGCAAGATATCAATTATATTTTACGTCAAGTTTAAATTATGATACCCATTATATTTTTCTAAAGTAATGACTTATGTAACGTTCATGAGAAGGGCGATGCATTTTACAAAGAATTATATCACGTCTGTAAATTGTGCTTCATTGAATTCATAAATTACATAAATTGATTGAAAATCATGAGAATCAAACATGTGTAGGTACGTTCATCTCAAATATCCACTAAGTCCTTCACGTGTCATCGACGAGTGTTTATTTGTCACAAAACGATCCAAGGGTGAGCAAGATGCTTCCATTAGCAGTAGCAGGTGCAAACCGGGTCGATAGAGCAACTGTATCCGATTGGTTTAAATACTTCATCTAAAGCTCGTCCGTTTCACGGTATCATTGTTTCACGTATGTGCATAACATGTAACGAAGTCGAAAAATGCATCTCTATCAATGCCATGTTTAACTGCGGTTCTCACGCCTCGTACAAATTCAATTAAAATAACTCAAAGACGACGCTGTTTGCTTATGCATGATATTTATTCCGTACGACTGCAGCCGCTAATTAAACGCGTTTGATATGTAATTTAGTTCATGTTCCATTCCTCCTGTACCTGCACAATTTACAAGGATCGCACGCGTTGCGGTACTGATTAGGAACGGTGATTTGCGATGAGTTATGCAGACATGAATGAAGGTGTGTCCACGTAATAACTGTTTGATTTTAATTAAAGATTTTAATAAGATTGACCTGAGAATGCAACTTGTACCTACATGTGCTGAGAATTTAGTTCTACATTAGCCGATTTCTCACGGTCATATCCTTATATCTAATAATATTCGTATGTGTGTGTACACAGGTCGAGATTCTTCATGTAAATTGCCTGAAACATTGTGAGAAAGAGAAATATTTTAGAGAAAGTTGTGTTCTATGAATATACTAGTATGATTTCAATAAAACATTAAATGGACATTGCTCCTCATATCGTATAAACAAAAACTCAATCGTGGAAAAACTTCAAACTCATAACAAGGGTTTACTGTTATGGCAATATTTTATACCATCTGATATTTTGGAAAAAAGTTAAAACACGTATGGAAATTTAGACCTAAATGGTTGGTTTAGTCATAAATAATTTTATAGATTTCTGATAAAATCGAAAGTAACTTCTGACTAACAATATAATTGAAAAGTAACATGGCAAAGTTACATAATTGGAGAATAAATTCATAATTTTCAAATTGCCAAACTGATATTCAAACTTTATCCTGTAAGAATCGATGTCTCTTCTTCTTAGCTTATAACTTTTCAATGGTCTACATGAGTTTTTGTTTTATTGATTAAAGTATGAAAATTACGCCTTATTCGATAGTATCGAATTTTGACTGGAAATATTTAAACCTAAGCTGTTCAGGAAGGGTTTAAACTGACACGAACGAGTTTTACGTCATATTCTCTCATACAGTTGGATCTAGATGAAGTTACAGGCACAAATGTCGACTAGAGTTTATAATGTTTCTCTTACACAAGCTCTTAATGTTGGCGTGCGTCAAACGAAAAGGTAGTAAGATTTGTATGTCTGCTGTAGGTAAACAATGAGTATTCCACTTTTATTTTCTTTTTTTTTTCAGCTTTCAATTCATATCCAATGATGGAGTGTACATTATTTTTTGAAATTCTTTATTTCATTGAGGTTTGAACTTTCTGAAATCAAGTTCCTTCTGCTCTTTGTACTACATTATCGATCTGTTTTTAAACGGCCTTCTGTTTCAAACAGAATCACAAAATTTGTGTTAATTACTTTCATCAGCTCATTTGTATTAATTACTTTCATTAGTTCATTTGTATTAATTACATTCATTAGCCTTTACATGTTTACTTGTGTTTTGCTTTTCTGTTTATTACCACCTCTTCTATTCGTGAAAGCAACGTAGTAGATTCATATGTAATGATGAATTACTTCAAGCATAGGTCTTTTTGTGCTCTCTTTTTATTTTTGAAGTGTCATCAAATTTGTACCTAGGCGAAAAAATATTTGTCTTCAATGAAGTAAGATCTATTTTGAAAGCTTTTATAAACTCTTCCATTCGTCGTAATTTTATTAAGTTGCATTTAAAAAATCAAACTCTTGCAAACTATTAATTTCTGTGGATCCTCTGTAAGCTTTTTGTAAAGTATGTATACGATTTACCTTTTATCAGAGAAGTATCATTTCATATTTGTGATCAAACAGTGAAAAGTATAATTCTGTGTCTTTTTGAAGTTTTTGAAATATTCCAATTTGTTGTAATCGCTGTAATCGTCCAAATTTTTAGAAAAAATTGAATGTCATGTATTTTAGCCCTGTTGTAAGTGAATACAAAAGATATAGAATTGAACGGTGAATCCAAAAATTTAATAACATATGGGGTTATTTAAAACAAGAAAGTTAGGATCTACTTCCAATAGAATCGGAAGTACGCCATGACTGATTATGTATTACATAATTAAATAGTTCATCATCGATTATTAGCATGTGAAGACTTTTATGTAAGGTGTAGTTTCCCATATATTCTAATAGACCATTCATCGTGAGTATCGCTTATAATAAGCTCTAAGTATGAGAACTCCCCGGATATTTTGTTAGGTTAGTTTGATTAAGTATGAATTTTCTTCTATCGTGAAACCACACAGGCGTTCCTTAACAGAAACAAAGTTAAAACAATTGAAACACAATATTCGATGAATATATCACTTGACGTCAGCTATTGAAAATGCCTTATAAAAAAGAGCATAGATTAAAGGTATTCATTTGACGATTAAATTACCAAATTTAAATACATAAAAGCAGCTTTTATATATTTTTTGTTGGAAAATATTAAAACAGATAACTCACTTTTAGCCTGTTCTATATTGCTCGATTACCCATGGAGAAGATATCCAATTTTTTTATTAATTTATTTATTTACAGTGTGTTATCGTTTCTGCAGCTCAGGTTATTTTGTTTCTGTTTCTGATGTGATTTCTTACAGTTATCAGAAGAAACCATTCCTTCGCTACTTCTTATCGCAGTATGTCATGAAAGTCTAGTGAGAATATGGTACCTACTCATGTATGTAAGAAAATTTTGACAATTAATGTGTTGTCTTATAATGACATCAAATGAAATTTGTATAATTTAAATGATAGTTTTTCTTTTTTTTTTAATCTGTGATGGTTGCCCAACGGGGTCCTAAGTCAAGGACTTGTCAGGACCTCAGGAGCGGGAGTGTATGTAAAGTGTTCCATGGCTTTGTTACTTCCAACCTTCTCGCCGTTTAAGGGGAAGCAGTGTCGAATTTTATCCCCAACACTGAAGGGTGCCTGAAGTCGATACCGACCATCCCCGAGAAAAATCTCGAGTACGATTCGATCCGACGACCATGCGATTGCAAGGCCGGTCCTCTTACCACTGGACCGTTCAGGCGTTTAAATTCTATTACGATAACAAAATAGTGAAGGAATAAATTATAACATATGATTCAATAAATTTTAGGTCACAAGTGGCTATGGAATAAAATTTCATGTCTTAGCTAAATACACATTTTGCTGTCAACTTGACATTCGAGTTTTATTTATCAATTTAGCACCTAACCTTTCTTAATTCAAATTTAAAACCACTAGTTTATTTATTTAAACTGAAATCCTTTTACCGTTAGGTGCCGGATTATTGGAGTTTGCAGCTAAGCGTTCGCCACTTTGTGCCAACTAAACAAACCCTTGTATGCTACACAACAAATCGTGTTTTGGCGTCGATCCTGAGTGTATGATGTATTAGGATTGTGTTACATGTGACATTCACATTAAATCAACTTGTGTATTTGTATTAGTACGGACTTAAACACGTGCATTACAATAATTCCGTGTAGCTTACAGAGGTTCAGATTTATCCACGGTAGCGCTGCGATCTTAAAATCAAACGCCTATAGCCAATTACAGTGCAATATAATATATCTAATAAGACGTAATAAAACTTAATTTTAACTTTTCTTAATTATTTTATTCCATGCCTTTTTATCTCTTGTCAGGTACTTTATTTCTCTCCACTGTATGTCCCTGCTTTCCGCTGCTTTCTGTACCACTCCATTTCATTCTTGGTCTACCTACTTTGTTCTTTCCATCTGTACTTGCTTCATACACTCTTTTAGCTATCCTAGTGTCATCCATTCGGAGAAGGTGCCCCATCCATCCAAGTTGCCTCTCTTCTATCAATGTCTTTATAGCTTTCACTTGTTTCAGTTGTTGCGTTATAAATACTTTCGTTTTTCACTCTGTCCATTTTTGTGATTCCTTTAATTTTCCTTAGAAATCTCATTTCCATTGGCGTGATTTTACTCTCATTTTTTCTGGTGATCGTCTAAGATTCGTTGCCATAGATTAAAGAAGATCTTACCACTTTATTTCCATATTTATTTTCCTGAGTTTCCTGAGTTTTTGTAATTTTTCCGCTGATTCTGCCATTAACACCATATCGTCTGCAAATAGTAGTTCCTGTATTGTTATTTTATTCAATATCCATTTTCCCACTTCCATATTAATGCATTTCTGTTTACAGATTTTCACAATATCGTCTATGAGTAGTTACTGAAAATAGAAGTGGACTAAGAACACACCCTTGTTTTAAACCTATTTTTGTTTCAAATTGATCAGACTCATCGTTGTATGTCCTTACATTATATCTGTTATCTCTGTACAATGTTTTAATGACCTCTATCAATTCTTTTTCCACTCCTATTTTTTCCAGGCTTGTCCAGATATCCTCTCTCTGTACCCTGTCAAATGCCTTTTGAGGTCTATAAAGCGGATATGTATTCTTTTTCCTTATCGGTTTTTCTCCGAGTCGTCTGATTATAAAAATTAGATCCTGTGTACTTCTACCTCTACGAAATCCATGTTGTGACTCTTCTAACGAGTTTTCAATTTTCTCTCTTAGTTTTGTTAAAGTGATTCCTTTATCGTTTGTACAGTCTTTTGGATCACCTTTTTTATAATAGTTATTAAGAGTTTAACATTGTATCACAAATTCGTTTAAACGGACACTAATTATAGCACAAAACTTTAGGTTTCGCCGTCGTTCGACAGCTTCGTCAGAAGTGAAAAATATAAACTTATAATTATAATTTTCACTTCTGACGAAGCTGTCGAACGACGCTTTAATTAAGAGTTTAACAATTACTCCTAATTATTATTTCATTTAGTAAGTCACGAAATTCCTCTGTAGCTTTATTCCCCATGTATTTCCTGTGTTCCGTCTTCCTCTGGTGCTTTTCCTAGTTTAAGTTTGTTAATCGCTTCCGTGACTTCTTCTCTTGATATTTCTTGTCCATTTTGGGCTTCTCCATGAACTGTTTTTGTTTGCTTCATCTCCTGCTCTTCTTTACTTCCTGATTCCGTTAACTTTTTGAGGTATTCTTTCCATCTTTGCATTATTTCTTTATCCTCGGATATCACAATTCCGTTCTTATCTTTTATATTTCTTAGTTTTGGTGGTTTCTTTTGGCTTAACTGTTTTAGAGTATTGTGGAATAGTTTTTGGTTTTCTAAGTAATTTTCTTTCATTCTTTCATGATTTTTTTCGTTTCCTTTATAATCTGATTTGTTTCTGTTTTTGCTTTTTTGTATGTTATAGTCTTCCTCAGTTCTAGTTAGTATAAACTTTTTCCTTCTTTTCTTTGACTTTTTGTTGTATCTCCGTATCACTAGTTTAATTAAACTAATTTTTATTTTACACTTTTGGACAGAATGGACAGAAGATTCACATCGTGGAATTTTGTTTTCGTTTAGCGAAACTGTGTTGTAAATTCAAATGTGTATGTTCTGAGTTAAGACATGAGTTTTTTCTACAGCCGCCTTAGACCTGAAATTTATTGAATCATATGTTAGCTGTCACAACTTACAATATTTCTAATTTTTTTTTTGTATTAAATAAATGATTTTTAGAATGCCCTTTCGACAGTTCCATTTGGTACAGATCTTAGTTCACAATTAAATGGTCTATGAATAAATATTACAATTGTAAGATAAGTTATTTAAGTTTACAGTAAATTTATGTGTATCATACATATTATGCAAAAAATTTAAATATTTAAATATTAAATTTAAATAACTATGTGCGTATTATGTTTTTACGTGTCGCTTCGTGTGTAATATAGATTTTTTTCATTAAATTATTTAAATAGGGCACAAACATGGGAACTTTTTGCAAGTATCATATTATACAAAAAATTAAATATTTAAATAAACATGTGCTTATTATATTTTTACGTGTCGTGTAGAAAATGCCTACCAAATTCCTTTTTTTTTAATCTTTTCAATTAAAAAAAAATAGCTTCTATAAGGGGCATAACTCTTCAAAGAAGCATTTCGTGTTTTAAGTTTGCTACGGTTTGATTAATTAATTCGGAAACACCCTGCATACATTATCACCGTTATTATTTAATTAACTGAATTTAAATATTCAAATAAATTTAGTTTTACGTCAATAACAGTAATTTCTTCAAATAAATCTCTCGATTGACGCATACGCGAATATTTTTTTAAAACCAGTTACATACAAATACTTCTTATGTCAATTTATTTACACAGTTTTCTAAATATCTGTCAAGAGACCGAACAGATAATTAAACGCAATACATTTAAATGAGATTGACGATGTGGATTTCTAAATCCTTTTCCGACAAACGCTATCTTTTTTTTCTTCTACCAAGAAAATAAAACAATGCCAGGCAATAATGCAACGCAAGAGATTAATTATGCATGCATAATTTTTATTATTACGCTACAATTATAAACACAGTAATGTTAGCTTGCTATCGATGGTTTTATATCTGAAGTATTTCATGAGTGAAATGTTTAAAGAAAATTACGGTTCAAGGTGAAACATAATATGAATGAAGACTACAATTATTGCATATGAGATCAACTAAATTCACAATGGAGTATACCATGATATTTTTGGAGAGCTTATATCAAATCATACAATTTAAATTCTACTTCAGAAAGGCTTGAAATTAAAGACAAAAGGTCTGTTTGTAGATTAGTTCTGGCTAGATTGGAACCGTCAGAAAGGTGCACCAATAAACGTTTTACATCTAACGCAACTGTCGAAATTGATCATTACTTCCAGACTAGTTTACAAACTTCACTACGAAAAGACCTTATGTCTTATCATTGGTAATACCTGTCAAAACATTGGGAACTCAAATTTTATATTGTTTTGTCTAATAGTACCAGGAGTTCTAACTAATTACTAGTGACATATAAACTGAATTATACCATATGTTAAACAATCTTTAGAATTCAATGAAGAAGTTTCTGGCGAGGAGTTGTATTCATGATATTTTTAAGCTCCGCCGCCGCCGTTCGGTTTGAATATTTCTTTCGCGAAAAATATGAAAAATGATGTGGCACTGAAAATTATTGATGAATATTACACGTCAGGTACACAATATCGCTCCGGGCTAAGGATGATCTTTTACTTTTTACTGAAAATTCGATAACGCAACGAATTTAATACCTCAAGCCTCACTGCTTCTGTGTGATCTTTGAATAGAATTTTTAAATTTTTAGGCGTAACTCACCGTCGATTAGGGAAAATTTGGACTATAACTCGCCGGACAGATTTTCCTACTTGTGGGCGGGAAATTCCCGTGGAATTTCAACTTGGATCCCGGAGAGATTAGCTCAGCTAACGTGTAGGAGGACGTAAACATCTGTTGCTTCTTAAATGAAGCGCTTGGAAGGAAACTCGGAAACAGGGAATTTTACAAATGCTCGGATTACGTTGAATTAATCAAGTGACAGGAGAGTTTCTTTGTTTTGTTTTATAGATGAATTCGCATGAGACGTAATTGTAGGGAAGAAAAATTCATAATTTAAATGTTTACAAATTTTCCTCATTGTCCTCAAAAATTCATTCTTTCAAATTCGTTAAAATATCAATAATGACGATTTAAATTCTGTAACAACAACAAAGATTATAGTAACTTTTAAACCAGGACATAACTGAAACATTTATCTCTGTAAGGCTCGATCTTTCCATCTCCTAATAAATTTATTCGACAAATAACTTTAGGAATCACCATGGAAACCATTCATAAAAATCAAGTTATTTGCCAAATAACGTTATCGGGAACTTTATTAGGAGGTGGAAAGATCAGGCCTAAGTCTATAAAAGTGTTTTCTTTAAATACATGTAATTTACCACATATTAGCAAAAGATATATTCAAATTATTCAGCAAATTATTTTATGAAAACTAAAACGATTTGATTCACATGAACCCACACAATGCTCTTAGACTTGTCACGTTCCTCGACATGAAATTTTCCTAACAGGAAATTAGTTTTACGGATTTCTGAAAAGGAAATAGAAATGTGTGGTTTTACTGTAAACGTTCAGTGTGTCACTATTGTAACGTTTTGAATTTTTTTGCTGAAAATTAAAAATAGGTATTTTTTTGCACTAAAAAACTAAACTACAGGTTTGAAAACGTCTGGAAAACAAGGGAAAACAAATTAAATAACTACCTATATAGGAGATATTATGATTAGCTCATGAAAACTGATAGTCTGCAAGACTCTGCAAGAGTCCGATTTCTACAAGTAACTTAAATATATTTTTTCCTAAATTCTTTAACACTGGTTGTCCTACGGATATCTAAGGATAATTTATTGTACAATTTTATGTAACTGTATAGTGGACCACATTCAAAATTGGTTAATTTATGAGTTGGAAACATATAGCAATCAATTTTTCTCGTATCATTGGAAATATTGTTTTTGAATTATGAAAATAAATGCTTAGTCTTAACTAAAAACATAATACATTTGTAAACATAAACACCATAGACAAAACGCATTGGCATTTAAAGACTCCTCGGCACGAATCGCTAATAGTTCTGACAGCCCTTTTTTGTAAGGCCAAAGCATTTTTTACATTGGCACTGTTATCCTCGAACATAATATCGAACTGAAGGAGAGAATGAAAGTTTGCAAAGTAAACGGTTTTCAAGGTCTCGTGACAGAGGTCCAAGGATACTGTCTTGAGGTATTCTTTCAGAGATTTCCAACAGAGTGGATGTTTGAGTCCTCGTGCTGTGTTGTAAGACCACCTTTTGAGACCTTTGCGATAAATATGGGGTCATCCATTCAAGTGCAATTCCTTATGCTGTGACGCAGTAGTATTGATAATAAGATATCATGGTCCAGGCTATCGATGGCTTTGGTGAAGTCAAGAAATAAATCAGAAGAAAAATTTCCTTCTTCCCAACTGTTTAAGATGGTGGTAGTAAAACGCAGTTTAAGAATCCATGTCGACTGATATTCCACAGGTTGTAGTTTCATATAAACCGGTGTAGTCTCGTATACATTACTTGCTCGAAAATTTTAGCAAAAGATGACAGTAGACTTTTGAGATGAACCTATAATTTTCAATTTCAGCTGCATTTCCTTTTTTAAGTATTGGTTTGAGGTTTGCAAACTTAGGGCTGTTAAGACAAATTCCATTCAATAACGAACATTTAATTATGTCGACTAATGTTTCGACGTATGCCAGGAGGGTCCTTTTAAGTAGAAACATGGGAAAGTCTTTGTTCTTAAACTTGTTAACTACACTGCGCCAATAAATTAGGGGAACACCAGAGAAACGCAACTAAAAACTGTAATATCTTTTTATTGCCTTAACATAATGAACTAAAAGTTTTTATAGCACTTTATTTGCCAAACAATAGGTAGTAATACTTCATTACTCAAGTGGCAATAATAAAGAAACTCAACGGAAACAATTAAGAAAAAAAAACAATTTGTCAGCAGTCAATAATTTTAAAAACAATTATACTTAAACAGGTGTATAAATTTAATATCGAGTATGACCCCTACGAGCTTGAATAACAGCTTGGCATCATCGTGCCATACTTTCGATTAACCTTTGGATGTTTTCTTGAGGCAAGTTAACCCGGCAGTTCCATTGAATTTCTTTATTATTGTCACTTGAGTAACGAAATATTATTATTTTCTTGCAAATAAGGTGTTATAGCAACCATGTAAAAACTTTTAGTTCAATACGTCAAGGCAATAAAAAGATATTACAGTTTTTAGTTTACAACTCGCGTATATTTGAAACCTGAACGAAAATATTCCAGCATTTAAAGGAATTTTCCATTGTTGTGTGAACACGAACTATGCATTTAGCGAACGAGCACCGTAATTATCTGCTTTAGATCCGGTCCACAAAATTGGCTATTCATCAATAAGCATTTGATTTATCCACTCAGTGCAAATAATAATTTTGATCGGACTCTAGTAGATATGACAGTTGAGTAAAATTTTCCATTACTCTGCAAGTGATGAGAACTTTATGCATCTTAATAAACTTGACAAACTCCACGAGCTCATTTCAAACGTGACATACCCTTGAACGACTTCCGTAAACCTTCCGAAACCAGCTCGGGAGTTTAAAACACTCGACATAAATAATCATCTGCAGGCAGCTTCGCTTCCGGACGGGTCGCATTAGCCTAATTCAGAAACGATTAATAGGTTTTCGGGAACAACGCGCGCTTAGAAGTGGGTCAATGTCGCAGGATCCCGAATTTGCCGCTGCCGGGCTCGAACGCCCACGTCCTGGCCGAAATACGTGCGATCCTGGCGGAACGTACGTTCAAGGTAACCTACTTTCAAAATCGAATTTAAATTCGGGACACTTATTTTACCTGCACTTCCGCCTTGAACGCTAAGCCTTCTTAGCCTCGGATTTGCGAAATGTTGAACGACAGGCGGATTTCCGGGAAACTTATTTTTAATCTGAGCATCTTTAAGTATGAGATAGGCTTCGATATGTCAGAGAGAAGAATAAGAAGGAAAAACATTTAACAAGTGATTAGATGTAGATGTTCGAGGTCTAACATTCTGACCTCACTTGTGTAAAACCGAAGCAAAGTTACTTAATTTCATGCTGTCAATCTGTCAGGCAGTTTGAAACATCTTGAACGGTTTATTTGTAATCTTCAAAGTCACTGCAACTGAACTTATTTTAAAGATTGCAAACAAATCATTCAAAAATTTTCAAATACTTTGCCAGATTATTAATTAACACGAAATTTAACTGATTCCATCTCTTATCGTAATGCTGACTTTCTAATTTTGATCACCCTATATGCTCATGTATCTTGTATCATGTATCTAATCCACCTACAGATTTACTTTTGTGCTCAAAACTATGTCATAAATTAGGCAAAAACAAGCAGTAATACACCTTTCAACAATAAAGAAAGTTTCTCCCTATAATAGGCTCCTGTTTTCTGATGCAACTGATCATACTCATATTACAAAATTTATAACGTAAACAGGATGCACTATTATGAAATTCCAAATTACGTTTTTTCGTTTAAAAAAATTTAAAATGTTTAAGAAAATACTGGTTATTATTCTGTTGAAAATATAAACATTAATATCTCTTACAGTTAGAACTTAAATGCCAACAAATTTATAAATAATCTCAATGCTGTTGATTGGAACACGATTTATCTACACACCGACATAAATGAAAGATGGAATGCTTTCTCGAATATAATTCTCGAGTACTTCAATTTTATTTTCCCCTTGTTAATAGAACAATCTGTCCAAAGAACGTAAAAATGACGATAACGCATGAAATTATTGAATGTCAAAAGAAGTTAGATTTATTTACGACTCTGAAGCACTATCCTTTTATAAAAACACCACGGAACAGTATAATCAATTACTAAAACAAGAACAATATAAATATTATGATAACTTAATGGCCCAATCTGATAACAAATCTAAAACTATATGGTAGTGTCATCCTTCCTTGGGAAAAATCAATTCCAAAGACAGATTGATGGTTCGTCCGCTGAAGAATTTAATGCTTACTAGAGGGCATTGACCTTGGGTGGCTCATCTATAGGAATTATTGTCATTATTCATAATATACACAAGCAGCCTTACACTGAAAATCAAGATTTTTATGGTTGGGTTAATCACACATATGAGAATTTCAAGATTTTTGAAATAAGACAGAAATAACAAATATAAAATAAATCTACATTTATTACAAATGTCTGAATTTTCTACTCAGATAATGTAAGTAGGTACTTGTTTAAAATTCTTCACAGGCTAACTAACATACTCTTCTCATCGTGAAGCAGTATTATACCATGGAGGAGGGTTTTATAGATCAAGATAAACAATGTTTTTGAAAGGTTTAGAAAAAAATTGTTTTGAAATATAGTCACGTCTTCTACATAAGACCAAAAACACATCATTACCTTGCAATAATCACATTTAAAATAAGTATTAGAAATTTTTAGAAGCGCCCGTTTTGAAAATAAAGTAAATAAGAAAAATCATCATCTGCATATAACGAGCGTCTAAATAAAAACCTGGTCAAGTGGTTTATGATCGACAATTTATCCATTGCATTTACATAGCAGAATTATTAAATGTAGCCTACTTGACCAGGTTTTTATCTAGACACAAGTTATTTAAAGCAACTAAGTTATTGAATTTTAGACACTCTGACTTTTAACTTTTAATTAAAGAAGTTTCCAGCGAAGACTAAGTAGTAAGTTCCTCAAACCGATATGATGAGCAGCTTTTATTAATCAACAAAACTATGTCGGGCAGAGCAGGAAGTTGGAGCGTTAGCGTTAACAGCGGTTTAAAGCTGCATTGTAATCAGATTCATATCGATCACATTGTCAGCTCTCCAGTTAATTTGAACATGCATAATAATTTCGGAAATTCCTTCGTCCTCCACCCGGAAACCGCACGAACACAGTCTTGAAATTGCTTCCCAGTTTAAGGGTTATTTCTTGCCGGCATTAGTAAATAAATATATACTTCAGGTTGGTTCACTTTAAATAATAATAACCGTAGTGATAGAAATACCTCGGTTTTACTGGATCGGAATCAATTTGAGTGCGAGAAAGGAAGTGCTCCGCGAACATAAAGGAAAACGGTAGTTGTTGTAATTATGTATACAGTTCCGTGAACGTGGAAAATTAAACGTTTTTATGGTTAGCGTCGGTTTATATTTTGTTCCTACAGACAGTTTACTAATTGACGGAACAAATTGTAAATTGAAGGCAGAAGTATGCTGTGGCCTTTTATGAAATGGGTTTTAATCTTTTGCTATTACATTTATTACATTCTTAAATTTTTTTCTCTCTGCTTTCTGAAAAAATTAAGATAGCTTGTAGAGAATTCATTCATCTTAAGCGAAGGCATTTTCTTTCTTATTTCGTCTTTCGTAATGCCAAAAATTTCTATTGTGAAATACACTAATACGTATTTATTTAGTCATTGTTTATGCAATGTTTTAATTTAAGGCTTGCGGCAGAAATGAACAATGATATTACAGTCTCGAATGTATAGGTAAATTTCGAATGTATAAGTATTTTCTTTAGGACTTAGTACGAGGATCGTCTGTGGTCTAACACAGAGATCCCGCGAATTCGGCGGAATCTTCTTTATCATTCTGTAGAACCTTTATTAAATTAAATATGACAGTACTAGTGATTTTGTAAACAATGGAGAAAACTGAGTTGCGGGCAGTGATAATGTGATAAAGGCTGAGAGATATAAGAAGTCCACGATCGGATTAAGTCTCCTGGTACTATTCTTAAGAATTCGGAGAATACGTTTACCTGGTATCTTTATCTTACAAACAAGTAAAACAGAGTGAGAGAGTGCTGCGTATTAAACTGAAGTTCCGCCTCCCGAGACGAGTACTTAATCCGATCGTGGACTTCTTATATCTCTCAGCCTATACTTTCATTTGAAAGACTTAACACCAACGGAAATCAAAGTAGAATTGGATTCGACACTATTGAAGCCCGCTTCTTCGTTTTCAATGGTTAAAACCTGGCTTTCCGAATTTAAGCGTGGTCGTGTAAGCACAAAGGATGAACCTCGCAGGGGACGTCCAAAAACGGCTACCGACCGGCTCGGATATGATTTGAAAAAGTACACCGTGTCGTATTGGATGATCGTCGGGTAAAAGTGCGCGAAATAGCAGACATAGTGTATATCTCAAATGACACTATGCACTGAATTTTAACAAAAGAATTGTAAATAAAAAAATACTCGGCGCGTTGGGTGCCGCAGTTGCTCACAATTAAGCAAAAACTGAATCGCCTGATTATTTCTCACGACCTTTTGGCTCATTTTCGCCGTAATTCAAATGACTTTCTGAGCCGTTTCATAAACGTTGATGAAACCTAGGTCCACCATTCCACTCTCGAAACCAAAGAGTATTCCAAACAATAGATACAAAGGTTCTCTGCTACCGAAGAAGGCAAAAACAGTTTTGTCAGCAGGAAAGATTATGGCAACTGTGTTTTGGATTCTCAGGGAATTATCTTCGTCATCATAATAAATGGCGAGTATTATGCCAATTTGTTGCAACAATTGAGAGACAAAATCAAAGAGTAACGGCCTCACTTGGCAAAGAAGAAAGCGTTTTTCCATCAGGATAACGCACCTGCCCATAAGTCTGAGATCTCATTCGCCCTATTCCCCAGATTTGGCTCCCAACGATTTTATCAACTATTTTCAAACATGAAAAAATGGCTCGGCGGTAAGAGGTTTTCTTCCAGTTTCGAGGTAATCACTGCTGTAAGTAGCTATTTCGAGGACTTGAATTCTTTGACCCACAGTGAAGCACTGATGATTTGGAGTATCGTTGGAATAAGTGTGTTCAGCAAACAGGAGATTATATTGAAAAATAAAATGTTTTTTGTCCAAGAAACTTGAGGTTTCTTTCTTAGGTCACGTATATGTATATTGTAAGTGAAAATGAGTTTGTTTTCTTATAACTGGGTATTTGTAATTAGTTTCACTACCAACATGTTCATATAATAGATCATCAAATATTTTGCGCATATTCCTGATATTTCTATTTCTGGAATATCCTAGAAACTCTAATTGAGAGAATCCGAACAGTCTGTCGAAGCTTTACTACTTACTTCTGATTTCATTTACTTTCTTTCTGTGAGTTAAAGTCAGTGTTTTATTTCTTGCGGTGATTTAATTGAAATTTGCATTATTACAATGATAGCGTTTGTTTAATATTTTATTCAAGATTTTATTTAAACAATTTTCAATATTGTAACGGCATCTAAAGTAAGAATAGTAAATAATAAAGAAGACTGTGATACTAGAAATTTGGTGAGCAAAATTTCCTCTGGTTTATACCAACCAAAGATTTCATGAAGTGCTTTTAATTTGTGTGCATGTACTGAAGACGGCAGCGTAGCTGTAGAAATACGTATCTATGGATATAAACTAATTGTGGTAGGATATCATTTTTTGTTTTATTACATGTAAAGCAGTTTGAATTTTCTTTATAATACGTAAGTAAAAAGCTATTCGGTTTTCAATCCTGAAAAAAATTGCAAAAAATTGAATACCCTGACATTCGCTTCTGTGCACATACATATACATACATATACGAAGACCCGTCCTCCCTGTCGCGATAAATAAATGGCTCGTAACTCATGCGATGAATTTAATATTCCACTCGGCAGCAGACAGATTTCAATTTTACGTGAGTAAATACACTGCGCAATATGAAACAATTTCAGAAGGAGTACACTCTCCTCGGTAGAAGTTTTCAAAGTCTGTAGTACTAGAAGCGTTTAGTAACTTAGTTACACTTGCAAAGGCACAGTTACACCGACGTCAGATTAATTTAATACCAGATAAGAGGCTGTTACGCACACTTGATACACTATTCAGGGTCGTTTTTACAGCAAATATTAAAATGTTACGTGTGCAAATTCAAAAGAAAAAGCTTGCCGATCTTGTTGGCTAAATAGGCAAAAAGTGAGTGAGGCCCAGTTGTACAATTCTACTAATTCTAGCTTTACTTTAAGCCAAACTTAAACCCTTGACAATTGTTGAAATAATCGTCGTTATGGGTTTAAGCTTCAGCTTCAATTTAAACTTCCATTGTACAAATGGATCGAATTTTGATTGCTCATATGCAAAGACATAACATAAATGATGATCAGGGTAAAAGTTCAGCCCACTGTTGGTTGGGTGTTGAACGCTCTTTACGTAGAATGTGATATTTACTCCTTCCACCTTTCCTCGATTCCGATAACACCAGTTAATTTTAAGTTTTTTTTTTTTTTTAATTTTCAATTTGATTTCTACTTTAATTTTGTTTTAGTTTCATTTAAGCGTTTAAGAGTCTCTTAGGAAAGTACAAGGAGGAGTAATGCAAGATGGTAGCATTTTCTATACGGTTTGTAGTCAAGGAATTGAAGCTAAACGCCGAAAAGTTTTTAAGCGTCATATGACAGTATAAGGCACAAATCAAAAACCGACGCTGAGGCTACTACCTCAAAAAAATGTAGTCAACAACAATTCAATTTCAATCTTTGCGAGGCTTTACTGGCAGTAGAAATCCCATTGTCCAAATTAGGCATTACAGTTTTTTCGGGCTTCTAGAAAAGTATACAAATAAATCCATTCCTAATTCTTTACGTAAAATTTGTATAAAGGAAACGTAATTGTATTCGATATGGTAGGAATTAGGAAATAATTCTATTTGGGTGCCTATCGACGAAACAACCGATTCTGAAGGGCGGTGCATTGGGCATATAGTGGTAGTTTTTTTAGATTCAGAAACACTTACGAAAAGTATGCTTTTTACAAGCAAACATATACAGATGTTTGGTAGACTTGTTTAATGAATCGTTGAACTTATTATGGCTCAATTTGCAAGAAACAAAGTTTAATGAAATTCTTTTATTTGTGTCTGATAGTGCCCCACACATGTTAAAAGTTGGAAGAGAATTTAAAAAAATGTTACATGGTATACCGATGTGAATCTGGCGCCCAACTTCATCAATAATTTTTTTAAATAATTTAGTGAGTTTGTACCCCGTTTGTACCCGTTTGTACCACTTTTTATTTCGTTTGTACCTCAAAGGGTAACAAAATAAAATATAATTAAAAAATAACCGGCGCCCAACTTTAAGACATTTTAATTTCGTTAACGCCATTCGATAGAGAATCGTTTGTACCTGTTTGTACCTCAACGGGAACCGAAGTATAGCGTTTTCAATATTTCGAAAATAACGTTAAGGCGGTACATACGCTATTTTTTAACATCTCGAAAAACGACCAAGGGGGCTCGAAGGAGAATCGTTTGTACCTGTTTGTACCTCTTTTCATTTCGTTTGTACCTCAATGGGAACCGAAGTATAGTGTGAAAATGAGCTTTAAAAACACTCGTTTCCACGATGATAGTTTCTGTAAGAGTTCCCTTTGAGGTACAAACGAAATGAAGAGAGGTACAAACAGGTACAAACGATTCTCCTTCGAGCCCCCTTGGTCGTTTTTCGATATCTTAAAAAATAGCGTATGTACCGTTTTAACGTTATTTTCGAAACATTGAAACCTCTATACTTCGGTTCCCGTTGATGTGCAAACGAAAAAAAAAGAGGTACAAACAGGTACAAATGATTCTCTATCGAATGGCGTTGACGAAATAAAAATATTTTAAAGTTGGGCGACGGTTATTTTTTTAATAATTTTTTATTTCGTTCCCTTTGAGGTACAAACGAAACGAAGAGAGGTACAAACAGGTACAAACGATTCTCTATCGAATGGCGTTAACGAAATTAAATTAAAATGTCTTAAAGTTGGGCGCCGGTTATTTTTTAATTATTTTTTATTTTGTTACCCTTTGAGGTACAAACGAAATAAAAAGTGGTACAAACGGGGTACAAACCCACTAAATTATTAAAAAGAATTTTTGATGAAGTTTGTCCTCATTTTAAGTTGGTTTAACATGTCTTTAACTAATTAAAACTAATAAAATAAATTAAATAAAATTCATTTTTGCATTAAGATTTTCTTCTCAGAATCATGCAAGGAACAGCGCTACGACCTCCGAGTCCCCTAATTTCTGAACACGGTGTATATGCTTTCACTCACTGAAGTTCAAGCAACGAGGGCCTTTGCTTTGCTTCAAGATGGACGTACTATGAGCTACGTACAAATGAGCTCCAAGCCAGTCCATCCGTTATCTGCACATTTTGGCATAGGTACCAAACAACAGATAGCTACTCCAGGAGGGCTGGACCATGTTGTAAATGAAAAACAATTCGTGAGGATGACAGGCATATCCTAACATTATCCCTTCGCAAACGCACTGCCACTGCTCGAGAGATACAAAACCTTATTCGAAATGCAACTGGCGTAGACACTTGTGATTGGATGGTTAGGGATTGATTGAAAGAAGCTAACTTAACACCACGTAGATCTGTGCTAGGTCCTCGTTTAACCAGGGATCATAAAATTGCCCACCTATGTTTTGTTTGTGAACAGCAATTTCGACATTGGAGGCCGTGCTCCTTACTGGAGTCGCGGTTTAGCCTTAGTTGTTGCGATGGTCGAGTACGAATATACAGAAATATACAGATGTCCTGGAGAGCGTTACAGTGAATCCACTTCACAGGAAATCGATAGATTCGGATGCAGCTCAGTAATGATTATGTGTAGATGGCCGCACCGATTTAGTCGTGATTTACCCAACGTTTAAATGCACGAATTTATGTAGATACCATCCTGTAAGAGCATGTTTAACCGTTTGCCTACAATTTCGGAGAGGGGTATATTCTCCAACAGGATAATTGAGTCGACTAGTTCCAAAACCGGCCATTTCCACAATTTCATGAAATTGCTTTTATGTTAAAAAATATTCTTCCCACACTTTTACACTTTGCATTCAAAAGCTTTGAACCTAAACCGGCCATAACACATGTTATTTAAACATCAGAAACGTCGATTCGTGCCAAAAGCGGTTATCTCTATAGATGTTCGTTCCAAAAGCGGCTATCTCTATAGATGTTCGTTCCAAAAGCGACTATATTCGCAGGTGTTCGTTCCAGAACTGCCCGTCGATGATGAAGGTGGTGCTGCAGTAAGTCTGATCCACATTTTTAGAGGTTATCTTGCACTTATTTACTTCTTTTCACTATTGATAGGCAGTCAAAACAAATGAATTCTAAACGAAATTTTGTTCCATAACCCTCCATCTCCGTTCCAGTTGGTTCCAAAACCGGTCTGATCCAAAGTTTATTCCAAAACAGGCCAAATCCAAAATAAAAAAAATTGCAGGTGCTTTGGATTAAAATCGATGCAATCAAAATTTAGGTTATACTAAGTACTTTTATTTTTGCTTAATCTAAAATTTGTTTGTTCAACATCCTTTGCGGTAAACGTGTTTTTCTTCTCCTGAAAAAAAAAATGCTACTTGGAGATAGCCGGTTTTGGAACTAGACGACTCAATTGTAGAATCCACACAGCAAATCATACACTAAACTTCCTTTGGGAACACGAGATTGAGATGACGGAGTGGCTAGGGATCTCAATCCAATTGAACACGCCTGGGATATGCTTGACAGACGTAGTAGAAGCGTCCTTTTGCCTCCCACACCTTACAATAGTGAGCTGAAGCTCTTAATGAATGGCAAAAACTGGCAAAAACTTCCACAAGATACGCTAAGATATCTTGTTCGAAGCATGTCTCGATGTCAAGCTTCAGTTGATGCTCGTGGGGATCATGCACATTTTAGGGTGCCATATTCCTAATGCAAACTGAATTTTCTTAACGATGGAAGTGATTAGAGCACTTTGTTTTTGGTACTGTTCTCGAACTTTTCCTGTTACTATTGATAACTTAATAATTAGGTTTTCACTTTTCATTGATTGTTGTTAAATAATGAACGAGGAATAATAACCAACCATAAAAATTTCAGTCTGTTATTTAATAAGACACCGAGAAACATACAAAATCTTGTGCCGCTAATTTTTTTGAGCAGTGCATAAAATATTATTTCATGTTACTTGCCTCGCTCATGATTTGCACTGCCTTGCCGAAGTCGTTAGAAACTATTGCGAAGATACATATAAATACGTTAATTACTTCTGTAAAAAGGGTATATTTAAAACGTCCCTCAGCGATTCGTCGATTTAAAGAACTGAATCCCGGTTTACCATTATCCCCTCAACCAATTATAACTCGCTGGGGGAACTTGGCTAGAAGCTGCGAGGTATTATTCTGTTAATTTTGATCGAATTAAAACAACCATTTTTAAATTAAATTCCGAGAACTCCGCAACAATAAAAGATGAGCAAATAGTACTTGAGCAAAATGAGTTGAAAATTAGTCTGGACATAATTAAATACTTTGAATCTCTTTCTTCTATAATTACAAAACTTCAAAATAGTACATAGTTTCCTTAAATTCCTTAAATCTAATTGACGAAGTATAGTAAAGTTTATCTGGATCAGATCGTCTCATTTGTAATTTAGGATTAAAAAAAAATGAATGCAGTTATAGGAAAAACTCTAGATTTAGACGCTCTGAAAGCATATTCCCGAAATTATGATACGGATGAAGGTTGTAGCTCTCCATAGATTTCAAAGTGTGTATTCGACGAAATGGATAACTTCCACTATGCCCCAATGGTTTCCTGCGACGACGTTGAGAGAAGTTTCTCCTAATTTAAATCTAAAGTTATTTTTTTTTTATTATATGGCGATCGTATAGATCCGAGTTAAGAAAATATATGACAAAAATTTGAAAAAGCGCCTTTGTATGCAGGTATGAACATAGACTGCCTGAAGCACCAAGGAACATGGAGAGGTATGAATAGTTTTAAACAAAAGTTAAAATTTGGTAAGAATCTCCATAAGATGTTAGTAACCAGTACGTAATACAAATTAAGAATTTAGGATTTGTCTTAGGTTACTAAAAGCAAAAATTTTTGGAAGTGGTCTATATTAATTGATACATATGTTTTGGCTTCAGCAGAAAGCCATCTTCAGCCAGATAAGGACTACAATACAAAAGGATCGATAAGTAATACCAATAGTTAATGAAAGTTTACATACCGTAATGCATGAATTGTAGTTATACAACAAAGGGTTGTAACGTCAAAACAATAAACATATTAAAATCCAGTTAAAATTGTAAATGGGGACAACACACGAGAGCCCCAAGGGGAATTTACACAATGAAAACGTGCATTATTAAGATGGCGGGAAGAAGTTAAAAAATTAAAATGGCGTTAGATTGTACAATGAAACATATAAACAAAATAAACCCTAAAAATTCTGCCAGTTGATGTACTTAAAGAACTCTTCCTGAGGTCCATTCAACTGATCGTTTAGAATGTTAAAGTTTTTGTTGTTTTTATGTAGAAAAGTTTTCAGCAATATTCAAAAGATTACCTTTTTTAAAATTGTGTAGAGATTTGACATTACTATTAGGGTCAAAATCGTGAGAAGAAAAAATTAAGTGATTGGCAAAATTGGAGTCAGATTTTTTGAATTTAAAGGATCTGATACGAGTTCTTATGTTTCTACCTGTTTTTCCTATATAAATGGAGTTACAGGAGTTACAGGAGATAGAATAAACACCACTTTGATCTAAATGATTGGTTTTGTCTTTAGTGTGGGATATCGTAGTTTTTAGGTTGTTTTTATTAGAGAAAGAAATTGTTAAGTTATTTTTATTAGTATTTTTAAGGAAGAAATTTTTAACTTTTTGAGATAAATTTGGTACGTAGGGTAAACTAAGATAAATTTTGTGTGTGTGACTTATGTAAATATTGTTATTGTTTAAAGAAAGAGTGTTATTATGTAAGTAATTGTTGTAAATAATTTTGTTAAGTAGTTTGTTCTTAAGAGGCCTTTTACAAAGCGCTAATTTTTAAAAAAGTTTTTCTGAGTAACCATTGTAAATTATAAGCTCAAATTTTCAGTACGCATTCATGAGACAATTAACTAGGTCTCACGTTGACATTAAAAAAAAAAAAATGTCGTTGTCAACGTGAGACCTTATGAATACGTACTGAAAATTTAAGGTTATAGTTTACAATGGGTACTCAGAAAAACTTTTTAAAAAAATTAGCGCTTTGTAAAAGGCCCCTTAATTCTGAAGAAAAGGTTTTTGATTATAAAGGAAAATAGTTGTTGTAAGCAATTTGTAATATGATGCCTATTTCCTGTTGAAAATCTGTTTCCGACATGGGAATAAGAAAGGCTCTATAAAAAAGAGCATTGAAGATAGCTAATTTATGTTCTAAGGGGTGATTGGAGTAGAAAGAAATACAAGTATCAGTATGGGTGGGTTTTCTGTATATTTTGTAAGACGGAGAGTTATGGTGTTTACTAATGGTAATGTCAAGAAAGTTGATGGAATTGTGGATCTCAGTTTCACAAGTGAATTTAATTTTGGGGTGTAACGTGTTGAAATGGTCTAAAAGAGATTCGACCAGTGGAAAGGGATCATTGCAGATAATCAGATGTCGTCAACATAAGGGGTTATTTGAATTGAAGAATTTCTTCTCTAGTTTATCCATAAATAAATCAGCGAGTAAGGGAGATAAACCACACCCCATAGCAAGTCCATCAGTTTGTTGGTAAAATTTATTATTGAATTTGAAGAAATTTAGCTTGAGAGTAATTTTTAGGAGTTCGTTCAGACACTCGACATCCTTATCAGGGAGGTCAGATTCAAGAAGAAATTCAGAGACAATGTCCAGAGATTCTGAAATAGGAACTGAAGTGAAAAAATTAGAAACATCGAATGATACAAGAAAGCAACTGTTATTGACATTGATTTGTTTGAGTTTGGTAATCAGTTCTTGGGAATTTTTAATACACTCGTGGACAAAAAATTCCGGACACCCAACTTAATTTATGTGATCATAAGGGGAAAGTTTGTTTTCGTTTATTTTTACGAATTATGAAATATTACCTATTTATTTGTTCAATCAAAGTAAGAATGGGGAAAAAAAAGGAACTAAACATTTATTTCATAAGAAAAACTTGAAAAACAGAAAAGTGTAAAAAATAACTAAAATTCATTTGGCTTATTGACTAGGTTTCAGAACTGCGTTAACAAAAAATTTTGGTTGACTAATAATGTATGCTACCTCCACGAGCTGTAATGACTTCTGCCATACGGCGTGGTAAACTTAGAAAACAGTTAGAGACCTCTTCTTGTGTGATGTTTTCCCATTCTTCAACAAGAGCTACTCTGAGTTCTTGAATTGTTTCTGGTGTGGGCTGTCGATGCCGAACTCGTCGCCCCAATCAATCCCAGAGGTTTTCTATTGGGTTCAAGTCCGGGCTTCGAGCTGGCCATAGTAATCGATGAATATTGACTTCATTCAAATAGCGCGTAACCACCTGTGCAATGTGTGGTCGTGCGTTATCGTGCATTAACGTAAAATTTTCACCTAAGAATGCAGCAAATGGTACGATGTGATCAGCTAAACATACGTTGATATACCTTTCAGCCGTCATCGCACCATTTTCAATGAGAACATGCTCAGTTTTCGCGTGCATTGAAATACCAGCCCACACCATTATACTGCCACCACCAAATGGTATTCTTGGAATTATGCAGCAATCTGAAAACCGTTCACCTGGCCTTCTCCACACACGTTCTCGTCCATCTGGTGAACGTAGATGAAAACGAGACTCATCCGTGAACAATACGGAGATCCATTGCTCCATTGTCCAATGTCTATGTTCACGTGCAAAACGTAGTCGCTCAACACGATGAGCTGGGAGCAAAAGGGGACAAGCAGCAGATCTTCTTGATGTCAATCCGTATTCCTGCAATCTTCGGCGAACGGTTCGAGCTGAAACTGCAGTACCATGTACCTCTTCCACTTGACGAGATAAAACCGTTGATGGTAAACCACGGTCGCGTAGTGTAGATAACACCAAAAAGCGGTCTTGTCGTCGGTTTGTGATGCGTTGTCTTCCCGATCCTGGTCTTCTCGTGTACTCCGCAGTTTGGCCATATCGCTGGATTACGTCTTGGATGGTACTTCGAGGAACATTCAACACATTGGCGATGTATCTTATGGTGCGTCCATCTTCATTTAAAGTTACTACTCGAGCTACATTTTCAGGTCGCATTTTTTCCAAACAATAACGTCACTCTAGACAGTTAAAATGCGCGTTCAACAAAAGCAGTTCAACTTAGGAAAACTGAATAAACAGCACACTAAGATTTTTTGACTAAAGATAATTTTGCACAGTTTTGGTTTGTCTTAAGTTTTGCAAATAAATCAAATGTATACTACCCCTTTTTTATTTCCCCATCTTAGTTTGTAAATGTTTCACATGCTGTAAAAAAAAAAACAAACAAAAACCAATTTTTTCCTACGATAACAAAAATTAAATTGGGTGTCCGGAATTTTTTGTCCACGAGTGTAGAAAATTTTGTTTGGCAATTAATATGTTGTTTGAGAAAATTGTTGAGAAATTTGGAAATTTTGTCAGTTGGTGAACCTGAGAAAGAGACTACAGGGCGTATAGGGGTGCTTGTTTTATGTATTTTAGGCAGGGTTCATAGTTTTAAGTTTCCAAAAGGGGAGTAAAGTGTTGTCTTTGTGTAGATTGAGAAATTGGTTAAGATGTAGAGTAAATTTATTCATAATGTTAGAAGGGGCAGATGTACCGTTATTATTATCAATAAATTCTTCAACTTTCTTAATATACGTTTCTTTGGTGAGGATAGTCACCGACTGACCTTTATCAGCTTTAGAAATTATAAGATTATTGTTCTTGATGTTTTTGACAAGTGTTTTTAAAATGTTAATAGAAAAATTGGGGGGAGTTTTTTCTGTGTGATTTTTATTGATTATGTTAGAAATACCGTGACGAAGTTTATTAGAGAGTTTAGAATCATGTAAGGAGATGATATTTTCACAATGTATAAGATTGTTAAGAGAAGTATGATTGTAAGGTACAAAAATGCAAGGCCTAAGAGAAGTAAGTCTGTCTCTTCTTTAGTGAATGAAAAATTAGTTAAGTTGATTACTCTATCAAAGAAAACATGATTTAAAATTGGAGGGTTAAAATCCTTTCTTTGGAGTAAAGCGTTTTATATAAGAGAATATTATAAAAGAATATTTTGAGAATATATAACTAGCTTGAAGTTAGCTACCTAGTTTTTTTGTGACGTATCTAACATCTGTTCTGTGGATTTAATAGATGAATAAAGACATGACAAAAGCTAGATGGAGATAGCTATACAGGGTGACTGGTACATAAATGTATATTTTGGAGAGCGTGTTACTAGAGAGTTAAATTGCAACTGATTTAGCTAAATAAACATTATAGGAAAGTCCACAGTTTGAGATATTTTAATTTTTGTGTTTTCTTTACAAGCCCACTACATACTCTCACTAATATTTAAAATTAAAGAAAGTGATAAAACTTGTTGATTTTGATTTTTTGTTAAAAGAAGATCGAAAAAGGGATGACTTTCTAAACCGATTGACATTTAACGGATGACAGTTGTCAAATTTTCATCTAACGTTTGTTGTGTGAGTTCATTTCTTGAATTCAGTTCCCCTTTTACTAAGATTATTACAAATCAGCTGTTTTGTGGGCTAAATATAACATTTTTTAAATTTAATGTTGGCTTTCGCTGTGAAACTTTTTGAATCGACCTGCAAGACTTGCTTCACAATATTACGAAAAACTTGATGAACTTTTCAATTGAACACCTGATACTTTAAATATTTCAAACTTTAAAAGCGCCCACAGCCAGATGAGTTCCTTCCTAATTATTAGGCGGAGTTAATACAATCCGAGCACTAAATTTTCGTACTGTTCACGGAGCAAGTGTTTTAAAATTTCATTATTGAAAATGAGATCAAAATTTCGAAGAAACTAAATCAATTTAGCTTCTTGTAGTTATATCATCGTATCCAGCGGAAAAAAGGAAGCGAAATATATTACCTCGTTTAATTTTTGCACGCTTTGTGAAGCGCGTAAAAAATATACACTTTAACGGCGCGTGATAAATAAACACATTTAAGCTAGGGAAAAAATTCAGCCGAGGATATTCTGTTAATAGAATGTCACACGAGCGGTTATATTTTGTTACGGCTTTAATGCTGTCTCAAAGTCGCCTCTCCTCAATGTCAATAAAAATATCATTGCTTTTTAATGTTCTCGCCAACTTAGCAAAATATCCATGTGGGAGGTAAGGCAATAACGTTTTTATTCCACAAAGTCGAGGAACACGTTCGAGCCAGGTCAACGTCTTATCGATTCCTGGAGCGCAAGGCACATTTGTTAGATTATATTTGATTTGCAAAGTGGCCGGGCCTCCTCTTGAATTTGTATTGCCGGAATGAGAAGTTCGAGAGCGGAAATCTGTTCAAGTGTTAAGAATTGATGATGGGCGAAATAAATTCGAGTGAGTACTCAAGGAACCAACTGTTGCACGAGGTTCGTTTCCTTGTGAAAGGTGCGTCGAAGAGATTTTTATTTTAATGCAATGTCAACAGCGTAAGCCCTCTACAGAGAGGGAGAGACTTAAAAGGCAACGACTAAAATCGTAATTTGGATTTCTGAGATTAACAGTACAAAGTACTTACCATATCTCCTTCAAATCTATTTTTATGGTATTAGAAAAATGTAATGAAATAACAGGGCGCAAATAATGAATACCATTTCGTAGACGGTGGAGGTTAGAAATGAAACGCATCGTTTCCGTTTAAAGTTTAATAGTTTCAATTTAATACTTTCTATCACATTGTGAGTACTATAACATGCAGGCGTAGGTCAAGGCGACCTCCTTTTTCGTCCTAGTGAACCAGTACTTGCTGCAGCTCTGTGATGAAGATGCTGATGAATGCGTTATATTATCATTCATTCAACGACCAGCACATCCGTTTATTTCATGTCGACATTGGATAATTCGCGATGATTTATACATGCAACAGAGAATATGACGGTGAGACGGTTCGGATCGGAGGAACACATTATTTATGGCTTGTTTTGCAACGGACAATCAAAGTAGGCTAGTTGGATGAATTTGTATTTATATTCGTAAAAGGATGAATGGTCAGCTTAAAAAATTATTCTTCTTTGGTGTGAGGGTATATCACTTTATAGATTTATTTTACTGATTTTATTTATTAAATTTCTTTGCCTCATATTCTGACTACATTTTCTTAATCATTGGTGTTTGATTTTTGTGTTATAATTTCAATAGTAGCAGTAAATGCGCATACAAGTGGAAAACATTATAAATTGAAATGATAAAGGAAATAACGAATTTTAATAAAATGTTAATAGTGGCGACAATTTGTTATATTAATTACATTATCATTTTGTTGAAATACTCTTTATGAATATATATCTGTAATAAATGTGTTTATTGGAAACAGGAGTGTTGAAATTAATTATTATAAATGTAATGTTTTTAATATAGCAGTTATTTATACAATTATGCCATGTCTAACGCAAACTGTGATAATTTAGAAATTAGAGTTACACGTTCTTTGATTTTTAATTTTATAAATTATTCTTTAATTACAAGGTTGCGCCTTTTAGTAAAATTTACTGAAACGTACGCGGGATTTGTTTTCAAAACAAAATCGATTGTTGCATGTTTAATTTCAAATAACAAGCACGTGTTCGAAACTGTATGCTGTAAAAAGTGCGGCCCGGATAATTAAGTGCGACGCCCTGTCCCTTCTCAAGGGGCTGTGTACCACCCGGAGAGTTCTTCAGAATTCGATAATTGCAGGCGCCATTCAGATGCACTATAGCTGCACAGACATCATAAAACAAATCTACTTGACATTTTGGATTGTTTCGCTTAGATTTTGTATACATTTTGTCGCGTAAAATTGCCGATAGATGTTCAATTTAGGTAAAGATATCAAATTACATTGCGAGTTGAAGTCCTTCGCTTTAGTCCGGTCTCTTTCAATCAAGCACCAGATACTTTTAAAATGTCAGCCTGGGCACTTGTAAAGTTAAAATTATGAAGGTTTCATTTGCGACAGACACCAGCGAGTGTCTCTGATAAGCTAATGGGGGGTTGCTTAATACATGCTGGGCATCTGGAATAGGCGTAGTTTGAAATTCGAAGCAGCGATTGTCATTGGTCGGGGTGATTTCAAAATTGATCTTAATAAGTCCGTGGGGTGTGTTTAATTTTTTACTTGGAAAGGACGGGGCGCGAAAAACTAGCAGAAGCATTCGAATCTCTTGAACGAGCGGTTGGATATTTTAAATTCTGACTTGGCGGTTTTTCTGTAGCGCTTGTAGTCATTTTTTCATTTTTCTAGATAAATCATTTATTTCTGTACGGTTAAAATACAGTGTGTTAAGAAAGGCAATTAAAAAACCAAACACGTGTGCGTCGCGACGCGAGTGATTAAATCCGAGTGAGAAGTGCGCGGTTGTCCCACGGAATACGCGTTTTAGGTAATTTACATTTATTTGTATTTCTTCATCGCACCTTTGGTGGCATCAAGTGAATGAGAATATTTGATTTGCATTCATTAGTGGCTAAAGAGTCAGTAAAGTTCATTATTACCATGGCATTTGGATAGCTTTAATCAAGTTTTATTCACATTTAAAGCGAGTATTAAAACTCACTAGTAACATTCACCTTAGAAAAATTTGTTGGTCATTGTTTCTTTAATTATTATACCAGTTCTGTGTTTTAACCAACCAGCAGCAATTGACTGTTCCCAAAATCTACCTGGGAATTCAATACAGTGTACTCTTAGAAATAGTTCTACCCTCAGGCAAGTTGGAAACACGCTAACGGTTGTTTTTCGATTTATACAGGGAAGTCGCCAATCTAAATCACTGGTGTGAGGCAATTATATCTGCCGCTGAAACCAAGTGCGCCAGCACAATCTAAACTAGGAAATCAAGGCCAATTAATTGTCGTTACGAATTTCGTGAAATTACGAGGCCGAACAATTTGAACTACATATTCATAGCCATGTTCTCACCCCAGTTTGTGAACCGAATTGTGGTCTTTGCCGAGAGATTTGCAGGTTAATTAGAAGAGATTTGCCGAGAGACTGAAATGGCCATAAACACCCATAGTGTAGTGTCGAAAAACAGTCAATCTGGGTTCTTGCGCAATAAATTAGTTAGATAGGTTTAGCCGACGAAAAGAGCGATTGGAAGTAGCTGGGAGGAACTCTACCTATTCGACCTTAATTAATTAGTTTAGCTAGTGTTAGGGTTATCCCATCACCTCCAAAAGGAGTCCCTGAAAAACTGGTGATTGCTATTGATTGTCCTGCAAATTGATCGCCGAGGGCGGCATTTTGTATCACATACTACTCCAGAACATCTGATTAATTCATTAATTAACTCCATTGATTAAGTACACTGTAGGCCCACTGTGTCACACTGTGCGTTGGTTTATTAAACAGAACAAGTCTTAGAGTACGATCTGAAGTGACAAACACTAGTACCAAGACCAGATCTAATTTGAAATTCAATTAATTGCTAATCTAATTAAGGAGCAGAGCTCTCCAACAAATATCTGTGTAGACATTAAACCACCAACAGTGTGATTTGAAAGAAAGTAGACCGAAAGTGAAATCCGTAAAGCGAGTCTTACTGTACTTTCTGAGAACCATAATTTTTATTTCTTTGTATTTGATTTCAGTGCAAGGTTTTTACGCTCATTATACCATGCCCGCAGTGGCTGGTACAAGGAGTTTTTACCTTTTTTTTTTTTTCAATAAATAGATAATTAAATCTAGCTTCGTATTTTATTTTACGTAATCAGCTCCTTTGTTCTTTCGACTTATTCTACCAATCCACCAAGAAGAACGTGTTATCACGACGTAGATCCAGATTAGCAGCGATCATGAGCCGTAATTAAAAGCATTATTGTTTACCGCGGATTCCCGCAAGGGTCATTCAACCGTAACACAATCCGTAGCTATTAATAGCATAGTTCTTATCACAAGTAATCAGGTAGCGGTAGATAGCGACGCATGACCAGCTGTAGTAAGAAACATCTGGGTGACCTTTCTCGGGAATCGAGGTAAACGGCCGGGTCCGTACGGCCAAGTTATTTAAATTGGCCATAAATTTACGTTGTGTTTGTTTGGGGCATTTTTATTAAGTATTTACTTGTAAGTAAAAGTAAACAAACAAGAATTTTATTTAAACGGGCGCGTTACATTACTTAAACAAAATGGATTTGACGAAGGACAAATGTATGGCACGTTAAGTGTTGTTGTTAAATTTACTAGGAACTATCTTTAAATATTTAGTTATTCTTAACTTATTCTGTGTTTGTAAAACTCGGCCTAAATCAATAACATGCGTCACGAAGTTTATCAATTTCTTGGAAGTCGGGAAATATTTTAAAATACATGGCGTTTTTATTGTATTTTGCAAACTTGTGTGCACGAGATAAAACGAGTCCGGCTCTGAAATGTCCTAAAAACGCCGAAGTTTGATTATTACAGTATTTTATAAATTTCAACAATACTATACTATTTAACTAAAATAAATTGTTCAAAAAATATTTGTAAATACTTTCATCGTTAAGAGTTACTTATTCTGAGAGTTTTTTTTTTTAATTGTAATAGTAATATTTGTATTATTAATGTACTCCATTGCTGTTTTGTAGTTCTTTGATAAAGGTAATAAACGCTGAGTCTTTTCTACAAAGTTTTATTTAAATTCTCCAAACTGGTTTCGCCTAAAGAGGCATCTTCAGTGGAAAGTTATAAAATTATATAATATATAATAAAATCTAATATAATATTTTTGTGGTGTGTATTGTTTTACAAGAATACACACCGCAAAAATATGTATTATATTAGATTTTATTATATTTTATATAATTTTATAACTTTCCACTGAAGATGCCTCTTAGGAGAAACCAGTTCGGAGAATTTAAATAAAACTTTGTAGAAAAGACTCAGCATTTATTACCTTTAGTAATATTTGTAATTTCCGTGGAGGATCTAGGTTTTACTCTAAAACCGTGCCAAAAGTAAAAACAATCGAATACGGCAAATCGCAACATTAAATTTTCAACAGCCATGATGAAAACGCCCACATAGTTTTTCCAATTTTAAACGTACCACATAATTCCTTCGTTCAGCTTTTCCCAATTCCCACGAGCTTGCAAACATTTCTCTAGTTATAATCACAGCTTAGACTCAGTAAGCAAGCTAGTTTTTTCCTTATTCTTTGCACATTATTTCTTTCCATTCAGCAGTTTTAGCAACTGAAACGCCTGCAATTTAACCAAACGAAGTTGGATTGCTACTCATGCGTAATAAATTCACGTATTGTTACGTACATTGTCGCGCCCGAATATATCAACGGACAAGTCTATTTGAATTTCCGTTGTATTTTCAGGATACCCGGCACAAAAGCATCTTCGACGTTCCTTGAGTACTTCTTTACTCATCGTTTCAGCGCTTTGTATGCTTTCAGGACGTGACGTTTTTATTAAAAGAACCGCGGCTCTAGCCTGTAGAATTCACCGCTTTCAAATGTCCTTCAGGACTGGACCTGAAATAAATACATATGTCTGCTTTTAGAAAATTGAGGGAAGCAAATTTCTGTTTCTGGTCACAAAATTGAAAGGCAGAAAAATTCATTGATGATACTTAAATAAAATAATAACAATTAATTAATAAAAAAATACATCACACATCTGTTGCAAGAGCGTCGTTGTCATTCAAAACCCTTAAATTACCGTTACATGTAAAAACTATTCCATTTCTTCCATAAAAATTCTAAACTTGAAGCAATATTGTTTTAATAATCACATCTTGTATCGTGCAGTATCGTGAAATAAACTTTCTACTTAGGCTACTTATGTTACTGTGATTGGCAATCGTAACAATTTGATTCATTGAATGTAATTCAATATGCTGGTAAATTTGGCTTAACACGCAGAGATTATTGCAGTTAAAAGACTTTAGTAGAGCGGTTCTTTCCACTGTTTAGCTAATATGAGAATTGTTCAAGTAACTACATACTACGCACGAAGCCATTTAACGATGGAAGATTACCTGTTGTCCTCGAACTTCGCTTTTCTACATTACGGCAATAATGTCAATCATTAATAAGTTTCAAAACTTGATATTACCGAGAAATATTTAAATAAGCGATTTAATTATAATTACTAGGTCTAAATGAAGTCGCAGGGAAGCATTTGGAACAGAAGTTAGGCAAGTAATATTAAAATTTGTCTGGCGAAACCAGCCAAGCGAGAATTCATAGACCCAATCGGAATGCATCTCAATTCGATGTACGGGCAGACGTGATCGGATTTAATTCCGTGTCCTACATGATTGACCCCGATCACCAGATACGATTGATTCGTAGCCGGTGTTGACGAAATGAAGCTTTCTAAGTACGTAAAGTATCAAAATCTGAAGGATTTTAATAAAAGTTCCAAAACAATACTTTACTATTTAAGTATGTATATATCGGTTGTTTCACTGAAACTTGGAAAACGACAGTGATAATACAGGCTGTATTATAAAACGAAAGATATAAAACGAAACGTTCGCTTAAGCACTATCAAAGGATTTAAGACAAGAGCGCAAAGTATGCGTGTATGTTTTCAACTTAAAATGAAACATATGGTATATATTGATGAAAAAAAGTAAACACAGCAGTTGAGTTTTGTAATCAACATTGGATTTTCATAAAGAAAAACGTTAGATTTTTATAATGAAAAATGTTTTCAAATCACTTACTTCAGAATATACGAATTTCGTGAAGTACTGAAACTGATCGCTGATCTATTTTCATATTTAGGTGTGGTGGTTATGGTATTTTGGGATATTCACGGTCCAATTTTAACAGGTTTCCTTCTTTATCGAAATACTATAAACTTAGAGTAGATGCCTCTTAGCATTTGTGACGCAAAAAGTTTATGTCGAATGAGTAGGTAATTGAAGTGGTGCAAAATTGGCTTTGCAATCAACCAAAAAAATGTTTCTCTGTCGGTATTTGCAAGTTGCGGGATCGTTGGGATAAGTTTATATTAAAGAAAGGACTTTATTTTGAAGAATAAAATTTGTTTCATTAACTTTGTGTTATTATTGTTGTCCCTGTATAATAAAGTCCAGTCAAATCTATACTCCCCTCGTATAAAATTCCATACGGAGGTGACATAGAAATAATTTTTAAAACAAATTGAAAAATTTTATGCGACAGAGCACCCGCGAATGTAACAAAAGCTTCCCCAATTGCTTGAATAGTCGGAATTGATTATGTAGATTCTTTAATTTGTTACGTCAAGATATATTACAATGGCATCCCGGATATTAATGTTCGTCCGCTCCAGTTTAGTTTAGATGTTATTTTAGTTGATTCATACATAATTACAGCATTGATTTATACGCTCTGTTAGTTGTGCGAACTTCACAATAAATTTTAGAACTGGCGAATCGATTGCATACTTATAGGTATACGAAGCTGTCGAACGACGGTGAAACGTTAAGTGTATAGTGCGAGATTTAGTGTCCGGTTAAAAGATTTTGTGATACATATAAAAAAGGTTCTATTGACTCGAAAATTTGCATTTAGATTAAGAAGGAAATTCTTTAATTCCTATTCATGCTATAATTTTTGTTTATAAAAAAACAGGGTACATAAAAAAAAAACTATTTAACATGAAGTCATTCTCTAATGTTGTTATGCAATGTAAAAAGTTTCGCAAACCAAAGCTTCCACGGTGGAGGTCATACCAACATAAAGCCGAGCGAAATGATTCTCGATTCATGTGAATTAATATAAAGTGCGCCCAAAAACTTCCTCGAATGAAGCTGGCTATGATTTGAGAGAGCTAGAAACATGCTGTGTCTGTACTCATTACTTTCATATGAACAATATAAATTGGGGTTAAATGCTGTCAAACGATAGGGGTATATGTGTGCATTTTTTTGTAAAATTGTATGAAAAGTCTCCACAGAGAGGTTTAAGGGAGCGTGGGGTAATGAGAGCCTGCGGGCAATAAGAGCCAGCCTGATTTAGGTATAACTAACAAACGAGAAAAATTGAAAAATGATAAAGCAGTACCCCATCCCGCCTAAGACGCATGGAATATCCATTTATCGTAAAAAACAATGCGTAGTAATAACAGTGAGCACTTGTTTCAAATTAAGCTTGTGTTGTTATGAGAGCTCTACTACAGAATTACTTTAGCCCTAAAACGTCAACAGTGAGATCAGCTAGTCATGAGTGTTATGACTAGAGCACCGACATACGTTTGCCGAACCAATGCCAACTCCATGCCATTGCCAACTCCATGCCAAAATGCAAGAAGGATTAGTTTTGGTAGCCCTCGTAGAAGATAACCACGAAAGACAGATAGAGTAATTTAATGTGTTCTTGATATTAATTTGTTTATCAAAGGACGTTCGTATTTCTTCCTCTATTTCCCTTTGCTTTTAAATATTTTCCAATGTTTATGACAAAACGCTGAGTTTGGTGACGCATACGTTTAACTATAACAATCTCGTTATAATCTTAGCACGGATAGCTTAAAAATCGCCCAAACCTCAACGTTTAGCTATCGGTTGACAGTCCTGAAGAAGCTGTGAACTGAGAGCGAAATATCGAGATTTATGCAATTTTTATAACGAAATTGTTTCGCTTAAAAACAGGAAATTCAAAAGTGCAATACAAAACCCTATTTGAAATAGCTTTTGGTCATTTTCGGTATGACTGGAAATTCGCCATTTGGTATTTTTTTTTGTAGGCTGGGAAATAACCTTCGTCTACTTATTATTGGAATATTATCAAAACAGAGTTACTTTGCAACATAATGCCGAAATCATTCTATGAGTGGTGTTGAGACACTAATATTTACCTAGTAATCTATGAAAAAAAAGTAGTTGGTTGTTGTTGAATGTCAAAAATTATTGAAAAAATACACGTAACTTTTGGAATCACTTTTAAAATCATTTTTCACCAAAAAAGAACCTGCGTGGCATTCTGATTACGGGTAGTAATCAGCTCTACCACAAAATTTTGTATGTTGCACGAAAAGTGGAGTATAGATTTGACCTGGACTCTTTAAATTTCTGATTGATAATGAACAATATCCAAATTTACTACATAATAATCAAGACGTATTATATGTATAGATAAATACCAAAGACTTTGTTTTGCTTCCATAAATATTGACAATTACGGTCTTCACATCTACCACAGGATATTCCCTCCTGAATTATTTGTTAAACGCAGACTTAAATAGTCTTTTGCTTCTTCAAAAATATTTTACCTGATTATTTGACCTAACTGTAAATTCACATCATCAACGTTACCAGGGATACAGATAGGATTACAATATATTTTCTGTGTTCCGCGAATAAAAAAACATAAAAAGTATTTAAACGCGAACTTGTGTAATTGAGGGCAAATTGCGACCGTGTCGAAATGTAAACACAATAAGGAGGTAACTGATACAACGTAACGTAAAGGTTCATATTTCATAATAACACATCAGCGGAATTTGTTACAAACGGGTCCACGCGCGTATACTAGCGTATACGAATGACGCAAACAGACACAAAGCAAGTCACGAAAACATGCAACGCTCGAATAGGCAAAAAACGTGTATTTAAAGTGCGGGCCAAAATTGGGAAGCCAGTCGTTGCCACCGGACCGACTCAGTGGGCACTAGTGCCAACTCTACGAGGGGACACCCAACATCGCCGACGCCGCCGCCCAGCATCGCCGTCGTCGCCACCAGCATCGCTGCAGCCACATCATCTGCCACTGCCGCCGACAACATTGCCGAACCCGTCCTAAGAGAACGAGGATCATCTCCCTCGCCAGCTGTCCAAAAGAAGACACCATTGAAGCCTGCCCTGGCCACGCTGTTCCAAAAACAATCACCCATAGGCTGAGCAAGAACGAGTCGTGGTCCAGCCAAGGAACGTTGTCACCGAGACCCACCTTGACCCATCACTCCAGTCACGGACCGGCCCCGAGCTTCGCCAGTCTTCCCCGGCTAAGGAAACGTCGCCCGTTTTTCCTACGAATCAACAACTCCAGTCGCCGCGAACGACCCAGGACCGCACCCCCAATTTTAACGGACAAACCACCCTCAACTAAATTAATTATTTAACATAATAAAGAGGTATTAATTTTTTTAAATAATTGTCTTAAAGCTCTACCCTCTGATAAACCTACGCACCCCAATCAACCCTAAGGGTAAGGACGCACTGTCGCGACATAGTGGAGGCTTAGCGCGACATGGTGAAGGCCCTTAGCGTGACATGATGGAGGCAGCCGTCCTTCATCGCGACAATATCAATCTGTAATGAACGGTTCATGAGGAAATAACACTTCACAAACACAAAGTATTTTTTTCTGAATATAGCCTACGGTCATGTTCAAGTGAATTGATACCTTTACTAATACCGCCTATATATATATATACCTGAACGAATTCTTACACCATTTAGGTAATAAAAAAAAAACTTCATTTTAATATCTTTTATTATTATAAACTGATAAAAACTATTCAGTTGGTGTATGACATCGAATTGCAAATGCATTTTCAAGTAGCATCTTGACATGGCTATTTGTTTACATTATCCAGAATTAACAAGTTACTTTCTTATTTTGAAAAGGCGACGTCTGTTGCAGCAAATAATGTGATAAACATGTTTCCATCGCGCAGAGAACATATAAACAGGGCACTGCTTTTACAAGCTAATTGAACCAACATTTACGTTGTGACGTGTAAAAATAGCGCGTTGCGGTCCCGAGTCCTCGTGTTTTAATAAACAATAATATTTACATCAGTAGACGCTTTCTTTGTAAATTATCGACAGACGGCGGGACCTATTTCATCCAAAATCCAATTTGCATTTTAATAAAGTCCAAAAGAATAAAGCACGTAATTGATGAAAACCCAGAAAAACGAAGGTCAGTTCGCGGCGAATTTTCCGAGGCAATCAATACAACGCGAATGTACTTTCTCGGAGCAGTTCCATCTCGTAATCTCATTTCGAAGATCGCAGAACACTCTGTGGGAATTAGCATCTGCGTTTTGGTGCGCTGCTATTTCTTTCCGATAATATCAAATCTACGTCGCAAAAAAATACACAACGAGATCTGTCTTGATCAATCGTTTTCCGGGAATAAATTAATTTTAAACTTTTTAACGAAAGCAAAAATTTCGTTACGATTGCTTAGTTCCAAATCGATTCGAGAAAAAAGTTCTCTCTACATTCAGAACATGATTGGAATAAGCTAATCCGAACTTGTTTTTCTAAGAGCCCTACCGGGAGAGTTGATATTCCGACGGATGAAAAAACTGTAAGTAAGGCTGCAGACTTGTTTTCGTAAAACTTTTTTGCTGAGAAAAAAAGTAAAGGTTGAGTCTGTTTTTATAATATGAATTACTGCCAATTAATAACAAATTGATTAATTGCAAAAAAATTTTGAATTTAAACTCTCCGTTTATTGGCTTATCTCCACTTTCTGTATTCTTTCGTGCGGTATTTGATCTTTTTTAGAATCCTTGTTTCTTTATTTCACAGGAAACAGTTGTTAGGTGTTTTTTCTTAGTCATTCTTCTTTTGATTAGAGCTTTGAATATGTATAAGGAAATTAAATTGTAGGTGTCCTGGCAATTAAAAAGTAAATATGTTGAAGAAAATTCACCTGGAAATTTTCCTGCCGTAAATTCAACTTGTTAGATGTGATGCATCATCTATTACCGGGTATCAGTTAATTAATGTAGTATCATTTCTGCTCTAGAAATGATTCACAAATATTTAATTATCGACTATGCGAGTTGCGCGATCTCAACGCTCCAGTGGAGTCGTCGTTTTTGTCGTGAAAAGGGCGCACGTGTGCTATCGGGACTAAAATTCAATTTCCCGGAAGAACCGATGTAACTGTCAACAGAGTTGCTGAACGTTAAATGTTTTCATCAAGGCAATAGCGAAAGATAGATCGAAGTGTTTGCGTTCGCAATAAAAAAACGATATTCTTATATACATAAATATAAACGCAAAATATGATATTTAAGGGGTAGAAAATAAAGGACTAACTTATTAATTTCAGTTAACTAATGCAATAGGTAACCTATACAATACATGTATAAACGAAGTACATGAAGCTTTATGATTTGTTACTCCTAATTTTCTTGCTTTTATTTAATTCACAAACTGATTCTATTTACTTTCTAAATGGATAGTTGAACAATCACGAGATTGTATCTTCATATTTTAAGTTAAGCAATATCCGTATTGGCGTTTGTTTTAGTAAAAATTGGGTGTTTTTGTACGAAGCGAAGCAAAAACCAATTCGATTTCGATGTCAAAATTAAGCGAAAAATAAACCTGACTTTTTTCAATCTCTACCTTATCTACTTTTATTTTATATCTTATTATATTATGTAATGATGTAAATTTTGTATGTATATGTATATTGCATATTAATGTAAAAGCAAAGCCTAAAACGCATAAGTTAGTTTATACAGTGTGTAATCAATTAAGTTTCACATACTGTAACCACTATTAATACACAAGAAACGAAGCGAAGTTATGTCATAAGTATGGGAAAAATGTGAATAATAACTCCGGAAAATATTCTTATGATAATAATTGATTTGGGGTAAATGGGGACGTAGCTCTATAAAATAACATTTAATAATAATAATAGACTTACATGGTACAACACAATTCAGAGCCGTTCGCTTTAAATTGAATGACAATCTAATACTACTCTGTACGACATGATTTACCATTATATATAGGGGTTTCTATTTTTGGATGGTTTAGTTCGCGATATGTGATTCATTGAGAAATCGTCGATGCATTGCGCACGGTTCGTCTGAATACAACTTTACTTTGAAAAAAATGTCCACGTTTAATTTATGTTTTTATCAACTTTTGACAGTCTTCTTTACTAAAAAATATTAACCTTTAAATCTTTTTACGACGAGTTTTTTTTTAATTAAGATTTATTTCAAAAATACCTAGCTCTTCTATGTATTTCACAAATTGTATATAAAGAAATTAAAAGTCAAACAACAATCATTTTGTATTTGTATGCTAACTGTACAACATTTCAGCTTACAAATGAATACTATTGTAGAATCTTATGGGGTTCAAAAATTTTGATGGAAAATGAGGATGAGTTTTTGGGACTTCATATCTCTCTCACACTTTCTTAAAATCTCCGTTACATATCAATCAAAATGAGACTAAATGTCAGTATAATGACAGTCCGAAATTTTCTGTCCGCAGTTGTATAGTTGCGGAATTTAAAAAAGCATACATACACTTACAACGTGTCGCTGTGAACTTGGTTTTGATTGAAATGTGTTTGAAATTATTTTCGCTTTATAAGTCAAAATCATTGTCAAAGTGACAGACCGACATTAACATGCCGCATTTAAGTTTATCCGAAAAACGCAAATAACTTTATACATTATTGAAGAAGGGTGGTAAGAAGTTTATCCGAAAGATTTGGGGTTAATAAAACACCATACAGTTTTTTTCTTGACTCCTAAAAATGAAAGTGACCTGATTTAATTTTATCAATGTTTATGTTAATCAGACAGAGATCGATTTACTATTCTAATATTGCAAAATAAAGCCTAAAGACTTGTATGCTTTTTTAAATTACCCAACTGTACATTATTTACACTTGTATTAAAAAAAATTCTAAATAAAACTGTGACTTGAGATTTAGATTTTTTTGACATTTCGTCGAAATTTCAAAGGAATTTCATTCTTTTTTTTGTGAAATTTCATGTCATGTCCCGCTGAAAAGTTTCATATTAAAAATTATGAAATTTCCGCACTTCTTTCAAAAAAAAAAATTCTTGTCTGAAATTTCCGCATCCCTACACGGAACTCTTAGCGGCAATATGAGTGGAGGGACGATAGGCGTACGATAGCCGTTGTTTCCATTGCAGGTCAATAAGGGCGAGGATAGCATGCAGAGGTCACGATTTTAATGGTCATCACTGTACAACGGGAAGCCCTTCATGGAGATTCTTTTAATGGTAATTCCTGTCGCTAATTGCTTTCGAAAATTGACCTTTTACGTTCCATTTCTTCAATTAACTGTTTAAAATATGTCAAGTGTTTATCAAGTTTAGAATTGGTTGTTAAGTTGTATTTTGGTAATAACTTGGCATTTGATTTTGAAAGAGCAATTGATCAATTCCGGCAGAATTTCATTGAATTAGATAATAATATGTTAACACCATGCCATATTTCACCACGTTCAAGAATTCTGCATTTCGAAATGAGAACAAGAGTTAGAACAATTCAGTGAACAAGCTTAGAAGCAGCATATGCAGATTTTAAGAAAGTATGGCAGAAGTCATCCTGATTTTTCGTCAAAATTTTTGAACTCCGTTGGATACAATAGCATTCATTTGTAAGCTGAAATGTATAGTTAACAAACAAATATAAAAAGATTGTTGTTTACTTATTAATTTCTTTTCTTTTGTATATACAATTTGTGAAATACCAAAAAGAGCTAGGTATTTCGAAATAACTCTTAATTAAAAGAAAACCCGTCGTACGATGATTTAATAGTTAATATTTTTTAATAAAGAAAACTGTTAAAAGTTGATAAAAACAAAAATTAAAGATGGACATTTTTTTTTAAGTAAAGTTGTATTCAGACGAACCGTGTGCGCTTATTTGGTCACGTCAATGCTGCCTTTCTATATTTATTTATGTTTTTCCCGTAACCCTGATGAATCGTTCCATGCAATTATAATCCCGAAAGTTCAGCATTGGAAGCTTTCTTTGTTACAATATATCTTTAGTTTTTCCATAAAACGTTTGAGAATCGCTGGCTTAGCCCAGCTTAGCGAAGTTTACCATTATGCGGAATAAATGATAGAGTAGCAAACCCGCAGATGCAATACAATAAATTTAAAAAAATTTTAAATTTTTTAAATTAATATTTAAGTAATAGAAATGCAATTTTTTCACAAAATAATCCTGACATAATAATATTAATTTGCTTTCTTAATGTAGAATAAAACGTAAAAGTAATAATGAATCCTATTTAACAATAAATAAAAAACAGCTAATTCAGTTGAGGTCACATTCTAAAAGTATTATTGGAATAAAAAGCACGCCGAACTCGTCATCCCTTAATTTATGATTCTTTATTACGTTCAGTCTAAACAAATAAAGTTCGCGGAGATACTATGTGTGCGTCTATTCATAGTGCCATGTTTATCATTCAATATTCTGAAAGCAAATTGTGATTTATGCGTGAATTAAACAATAAACGTTTACGTTGTTAATCTCGAGCAATAAAAGCGCACCTTATTACTTTATTACAGTAAATGATTTAAGAATGTTCTTCTCAAAACTTAGGGAAAGCATTTGAAGGGTACACGGGAAAAACGATTCAAGTCACATTTCAAACAAATCGAGATAAATGAAATTTAAAATTCCAAACGCTACTACTTATACATTTGGAAATATAGAAAAACAGTTTTCGATAGCAATATTATTAAATATATTGGGGTACAATTAGAAATGCGAATCAAAACAAATCAACTGTTTTCAACTATAAAAAAAAATAATAATAATGAATGTAAAACATTCAATGGAAAAATGAACTAAGTCCTTCATACCTCCTATAACAAAAAACGTGCATACCATTTGAGGAAGTGATTTCGAAAGTATAACTTACATCAAACTCATCATCGCTTTGGTTGCCAATAACATTCACAAAATAATAAGACTGGAACTCCAGTGACACGAATGCTTTCAGTTCCTGGAGCTCGTCGTATTTCTTTTTTGGCAGAGGTATTAAGTTCGAGTAGAGTGGTTTTGGACTAACATTAGCATTCCAGTGGCTAGCTTTAGCCTTGATGACAAAATGCGTTAGTACTGCATTGTAGGATGTTTCCCTAACTGCTACAGTACGTGGACGCTCCTTCGTGAATTCCAGCTCTCGAACTGGTCTCGTAGCAAATGGGCAAGTTTTCCGGTAGTAATTCCGTAAAAAATCTGTCCAAGCGTGGAAAAACTTCTGGTCACACTCTACAATATCGAAAGGCATGGGTTTGGCCCTTGATGCCCGAAATACTTCGTTCCATTGCGCGGGAACTTCAACTTTAGATTTTTGATTGATGAGACCGAAATCTTTATCACATTCGAGATGTGAATGACCCCTCATAGGAAATATCCAAGATCTGCGTGTCATGGATCATATAATGCAAAAATCTGACAAGCGTGTAATTTTTATTTTGTCCCGCACACGAGTCGCAAAATATACGGAGATGTTTCACTCGTGGGTCCAGGATCTCGCAGCAGAAATGGTATAAAAAAGACATGACTTCATCAGCTCCCTTCTTTGACACAGTTTGTGGATAGGTATAAAACAATGACTGTTTCGTGGATAAGACGTGGATATTAAAGCTGACAAAAGTGAGTTGCCTTTTATAGTAAACATCAATTGTAATGATATTCGGTGTTGGCAAGTTTTTCGAGAAATCCATAGTAATAGCTTCCAACTCGTGGGACTTTCTGGATAGCTTCCTTGCTTTTCGCTTTCTGTCATAGAATGCTTGTGCCTTTAGTTTGTGAAGTTTGTCTTCTGTTTCGAGTTCTTTCAACTTTCTTTTCAGTTGGCATGCCTCTTCCCCGTCGGATGTATTAAGCTGCCTCAACTGATTCTGTAATGACTCAATTTTTACTTTCGAAGCATCGCAGCTACTGCAGGTGTCGGACCTAGGATAGCCAAAACCAATGTTAAAGTCTTTGAGGAAGATGTTTCTGTACGTTTCATAGCTCACTTTGGGATTGTTTTGTTCTAGATACATTTTGTGCATCTCTTTCACACTTAATGTTTCTGGACAGTATACTCGCCTCGTATCTTTTAAACTATAGTGAGACTTTCGACCTTTGAAACTTTTAATGTGGTCCTGTACACGGTTCACAGTTTCATCCAATAACTTATGAGGCCTATTTTGATGTTGCCCTCTTCGATCACTGAGGGAATGTCCTGCATCCTTCAGATAGCTTTTCAGCGTAATAAGTCGCCTGTTAGTGATCCCATACAGGCTGATGAATGCCTTTTGACAAACTTCCAACTGTTTGAATGCGCCGTTACCATGAGGTAATCTGACTTTGAAGGTAAAAGAGTTGTCTCGCAAATTGGCCTCATTTTCCTGACGTCTAGGTCGCCTGCGTTTCGCATCGCGAATGGTTATACAGTATTTTTCTATTGCTTTTCCTCTTTTGTCAAATGTGATTCAGAATTTGTCAAATGAATTTCCAATCCGTTCAAAGTATAGTATGCTTGGGATTGGAAAATCATTTAACAAATTCGGAAACGTAATTGACAAAAGGGGAAAAGCAAAAGAAAAAGACTGTAAGGCCGTTCGTTTCTGTCCTTCATCTAGTTCAATTTCGCGACAAGGATACGTTTCTGTTTATCTGTTATACGTTCAAAACAATGGAACCTCTTACAGTTGCACGAGTTTCAAATGTATGATTCTTCATCTTCTTTGTAGCATCTTTAAAGCGTCCGTAAGATTTCCTTTTACGAGACAAGCTACTCAACGGCTGGTTCGCATCGCTATCACTATCATTCTCGCTTGAACTCATTTTTCCAGGGCGCAGAAACGACACCCTACTCACTTACTGCCTATTGGAAACTAAAACCTGTAGTATCATCGAAATTAAGACGGAATTAAGACAATATGGAGATACTCGGCAAAAGACTAGTAGTTGATTGAATACAGGAAAACACACCATAAATTACCATTAAATTAGCAGTGACCGTGACATTTGCGGAATTTATCATTTTACGATGTGTTTATAAAAACCGCAGTCGCACTGATGAACGAGCAGAGGTTTCAAACAAAAGGCGATGCGCTCTTGTGGTAGGTTGGTTTTTATTTTTTGAGCAAAGCCATTGATATTTGTGCGAAGAAGAACTTACAGTATTAATTAGTGAAACTCATTCGATTACACCTTGTGTAACGCACGAAAACCCATCGTATTCAAATGGCATATGCAGATTTAATTTAAAAATGATTGCCGAATGTGTCAATATATTACAGGTTATTGTGAAACTGATACATTTATTGTTCGTATGTGCGAAGCTCCTTATGATTCAGCTAAACTTTAAAGGAATTTTATAGTGCAATTACGATAACACGAAAAGTCGATCTATCTGTGCGATAAATCTCATTACACGGCGTCCGCCAGGTTACAAGGCGAAAAAGGAGCGTCAGGATTCAAGGACGATCGAGCGACTTACCCCGACGTGTTGGCCATCTACGAACACCTGTGGCACTAGGATGTGGTCGCAACGCATGCGTTCGCGGATCTCTGCCTGATATTCGCCGCTCATGAACACGTCTCGTTCCTCGTACTTGACGAGTAGCGTTCTTAAGATCTGCTTCACCTTCATGCATGCATGGTAGGTCTCCCTTACGATGCCCATGGTTGTCGTGTACACGACCACTTTGCCAGAATCCTTTTCCTTGTAATTCTGAAAAAAATTGAAGTTATTAAAGTAGAGAAATGATAAATTTTCTTCAGATTTCTGTCAGATATTTGGTGGTCGAATCAAAATCTGACCTAAGTAATAAGTAATAGAACAAATTTAAATGGACATTAAATTGCAATTTTATAGATACATGAAATAGACTTTATTGCCCATAAATATTATTGGTGCTGAAGTACCACTAGTGTGTGGCATTAAACATCCCGGAGTAACTTTATGTTTATTACAGTATCTGTGTAACCCTGACAATTCTAATTACTTTGTATTGCAAATGAAACGATTTGCTACCAAGAAGTCAATTTAAAGGCCGCCTGGGGGGTTGCATGTTTCCTTTTGCACCCGAATGGCGTGGGTTCAAATCCCAATCTGGCGATCGGTTTTTCAATTGAGGATGAAACATGTGTCACATAATCGCGACACCGCACGACTTATATTGTGACCTGTAAATTGTGCCGTGGATAGCAAATAGCAACGAATACTGCTGCCCCATGAGCCATCACACACGAGATGGCGGCCAGTGCGGACAATAGCGTGTCATCGAAAACTTGCAAAATTTTGGCTGCAAGTCGGCTGAATTGCAATGGAACCCCCGAGCATATTCTGCTCTATTTGAGGCCTCATCCGCAGAACAGTAGCTCGAAAACTCCATTGCAACCCCGACGAACAATAAGACATACGCAAGGATAGCGCGCTATCCGTATATCTCGTTGGTCGTCGGGATTGCAAAAGAGTTGTCGAGCTAGTGCTCTGCTGATGAAACCCTAAATAGGGCCGAAATAGCTATACAGAATATGCTTGGGGCCCCATTGCAATCCAGCCGACTTGCAGCCAAAATTTTGGTGAAACATGTCTTTTCCTCAGATAGGAAGTAAAACCGTAGACTCTGTGCCAATATGATGTTCCTTTAAATTTGGCTAAATTCTAGTAGGGTTGGCAATAAACCTATTTTTTCATTTTTACATAATCAAAACCTTTGATAGAGTACAAGGTTGCACGTTAGATTCCTTATGGTTAAAGGTCGATACATTTCGGGTAATATGAATAATAGAATACAGTTGTTAGCATTAAATACATGTTTTTGTTGTAAGTATAACTTTGTAAGTACCAAATTTGAAGAACATCTGCAGGATTTAATTTATGATAATTGAATAAAAATTTCCTAAATTTAATATAACATAAAAATTATAGCGACAAGAGTTTATCCAACCGCTAAATGACTCCCACACTTTACGCCCAAAACCCTTTTCATTTAACTTAATCAAAGGGACGCTTTGCCGCCCAACTTAACAAAGTCAAGTGGCCAGGAGCGAGATCTAAACCGATTTCAAAAGCACAGAATTAGCCGAAAACGTGGTTTGGAGGCCGACGTTTTTCGTTATGTAAAAAGAAAATAATATTTTTCTACGTTTCATGGATTGGGAATCATTTGACATTAATTATATTTTTTACCCTTTACTCTTGATAAAATTTCATTTGAAAAGGAAGAAAAACTAAGACATACTGGGTGATTCTTGAATAATACGACAAAAATACTGACGAAAGAAGAGGTGGGAAGAGTGTTAAAAAAACTCTAATGGTGGATTTCACAAACGTTACTTAAATTTAATCAAGCGTTAAAAGTAAACGTTGCTATGGTTATATATGGTGAAGGTATAGGAATGATTATTCTTAATCAATGATTAAATTACGCAGAGAATCAGTGAAACTTGACCGTGAAACGTTTCGCTAAATATGTTTTCAAAACAAAATCGATTGTTGCATGTTCTATTTCAAATAACAAACATATGTCCGTATCCTTGGTATTTTTTTTTCAAGCGATAAGCCAGCAATGCAGGGCGACGTGCAGTCTCTTTCGAGTAATGATGGACCACACAGAGAGCAATAAATCTGCCAATATAAAGTAACCTTTATCTTTGTATTTCGAATTTCTGTACAAAAGTTTGTCGCGCTAAAATCACGGGTACATGCCTGTACCTTAGAGGTAAAGAATCGTATCTCCAGTTTTTGGTTAAATGCCTTTACATATTTCTTATCTTATGCTTGTAGAGCATGATACTGCCAGTTGTAATGTAAAACATGTTAGTGAAATTAGGTACTTAATAAAATAATCCAGAAGTTACATTGCTATTTTATTTCATTATTGTAAAAAAATACTGCATTTTAAAACTTTAAACTTCATTTTCTCTAAATCTTTGAGAATGGAGATACGATTCTTTACCTGTGAGGTACAGATGTACATTAGCGGAAAAGTTATATCGAATTACGCTCAAGTTGAAGTGTTTTGTTTTTGTCTGTTTCTTTTCCAAGTCTAGCGTCATAATTCTGTGTCAATTCAAGAGGCTTTTGAAATGAAGTTAGAGAAAACAAATCGCAGATGTTGTGTGGCAGACACGTTCCGTATGACAGTTCGAGCACGTAATTTATAGGTGTATGAGAAAATACATTCAAGGCGGGTTACAATTCAAATCAACGGTTACCATTGGTCGATGGGTTTTTAAAGATCTATCTGACAAGTCCGAAGGGGTGTTGTTAATTTTTACTTGCGGTATAGGAACGCGGGCAGATAGCATTAACGCTTGACCGAGAACGGTTCTGTTCACTTCTAATTTGGCTTAGCAGTTTTTTAGGCGCTTGTAGTCTTTATTAATTTTTTGTTAAAACATTTATTTCGGTACGGTTAAAGTTCAGTGTGTTAAGAAAGGCAGTTAAAAACAAACGCATGCGTCGCGACGCGAGTGGTTTAATCAGAGTGGCAGTGCACGGAAGTGGTACACGTCTTAGGTAATTGACTTTTACTTATATTCCTTCAGCGCATCTTTGGTGGTAACAATTGCGTAGGGATAATTTGATTTGCATTAATTAGATTAAAAAGTCAGTACGGTTCATATTGACATTGCATTTAGATAATTTTAATCAAACTATTTTTAGTTACATTTCAGCGAGTATTAAAACTCACTAGTGACCTTCATCTCAGAAAAATTTATTGGTCAATTAGACCAATTCTGTAATTTAATCAACCAACAACAATTAACTATTCCCCGCATCTACCTGGAAATTCCATACAGTGTACTTTTAGAAATCATTCTATCCTTTGGGATTTCTCCGGCAAATTGGAAACACTAAAGGTTGTTTTTCGATTTGTAAGGGAAGTCGCCAATCTCAATCACTGGCGTGAGGCAAGTTATATCTCCCGCCGAAATCACGTATGCCAGCACAATTTAACTCAGAAATCGAGACAATTAATTGTCATTACGAATTTCGTGGAATCACGAATCCAAACCATTTGCACTACATATTCCTAGCCATCTTCTTAACAAAGTTTCTTTCACACCCTGTATACGTGTGTGGGTCAATCTGTGGTCTTTGCCGAGAGATTTGTCGGTTAATTAGAAGCGATTGCCTAGAGACTTCAATGCCAAAACCACCCATAGTGGAGTGCAAAAAAACAGTCAAACTAATTTCTTGCGCTATAAATTAATTAGATATGTTAGACGGCGAAAGAGCGACAGACAGAGGGTCCTGGAAAACAGGCAAGTAAGTAGAGAGTACTGCCCTCAAAGCAATTAATTAACGCCTTGGTGGGGGAGTAGAAGAAGTTCGGCTCACTACACTCCACCGCATTAATCAGGTTAACTAGAGATAAGTACCCAACACCTCCCACGGGAGTCCCTGGAAAACAGGTGATTGCTACTGATTTACTTGCAGATTGATCGCTGAAGGCGGCATTTTGTACCACATACTCCTCCAAAACATTTGGTTAATTCATTAATTAACTCCATTAATTAAGTACACTGTGGTCCCACTGTGACACATTGTGCGTTGGTTTATTAAACAGAACAAGTCTTTGAGTACGATCAAAAGTGACGAACACTTGTGCAAAGACTTGAGCTAAGTTGAGACTCAATTAATTATTAATCTAATTAAGGACCAGAGCTCTCCAACAAACATTTGTGTAGACATTAAACCACCAACGGTGTGAATCGAAAGAAAGTAGATCGCGCTGAGATTCGAAAGTGAAAGTTATTAAACGAGTTATACTGTACTTTCTGAAAATCGTAATTTTTTGATTTCAAACGCAAGGGTTTTTCGCTCACGATATCAGATCCCACAGAGGCTGATATCAGGAGTTTTTTTTTTTTTTTGCAATAAATAATTGAAGGCATTATTCCAAAAACCAGACAAGTCCAAAAATGATGGTTTTTGCAGGAACAAGTGGGACTTGTCTTGTTTGCATAGAATCGCACATATTTCTCCGTGCAAACCATGTCCATCGAATGTTTGTTTCATGGCGAAACAAATTATACCACTAGATAGCCATTGTCTTAAAGTATGTATATAAAATAGCGACAACTTGTAAACCAGATATTTTGGACTTGTCTGGTTTTTGGAATAATGCCTTCAATTAATTCAAGTTAATTGTTGCGTTTTTATTGTAAAGTATCTAATTTCTTGTTTTGAAGAGTTATTTTACCGACTGCACCAAGAGAACGGGTTATCACGACGTTGTTTCCTATTCACGGCAATCACGAGCCATAATTAAAGATAATTATTCTTTATAGCAGGTTCTTCGGAGGGTCGTTCAACTGTAAACAGAAGTAGGCCAATAAAACTAACCCCTTTTGCTGTAGTGCCGGCGGTAGACCTTTAGGTACTTAGCAGGTAGCGACCGTCTGGAAAGGACGGCTAAGAGTGCATGCACTTGGCGTAGTAAAGTTTGGGTGGCCCTTTGGAACCTCCCCGGTCATACGGTCGGCCCAGTTATTTAAATTGGCCATAAATCTTAAGTTGGGTTTGTTTGTACATTTTTATTGCTTGTTTACTTCTACGTAACAGTCAATAAACAAGGCTAATTAGTGGGCGCGTCACAACCGTGAGCTAATAACACACAGTTGCACAGCTGATGATGAATGATGTTCAAGTGTATTAACTGTTATGAGAATAACTAAATCAATTACGTTTTCAAAGGTGTACAAAAGTGAAATACTTATATAGAAGCCAAGATTTACGACTCGTAATTTCGTCGCTTTAAAAAATAACACATTGAACGCACATATCGATTTTTGTTAGACTTTGTACAAGTTTGTCCTAATAATTCGTTTTTTATAATAATATAATTTATTTTCTTTGGACGGAACACACACAACAAAATTATAATATTAATAAACCAAACAGATTACGAATGTGTTTACTGAGTATAAGCTATATATACAACTCCTTAATGACACTCTGTACATAAAATGATGGAAGTGCTTCATTTTTATTTATTTAGTATGAAATGAGTCCTGTTGGAACCAACCGTATAGATAACATAAAATGGTGGAAACAATTGTGTAAACAAAAATAAAATTTCAATTTAATGTTATACCTTCGTTATATGTCGAAATTTATAGCAAACATTGTAATGTCAATAAACAGTAGAAATGTTAATAAAAAAATGTTTAAACAATAGCAGAAACCAAAAATTTCGTGTGTTTTGTCAATTAATTTTTGTTCTTGCGTTTTATTATATCCCCATTTCATAAGCTTTCTAGGATCATGAATATTCCTTGCTTTAGCAACTTACGTGTATGTACAAGAAATTTTCTTAAAACAGGGTCAGGTGCGTTGCAGTAATGATTTTTATTAATTTTTGTTAATACAGAAGGTAAACAAGAAATATTTATCGCGCACATTCGCACCTCTGCTTTAGTATTGATCAACATTCATTCCGGAAAATATTGCATGGCTACCTTGACCCAGATACATTCGGCAAACAAATGTATTTCCTTCTTTAATGTGATGCGCTAAATCCCGCCGCCAGAGTAAATAAAGTTTAATTAACGTTCGCCGAGGTTAAATGTTATCCGTTTGAGTTTAGTCCTGGACGCGTTTCCTTGAATAAACTGCATTCGACCGCCAATAGAGAAAGTGTATAAAGTACAGGAATTAATTATGGAAAATATAACAAGAATTTGTCAGTTTTCATTAAGGAGGATATAAGAAGTAGGAAGCAAGCAAATGAAGCCACGGTTGCCATATTTGTATACACCATGGTAACTATTTAAAAGTATCGGTCGTGATTTATTATCAGTTTGTATTATTGGTATGGTTATTTATTAAAAATCATGTTTTTTTTTTGTTCTGCATTGGGCAATTTTACTAGAACATAATTCGTAGAGTAGGCATTCTGCAGCGTTTCTCTCACCCTACGCGGTTTCGCTTTATCGCATCTACAAATTGGATTATGCTCCCACCCTACTTGGTTTAACCACCTTGGTTATTGCATAATAATCGAATGTGTTATAATTTTTTTCTAAATAATGAATACTGTAATACAAAATACCGTACCGCACTGACCACTGTATCGTTAATACCATGATACAATGTCCCTTTTAACTTCAATTTCCTGTATAATTTAAAAATATTGACGTTCAACAAAATAGAGCTTGCATGAATAAAAAACGAACGGTAAATGTCCGTGCCGTTATATCAAGATTAATACGATTTAAGAGCGTTTTGTATGAGCGCAGCAAATTTCCAATATCTCGATTATTATCATAACTTTTGCATTAATGTAACTTTATTGCTTTCGAACGAAACCCGGGTGAGTAAAGGTAAAAGTAAACTATACACACGTAGACATGCTTGTTAATAAATGATTGAACGATGAGTCTACCTTTTCTGAAAGACATGGTTGAGAAAGAGACGAGCGGCAGCCACTGGGTTAATATAAAATTTTTATTAATGTCATTAAAATAATTCAAACTTTATAGTTTAATTCACGAAGTGAAACACAAAGTAAAAAAGGGTCGCGTTACCTCTAGCCTGTTTACTTGAACGAGCATTTCCGCAGTTTTCTCAAATTTTCGGCTTTCCGTCTACCAAAATTGAATGTAAGTAATTTGGAAATGCTTGTTTTACAATTTTTAAGTTACATCTGGTCAATAAGTGAATTAATTTGTTCCCTAAAACCAAATCTTCCTTCGCCTTACCTAACTTTCTATCTTCGTATTCTAAAAATTAACTTAAATTATTCTGTTTTCCGAGGAAATTGTTAAAGTAAATGAAATGCTGCCTGTCATAACCTAAAACATTTCTTCTATGCTTTTAACTTTTAACGCTATTTCATCATCCAACTGCCTAAAATTATCCTGCTTAAGTAATCTAATTTCCTTCATTTTTTTAAGTGAAAATCTACTGTAAAATAACTTTAATCGATGACTTTTAAACTCTTTTCTAATCATTTTTAGTATTTTCGTTTAATTTACGGTGGGTGCACTTATTTCACCTCCCGAGGGTTCCGTTCTGGCTCCACCGCTTGGTAACTTTTGAGTTGATTTTTAAAACAATACCGCAAGCAATACCGCGACAAGAGGCTTTAACCTCGCGCGGAGAATTTAAAAACTCAATTTTTGTTTATTAATATATCGCCCCATATTTCTTGCGATCGATGGGGCGAAATTGCCGGCGCTCCTTAATCCTAAAGATTAGAAATAATGACATCGGCACAAAGGCGAGAAAATTGAGAGTCTCGGGCAATATCTTTTTATCATCCGATTAGTAGATTTATTGGTTTTTTTTTTCTGTAAGGGATAAAATCTGCGCGATTATTCTGAGGCGTGAGCGCATAATAATTTTTGTCATTGGTGAAAGTTGCTCGTTTATGTGTGGGGCGAAAACTCCGAAAATTAATTAAATTGGGCGCGATTAATCACTTTTTTTGATGGAAGGGTGATGACGGCGAATTGGGTCTGTAATTCTTAGGCGAAAATGAATATTTGTGAGATAAATTTAAAATTAAGCTAACGCTAAAATATATTCGGTAATATTTTGCGAGGAGAAAAATTAGCAGAGATGAACTCTACTGGGTGTGTACGTAATTTTCGTCAGTCAGCAATTTTCTTGATGATAAAAGAATTTTAGTGATTTTTTTACTTAAGTGTACATGAAATTTGAATTAAATAATAAATAGTTCTTGTAGTAACTTAGTAAGTAAAAATAGTAACTTGATATTTCTGCTGTTTTGTCAGAAGTGTGTATATTATTTATTTTTGACTTTCTTTGAACAGTTTTACTTCAATGATGATTCTTTAAGATGTAATGTCGTATTAAATCCTGCAATATGTTTTAACATAGATTAAAGTTTAGTAGCAGATTTATTATAATCAATCTAGGGATAGGATTTCATCAATATAAAACTTGAATTTTCAAATAAAACAAAATAAAGTACTTATATAAACTATCTTCAATGTTTCAAAACAGAACTGAATTATGAATTCTTATTAACGTAATTTTTGCTTGCATCTCTTGAACAAACGTACAGTATTTAATTGTACGCAAATGTACCGGGAATTTTTTTGATGTCTTGTAAGTGAGGTACATACAATTCATGTCTAAAATGTCACTAGATTAATGGCTCTTTTTAATTAATTTTTTTTCTTTAATCTGATTGCTTACTCAAACGAACGCGAATCTGCTTGAGAATTAGTTTTAAATTCTGTAATTGCCACAATAACTTGGAGTCACGTTTCAGTGGACGGACTCTGCTCGCAAAACGGAAATGGCGCGTGAAAAGCACACCATGGTTATTCTGAGGTTTGTCACGACCGCATTTAATAATAATATTTATTATAATTCGATGATAATGTAGAAAGTAATTTATGTAATATTCTTATCAATCGAGAAAATAACTAAAATGAGTTTACATTAATAAAAATTTTATATACTTATACAGGGCGACTCAGGAAATACGCTCATTAAAAGTTCCATTTGAATTGCTATTTCATATTTTGAGATAAAGTTTAAAAATTCTGAAAATTACAAAGCACGTCGTATTCTTGAAAAACGATTTGCTTTATTAGTTTTTTTTTTAAGTTTGAATTGATTATTAAGTGAACGGATAAATAATTAGATGAATTTTAAAATTTTAAAAAATAAAAAATTAAACACCCAGTATTTTTGAAATGGTTTACTTTAGAACAAAACTTTATTAGAGTTTTTTACTTAGTTTTGAATTCATTATCACGTAGGTGAAGTGGTGACAAAACATCACGGGACACCCTGTATAAAAAATTGTCGAAGCCCTTCGACTTCGGTGGATTTAATGGATTAACTTTTTAGGAAGATTATGTTGAAAAGCAAAACTATTTGTAACGTCTCAGTTTGTTTGCTTCTATGTTAAGGAAAATAATTCGTGAACAAACCTCGTATGTATTAAGAATCCAGAAAGTGTTTGAGTACCCACGGATTAAATATTCTTTCACTGCAAGAGCTTTCGTAATTGTACTTAAAACTTTTAAGAATTCTTCAGAAACAAACTTTTGTCTCCAGTTCAAGCTTCTGAGTTTTATTTCCTTTTACGTGTTTATTGAACAACGAAACGTATAAGTTTCTTACACATTTCAAATTATTTCAAATCTCAGTTTTAGAGTTATCATATCAATTAGTTTTCGGTATTTATTAAACGAAATATAATGTGCAATTAATTGATTCAATGGTTTCTTCACTGTTTAAACAAAAATGGGGTTTGCCAAAGATCGACGTGTGTTGGTTCGGAATATTGCTAATGCTTTGAGAAGTGGACAGTGTTGTGGAGAAGATTAAATATGATCTGTCCTAGATGGGTTCAGTGTCAGTTAACCAATGAACTCAAGGAAAAAGAATGAAGATTTGCGCTGATCTCATAAACTCTCTCAAGGAACATGGACCATCTTTTTTCGACAATGTACAAGAAACAAGGGTATCTATGCATGGCCCAGGAACCAAAAATCAGTCAAGGGAATGGCACCACATAATATCATCACGCCTTCCAAAAAAATTAAGTGCAAATATCTACGAAGAATTTTATGGCTATTTTGTTGTGTGATCATCAGTTGAATATCTTGAACCAATTATGACTATAAACAGTCAGAGGAACATACTACTATTAAAAGTGCTTCAGGAAGCCATCAGAAAGAAACGATCAAACAAAATGTGCATATCATTGTCTGTCACCATGAGAATGCAAAACCCCACGGTTGAGACAATCCAGGAACTCGGATGGTCAGCTATGCCCCATTCAGTTTTTAATTCCAAATTAGCGCCGCCGGATTTCTACTTGTTTGGCCCAATGAAAAAAGTTTAAAAGGGATTAGATTTAATTCATTGGAGGACATAAGACTAGCTGTAAGACAGTGTGTGAAAAATACGAATAAATCTTTTTTTCAAACTGGCGCAGATGTTTAGGAAGGGAAACAGATTATGTACAAAAATAGTCTTTTGTAGTTATGGTTCGAGTACAAGTTTTCTTTCAGTTACTTGTTCATTTAAGGGAATTTTAGACCAATAGTATTTACGCTACAAGCCTCGTATGTTTGAAGAACTGAAAGTTAAAGTAATGAGCTTATGTTGGGGTTAGATGAAGTAGTCCGTACTTGTAAGAATTTAGCTAATTGTAAGTTGACAAACGGTATAGTATTACTATAATGAATTTTTTTTAACTTCTGGACGTCCTTGATCAGGAATAGAAACTTGTTGGGAATGTCAATAACATCAAACCATTTCAATGGGTAGTTGCATTTTGCTTAAATTGCTTGAACAAATTCAATTAGTTTCTTGATCGTAATATAACATGGGAAAGTTTCTTCATAATCAAGACCCGCTCGGCATAACGGGATTGAATTACTCAAGGTCACAGCATTCACCTACCATCAAGCAAAACGCCCTCTGATCATGTTACACAACAAGAAAAGAGCTGTTTCACGTGACTTGTGATTTATGTGTGAGGGAGTATGTGTGTGTGTGGGTTATGTTTAACGTGCCTAATAACATACAAGCAAGTGTTAAATGATTACAGAGCGCATATCTCTGAATAATTAGTTTAATTTGCGAACTGCAAGCTGAAACATCCTTATTTGAACATCCTGCTAATCGCATTCTCATTAAATACCAACTAATTAACACCACTTGAATCAGTTTTGCGTCGAGAAATCACACTTTCATTGTCTGTACGTCACAGGGTCGAGAATTTTTCTCGTCCAATAGCTACAAGGATAATGACACTTTAATCTTGTAATGGGACTTTAATCTGCGTCACTCGACGCGAACTTATAATTACCGGTAATTTTGTGTTTTATTGGAACTTTTGTTCTCAAGGAAATCGTTCGCGTGGCCTCAGTTGTACGTACAACTATGTACATTTTTGTATTCCGAGCGAATAAATGTGCTGCATAACTTGAAAGACGAAAAAATTAAGTGGCACAATGTTAACAACGTGATTAATGTTGAAGTTTTAATATTTCGATTTGCACAAAGGCGATGCAAGTTAATTATAAGATACTTTTCAAAAGGAAAAGAATATGTTATTTTATCAAAGGAAAACGCAGTAGTTTTTATTGAATTCTCATCAGCTACAGCTGAGCTTTGCAAACTGTCAATGTACAATTATTAAATTCGAGAGATAGTTACCAAATATTTTCAATATTTATTGGCCTACTCTCGCGTGGTAAATAAATATTGTAATAGAATAAGATACGTATACAGCCAACTCGGTAACGTATACTAACATGTTTAAAGGAAGAAAACAGATACAATTTATTTCCAATTTTCACCAATTCTATTCCAATTTTCACCAATTTTAATAATTTCAATTATTATGTCTGCGTGTTTAACACATTTCGAATGCCGTCATATTTAAGCAACTGCTAATTAAAGTCATGAGAGGTGCTAAAATTAATTAAAAAGTTTTGCAGAACTGATTATCACCTAACAGCAACGATTATGAAATATTCGTTGTAACAATATAATAAACCTAAAAACATTAAGCCGGACTCAGACGACTGGTGTATTTGGCCAATATTTGTTGATGGCGTATACTTGCCATGCCGTGTGAGTGGTTTACTTGTACAATTATTTGTCACTGGTGAATACTGGTCAATTTCCCATCGTCTGTCGGTAAAAATGGCACAAGTCAAAGGAATCACAATTATTGGTCAACTTGACAAGTTCATACTTGTGGTTGCGCTCACACGAGTTGTTAATATAATTGTGTATTGCTTTGCAACTACTATTCATTCTGTATTGATAAGCGGATAGAAAAGGTAAAGTGTTTATTAATAATTATAAAAAAATTAAATGGAGTGGTCTAATGAAGTGGTACTTGAATTTCTTGATTTTTTTACTTTTAAATAATATCCACAAATTAGTACTAAAAAGCTGCACAAAGTACAACATTTTCAGAATGACCGCTATCCATGATGGCCAGCACTCTTCTATCTATTCCGCCAACATTATATAAATTCGCTGGCGTATTAAAAAAAAAATTGTACACGTCATGTGAACGCCTTTGCGTAAAATGGCCTTTATGGGCTGGTACATTTGCCAAGTATACCAATATTGGTATATTGGCCAAGTACACCAGTCGTCTGAGTCCGGCTTTACGTGTTTTCTGACAGACGTTTTAGCGGTTATTTGCATAGTTGATGTGTACCTTGAACTTTACACTGTGGAATCAATACAGGGTGTAATCGATTAAGTTTCACTTATTAATACTGTAAGTTCTTCATCACATGAGAGAATTCATTCTGCAAATATCAATGGTCTAGCTCCAAAAAAAAAAACTGATCTACCACAAAAACGTCTCGTCTTTTGTTTGAAAACCTTTGCTCGTTCGTGTAATAAACGTACGCCTGCGGTTTTTATAAACACATCGTAAACAATAAAGCTCTAGCAAAATACACAGTCGCTGGGTCAACGTCGTCCATGAGCAATTCGATAACGGAAGAAGCTTCTACATATACACTTGCTTGATTACTGAATTAATTAAATATAAGTCAATTTTCACGTATTGTTAATACAGTTATAACTTCTTTGTAAATAAATAGCACACTATGTTGTTTAACTCATTCAGTAATTGAAAAAATAATGAGAATTAGCTAGTTTGCATTATAACACTGACTGACCTACATACTCAGAAAAAAAATGCGTTAAATACAATCAACGCATTTATTTATTTATTTGAATGTATACATGTTAATCTGCACGATCTATCTGAATTTTATCTCTGTAGCCTAAATGTAATAAAGCAATAAAATAAATTAGGGTATTATAAGTATCGACGTTTTTTTGTTGCAATTTCACTTTTAGACTCCGACATCTACTGAATTAATTATTATCTAATTTTTTACTTATTGTTAAGTGTGATTACTGTTTTAATTTAATTCCTTTAACCTCATTAATTAAGGAAATAAATGTAAGAATTATTTTGTGAAAAACCTGCATTTCTATTACTTAAATACTAATAAAAAATTAGAATATAAATGCTTCATTATTATTTTTTATTGCTTATGTATCACTAACTTTTAATCTCCATATTCTTTGGTACGAAAGTGAAAGGCGTTCAGAAAATTATTCATCTATTGTTGACAAGTTTGACAGTTAATAAAAAAATCTGAAAGGTATGATAATAACGAAAGCAACTGTTATTGATGTGCCCGCCTACAAATAAAGAAAACGAAAGAAAAATTAAACACTTTATGCAGGATGCTTCAGAAAGTATATTGCTCTCTTGTTGACGCTTTACTTAGACAAGTTTGACAGTTAATAAAACATATAAAAATATGTGCAGTATGATCACGACTGATCAGTTAAGGAAAATTAAATTCTTCACAGGGCTGCAGTATATGTATAAGAATTACGAAGACAACTGATGTTTCGTGCTTACATCAATTAAAAAAATTACAATTAAAAAAAAAAAACGAAAGAAAAATTAAGTTCTTTACAAATATTACTTCAGAAAACGAATTCATCTGCTGCTGACAAGTTTGATAGATAATAAGAATATATGAAAAATATAAGAATTACGAAAGCAACTGTTGTTGATGTGCTCAACTGCAAAACGAAAGAAAAATTAACAACAAATTAACAAATTAACAAGTTTGACAGTTAATAAAAAAAAATATCAAAGACAAAAGAATTACGAAAGCAACTGTTGTTGATGTGTTCACCTATAAATTAGGAGAAAAAAAAAGAGAAGTTATCTCTTTACACGGGTTACTTCAGTTTACGCCTTTATTTTGTAACTCATAACGGCATCGTTATGTAGCGACAGTCGTTGGGTGACATATTTTTATCAATCACTACTTAGATACAACGCATTTTTTTGTACTGATTGGTCAAAAGTATGTCACTTGGCGGTTGTCGTTCTGTAGCGATGTCGCTTTGAGTTACAAAATAAAGGGGTTAATTTGCCGTTTTACTTTGGCAGGTTTGACAGATAATAAAACAAATTGAAAAATATAAGAATTACGTAGGCAAATGATGTTTGTGTTCATCTCCAAATTAGTAAAAGAAAGAAAAATTAAACTCTTTTCACAAGATATTTCAGAAAATTGATTCATCTGTTGCTGACAAATTTGACAGTTAAATATGGAAAATATAAGAATTATGAAGACAATTGTAGAAGATGTGCTCACCTACAAATTAGAAAAAAAAAAGGAAAGTTAAACTCTTTACGCAGGTTACCTCAGGAAATTTGTCATTTAACTTTGACAGGTTTGAGACATATTAAAAATATTGACACATAATAAAAATATATGAAAAATTTAAGAATTACGAAGGCAACTAATATTTGTGGTCATCTCCAAATTAGAAAAAATAAGTAAAATTAAACTCTTTCCACAGGATGCTTTAGAAAATTGATTAATCTATTACTAACAACTTTGACTGTTAATAAAAAAATAGGAAAAGTATAAAAATTACGAAAGCAACTGTCGTTGATGTGCTCATTTACAAATTAGGAAAAAAATGAAAAGTTAAACTCTACATAGGTTACTTCAGTTTAATTTGTCATTTCATTTTGACAGGTTTGATCGATAATAATAATAATTACGAAGGCAATTGATGTTTGTGCTCAACTGTAAATTAGAAAAGAAAGAAGAATAAATGACCTGCCTCAAGTTCACTGGATTACATCCGCGAGTTTACTGTTCTATCATTTACTGCACATAAGTGTAAACTTCGCTCACCTGGGGCATCATATGCAGTGCTTCTGAAACTTCTTTTTTTGTAAAAATAAACGTACATTATTATTAACCTTTGCTCTATACGTATGTCAAAACTTCACTTCTTTTCTTGTGTATTAATAGTGGTTACAGTAAGTGAAACTTATTCAATTACACACTTTATAGCAAACAACATTATTTTTGTGAGTTTAGGAAATTAACCTTAAGAAATCTCCTTAATATGCATATTGCTGTCATGCAAATTTGCAATGCGACATTGAATTAGAAGTTCGCGCAGACTGTTATGTTGCCGAAACCAGACAACAAATTTGAAGAAATGACGATATGTCGATCCATTAGTGTATGAGTGTATGTCCATCCTTGTCAAAGATATTTGAAAAGTGAATCCTTAAAAGACTAGAAACCTGCATTGGGACAAATCAATTGCAGATACTGTGGAAATTTTGGTGAGGAAAGTATCTTCTGGTTTATACCAACCAAAGATTTCATGAAGTGCTTTTAACTTCTGAGTGTACTGAAGATGGTAGCGTAGCTGCTGAAATACGTATGTACGGATATACCACAATTAGGGTAAGAGATTTTTTTCTTGACTTATTATTTCTAAACTATGGTCTTCTTTACTATTCTTAATTGTATCATTGTTTAAAACATTAATTAGGTTTACTTACTAGGATAAAAGCTCTATAAGAGAGTTTCATAAATTTTGATTTCGCTCTGTATTTTGTAAATGCTTAAATTAGTAATTGCGTCAATAGTACAAAAACAATTTCCTCCTGTTCCTTTTTGTTACTTGTTCAGATGCAACGCGTGCCTGACTGCCTTTGGTGTGACAAAGCTCGTGAAATGTTTGTTGAGAAAATATCTCATCTGAAGTTTAATTGCCGGTTTCTATTTAATGAACAACTTTATTACGTTACTCTTACCGGCTCGGCTATCACAGCATAAAAGCGCCTGGGAATATTAAATTTTGCGTGCACTCGCCGGAGAAACTACAGGCAACACGTATGCTTTTAAACAATAGCTAATGACTGTTTATGGAAGCTATAGGCTAGGCGAATTGCTTTCTACAAACGAGAACGACAGAAGAGCGATTTTAGCCATTAAAAATTATTACTTTTTTAAGATGATGAAGCTAAAAGTTTCTCTTGTAATTCCATGCATCGTATGTGAAATAAACGAAAAAGTATTTTGTTAATATTTCAGTATCCAATTTTACATATAGTTTGAATCACAATAAAATGAGTAAGATCAAGGAAATTAGTGATGTTAAAAAGCTAAAGAACGACTAGCAATAGACAACGTTTTTATAATGATCGAGAACAATTAACTAGTCATGTAGCGCCAGAGACACTTTACAATGTTGTATAAATTCTTGTACGTTTCTGCAGTGAGATCACCTTAATTGCTATGCATTATTTTTCAATTGTTATTTTAATTCATCAGCTTGAGCTTTTTAGAAGTACAGTTAATTCTATGACGTTCTATTTGGATGTCAATGTCATATTTTCCCATAATCTGTATTTGAATGTTTTATCATACATATAAAATTGTTTTCCAATATAATTCTGATTGACACATTCCGGTGAATGAAGTAAATTCATCTAAAATGCTTCTAATTCATTATAAAATAGTTTTATTGGTCTGTCAACAATTCGCGTGTTCATTTTACAGCCGCATTACATAGTCGCAGTTTCGTTTATAATTATGTTATAAATAATTCATAAAGTTTAATTCGAAAGTATTGATTTTATGCAGTGCTACCAAATTAGCGGTAAATAAATAAATACATAAACCAAACGCTTTAAACGTTATCAAATTACCATAGCTGTTATGTTACACGTGAATAAAAGTTGTTTCATGGCGGATTTCACAAACGTTACTTAAATTTAATCATCCGTTAAAAGTAAACGTTGCCATGGTTACATGTGTTGAAGGTATAGTGCTGGCTGGATTTCACAAACGTCACTTAACTTTAATCATCGATTAAGAATAATCATTCCTATGCCTTCAACACATGTAACCATGGCAACGTTTACTTTTAATGGTTGATTAAATTTAAGTAACGTTTGTGAAATTCGCCATAGGAATGATTATTCTTAATCGATGATTAAAGTTAAGTGACGTTTGTGAAATCCAGCGTACGATTGATTTGTTTTTGTATTGAAGTGTTATTGCGGGTTTAATTAAAAGTCATAAAGTTTCTCGTTCGAGAGTTTTTTGTTCAAATATTATTTTTCTTGCAGATATTTCTATTTATTATATCTGTCTTTATTAAAAATTAAAGTCTTTTATATGGCTAAAGTAATAAAATAAAGTATAATACGAATAAATGGTCGTAAACACAATAAAAAATGCTAACGTATGCAATAATGTACTGACGACTATCGTATTTAAAAAAAATACAAAATGAAATGTTTAATTACAAATTTGCTGGAACTGTTTTAATTTTATATAATGATAAATAAATTAATTCATATTAAGCCCGCAAACAAAATTGTGTCGAGGCACTCGACGCTTTACATTGATTATTTTAGAACTTTGATTACATAATAAATCACAGTATCAAAGCTACTCTTGTATGTTATTGTTACGGTTTCATAATTTTATAATTTTTTACTTTCAGGATGTAATTATAAAAAATGCTATCATTCATAATATTTTCTTATAACTTCCATTTGAAAATAACAACGAGCAGTAATAGAATAATATTAGAACTAATTGTTTCTTATAACTATATCTCTGAAACTAAGGTTTATCATAAAGTGTCAATTAATCAAGAATTAAGAATTATTTTACAGTAACAGTCATGTAGAAAATATTGAGAAATTCTTGCATTCAATATTAACTGCACTCTGCAAATTTGATGCGGTGAAAGTCTACAGATTACATTAACCGCATCACTGAAAGACAAAAGGAATTTCAAACTCTTGAAGCTTTAATAATTTAATAAATCTCATTTATTCCAACCCATCATAAAAGTGGCTCATTTCAAAACTCGTAAACAGCAGGTTGTTTACGACCTTTGACATCGCTAATTAGCGTTTTTGATGAAACAAAATGAATTAAATACAATAAGCCGCATACAAGGAATTTGTGATAAGTGAGGCAGAATCTATAGCAGTAAAAAAATAAAGGACGATACATACAAAAAGCGAAAATAAAATTAAATTACTTTGATACCCACGTCTGCCCCGGATGGATTAATTATTCTCTTTGAAATATCTGTCGTTTTTGTCCACTCACGAAGGCAAGGAAAATCCTAAATAATAAACATATATGTAGGTATGCTCGCGGTCATTTTATGAAGGAATAAAATCATATGTTTCTTTTTTTAAAAATATAATGATTAATTATATCCCAACTTTTAATTTAACTATAAATTGCAGAGATACTTAGGTATGCCTGTATTTAAATACTCCAAGGACTAAAGTACTTGTAAAATAAGTACATGCATAAGTACTGTTTACTCTTAACCTTTACAAAATAATGCAAAAGTAAGTAAAAATGAGTTGTTTTTCCATATTTGGGTACTTGCAATTAGTTTTAGACCCAACACGTTCACATAATAGATCGTCGAGGTTTTTGTTTTGCGCATTTTTATGATATTATTGAAGTGTACACAGAATTTGTTTTCAAAACAAAATCGATTGTTGCATGTTTCATTTCAAATAACGAACAGGTGTTCGAAAATTGCACGCGGTAAAAATACGACCCGGGGGTAATTAAGCCCGACGGCCTGTCCTGTCTCAAGGGGCTGGCTTGCCACCCAAAGAGCTCTTTAGAAATTCTATCAACGCAGGCGCCATGCAGATGCATTATAGCTGTACAGACATCATAAAACAAATCTACTTGACGTTTTAGATTGTTTGCTTAGAATTTAGTATATATTTTGTCGCGTTAAAATTGCAGATACATGTTCCATGTGGGTAAAGATATCAAATTACATTGCGAGTGGAGCCTTCGCTGTAGTCTGGTTTCCGTCAGGCAGGCAGCAGATACTTTAAAAATGTCAGCTTGTGCACTTGTATAGTTAAAGTTATGGGTGCTTCATTTGCGACAGACGACAGCGAGTGTTCCTGATAAGCTAATGGGGTGTCTCATGATACATGCAGGCATCTGGAATAGGCGTGAGTGGGAACTAAATGCGACGACTATGATTGGTCGAAGTGATTTCAAAATTTAGCTGCACAGTCCGAGGGGTGTGTTTAATTTGTTTACTTGAAAGTACGGGACGCGGAAAACAGGCAGAAAACGTTTGAATCTCTCGAACGAACAGTCGACTAATTTTAAAGTCTGACTTAGGGCTTGCAGTCATTTACCCATTTTTCTAGATAGATCATTTATTTCGGTACGGTTAAAATACAGTGTGTTAAGAAGGGCAATTAAAACAAACACGTGCGCGCCGCGCCGCGAGTGTTTTAATCAGAGTGAGCAGTGCGCGTGTGTTACACGGATCAACCGGTTTTAGGTAATTGACATTTATTTGTATTTCTTCATCGCACCTTTGGTGGTAACCATTGCGTAGGAATAATTTGATTTGCATTAATTAGTGAGTAAAGAGTCAGTAAAGTTCATATTACCATTACATTTAGATAACTTTAATCAAACTATTTTAATTTACATTGAAGCGAGTATTAAAACTCACTATTGCCATTCATCTTAGAAAAATTTGTTGGTCATTGTTTCGTTAATTATTCGGCCAGTTCTGTGTTTTATTCAACCAGCAGCAATTAACTATTCCCCATGTCTACCTGGCAATTCAATACAGTGTACTCTTAGAAATAATTCCACCCTTGGGGATTTTTTCCGGCAAGTTGGAAGCGCGCTAACGGTTGTTTTCGATTTGTCCAGGGAAGTCGCCGATCTCAATCAGTGGTGTGAGGCAATTATATTTGCCGCCGAAACCAAGTATGCCAGCACAACATAAACAAAGAAATCAAGGCCAAATAATTGTCAATACGAATTTCATGGAATTACTAGCCCGAACAATTTGAACTGCACATTCATAGCCATTTTCTTCACAAAGTTTCTCTTTCACCCTGTAGGTGTGTGAACCGAATTGTGGTCGTTGCCGAAAGATTTCCAGGTTAATTAGAAGTGATTGCCAAGAGACTGAAATGGCCATAAACACCCATTGTGTAGTGTCGAAAAACAGTCAACCTGGGTTCTTGCGCAATAATTTAGTTAGATAGGTTAGCCGACGAAAAAACGACGAAGAGAGAGATTTGAAAAAACGTGCCACGGAGCCACTCTCTCAGGGCGATTGGAAGTACCTGGGAGGGACCCTACCCATCGACCTTAATTGATTAGTTTAGCCAGTGTTAGGGTTATTCCACCACCTCCAAAAGGAGTCCCTGAAAAACTGGTGATTGCTATTGATTGTCCTGCAAATTGATCGCCGAGGGCGGCATTTTGTATCACATACATCCCCAGAACATCTGATTAATTCATTAATTAATTCCAGTAATTAAGTACACTGTAGTTCCACTGTGACACACTGTGCGTTGGTTTATTAAACAGAACAAGTTTTAGAGTACGATTTTAAGTGATGAACACTAGTACCAAGACTCGAGCTAAGTTGAAATTCAATTATTTGCTAATCTAATTAAGGAGCAGAGCTCTCCAACCAATATCTGCGTAGACGTTAAACCACCAACAGTGTGAATCGAAAGAAAGTAGATCGCGCCGATATTCGGAAGTGAAATCTGTTAAGCGGTATACTGTACTTATGCCCGGTTGCACTAACTTTTTAAGCAGAGCTTAAATTTAAGTGGTGTTTAGACTATGACATTATCTATAGATTTAACAAATGTTAGTCACATTCTAATTGATACATAAGTTGAAGTTTAAATGTCCATCAGATTGTATTTGATATTATACTGATCTCAGTTACGTAAATGTCACATTCTAAACGTAACTTAAATTTAAGCTCTGCTTAAAAAGTTGGTGCAACCGGGCATTACTTTCTGAAAATAGTAATTTTTGTTCCTTTGTATTTAATTTCAACGTAAGGTTTTTGCGCTCATTATACCAGACCCCGCAGTGGCTGAAGAAGTTTTCACCTTTTTTTTAAATAAATAATTAATTAAATCTAATTTCGTGGTTTTATTAATGTAATCCGCTCCTTTGTTCATTCAATTGATCCCATACGCACCAAGAAGAACGTGTTATCACAACGTAGATTCCTATTCACAACGATCACAAGCCATAATTAAGAGTATTATTAATTATAGCGAATTCTCCTAAGGGTCGTTCAACTGTAGACAGAGTGTAGGCCAGTAAAAACTAACCTATTAGCTTTAGCGCCGGCGGTAGGTCTTTAGGCACTTAGCAGGTAGTGACCGTCTGGAAAGAATGTTTAGGAGTGCATGCATTTGATGTAGTAAAGTCTGGGTGGCCTTTCGGAATTGCACAGGACAGTTATTTAAATTGGCAATAAATTTTAAGTTGTGTTTGTTTGTACAGTTTTATTAGGTGTTTACTTGTAAGTAGGAGTAAACAAACAGGGCTTTAACGGGCGCGTTACATTATTATTTCTAGAATATCCTAGAACTCCAATTGAGAGAATTCGACGCCTTACTACTTGTACTTAAGTATATTTCTTGTTATTATTCTTGTGCTTGCATTTGTAGTATTTATAAGCAATACTTAGCACAGCTCTGCTAAAGTTTATAAATCCAAAATTAATTGAAATGAACAGAAATTATGTAATCGTAAAAAGCTCTAATCATCTCAGCACATACATCTCTTTCTTGATTTAGAAAGTGAGGAAAGATTAATTCCAAGTCTAAAAGCATATCTAGGAGTCTGTAGGAAATTTCATGGGTGATTTTAAAGGCGGGACACCTTGGATCTAATCGATAAAACACAAGGGGTTCACTGACTCTCGTCCGTTGCTTTCTTTACACGGGAAAGCCAATTAAATAGGAAAAGTTCGTTTGTGACGGGGTAATTTATTCGCACGCCCGGAGCAAAAAAAGCTTAATTTGGCGCTTACGAATAATATTTCTCAGTTACGCTGTCGCGAAATATTAAATAAATATGAATGTGGGAATTTCAGAGCGGTGCGGATCCGGTTTTGTTTATAAGTTTCTAATTTTATTGCGAAATTAGAGAGAACTACAGTCTCTGGCCTTTGTATGCGTATCTGCTTAATTAATTCTTTGCTAATTAATTGAATCATGTGAGATTTGCTTTGTGAGTTAGAGTCCAAATTTTAAGAGTTTTGATTGAGAGAACAACAATATACCGAGTGTCCCATGCCATCTGAGCTATAGGGAATTAACATGGGTTTCCGCATATTGTCCATTTTTATGTTCCCAGGACAACTCATTAGGAATCTTTTTGTAATTTTTGATATTTCGTACTGCTTTATCACAAAAAAGAAAACTGGATACAGCGTCTCTTGTTGAAAACAGATATACTCTAGCAGGCAATACACAAGAAACAAATACCTATTACATGGAGAATTTAATTTATTTTCAAGAAGTCATTTGATTTTTTTGTGTCTGAACAAATTTTGATATTTGATATTGTTCAGTAAAAAAATATAAAAATCTTTTTTAACAGAAACATAACTGATTAACGAATTCGTTTACACATGTCTTGCTATATAGGTAATTATTACGTGAACTACATCTCACGGGTTTATAATTATGTAAAAACTATGCCAGTTTTTACGCTTAGAATTTTAATCCTTGCAGCTATTATTAATATACATACTTTAGTCCGTATCTACTGAGTTAATTTATACAATTAAACAAATGTTTTTGATTTATATAAAAAGTAACGTACTTGAAAAGATAAAGTTTCATTTTTTGGAATGTAATATTATAAAATTATATCACAATTATTAGATTAGAGCGGTACAAACACTTTTTCTTGGCGGAAAATCAAGTGCAGACCTCTAGTGGAAACAACTAAATTATTCCAGACGAAGCGCGTTCGAAAATATTTCTTTGCCAAAAAATCTATGAAGGTTTGATTTATGATTTACGTGATCCGTTTCAACAATAACCAATCGACTTTATTAAAGTTTCATTTCGCGCGAGCCCTTTTCTAACACGTTCATTTCGGTTTTGCTCAGATAGATACAATTCCATCAGAAATTCAGCTACATTTGTTTTACTTCCTGAACTCTAGTTCACTGTTCTATAATATGTACTACGATTTATTTATTTTTTTAAATAAATTCTATTAATATTATTTTCATTTTATTGGTGTTGAACAACACTTAAAAGATCCAGAAAATTTTCGTGATTATTTTGGCTTACGACGCGACGTGAATATGTATGCATATTTATGTATGTATTAACAATTCAGTAAAGATGATGTGCATAGTTAATGGCACTGAGAAGTGTGTAGAACGAGATGACATTTAATTTTCACAGAGTAAGTTATGGAAGATATATTTTTCACAGAATGATTTGTTATTTCTCAAAAACTATGCGTTTGCGGACACGTGTTTATATTTGTTCATGTTTTGGCGTGAGGAACTAGTCCTTGAAGTTTGACGCCTCATTAAAGTTAGAGATGAGATAAAACAAGTCCAGCCCTGAAATGTCCTAGCAACGCCCAAGTCTGTTAATGACCATGCAGTTACTGCCGTCTTGGAGCCTTTCTGGGAATCATCTCTTTTGGTATTAACTTTTCAAAACAACAGAATCCTTTCCAGGACTTTGCGTTTGTATGCAATTCATGTTTCTATTTTCCGGAACGCTGACGCGAATTTAAAAGTGAAAGGCCTCTAACACTTCGCCGTAATTAATAACCGAGTGAATTAGCTTTCTCACCGTTATTAAAATTCGTATGAAACGCGTGCGTTTCGAACCTAGCTGATACAACTATTACCGAGATTTAAGTAAAAGTGAACTGGCTTAGAAAGTTTCTCGCCGTGATTACAAATGTAATCAATAATTAATTTGTTGGCGAACAATCGATGCAGAAAAATTGCAAACTGTTATGAATTGTTTGCTTTTTTACGCTTCGCCGTGAACACAATTGCTAATAAATTTCAGTATCGCAATTTTAATTATGCGTCGTAATAACGCTTGAAAGTTGCGAAAGCAACTTATTGTATGCTGGTAATTAATTAATTAGAAGTGCGTTTTGTTGCTTGTTAACTCAGTTATGAAATATATAGATTTTATCTAATAATAATTAAATATTTATATTTAGTTTATTATCTTAGTGTTTAATGCAGTGTTTTTTTTAGTCTTATTTGCTGGTTTGTAGCCTTGCATAATATACTATTGTTTTCAAATTTCAACGGGTCGGGTAGTTCCAGCTTGAAGTTATTTTAAAATCACTGATAATTTATAAGTAAAATTTAAATGTCAATCAATTTCTCTGACGACAATCTGTTATGTGTACGTTGGTGGAATCTACTTCCCAAGACCAAGCCTCATTCATTCCACGTGAAAAGAGTTGTGTCCCATCCTCAGAAAGCAACCCTGCGTACCTACCATGAAAAGCTCCCCATTAACATAAAAAAATCTAGCACATTACAAAGTTGTACCAATATATTCCAGTTGTACATAAAAAATTTTACAATTTTATAATCAATGAGTGGCCTACAAGTACAGCGGTTGAACCAGCGGAAGAATTTTAGCTATTATAGTTACTACTTTTAAAATTTTTATATTTGACTTGTTTTTATAACATTTTTAACACGAGACTTGACTCTGCCAATAGTAAAAGAGCTTTTGAAATGAAATAAGTGTTCATGATTAACGTTAAACCCATGTTCATTTTGAAAACTGGTCATCTCCCGAATCGAAAAAAGAAATTTTTTTGAGATCCCCGGTTTGTTAAAAAATCATTGTTTAAGCATTTCAGTTAAGATAAGAAAGATGCAATTTACACTAAACAATATCGACTGGAATCGGTTTTTTGCTTCTCCTAAAATTTGAAAAATTGGAGTTTTCAAAATGATCGATGCAACTCTACTATAGGCGAACTTCCTGAACGCAGACTTGCAAGACTATCGACTAAGCAGTCTCATTATCCAAACTAAATTGTAAGATAAATTACATTCACTCACGTTTATGTGGTGTATATCATTTGGCGTTGGTGTATGCTAAACTCGCAGATGCAGGTGCAGTGTCGTAAATTGAAATAATTTGGCTTCATTAGAGCAATACAATTAGATACGTTAATTTTGCCACATCTTTATTACTGTTTGATTTTGATAGTTGTCGTACAATCACTAATTACAAAGAATAAAGATGTGGCGTTGATTTATTGTTAAAACATGATTTGTCTAAGAAATACTTTAGAAGAAAATGCAAGAAAAAGAACTTGTCTCGACCGAAAAAGTTAATTTTCTGCCAAATAAGGATTCGTTTAGATTTTATAACTAAAATTTTACAACTAATGATTATAGTGATTGAGTGTTAGGTTCAGTTATTTTCAATTTTAGTCTTCTAAAACGAACGAAAACGATGAATTTTCATTTTCTTACAATTTTCAAGAGTTGTTTTAAGATCTTTAAAAACTTTTACCCATCAATTTCTGACACGGATGAAGTAAATATAGTTAGTGTGTAAAGTGTATATTGCAGCACCAGCGGGTCAGATGCATGCTTTGCCGGACTACTGCAGCACCAGCGGATCAGTACCGCCAGACTATTGCAGCACTAGCGAATACTGGCTTGCATGATATGCCTTCTGCCTTTTATACTCTTATTTTGTGGTGGGGATTAAGTAACTCTGTATCAATGGGCGCATTCAGGGACGCTCAGCGGCTGAGAGGCTAAGTAAGCAAATTCCCTGAATGGACAAGCTGACAGACCGCTGAAAGAAAGCCGCTGAGATATTTACTCAGCGCATAAATTGTAGGCTGAGTTCCTCAGCGTTATCAAATAAAGTGGTGGGAGCATAATTTTAATTTACCGGTTGAGTCAGTATTCAATTTTTCCAATCGATGATTGATCAGGTAGTTTATTCTGACCGTTGACTTGACGATTTTGTGCAGATTGATGGGATTGACCGTTTATTTAAGTCGCCCATATAGTAAGTTAAGCATATAAGGCAGCTGCCATTCAGAACTTCGTTCAGGGAATCACTGTATGCTGACACTTAGAAAACGCTGACTAAATTACAGCTTAGCTAAGCCGCTGAGCGTCCCTGAATGCGCCCATTGGTCCGTTTGCTTACTCGAATTAGCGTTGAGTAAAGATGCATCCTATTTGTTAAAGGGCAGTTTTTTATATTTGGTTCGGTGGTTATCTTAACGACCAAAATAAAGCATGCGATTCTATTTATTGGCCAATCAGAAGCGAATGCAGTTGCCCTTTAATTCGTTAATGGGCAGCCTTAATTTTATTTATAAAACTATAATAGTAAATTATACATCGAGGGCTGATCGAGGGAAAGAATTGCAAGATTTTTCCTGATTGTTCCTGTTTGTTTGTAGCCTGAGGGTTACAAAAACAACAATGGAAAAATAGCATTCCCTCCTGAAGTGTAGATACTATTTTATACACGACCGAGAATAGAAGAATTATAAGAATCCAAACTTTTACGATTAAAAAATTGAAATAAATTCGAGTGTCACTTTGATAGTTAATTAATTTCGGAAAATTGTGACAACACAAACTTATACGTTTAAAATGAATTTAAGTTTATTATGCGATAGAAAAATTAGTGAAAATGGAAGAACAAGTATTGCAAGAAATGCTGATCACAGCGAGTAGAGCGATGTTAAATTACTACCTTTAAAAATTACGCTAAAGCTAAGTGTCATTATAATGAAAACTCCCTTATTCCCGAGGGAGTAAATATGTTATTTCTATCACGATTTTGGTGTCATAGAAACTGTTGTTTACTCCTGGTCGTGAATACAATACTTTTATGACTGTATTTATATTTTTCATCTGCTGTTTTTTCTTAATCAGGGACATATCGTCGTTTTGGGGATAATTTTTCATTCTCAGGCTGACATTTTGCATTTAAAATTTATTTGCGTAATGTATTACTTTTTAGTTTAAGTTTTAAATTACCTATTGATTAAATATTTGTTGTAAATCGTTAATATTTAACTTAATTATTTTTTATTGCTGGAGTAATTTGGGTCCACACAATTTGTAGCACTATAACTGATTAATGACTAATTAACAAACAGTCAGACTAAACGTTAACATTTAGTGGATTGGTTAACGGCAATATTTTTATAACCATGATGTCTTGAAGTCTATGTTCTAATTTTGCACTAAGATTTCTCTGCAAAATCTTAAATTAAAATTTTAACGGTCTGTAATTGTACATACGAAATACGAGAGGTCGTCATCTGGTTGCTATAATGCCTGTCAAAATTATGAATTAAACATTAGCTTCGGCGTTTAGAAGTGAATTTATGAGTGTAGAATTTATGTTTCGTCTACCACGCCTCTGCGCTTTCCAAAGAGCGATCTTTGCCAAACTGCTTTTTATGCTGACATTCGGAATAGGATGATGCCATATTTTGTTGAAATGCAGCATACTTTCTCGGACCTGTTTCGATGTTCATAACTTGTTGGTATATCCATCAACTAACGACACAGTAATAAATCAACGTAACGGAATTAACTTTAAAGGTTATAACTCGTTGATAATTCTATGAATACCATTTTTAAATTTAAACGACACGTATGAGATGAATGAACGAATAGCTTTCTCATTTATTTAGTTGTTTTCTTGGATACCTTCGGTTTTGCACTTCCATATCGCTTTTCAATCTTTGAACATTAGACTCAAATATGTATATACTTCCAATTGAAAGACCCTGCCCTGAGCGTTGCTCGGTCGCTTATACCCCACATTCATTTCTCAAGCGAATTTATAATTAATGCAATACACATTTATAGACACTGGAAGAATAAAAGACCAAAGTTGTTATTGTAATAACTACATCACCGATGTCTTGTTACCAGAAATCATGGTATATTGTAAATAATTTAACAATTCCCATTATACCTGAAACTTTCCGCTAAATTGTTTTCAAATAAAAAGCAAATTTGTTACATTTTTATTTTTTTTTTATTTTATTTTATTTATTTATTTTTTTTAAGCGACAAGTGACGTGCATTCCTTCGACTAATCATAGAACACACACACACAGCTGTAAATCTGTCCAAACGTACGAAGCTGGACACCCAGAAATCACAGAGGCTTAAAATGCTAAAGTAAAAGCTATGTCCATTACGCGTCATTTGAAGTGTTATTTATCGGTGGAGTCTCAGAACCTGCGATACACGAAGGAATGGTGACACGCAGACATCATAAACAAATCTATTTGACGTTTTAAATTGTTTTTCTAAATTCTCCCATGCATTACTGTGTCAAAATTGCAGCGGGCTAAGTGGCCGAAGGTATCGAGTTGCACGGCGGGCTGGAGTCTGCATCGTTTCAGTCCGATAACGGATGCTTTAAAAATGTCAACTTCCACACTTGAATAGTAAAATTTATAGATGTTCGTTTAAAACATACGAACAGCAAACATTCCGATGGGTTAATAGAGTGTCTCTTGATTTTTCTTAGCATCTGTGGAGGCGGGCGTGTGAAACAAATACCACGACCAGGATTGGCCGAAGCGATTTTTGAATTTCGCTGCAAGTCCGAGGGGCGGTTTTTGATTGTTTTTGTGTTAAGGAAAAACGCGGAGGAAGGCAGATAGCATTGACGCTTAGACGGAAACGGTCGAGTTGAATTTTCTTGTTTGACTGAGCAGTTTTTCTTAGGCGCTTGTAGTCTTTATTCAAATTTCTATTCTTATATAATTTTGTTGTTTGTTAAATCATTTATTCGGATCCGGTTAAATTTAGTGATAAGAAGGGCAATTAAACTATGTACGTGTCACCGCGACGCGAAGGGTTCTTTAAAATTCTGTGTTGTGCGAGTGAAAGGATTATACGCTAGTGGTAATTAACATTTAATTATTTCCATCAACTCACCCTTGGTGGTAAAAGAATTGCACAGAGATCTTGTTTGTTCTTAATCCTGTTAAGAGTCAGTACGTTTCATAGTAACATTATACTGTGATAAAGTTAATCAACTATTTTGAGTTACTTTGCAGCGAGTATTAAAACGCATTAGTGACTTCCATATTTTAAATTCTGATTGGTCAGCGTTCGTAATTAGTAGCCGAGTTCGATAATTTAATCAATCAACGGCAATTTGCTATTCCCGACATCTACCTGGGCTTTCAATACAGTGTACTTTAGAAATCATTCTAACCTAGGGGAATACTCTCAGACAAATTGTAAACCAAGCAATTTGAAATACATTCCTGGCCAACTTCTTGACAAAGATTTTCACACCCTGTATATGTGGGAGGATCAAACTGTGCCTTTGTTGAGAGATTTGTCGGCTAATTAGAAGCGATTGCCTCGAGACTGAAACGGCCATAAACACCCATAGTGCAGTGTCGAAAACAGTCGATCTGGGTCCTTGCGCCTTCTAAATTAATTAGCTAGGTTGTCGGCGTACGAGCGATATACAGAGAGTCCTGACAGGCCAGGCAAAGGGGTAAAACACCGCTCTCAAATAACATATGAACGCTCGGACTTCGGAGCAGAAGAAGTTTTGGCTCACTGCACGGGTCCATTAATTAGATTAGCTAGAGATAGGGTTAAATAAACTACTCCCAAGGGAGCCCGTGAAAAACTGGTGATTGCTACTGATTTACCTGCAGATTGATCGCTGAAGGCGGCAGGTGTATCACATACTTCGCCCAAAACATCTGATTAATTAATTAATTAACTCCATTAATTAAGTACACTGTAGCCCCTCATAGACACTTTGTGCGTTGGTTTATTAAATCGAACAAGTCTTTGAATACCATTAGAGTGACGAACACTGTATCAAGACTCGAACGCATTTGAAACTCAATTAACCATTAAACTAAGGGAGGAGCGGAGCTCTCCAACAAACATCTGTGTAAACATTGTACCACCAACGGTGTGAATCGGAAGGAAATAGATTGCGCCGACACACGAAGGTGAAAGCTGTTAAACGAATCACACTGTATTTTCTGGAAATTTGTAATTGTAAATTGTAATTTTTGATTAATTGTATTGATTTTAAACACCAGGGTTTTTTTACGCTCAAGCTCTCAGTTTCCATAGAGGCGGAGAGCAGGAGTTTTTTTTTTTAGCCCAATTTTTTTTCTCTTTTCAATAAACAACAGGTGGAAGGCGTCCGTTAGGGCCCGACAAAGCCGTAAGCAGGTAAAGTTTAGTCAGGCATCCCTTAGCAATAAATCTTAATCGGGCTTCTGTTGACATATATTTATTATTTGTTTATCCAGATTTATTGTCTGTTTACTTGTCAGGGTTAATTAATAACTAAGTGATTAGGGGGCGCATTACATACCCTTCACAATTTTCATTATATTCATCAAAAATAGCTGGGGTTTTCATTCAAAATTTAAACATAAAAAGTAGTAAGAAAATCCTCATTAGACATTTCAAAGTTGGTTGCATTTCCAAGAAAAAGAACCAAGATAGGTTGTTTGAAATATTTGGTAGTGGTACACATATTTTTTTAATTGCTTTCCAAACGTTTTTGTCGAGTGAATTATTGACGCAATTATTAATGGAATTATCAAAGTCACTTTTCTTATTGGACGTCCCATGTAATATAACAAACGAAATGAAAAACAAAATCGCTGATAATAAAGGTTAAATGTCAATCAAATTGTGTACAGTTTGAGAGATTTTAGTTCAGTGTTTTTGTTGTTGCCACTAGGCAAGATGTTAAACGTAAATGTATTATTTGTTATCTTTCTTATTATAATTTCACTGTCCGAATCAAGTGATCTGGTGAGCAGTTTGAAACTCAGTTAGTTTCTTTTTCAAATTTAAAATTATTTTAGGATGAATCCATTTCTTGGCCCTTGCGCAATGGTGTAACTGAGGGGTCTGCAATTATTATAAAAGGAAAAACTGGAAGTGACGAAGATCAAGAGTACGTATATACTTTGTGATATCGGGAAGCGTTACCCAAATCAACAAATAAAAATATGTGTTTTCTTCGTGAAAATTTATAAATGCCCTCAGTCTCATTAACTAAAATTTATTATTTTAAATGCAATGCTACACTCACAGTAACGTAAAGTAAAAATAACAAGGCTTAAAATGTATTTCATTCAAGAAAATTAAGTCATACTTTTTAATACAGTGAGGTTGAATGAATACCTATGAATATTTTAGAGGTAATTAAAACATTATTAAACAGTGATAGATACTACTTTCAAACAAAGTATAACTTGAATAAATTACGTTGACATTTTTATTAAAATTAAAGATATCTCAAAAATTGATTAAATGTAAATATAGAAAACTCATTACTTTTACTTTAAAAATAACAAGCAGAATGAGAATTTGTAGAAAAAATATAACATTCTGCTTAAAATAATTAAATCGACGGCTATTTTCGATGTCATTGCAAGTAGAACTATTTTCTATTTAGAAAGAAATATTTATTGGAGGGACTCATGCTTATAATACCATTTTCTGTGAATAATTGTGTATTGATCTTTCAGCAAAGTGTTTGCTATTGATTTAAAGGAAGATGTAACTTGTACAAAAGGTCTCTGGAAAGCAGATACCATGTTCCACATATCCGTGCGTTATGGTGAAGGATATATCGTGTTTAACAGCTATTCACATGGTCAGTACAAAGAAGAAGAACGACATTATGACATGCCCATAAGGACAAACTCTAAGTTCACCATTAAAATAACTGTTTTATGCGACAAATTTAAAGTAAGCAAATCATTATACATACAGTGCGTGTAATTTTTAAGCTCGTATAGAGTGGGGCAGCGCTGCACTACAGCCGTTAGTTTTCACTAACGCACTGTATATAATTTATTCAATAAATAAAAGTTTTATGTACGGCTACTCTCACTGGGAAATTTATGTTTGCGATTAGACTTCAAGTTAAATATAACACCTCTCAAATATTTGCATGATTTCAATAAAATTTTATAACTTGTATACGAGTATGTATACTCGTGGCCAAGTAAATCGTTACGACACGTAACTTTTTCCATTGCAGATCAATATGGGCGAGGTGGTCAGTATGCATGACTAACGATTTTAATGGCCACGACTGTACATCTATTATATTTAATCATTAATTATAAAAGTATTAATAATTTTGATTTTTTTAATTTTCCAGGTGGTTATAAATGACAACGAGACATTCGATTTTATCCATCGCTTATCCTACAGCAGAATAAAACGCCTAATTGTGAGAAGAAATGTATACGTCAGTGCAATAACAATTAATTAGGCATGACAGGAAAGAAAGCTCATTTTCCCTAATCGTGTTAAAGTGTTCATGTTACCCAAACGAGTTGGCCACGTAAAACAAAACAATTATCTTATTTAAAAACAATGTTCTTTACGGTATAAGTAACATACTCTATGTATCACATCAGTGGTAGCACTACCGATTGTAATCATCCCCTCCGGTAACATAGAGGTTTCCAGTTTTAAGGATTATTTAGATGGACAGCGATCCACAATGAAAATAGCTTCACAGTTTTACCAGTCAGGGACACTGTTTATAAATTATTATATTGTAATACTTAACTTAGTCTACTCTTAAGTTAGAATTGATAGAAATACACTTGTTGAACAACTAGTTGTCTCAAATTTTTGCACCTGACAGTATATTGTTACACCAATTTCGAAGGAACACTATCTTATTGAGAAAATGTTGAAAAAATTTTAAAAATATTTTTTTTTATGTAAATGCTGTAAGATATGTATGAACATAATGAAACTCTTGAAGAAATTTGAGCAATAATGGTCCTAAAATATATCTACTTAATAAAAAATAAGTAAAAGCAAGAGTTCTAAAGGAAGACTTACGAAAAATCAAAAACTTTTCTAATTTTAGTGTCAGTTTCATAATGGAATTTGAACTTTTAGTTGTATAACTAAAGAGAAAGAATGTTTTCCTTGTCACTGTCATTATACTTTATACAGCTAAAATGTTGTTAACAGTTGGATTGGTAAGTGGGGAAATAGGGCCGTTCACAGCATTCTAAATGTCACCATATAATGTGGGATTAGACATTTTATCCCGAAACCGTTCACAATATTTACTGTTTACAAAACTAGAAAAATTAATTTGTATTGCCAGTACCGTTATGGCATTCAATGGAATATCCGATATATAAATTTATCTGTCGCCTTGCGAATTTGTAATCGCTACTAATTCATGGAATCAGGTAATAGGAACTGATTTTCTCCCAGCGATAGTTACGTCGTTTTTTGAAGAAAAAGACACGTAACTTCACAATTGCAAAAATTTACGCGTGCGGCCTTAGCTTTCACCGGAAATCGCGGAATCGTTCGCGGTGCCAATAATAATAACAACATAATCTGCCCGAGTCCCCCTTAAGAAAGTCTCAGCGTTTCGAATTACAATAATCACGGAAAACCACTTATATACGTATGTATGTAGGTAAGTCAAGTCGATGGATGAAATACGTATCCTACGTGTTTGCAGGTGGCATGCTCTATTAAGTGTTTTATTTATCGGGTCGCATGTAATACTTGGCACATGCTGCGTCATTGCAATTACGCGTGTGTTGTAATTTATGTTAGCGTTAAGAGCCAAACGATGTACACCTGTTACTTGTAGTAGGATTTATAATCTTATATTGCGACATCTTCTAAAGAAATTTTTCTTTTGTGTATTGAAATTGTAATCTTTACTCGCAACTTTATTTTATTTTCACTATCCAAAATTTTTATCAGTGCCTTGATAATAATTTTGTATACGTACAGTTCATTTTTTTTATCGTATGCCGATTGATCGATCGATAAGTGAAATAACTTTTAAATAGTTATCTTCTTCTAATTTTTGTGAAACAGCCTTGCGGCTTTTGTCATGTCATGTCATTTCGTCGTATATTTTCTTAACTGAGATTTATATGATCGGCATATAATAAAAATGATCTGCAGTTATTTTTATTTTCTAATCAAATTGCGAGATTGCAACAAGACAGCAAGAACATAAACAGAAATTGATTGTTCCGTCTATAGGCCGATTTTACAATCGTCGAATAAACTGAGTATAACACCATTCTTGGAATAATAATAATAATAATAATAATAATAAAATGTCTTTATTTTTGTTGGCGGGGTTCAGCCTAAGTTGCTCTGCCACCCAACCAACGTTGATAAGATTGACATGATATGACATAAAAACCAAAAAAACAATTCTTTCATATAACTAAATTAAAAGATGTAGCGAAAGAGACGGTGTATATATATTATAAGTACAGTCACTGTTGCGCAATTAATAATTGATTCCGATAGGCTACTTTAAAGGAGTGGAGCGGCAAAAGACGCAGCTCATGAGACATCTTGTTATAGATATACGACGAGTTATACGAGAAGGACCTTTCGAGGAGGGCGGTTTTATGCAATGGTGTATGTAAGGCACTAGTTCGTCGTAATACTCTATCGTGTAACATGTATCTAGGAACAAGTAAATCACTAAGGTAAGATGGGCAAGAGGTGATATATACTTTGTGTACTAAACAGGCCATATGCAACTGTCTTCTATTAGACATATTTAACCATTTAGCCTCCACTAACTTACATGATATGTGATAACGTGACATAGATATGGAGGAATGTTAAAGGATATTTGGCGAATAGTCCTTATTCCACGATTGTAACTGGGCCTAAATGTGTTTAACAATAAAGGGATTCTACTGGAATACAAAATGTAAATAAAATATATTGATTGGGACAGTAAATTTTTGTTGCGAAGTCTCTTTGACTTGATTTAGTTTCAGTCTCACAAAGTAACAGTAAATTGATTTGTTTGGCAATGAGCAATTTCATTGTATTCTAATTAAAAGCCAGCCACGTGAAAATACGTTTCGCAGAAAGGCGCAATAGAGGACGAACGTATTTAGAAAATCAAAGTAACTCGTGCGAACGTATTAACTTAATTAAAGCCTAATCAGGTGCGAAAACAATGATAGCATTATAAACGAAGGCAACTTAATTAAATTCATCGCAACAGGAGAATGATGGCTGACACCTCATAGGTTGACGTTTAAATTAGTTATTTGATCCTTTAAGTCTGAAGACTGATCCAGACGTCTTATAGACATTTTATGTAAATTTGTAAGTTTTTATATTTCTAGCTTTTTATAACACCTGTATATTGTTCCTAACCCACAAGGATTTCGTTTAATATCGCGTTAAACAAATTAACTTTCTGTACTATAGGAAAGAAATTATTATTATTTCATCAAATATCTTAACTTCTCAGATATCGAATCAATCAACTAAGTACGTCTCTAGAGACGTTTATAATAAATTACAAAGTATAGTAATAAACTAGAAAAAAAAAATTAATAAGCTTCTCTCTCATATAATAATGTGAAAGGTAGATAGGTAATTGCCCGTCGTAAAATTATCGCGCTTATGAACAACTCGGTTTCTAAAAAATATTCTTTTATGTAACGCACGTTTCCTAGATTTTCTGCTTAATTATGCGGAAACTTTCTTTATCGCGATCGTTTTTGCTGGAATGTAATAATAATGGCAAATTAAAACAGTGCAATTAACCGATAATTAGCGTGTCGGCTTAATCGCTTCTCGGTATTGTCCAGAGCAGCCTTGAGGGTTGTCATAGGTGTACAATAATAATTCATTGTGTTAAATTTAGTTTTTTGGTGTTGGTAGTGTCGGGCGATCGTATAGAAAGGCAAGGACGCTTTTGCAACTTTTTCTAAGAACTTATTAACTTTTAAATATCATATATTCGGGCACACCTTCAGGCATAACGTAGACTACGAATTAAATATTTACTTATTTTTAATATTATTAAAAATTGGCATATCAAAAAAATGGACTGTAGTGTTATTATCAGATACAGAGTACAGAGTTTAATATGATGCTCGTACTAAGGATATTTTATAAGCAAGGCAAAAGGCATAAATCCTTACCAAAAAATTGATCCAATACTCAAAAGAATAATAATTGATGAAGACGTGCTATTTAAAGATGTATTTGGGCGCAGTTATGATTAGACTTTCTGAATGAAAAAGAAGAAAATCAAACTTGCAGGATGTTCGAAAAATTCAAGGAGGTAGAACAAATACATGTGTTATGATTTTATGATTCAAGGGAAACGAGAGTCAATTACATTGGCGATAACCTTTCGAAGCAAACACACCAGTCAACACAATTAATGTTTGGATAATAACATGTGTTTAATAATAAAGAAAAAAAAAACAGTCAAGTAAGCTGCCCATGTTTTTGTTCTCAGGAACGTACATGTGTCGTGATTAACTTCATTTATATTTCAACTTTGGTTAGATACGTCATAGGGCCAGTTGGACAAAGTAAGATTAAACTCAAGTTTAACTGAACCAGGTTTAAAGTAAACAAATTCAGTTCAAGTTCAGTTGAACGCCAGTTTAACCTTCCTTTGTACAACTGGCCCATAAGGTCATAATAAAACTCAAAAGCAGCTCCAAAGTGATCTTGGAATATTTTAGTATTTGATAAATTTCTGTAGCGAAAATTAAATTATAGAATCTCTACAAGAGGCGTTACAATGTTTATTATCGAGTCCTGTTTTCGTAGTAGAACAAAAGTTAATGCAAACTGGATCATTCGGTGGAAAGGTGCTTTAACGAATTTCGTGCAGAATATCTTGAAATTGCTATATTTTTTTTGTATGAAACAGGAAGGTTTACAAAAGGGTAGTGCTAACAGAATTCAAGATTGAATGAATCTCCTCATATCTTAGAGAACTTGATGAACGCAATTAAGTACAAAACCTTGAAATGTTTTGAGGAAGTAAGTGGACATTTTCAAATTTTATAATATAGTCAGTAATAAAGGTTTATTTTAAAATGTTTACTTCGAATTGCAAATGACACTAATCGTATGAAGCACACTACGCTACGAGTTGAGAACAAATTCTAACTAGACAGTTTTTTTTTTTAATTGAACGCCCGATATATGCAAATACTGAATAAATAAGAAGTGATTGTGTCTAAGAAATGGAAAGGCAGTTAGGAAAAGGAATAATTAAGGAATAAATAATTACACACACAATTTGCTATTCGAACGATGAACAGAAAAGAATATTAAGTATTACCGTTAAACATTATTTTGGGATTTACCTAAATATCTAAAATTTTGAAAATTCTTGTTTTTAGATTAAAAAAAATCTATATGGTAGAATCAGTTAGTTCCTTTAAAGAATTGGCATAGTATTATCTCCACTAACACTTCCATTTTGTAAAATTAATGCAATTTTTTAGGTTTTAAATCATTTGTAACTCTTATCTTATCTCCAAATTGATGTCATGTTATACTTTTATCTCAGCAACATATTGGTTGGTGGAGAGCTGACCAAAAATGATTTACAACTAAAAAAATTGGTTTATATTTGACATAGTGTACAGTTACCGTACTGAATTGTGCGCCATTTTTGTATGTCAATACTTATACATTTTTAAGGTAAGTAATCCTTTATTTAAAAGCAATAACTCTTACTTCTTTTTACAGATCTTTGCAATTTCCATTAATAAACTAAAAGAATCGGTTCATCAGAAAGATAGCAGTTTCTGTGGAAATTTAATTCATGTTAATCATGACCCCACTCCGAATAAACAATTTCGATAAAATTCTTTTTTATTTCCGTCTTTACAAAGGTTTCTTGTTTTCTTTCGAAATAAATGAATTTAAAAAACAAACAAAAAACTGTCCTGTTCGTTGATGACGCACATCAATACCCAGCGTTCCAGATTCTAGGAAATCATCCCGAATTCTTACTTAACTTCTATTTATTTTAGTCAATTTTTTTTAGCCCATTAAGTTTCATTAATTTAATTTGTTTAATGTGAGATACAGGTAATTTATTAAGGCATAAAATGACATTACGACAAAATTAGTTAGGTTTTTTAGTTATTTATTAGTTTTAATACTTAGTAATTTATTAAGTTTTAGCTAATTATTAATAGTTTTATTACAAATATAAAATATAGAAGAAAAAACCTACACTATACCATAGTTTGTAATAAGATAGTGACTTGTATTGTCTTTGAAAAATAAAATTGAAACAAATATTTTCAAGATTTCGAAGAATAAAATGCTACGCATTTATTAAAGAAAATAATAATTTGGTGCATGAAAGTGGGATTGGAAGAAAAAAAAAATAGGTATTCTAATTTTCTATTATAAAATTTGTTCTTCATTAGTTCATACTTTTAACAACGTCATAATGAACTTCTCTTTTAACTGCTCTAGAACATATACTATTACGCAAATCTACGAGGGAAACTAGAAAAGTTATCTACCTAACCCAGAAACAAAAGACGTGCGATTTTTTAAACATTTTATTTTTCGATATATATAATCTTCATTAACATTAACACACTTTTGCCAATGTTTTCTCTTGAGTATCAAAATAATCTTCTTTCAAGTATTCATCCGTTTCAAAACGCCGTCCTCTGAGAAATTTCTTTCAGTTTCGGAACAAATAATAATCCGATAGTGCCATATCTGGGCTATATGGCGGATGGTCTAGCTCAGTAAAATCGCAGTGTGCCAAGATTGGCCGAACTTTGGTAGCTTTATGCACGGGCGCATTGTCATGGAGAAGAAACACATTCGATTGGAACAAATTGGGACGTTTCTTGTCTATGGCTTCGCGCAATCTCTTCAGAGAGTTACCGTAGGTCTCTGCATTAATTGTAGTTTCTTTCAATGTACATTCAATCAAAAGAACGCCTTCAATATACCATGAATTTTCCAGCTGGGGACTGAGTTCGAGCTTTCTTCGGGGGTGGCAAACCTTTATGGACCCATTGCATGGACTCTTGCTTTATTTCGGGATCCCAGTGGCGTACCCAAGTTTCATCCCCTGTCACAATGCGACTTAAAAAGTCAGGATCAGTCGCCGGAGTATCTAAATGGCTTTGCGAGATTTCACACCTTTTCAGTTTCTGTTCAGGAGACAACCTGGGAACCCATCTTGCTGACACCTTGCTCATGCCTAATTTTTCATGCAATATGTTCATAACGCTAGGCTCAGATATTTGCAATGTTGTAGCGATGGTGGAGACTTTCAAACGGCAATCTTCGAGAACCATCGCCTGCACTTTCTTGAAAATCTCTAGATTTGTCGCTGCTGCAGGTCGTCCACTTCTGGCATCATCCTCAATGGATTCCCTTCCTAAGCAAAACTGTTTAGACCAACATTTGACGACGTAATATGAAGGGGCTTCATTTCCGTAGACAACAGACATCCGCTGATGAATATTTTTGGGTGTAAAGCCTTCTTTACACCCAAGAAATTTAAATTCGTAAGAAATTTTATCACGCTTCGATGTTCCAATTTTACTACACTTATTCTACTTTTTACTTTACAGATTAAAAATTAATTCGTTGATTTGATTCAAATTTTCTGACAATCTTTAAAAAACTTGACACTATTTGACATTAATTGTACAGGTTCGTCAATTGTTTCTATCATAGCTGGGTAGATAATTTTCTTAGTGTCCCTCGTAATTTAACGGAAATTATATTTTTTTTCAGTCAAATGGACAACGTCATGTGACCTAGTTAATTAATTAAATTTAAAAGTGTTTTCTTGAATAAGAGACTTGCAAATTCTATAATCATTAATCGACGTTTAAGTGCAATTTATTGATAGTAAACTCTCGCGTTTCCTGTTTCGCATGTTTTATGGATTACACGGTCTTATCCGTATTATTACACAGCAGTATAAGAACATAACGTCACTACATCATAAATAACAAGGGCACTTAAAGTATGATATCAGCATTAAAGTTAACACTTAATTCGTACGTATTTTATTCATTGCAAGAGTTCGCATGCAAATTTAATTGCAGCGTTTAGATTCATATTATTATTTCTACTTGTTGAAGTAAACATTCTTTCAACAAAACTCAATTAAATATATTTTATGTATGATTAACAATCAATCAGTTCAATTTCAATTTATTACTTAATTTCTTATATTAATTTTTGACATTCCTTGTCCTTTTCTTCCTATTAGAGCACTCTCTCAAAGATTTCGTTTTATTGATTTTAAAATATTTGTGACAACTAAAACCAAAGAGCTTAGTCTTTTTATTTTTTCTAATTTTGTCTAAATTTTTGTTATAATCATGTTTTTTCTTTTTTGCAAATATTGAAAGTTAATTTAATTTTTTTTGGATAGATTATCATGAGAACAAATTTATAAAAATGTTAGAGTGCCTATGTCCTGCCTTGCCTGTTATCATTCGGCTATTCAGATTTGTATCTGACTGCATCAATTCTCTATGCAATAAACTTTAAAAGAACTAAGTGTGTGTATAAAACAGAAGGTTGTAAATAACCAAGAATAAAGAAGTTATTATCTTGAACCATATAATTTTTAGTATACAGTCCGTTTAAAACTCAATAACATAAAGCTATAAGCAGTATACTAAGCGAATACCTGTTGCACTTCGATATTTTAAGGCGGTGCCTTTAATCTTGTTGACCTTTTTGTTTTGTAGGAAAAAGTAGTAACAATTGTTTCTAAAAAGGATATGTGTCATGTTGCAATGTATTTAATTTAACTATTACATATCTTAAATATTTAGTCTCTGCATGTAATTTATTTTATTAAGCTGATGCTGAAATTAATATGAATGTCATTGATATCTTTTTTACAAAAGGCAATTTTCATTCGCAGTAAATGCAAAAATGAAATCATTTAAAAATTTCAACGCAACAATACTATTACATTGCATTTTCTTGTTTTTGAATTAGCCTACATTGGCGTTTCTTTCAGCCAAACAGTCAATAATAATAATAATAATAATAATGAATGATTTTGTTGTGTACATAATATTAAATTTTGAGGCACACATGTGCCAACGCGCACTGGTTGAAGATCGCCTGTTTCGAATCCATTATAAAAACCCTTCGTTCCTAAGATAACCTTCTTTCAAATAAAAAAGATCCCTCTGTATAAATAAGGGACAAAATCAAAACAAGATAGTATTATTGCAATAACAGACGACCACGCATCTGCCTCCTAGCGTGCTTATCTGCAAACAGCGCGTCCGCTTACCTTTCTATTTATATATTTCAGTCTTAAAAATGCGCACCGGAAATGCGGAGAATGTGCTATTTGCGAAAAGCTAATGCAAAAAATAAGAAAAACAACAGAAGGAGAATGTCACTTCCATTTCCTGAACTTGTTTTTCAATTGCTATAAAACATACCACGCTCATTCTGTGTCATGTCTCTTACACCATCTCCTGCAACCATTCATAAAACTTAATTCCGTTGCAATTTATGAAATTAATAACTGATAACCTTCATTATGTATAAGACATGTACTTACAAAGCGATTCTAATATATCCTTAATCAATAATTTTCGAACTAATTTAGATAGAGACCGCAAGTATTATCTTTTGAGGTATATAAGATTATCATTAAAGTCCAGACTTTTAGACACTTAAAAATATTGAATTAGTACAAGTGAATTAAACACATAATTCACACTTTAAATAAGGGCCATAAATAGGTGTTAGGGTAGTCCGAGGTTTCAACATCAGATGACTTCTTTACAGCTTTCCCTTTTAGGAATTTCCTTCTTCTTTATGGGGCTCTAGGCGAACAGTATCTTTTCGTACTCTATCACATCACCCACACCAGAAAAAGGGATCGAAAAAGGGGGATAAAGTTAAAGAAGAAGCAAAAATGACAACTTTTAGATTTGAAGAAAGATAAAAATAAAATAACAAATTGGACACTTCTGTTCACGAAAATGATTCGGTGAGCATTAATTAATTTTCTGAATCTTCTCTCCTTGCGGAACCGTATTATTTACAAAATTTTGTGCAAATTGGTTTTGATTACAGCGGATTCCTCGTATTATTTGCGTTTCCAAAACCCGAACCCTTTTTGTAATTTGCGACTGCGAGGTTATCATAGATGGCATGGCACATGGGTACTAATTACATATTTTATTTCATGTAGGATTGAATGTTACCTCATTTGTCTTATCGAAATAGAACATCATCAAAATTTCAGAAATTTCATATAGGGACGGTTTAGAATCCCAGAATCATAAAATATATTACTTTTGTTTGCGGCTTCTCTTTATGAGATTATACGAAGACAAATTGAGTAAATCAGAAACATATCTGTTGCAATTTTGTAGTCATATAGAATCGAAAATAGTATCTGATTCAATGTGAATAGTTGGAGTGATTATAACTGCAACAAACTCGGGCGACTTTTAACTGCACCTTGTTTGCTGCAGATTACTCAAGTCGAACGCGTTCGTACGTTCCAGTTATCGACGATAGCTGTAATTATGTCAACGGTGCATGCGATATGAACAGCAAGTACATTTAATTTGCATATAAATCGCGTTGGAACGGGATCCCAGACGATGAATTCGTCCATCGTCCTTGCACGTTAATATCGACGTAAAAGCTCCAAGGGGGGGACGAATTCTTGTCGGATATTTCTTATTCTAAAACAACAGGTGTATCTTTATAATTAAGGATTTAATAAAACACAATACATTTAATAAACTTCAACAGGGAAGAACAGCTTATAATCTGGACAGTTCAAAAGAAGGACTCCTTTCTCATTGATCAATATTTCGCAATATTTTATTGCTTCATCAGGATCATTACAAAAATGTAAATTAAGTGATAAAATGAAGTAAACTAATGACACTGGTCAACACTAATCTTGCCACACGAATTCTGGTAGGTAATCGTGTTTTGACTACCTACCCTAAATATGAAGCTGCACTTATTTTTTCCAATTACCCACAGTTTTCTTGTGATAAGGTAAAGTTTTAGTATTATAGCGATTAACGCAAAGGAACGGACACGAAGAAAAAGTAATTAAACTGTTTGTCTCTTTATAAATAAAGTTGTGTTCGTTTGTGTTCGTTTGTGTTCGTTTAATTAATTATTATGATTGTGTGAATAAGGTGTGTTAACGAATCTAACCGTTTTTGTTATATTTGTGGTGAACTAACTATCATAAAACAAGGGCGAAATTTTACAGATTTTATTTTAAAGAGTTATTGCGAGTATTTTGGTTTTTCGGTGGCTCACCAAGACAAAGCTTGGGTTCCACATATTTGTTGCATAACGTAAAAATCAGCATGGAAATGCTTGAAGAACGTGGTTGTAAATTTTTTGGGTAACCATAAGAGTGACAGCTATAGAGAGTTGGTTAACGAGCTTTTATTGGCATATAAAGCTTTGGGTTGCAATATATCGCTTAAAATTCATTTTTTAGACCCACATCTGGACATTTTTCCTGAAAATTTGGGGGCTGTAAGCGATGAGCACGGCGAAAGGTTCCATCAGGACATTTCAAAGATGGAAAAACGTTATCAGGTCAGGTGGAACCCAAGGATGTTGGCCGACTACTGCTCGACGATCAAGAGGGACCAGCCGGAAGCTAAATATTCCAGAAAATCATAAATCATAAGTTTCTAATGTACATTTTTCATATATGTTTTTGGACAACCACGATTTTTTAGAGATATATCATATTTCTTTAGCAAACAAAATTCATGGGTGATCAAAATTTTAAAACTGCTTATTTTTATTGACAACAACCTATATTAATAAAAAACCCAAAAAAAGTTCGTGTGGCACGACGAAGCTTAAATTTTGTTAACCAGTGTGATTAGTGATGTTAACGTATCAGAAAGGTTCGTTGAGAACTCAAAATCGGAGGGAGTAAGATGAGTGATAGTTTTTAGAACAAATTCTGAGATTCGAACAAGACTCTCAGGCTACTGTGAAAGAATCTATAAGATAGATTTGGCAGGCAGAAAATAACAACTATAGTCGTCCCAGTTTGGTACCGGTTTTATGGTCTTGCTATAAAAAAAGCGACAGAGAGGAGACGCCGACACCGCAGTGCCGGTCTCTTTGAAGAACTTTTTATAGCAAGATCATAAAACCGATACAAAACTTGGACGACTGTACGTAGGAATCGAAAGGCAACGTTAGTCGATATTGTAATTTAGAATAGTATTAGTCATTTCAGGTTTTCAATATTCATAGAAACTTGCTTTAAAAAGAGCAGAAATTAAAATCATGTTCAGCTATTAACGAAGCGCTAGTGATATGCGAGATTATTTTTGATTAACGCTCGATTTGATATTCAATTAGCCACACGTGCTCGTTCGCAATTATCATCAGCGTTAAAACAAATTTTTAACCATCGGCGCACATTTGAAAATACAATTACAAATGCCTAACAGCGAACCGAAAATGAATTCACCGCGCGAAGCCCAAAATAATCGCGTCGAATTTCAAGTTTTTGTCACCATCCGAAATTAATTTAAATTGAATTTCCGCGCATGACTAAAACCGAAACGTGCTATCGGTTACCGCAAACGAAATGCGACGCAAATTTCGAAAATAACGTGGCGCTATCGATGTCCGCAGCGTCTGTTTATTTTGCCAGTTAATAACAATAGAAAAATCGCCTGGAGTTTTTGCGATGTCGATTACGTAAGTCGATTGACGAGCTGCAGAGTGCAGTCACGTTTGCGGAAAACGTGCCGTTCAAATATGCACGTTGTAAATATAAAGTATTGCGATGAACAAAAACGAGTACGTCATCCATAGTTAACTTTTTAATCTGCACCCGCCACACGTGACAAATTGCGTACTTAAAGTATTTCCGAAAAGATAAGCTATTTCCATTTATTCTGATTTTGACTAATCTAAAATGGAGATCGTAACTGAACTGATTCATTCGTGTCAATGTTTAACTGTGAACATTTATACATATCGCTCTGGAACTAAATAATGTTACGCTACTTGTATCATGTATTCATTTAATATTCCGGTAGCATTGGCTATGGAAATATTTGGAAATATTTTGCTTTCGTAAAGGCATGTCGTAGCTTAAGCTCGCCGCGAATAGAATTGTTACTAGTGTCATCCGTCCTGTCAACTATTGAGTATACCTAGGTATTTTCGTGTTTGTTTGCGTTGCATGTTGGTTTTATATAAAAATAAGTTATTTTCAGGACTCATTTACTTTATATTTATTGAATTACAAAATGGTGTTTACATTAGAACAGAAAACATTTGTGATTGAAAGTTATTTTCTTAATAGTTCAAAAATAGATGAGGCCTTTATACCTATACTGAGTACACGAAGCTGCTTAGAAGAGTTTAGAGTTGAATTTCCCGATGTCATTATTGACCACAAAACGATCGAAGACAACTTGCATTGGTGTGCACAGTTGTTTCGTGAAACTGGAGGTTTTTTCCGAAGAAAAACAACAGGTCGACCTCGAAAATGTACTGCCGAGACTATCGAAACTGGAAGAGATAATAAAAAATGTTTCTCACATCTCTATCCGCCAATTATCAAAACAGATTGAGTTTTCTGTTACGTAAAGATATTCAGCTCTATCCTTACCGCTTGGTATTGGTGCACGAATTGCTGCCTGGTGATCCCATGTCTTTCTGGGAATCTTGTATAATAAATTATTTCATTTGTGAGTGAGTAGTAAGTTATGTTATGATTTATGTCATGTTGACATTGCCGACGGGCTATGTTCAATTCTAACACTGCGCCGCACGTTTTCCAAAACAAAATATTTCTACAGGTAATGGTACCGGATTATTAAAAGAACACGTGTTACTTTTTCATTGAGATAGGAGACGACCAATGACAAATTTCTGTTACTGAAAGTAGAATCTGGGATTAGTGGTCTGGCCCGGACGTAGGCTACCATCAATATGGCGTTTTTAACAGGATGAATTCAAGAATTCAAGTCCACTGAATTTTGTAAATGTTTTTGAATGCTCATCAGGCGATCCGTGAAAATGTTATATACGAGGGGCTACCAAAAGGAATCGGAATGGTACGCGCCAACTAATCAAAGTACGAAATTTATTCATACGTTGTCCTTTGGCAAATCCAGTAGATTGATAAAGTACTGACATAAAGCGACGAAGGCACCACGAATAAATTTGTATCCGGTAGAGAGCGCACATGTTTTTTGTTTTAAACGTTTTGTAAATGACAGTACCGATAAGATGGGGATAAAGGTGTTTATTTTTTATGTTTTGATTAGAAAACCTTTGGAAACCAAATTGATAATGGCCGCGTTCAGGTAAGCGCAGCGCTGCAGCGTTTTAATAAAGCGTAAGGCAATTTAATGTTGTTTTGCAGTGTTACAACTTAATTTTCTGTTTGAACTCTATCAAAGGCAGCCACTCAAAGATAGTGCTGCAAAAAAAGACGTCGCAGCCGACTCCAGGAGGCTTAGGCGGTTTTCACACCAAAGTAGCATGCTACGCTGCATGCCACTAATTTTAGAATCTATGTAAACAATTGGTAATATTCACACCGGTGTAGCGTAGCATTCATGCGACCTGCCACTTGAGACGTGCAGCTTAGCTCATAGGACAAGTTCTATATTTTGCTACGCTACTTCAGTAGAGATCGCGGTTTCGTCTTAAATTAAAACATTGTCAAGCTAAACGAGGGTTCTTGACAACATGCTGACACCAAACCATCAGGAACCACAATGTTGTGGTTGTTGATGCTTTTTCATCATTTCATACACGCGCTACAAACAGTATGGAGGTCTTTAACAATCACACCTTCTCTTTCTTTTTCTCCTCCTAACAACCACCGCTGCAATTAACGCCATAGCTTCATCTTCGGATGACATCTTGATTATAATAAGTCACAAGACATTGCCAATTCGCGAATCGCATAGTCTTGCTATGCTACCTTGATGTGCTACGCGGCACGCTACTTCTCAAAAGATGCAAGTAGCACGCAGCATACTACTTTGGTGTGACAGCCGACTTACGCTTTACTAAAGCGTTGCAGCGCTGCGGTTAGCTGAACGCAACCGATGATATTTATCTATAAAAATATAATGAACATTTTAAGTAGCGACATCAAAACCGATTTGCACAATTTTTTTTTATAAAAATATATTATATTGCATATTTAAAGCAACGCCGACAGCGCCTCTTGTGAGTGTTTGATCGTTGTGGTGCCTTATTCGTTGTAACGTCATTCGTGTTGGTACTAGCGTTGTCCTTTGGAAGTCAATTATGTAAACGCCTATAGCGGAGTATGGACTGTATATTTACGTTAGTGTTTTCAATGTTCTGCGATTTTTGTGATGGCTCCGGCCGAAGAGCAAAGAATTTGCATTAAGTTTTGTTTAAAACTTGTTAAAACTGCAACTGAAACTCAGAAAATGTTAGTTCAAGCTTTTGGTGATGCAGCTTTAAGTAAATCCAGGACTTTTGAGCGGTTTAGACGTTTGAAGGAGGGCCGTGAATCCGTTGAAGACGATGAGCGTTCGATTGGACCATCTGTTTTTACTTGATATATTGATGATTAGTGGACTGTATATTCTTGATAAAATAATGCTTGAAAGTTATTTATCGAAAATGTTGCCTTTATTTTGATAAGGTATTCACAAAACTTTGTGATTGTATCAAATTGTATTTATATAAAACAAATTCGATTGTTTTTCAAGGCTCTCCTAAGTATTGAATCATTAACACCATCTTCTTCACATTACTCCAGACAACATTGCTATGAAATCAACCCCAGGACAGAAGGCAAACCATACATGACGTAGCAGAAGCTCTAGGAATGTCATATGGGATTTACCAACGCATTTTGTCCGATGACCTCAACATGAGAAGAATTGCAGCGAAATTTGATCCTTGACTCCTGACGCAGGAGCAGCGTGATCAGCGAGTGAACATCTGCACTCAGCTTCAACAAATGGTTGCAGATAATTCAAACTTCTTCTCCAAGGTCATAGCAGGAGACGTGGGTGTATGGTTTCCATCTAGAAACCAAACAGCAATCATCACAATGGATGACACCAACCTCTCCACGACCAAAAAAAGCCCGTCAAGTCTGCAGCAATGTAAAGTCAATGTTGATTTTTTCGACATTCGTGGAACTGTCCATCATGAGTTTATCTCACCGGGTCAGACCGTCAACAGTATTTACTACCAAGATGTTTTGAGACGGTTGAGTGAAAATGTTCGGCGTAAACGATCGATGTGGAGAAACGAAGACTGGTTTTGTATCACGATAATGTTCCCACTCACACTGCGATCACAACAGGCCAGTTTTTGGCCAAAAACAGCATGTCTGCTGTCCCCCCGTGCGACTTTTTCATGTTTCTGAAAATGAAATTCAAGCTTAAGGGACGCCAATTCAACATCATCGAGGAAATTCAAGTGGAATCACAAGAGGTCCTAAAGGTGTTTATTTCAGCCGACTTCGAGGGGTGTTCCCATTCATGGGAGAAAGGCTGTCAACGCTATATGGACGCAACTTTTGGTAGCACCTCGCAGTCCCCCTATAGTTTTACAGTATAACCTTTTCCCGAGGATGTTGCCATTGTTCAAAGACGTAACGGAATTCGTTAAAGAACGAAGCTCTCAAAGGAGAGCTTCTTCATAAGCCTCTAAGGTCTTAATAGTTAGAAATCACATGGGGTTACATCAGAACTATACGGAGGGTGCCGTACACATCTGACAATATTACTATTCAAAAATACTGCCACAATAGTCACGCGCGAACGAGAGTTATCGTGGTGATGTTTTCACTTTCAGCTCAGGATTTTTTTGAGGATGTGATCCTTCATTAACCGACGTAAAATTTCTTTATAATAGTAAGCAGTTCCTATAGTACTATTCTACTTTATTGGCAGATTTTACGTGCGTGCTTTTTCCTTTTGTGTGGGCCCTACTTTTTCTACCCACTATGTGCTCTACTGTTGCATCTCCACAACATAAAAGTACAACCAAGTTTCATTCGCAGCATTAATCGTCTTCCACCATTCTTCACCTTCTTCTTGAACACAATAGGCTTGTTCGGGTTATCGCCAGGACAGTCCTAGAACCGTTCTAGAACGTCCAGGAGCATGCGCACAACAAAAAGACGTGCAGTTTCTTTGTTATGCGCTTGCTCCTGACGGTTCTGGACCTGTCCTCACGGGAACCCGAACAAGCCTACTGTTTCCAGTATTCATGAATCCCTACTCTATTCGTTTTCTGATAAGGTGTTAGCAAATGCGGAATTCAGGGAGAACAATTTTTAGACATGTTTAAATGTTTGTACAAAACTTCCAACAGAAATTTCAAGATTGTTAGAGAGTTGCAGGATAGTCTTAACATAACGTCAGCCATAACATCGTCACAACTTTCGAGCTCAGACAAAATCAAATATCATTTTGCAAAATGAAAGTAGCCTACTTGGACAATATTCTCTGTTTTTTAAGCGTTTTGTAACTCATCGCAGAGAACCTGAAAAACCTACTTTTTGTTGAAAGGCCCTCGTATATTAAAAATTGGTCATTATTTTTCGTAAATTTTGCTTCCCTGATCAGTATAGTTAAAAAAATTCGACCAAGTCGACTTCCAAATGAAGACTTTCGTCACTTCCTTTATGATGACTTTTTTTTATACAAAAGAAGTTTCTTAAGCGGCAATACTGATCCATGGTAAAGTGCAATTATGAAAATAATTAGGAATGTTTAATAAATTCGTTGAAGCAAAAATACAACATGAGGGAATTAGATATTCTCAGAGCTAATTTTTCTGTTGCTAGAAATAACAGCACCCGTATAAAAGATTAAGAAAAACTCCAAGATATAGTTACCTATGACATGGAAAATTTTTGAGTTAGTTTTTAATCCTATGATTACAGCTAATGGCCGGTATTAACGTTTTAAAGGAGGCTTCAAACAAATTTGCAACAAATTTTCAAATTTCGCGTATATTAGCGTTATTGTGCCATGGCTTATAGCAGCAAAGCGGTTGTTATTTATCACATCTCACACAATTTTAGGTCAACAATCCTAAATCGACTGAATCTGTTGTTTATGTTACCATAGGTCATGGGAAGTACTGTTGTAATTCTGTTACGTTTGGAATAAATTCTACGATGGTTTCAAAATTACTCTTGTACTACGTAATATGTATATAAAATTTTGTTATTTTTTAAAAGATGAACGGAAAACAAAAGGTTTTCTAAATGTGGACCAGAAATATTCTTTGGAAACTTGAAAACTGATTTACATGTTTTTAAGTTTAGTTACTTGTTTAATTGAAATTAAAAATAATGAAATACAGTATGCTTCTTAGTTATTCCGGAAGAATAAAACAAGTAAGAGAATTGATGTCATACACTGAGTGTCATTAATCCTGGCGAGTCTTTTTATATATAACTACATAGATAATTATTTTCCATATACTGATAATATACTGGTTTGTGACCTCATGTACATATGCATCAATTGAGAAAAAGATGATTACGTAGATATTGACCAAAAGTTTTTCTTTACATTTTAAAAAATCATACCCCCCTTATTAAAAAACTTTTATTATATATATTTTTTGTAAATCGAGTGAAATTCAGCTCTACTGCCTCCTGTTTAAAAAGTTTCGCCAAGATTGATTAATAAATTACGAGATTATGTGTCACAGATTTCGTGCTATAATTAATCAAAAATTGTTTATTATATGTCGACTCTTCGATATGTTATTTTATTAACACTTTACACCGATTGTAAATGATATTATTTTTGTTGATCTTCTATTTACTAATAATTATGTGGCAAAAGAGCAACTTCGATACTAGGCTTCTTCATTCCTGTTGATAAATGTGTGCTATTGCGTATGAAATCTGCATTAAGGTCTTGCCTTTATGTAGCTAATAACTATAAAAATTTGTAGCACGGTTTTACCGTTGTATTTCCAAAAATTAGTTTGTATTCCTGCAATATCGCAGCGTGCTTTTAGGGTAAATTTTTAATTCAAAACTAGTAATATTGTTATTAATCTGTAACATTGACTCTTTTATTGATTTCATTTTGACAGAACAGTTTAAAATCATCCAGTATATTCGAGACTGATTAATTGATCAGTTTGAAATAGGCCGAATATTTAATTTAGTTCAACTTACAACGCTGACTTACAATGTGGAGATGTGAATGTTGTATGTTAGGGTTTACGAAAGATTAGCGCAATTTTTGCGCAATTAGGAACAGGAAGTTATGCAAATATGGCATTTACTTAATTATTTTTCTTATATTCAAATGGTTAGATTAATCTCTCTTATTAGACAAAGCTTTTACTGAAGGTTATAGTTATTTGTTACAAACTTATGTGTCGGAATGTACTCCGTTAAGTCCTCAAAATTCCAGTGAATTTTCGTTCTCCACTCAGAATAGAATGTCTAAGTTCTGTCATAGTTTTGTCGTTTTTGAAAGTGAAATAATTCAATTCGAAAGTGGAACGGCGGATTTTTTTGCGAGTGCAGTGTCGCTGTATCAATTAGCAACGAACGGCATGAACGTAACCGCTTTTTGTTTAAACACGACCGGGTTCATGTAACAATATGAAAGTGTGCACCGTACTAGTGGTCTGCGTTGCATTATAATTTGCACAAATAAAATTCTGCATTTCTTGTCGATAACCGTTAGCTGGTAATGATATATGTAGTCATGCACGTAACGGGAGGAGACAACATGTTATTGATCTATGTATACACTATTTCTCATAGCGCATCACAACGGTACCGTTCTTGAGTTATAGTAATTAAATCTAGCTTACTTTATTTAGTTATAGGCATTAACATATAGTTTACACGAATTCGTTCCGGTTAAGCTCCGGTTGTGATCCAGTCAAATGTTTTTGAATTATGTCACCTTTTCATGTAGCTTGCATTCACTGTTTTCATAGTCTTGATGTCATACAAAAAAAGACTTGAGAGTACCTAAATTAATTTTTTGAGAAAAATTTAAAGAAGAACGAAAAAAGAACGATTTCCATGTAAATAAATAACTAATGTGGGGTATCATTAACCTTTTAGAAAACGATATATTTAAGTATTAACATAATTTGAAATTTTTTCTTGCAACACTAATTAGGAACTAATAGACCTACATTTTTTTGACACTGTAATAATGGATTTCTGTTGTCAGCGTTAATTGTTGTGTTAGTTTCGAAACAGTCCATGCGACTCTCTCTATAATTTCTGCAACCGAACAATAAATTTAATGAATGATAATTACGAAGAAATTGCTTGTTCGAACGGCAATCACGTTAGGTGATTTATATTTTAAAGTAATGAGGTACGCTTGTAGTTTCTAATTTCATCGGTTTGGCATAAAGGGATTCTTTCACGCAGAAATCAATGCAATGTTATGCATTTTTTGTCGGCGAATTGTGGCTTTCGTTATGAATAAAACTTTCTGAAAAAAACATATGTGATTTAAGTAGTGATTGCCCGCCGCCCGTTGCAGGTGCAGAGACCGACAGAGACCGCATGCAAGGGATAGCGTTATGCCGACTCTACTTTTACTCCGTTTTTCAGCACAATTTTGTCAACGAATTACGGAAGTTGTAATTAATCAATACAATTTAAATTTAACCAACATATCAAGGACATGTAAGACAAAGGCTGTGGACCACTATTTTCTTAAAACGTGCATAGTTCACTTCACTACAGCGTTGTACAGTAGAGCCAATTAATTGAAGGTTTGGATTTTTTTTTTTGAAAACCCTACTTGCATTTAATACTCCTATGCATCAAGGTACCTCGATCATCACTACTTAAATCACATATATTTTTTTCAGAAAGTTTTATTCATAACGAAAGCCACAATTCGCCGACAAAAAATGCATTGATTTCTGCTTGAAAGAATCCCCTTAATGAAAACTAAAAAATTATAAGCAATAAAAATAATAACTCCTATTAATAACTACAGAAACTTAGGATTGCTTAATATTAGTACCATTGTTGTAGGTGAAAATGGCATATTATTTGATAAAATTATATAATAATTGGATAAGGCTACCCAGCCAAAAGTAGACAAAGGCAATCATTTTTCGAAATATTAGATTCGTCCTTTTAGCGTACCTAAGTGGTTATTGTTACTGCCAATATTTCAGATAGCAGGGGATATCAAGTGCATATCATTTGAAACAAATTTGACTCTAAATCACGTGGTAACGAGGAAAAGGAGGAGGATAAGATTGAGGAGCAAATAAGTAGTCTTGTTTGTGTTTTTCATTAATTTATTCAATTAAAGATTTCTTAAAACAAAATCAAAATACCAGTGTACCATCATTATTTGATCAATGACAATGATTTTTTTTTTCATATTTTAACTGATTTTCCTAGATTCAATACAAAACTGATATTTAAATGAATAGCAAAGATCATACGATTGATATACTTTGTTGTTCTGTTTTACTTCTATTGAATAAAAAAAAATAAAGGCAAAATTTGACGAACATCATCGTTAAAGCACTTTTATTTATTTCTTCAGTTACTATCTGCAATGTTACGGTTGATGCAGTTGAGTTTAAGAATATTCATATTCAGGTAATGCATGTAAGTTAAGCATAAAACCGGCCCATAAATGTAAATAACGAAATAGCGAAACGTAAAAGTTTATCTAGAACACGGTTTTCTCCGCGCCGTGTTTCTAATATAAATTTAATGAAAAGTTGGCCCGAAGTCGCGCTAAAACACCGCGAATTTCTTCGCCTGACCTCGAATTCTTCGGATTAATTCCTTCTAGTCGAATTCATTAATGCCATATGGAGAGAATCAACAGATGCTCGGATACTGCACATGGCGTAAGAATTTACCGTTTCAGCAGGAAGGCTGACAACCGCAGCCCAAAGGATACTTAATTTATTATTATATTACAAACACAAAAATGCTTTTTCTTGCTTCTTTCACACGATGGAATTCAAAGTAACGTATGTGTTTGTATTACAGATAATTGGCGCAATTTGCGGTTATTTCATTCTGCGGTATATAATAAAATTTCATTTTACACTGTTGAATGATTCACAGCACATTCTGTAAACGATAATAGTGGTTTCGCATCAATAGTCTTGAAGTAAAAAATACGCTTAGTACCGTAAGTTGGTATTTCCTTGTCTTATGAAAATAAGTTCTTAAGTTTAACTTTATTCTTTACCACGTCCGTTAGGGAAATGCATAGATAGACACAAAGGATATAAGTATTATTTACAAAATGAGCGAAGAAAACAAGATTAATAAATTGGAACAATGTGAAATAAAATCATGTTTTATTAGCATCATTTTATCAAGAAGTTACCTGTACGTAATATTTATTACATTTTTTTTAAAGTTTCAGAGAATTTCTAATATTTCGAATAGTTTATGCAAATAATGAGACAGAGAAGTTAAAAATAACGATCTGCGTTCAAATTATACAGGGTGTTTGCAAAATAAGTGCAAAAATTTTAACCACATTATCGTGAGAGCACATCTGTAGAATACGGAAAAATTAAAAAAAAAATTCATAACGGGGGAAAATTATTTTATCCGCCCCTTATTCGACGGTCATGAAACAACAAAAAACTTATGGAACCTGCTTCGCTGATCGTAGGCAATAAACATCGCAGGCGTGATTAATATGCAAAGGCGCACTCACTCACCGAATAATATCTGTGTGGAAGAACACATTCAAACGTTTACTACAGTAATTTAGGAATGTTTATAACAACTGTTCAAAGTGGCATCCATAATTAGCGACACACACACGAAACGTTCGAAACGTTCCATAATCCCGTAAATGCGGGGACATTAGCTGTAAATATTCTTGCATTGATTTGGAAATGTGTTTCCATAAATCCGCCGTGCTTCTTCAGCCGTAGATGAGGAGCATCTGTTCTCTCGCCGTTCGTGAATTGCGGCATTTTTATAAGTAATAAAGCACAAAAAAAGTAATCGTATTTAGCTTTAACTCGTTCAACCACTTTTCACAAACTAAACTTTTGATCCCAGAGGATAGGGAGCAACAAATTGTGTGTCATAATAATAAAAAAATGAAGCAAATTCCTTGGCTACAATACGACTTACTGCGATGTAAAAAAAATGCTCTTATTGGCCGCCCGACTTCGGCAAAGGTTACTGGGTCACTGCTCGATTGCAGTTCTGTTTCTTGTTCCAACAGATGCTTTCTGCGGTTGCAATAAAATTTCCTTTTCTTGACCTACCTCAAAGACATAGACGTGCGATTTTCTCGAAATGTGTAGAACTTCAATCGAGTTCAATCGTTGCCATTTATGGTAATGTATTACAGGTTTAAATATTTACATACAGTAAAAGAAAACCCTGTATAAATTATGTCTACGTTTTTGGATATACAATGTGTAGTCGAATAAGTTTCACTTAACTATTAATATATAATTAAGGAAGCGAAGTTATGATATATGTATAAGGCAAAGGACAATAACAACTACTTTTTACAAGAAACATTTGAGAAGCATTGGATGTGTTATAAACGCCCCATCTGAGCGAATTTTACTATTATGTGCAATAAATGAAAAAGCAGTAAACCCGTAATAAACATGGATGCAGGTCATTTATGACTTTCGTACGAATTAATACGGAAATTAGCTGTTAGTGATACGTAAGCAATAGAATAATAATAATGAAACATTTACATTCCAATTTTTTATTAGTATTTTAGTAATAGAAATGCAGATTTTTCACAAAATAATTCTTACATAATAGTATTAATTTATTTCCTTAATTAATTAATATAAGGAATTAACTTGAAACAGTAATTATAAAACATACCTAACAGTAAGTAAAAAGTTAAATAATAATTAATTCAATAGAGGTCACATTCTAAAAGAATACTTTTTCTATTAATAAATAGAAAAAGGCACGACGATACTCATAATCACTTAATTTACGATTTTATTGCTTTATTATGTTCAGACTACAAAAACAAAATTCCGAAAGATCGTGCAGATTAATATGTATTAATTCAAATAAATAAATGAATGCAATAATTGTCTTTAATGTATTTTCTTGTAAAAGTCACTAAAGTGTTTTAAAGCAAATTGACTAATAATTCATTTATTTTTTCAATCATTTAACAAATCAATTCACATAATATGTTATTTCGTTATTTGTTTACAAAGTATCATAATGTAAAAATTGTCGACTGTTTAATGAAACAGATCGTCGAAGATTTGTTTTATTTAAATTAGTACTTTTTATCAGCGGCAATTATAAACTATATTAACAATATGTAAAAATTGGCTTATAATTAATTTGCATACTTTTGCATATTAATTAAATCAAACTTTTGATGATTTTTTTATTATTATTAAACTAATAATTAAAGAGAATTAAGAACAAAAGCGTTTTGAATTAGCATTCATTTACTTGAAATAAATTACTTTAAATTAATATACATAAAGAGCAAAAATTAAGGTTCTCTGTTTTTAAGAAAGAAAAAATAAAAAATATTGAGCAACTATCTTATTCATCTGCCGTTATGTTTATTTGTTGAATAAAACTGTATTGTTACATATACCTAGTACCATAAAATGACGACCAGTTATTTTCTTTTGTTTGTTACTTCCTAATGAAACAAATTAACTAAATTAAACCCATTACCTAAAATTGCACTTATAGTTTTTTCAAATTCCAATAAGAAAATTTCCTACAAGACTATTCTCTATTTTTCTTTTGTAGTAGGTACATTCCTACATATATCGTGATGGATAGATATAGAATACGATGATGGTATTTGTTGTCCAATTTGGTTGATCAAATTCGAAAATCTAAAAAGAAATGCATTTAAAAAAACACATTGTGTTATTCGTTTGCTGCCACGTTGGACACCAAAATTGTCATATAGTGATTTGCCCCTTTAGTTGGTATTGCTAAATTTTGTTGATTATTTCAAAATTGTTGCTTTTAGAAATTTTTATTCTTTTTTTATTCTCAGGGTATAGTGGTGTTCGTCGTAATTCACATAATACAATTTTCTCTAGTCTTTTTTTATTTAATTTATTTTGTTTAGGTTAAATGAGTACCAGAAAACAGACAAACGTCAAAGTGACACCTTGTGTTTGCATAACTGAATTGTCTCTCTCACCTTTAAGTAATCGTTCTATCAATAAGTTAAAGTCACGCGTTCGCACAGTAGTGACCTTGCCTTCCTTTTTATATTTAATTTGTGTTTATTTAATGGTGAGTGTTTGATTCATTTTTAAAATAATCAGGATCTAGCGCGTTTGAACAACAACCATCCCCAAATATTAGTTTTTTTTTTTTTAGATAAATTTATTAAAATCAATTTGTAATAAGTAAAGAAATAACTCAAGATTCCGTTTGTTCAATTTACGTTTTAAGAAGCGTTTAAAGTCGAACTAAAAAGCGTCGCAAACGAGCGAAAAGCAAATTAATTTGCAAATTGATTTCGCGTGCGGCTTCCTGCTTTATACGACCGTACCCATTTAAAATGACGGTGTAACCCCATCCAATTTGCTGAAGGTTAGCCTTGTTTACTTGAACAAGCATTCCCAAAAATTTTCTAAATTTTAGTATTCCTGCCTACCAAAATTGAATGAAAGTACAGTCGCACCTCTATAACTCGAATCTCTACAACTTGAAATTTACTGCGTTCACATTGTGTATAACTGAAATCTCTTTCTTAAAGAAAGAGTTAAACTCGAAATTTCTATAACTCGAAGTAATTTTCTGGTCTCTTGAGACTCGAATTATGCAGGTTCGACTGTAATTTGAAAGTACTTGTTATACAATATTTTAACTGCATCTATTAGGTAAAATCAAATCTTCCTTCGCCTAACCTAATTTTCTAACTTGGTATATCCTCAAAATTAACTTGCATTGTCCTGATTTTCGAACAAATTGCGAAATTAAATTAAATTTTCTTATAACTGAAAATCTCTGTTGCGTTTTTGTTAACTATTAATGCCATTTTATCATCTAACATCCCCTAATTATCCTGATAACTAAAAATCTACCGCAAATTATCTTAATCGATGATTTTGAACTCTTCTCTAATTATTTCTTGATTGTTTATGTCCGTCCAATAGCGCAACGACCCTTTTAACCGAACACTTATTTCACTTCCTTCTGACTCCGTTCTGACTTTACTGGTTGGTGGTACCCTGTTATGACTGAATGACAGGTTTTTGCTTCCTTCAGAAGCACCTCGTCAACCGAAACTCCAGGCATCAGTTGTGTGTAGTTATTTGAATCACCTCTACTGGCTTCAGTACAAGTTGCTCGTTTGCATTCTGCATATTTGCTTTTCTGAAAACTTTTTTTCCTTTTCAGGTGGATATCACAGCAATTTGTCAGACTTTCATTAAAAGATCACAGTGATCCACACATAATACAGAGTGTACATTAATGATTGAAAGGCGTTTGTATTTGGCGCGTTGTCGAATTAGTAATTTTCGTCTTGCAAGATTGGTATTTATATTGAATATGATGACTTGATGTTGGATTTCGTCAGAGCGTGCGTGTGGTGTATTGTTTACATTTTGATTTCCTTAAGTTATTATTATTGAGTTAGTATTAAATTATTTCCACTTTTGCTGTCAGACATTTTTCATTGGTAAGTACAGCCGTTTAACAGGAAATAAAAGAAGCAATTTTAAATCCTTTCGTTGAAGAACTTCATGACGATAAATTACAACGTGATTACTTTCAACAGGATGGAGGTACAGCCCATACTGCACTAACAACGTTGAATCATTTGCAACAGTTCTTTGGAGATAGGTTTGGATTCAAATGGGGGACATTTTGAACAGATGATATAATTTTATTTTATATCTGCTTTACTTTTTATATTCTCCATATCGATTTATGTAATTAACAAACGTAAAATAATTTCTAATCACAATTCATAACAATTGTTTTAATAATATATAATTTTATGTGCCGCCCGTGGTAAAACAGAATAGTATGCAGTACCAACTTTTACAAATAATCAAATGAGCGGGAAATTCAAACACCTTTCAATCATTAATGTACACTCTGTATAACTATAGTCTGTTTTTTAATTCGGAGGAGTGAATTGGAAATTTTCTTCACACAAAACGAAACTTCCATCAGCTGATGAAACAATATGACTGATATGCTGCGAATTGCGATCGGCTGTGATTTTGCTAATGTAATTGTTACCGGCCAAATACCAATGACAAGCTCGTTTTGAGCGCCAGAAAATTTCAAAGTACTCTTCCGAATTAAAAAACAGACTATGCGCTAAGACACAACTTGTTAATCTTAGGGCTCAAGCGATACATAATATGGTCCTGTCATTTCAGAGAACAATACAGGGCCTTTAAAAACATTCTGATACCGTTTCATTTCAAGATAACTTTTTTGGATCTAGTCTTGCAATTTTTTAATGTTGGCGTTCCTCAATTACTTTCAGATATCGTTTCATCTTTTTCTTCAGAACTTTTCGCTTGAGATTATTTTAGCCAATATTTGCAAAGTATTGAACAATAATAGACAGAACCCTGGCTAGATGATTTCATATTCAACAAACTTACAGTTTTTCATTAGTTTTTGTATGTTACGTAAGTCTGTGGGTAAAATGAAATTCTAGAGAAGCAATTTGTAATCTAACTCTGACAAGATTACGTGTAAATTGATATAGGGCTTTTATGAATACCATCGTACACAAATTTGAACTTTGAAATTTGCGTACACGATTGGAAAGTCATACGAGAGACGACTTGACATTTGTGCGAAAGTTCGTCGAATATTAAGGATTAATCAACACGGATATTCGTAATTCGAAAGTACGTAATTAAACGTGACTTCACAATCATGGGTAAAGGCAAATTCTCGTCATCTTTATTCTTAATATTATAACGATTATTAGCAATGGTGTAATGACAGCAAAAAAATAATAACCATCCGATGGATTACTTTAAACGTAAGTAACTACGCAAACGTGTGCTACGTTTCCATTTTATTACACGCTGATATGAAGTTAATGATAGCATGAGCAAAGAACTTCAATCTTTTCATTTAATGTATTTCATGATTTACTTCCTTGAAAATACTATGTTTTCAGTAAAAATTTAATGTACTTGGAAGTTATTTTATTAGTCTGTAAAAGAAGAAAACTAAAGTATTAATCGTTTGTGTTATGAATGTAACAGTTTCGAGAACGACCGGTGTGCTATTTCTCAGAGATTTCTCGTTACGTCGGGCAGACAATAAGAGATTCTCTCGATTATGTTGCAGAAAATCGGCCTCGTTTAGAAACGTTCACCTCTACGGATTACTTAATTGAATTCTTCGAAAAACTGAAATTAGTTGTGACATTCTATTAACCTGCCATAAAGATGAAGCATTTATGTTTATATTAATCGTTAAGCAGAAGATAAAAACTACACAGTTAAATTAAGTAATACTCCTATTAAATTGTAACTGCAGCAATTACTAGTTATATGCGATTCATCATCGGTTTTCTGACAGATTTTACATCTAGGTATTACCTGACTAGTTTTAATTATTAATAAAGAACCACTTGTTTAAGTACAAGAAAAATGCAATTAACTATAAATAGTTTCGAAAGCATCCAAGTGTATTCACTCACCTTTTCGCGATTTCGCAAAATTTAATTGCGCTAAACAGACAAAAACATAATAATCAACAGAATCAATTAAATCAATTAATATTTATATGTACAAATGATATTTCATGAAACTGTTTTACTCTACAACAAATAAATTAAATGCCAGATTTCATGTAAATACTGAAATAATAATTTAGAAAATACATGTACAGGCTGTATGTGTATATTCCTGTTCGAGTTTGCTTCTTTTACTGCGGTAGTTTCCTTTCTGTTTGCCATCATCTCTATTTAAAGCATATCTTTCTTGTTTTCTCTCTCTATATTTTGTTCCCGATCCTCCTCGTCACGATTTTTAACATCTTTCACCATCTTGTCTTTAGTTTTCCGTTTGGTCTGTTTTATAAAGCTTTAAACTTTGTTACCTTGCTTATTGATCCAGTTCTATCTTTTTCACTTATGTGCTTCTCTATGTACATGAAAGCAAAGCTATAGTTATATTATTTTCGACATCGTTTTGGGCTCTATGCACATGAGAAAGTAATTGCTTTCTTAATGTTTATAAAGACTTTGAAAATGTGTATGTTTTAAAAAATATTTGTATTTGAAAATCTAATATTAGGGTAAACTATCTATCGTAGAAGATATTTCCCAGTTGACATAATTGCAGCTTAACAAAATTGGTATCTGAACAAATTATTAAATTACCCCCAAATACTATATACACCTTCTTGCATATCAAAATTGGTCAACATTCGGCGAGTTACGCCACTAGGGGGCATTGTCCTCGGAGTGCGCTTTTTGCGTGAGTTTCGGCGTATTTCGTGCCTTCTGATCCGCTTTCACCCGCAGACCGGACACACCTGTAGATTTGAAGACTCATTTGCTGAGCCGAGATTACGCGACAGCTCTTTCTTTCCATTTCTAATTCCATTGCCAAATATTATATCTATCAATCAAAATCTGTAGGTACAGTGAACATACAATTGAAATATGTAATTAAGGAAAGTTGAGGTCATCGAACTGGAACCGACCAGGTCGAAGTGTACCACCTATCCAGTTAAACGTTAAGAAAATAATTGGTTAAACAGTTTTCTTGAATTTAATTAATTGTATGTAGTATTCCAGTAAATGCATTGAGTAAAGATTTTAATTACAAATTGACTGGGTCTGAATACTTGCATCGGACAAAGTAACGGTGAAGATCAACAGAGCCTGATCATATTAATTCAAATCCGTAATGTAGTATTTTCATCTTCAATAAACAAGTCAATCTTTCTATAATCAAACCGCAATTATCTAACGTTTGGAGAAAATTAAGTACGACTAAAATACAGTAAAAGTTTTTTGAACATTAATGAGTATCGTAAAGAGAGTAATAATTAAGGAAGGGAACGCAAATAGAAAAAGAATTAAAATACCGAAACTGTTTAAAAAAAATCGGTCAAAGGAAAGGGGTCTCTAATCTTTGTCCCTAGCTGATTTACTATTCTTTCACCCAAAGTTGCTTCTGTTTGTTCACAGTTTTTCCGATGTAAATAAACTCAAGAGCATAACTATAGCCCCGCTCCCAATTTTTTATTTTTTTGTTCCTAAAACAACAATAATTTAATTTTACTTAGACGAACCATAAAAGAAGTTAAAATAGTAATAAAAAACTAATTGAGAATTCGAACAAACAATTTATGTAATTTATTTTAAGAAAATGTTAAAACTGAACAGTGCATAACTATAGCGCCGGTTGAAATAAATTAATGAAATCCAAGGTGGCTGTGCCCCTTATTATAAAACAAAAGAAACAAGTAATTTTATCATTAAACGTCATTACTTTCTGACAATTAAACTGAAAATGCCTCGAGGAAGTTATCTTTCTGAGTTGGAGAAAGGTAAAATCTTGGCTTTTTGTGATGAAGGTTTGAGTCGACGTGAAATTGCTCGAAGAATTAACCGATCGCGTAAAGTTGTATCAAATTATTTGAGAAATCCTGTTCAGTATGGGACAAACAAAAAAGGCGGACCAAAAAAGAAGATTTCACCGAGAACTGAAAGAAGAATTATTGCTGCAGCAAGCAATAGCTTGAAAAGTTGTAAAAGAATAGCTTCAGAATGTGGAGCAAATGTTTCCCGGTGGACAATTCGAAGAATTTTGAACAAAAGTGAACATATCGTGCGTCAAAAGTTGAAAACAGCTCCGCGTCTTCTGCCTCGCCATAAAATTGCCATGTTGCAATTTGCTCGGGAGAATATGAACCGCAATTGGGAGAATGTAAGATATTTATTTTTATTCAACTGTACCTCATTTTCAAAAATTCTTTTTAGATAATTTTTTCTGACGAAAAAAAGTTTAAATTAGATGGTCCAGACGGATTCAATCGTTACTGGCGGGATTTAAGAAAAGAGCCTCAGTATTTTTCAAAGAGAAATTTTGGGGGTGGTACATTAATGGTTTGGGGTGCCTTTACCAAAACTGGGGTTTTAATATTTGCTTACCCATCAACACGAATGAATAGCAGAGAATATCTCGACGTTCTTGAAGCACATTTAATTCCATTTTTAAATAACAACGATCATCAACACTGGGTCTACCAACAAGACAATGCACGAATACATGTTAGTAGGGAATCGATGGCTTGGTTCGAAAGAAGAAATATCCAATTATTGGATTGGCCTTCCTGTTCCCCAGACATTAACCCAATAGAAAACTTTTGGGGAATTTTGGTTAGCCGAGTTTATCGTGATAATAAACAGTATGCCACAATTAATGAACTCAAAATTGCATTAGAAGAAGTTTGAGTTAATTTAGAGCCACAAATATTGACTAACTTGGTTGAAAGCATGCCTTCAAGGATTTTCGAGTTAATCACAAAAACGGAGGACAAACCCATTATTAAAGAGTTAATTTTTGTTTGAAATGTACCTAGGGGCTATAGTTATGCACTGTTCAGTTTTAACATTTTTTTTAAATAAATTACATAAATTGTTTGTTCGAATTCTCAGTTAGTTTTTTATTACTATTTTAACTTCTTTTATGGTTCGTCTAAGTAAAATTAAATTATTGTTGTTTTAGGAACAAAAAATAAAAAATTGGGAGCGGGGCTATAGTTATGCTCTTGAGTTTATTAAAATCATTAACATAATCATATCTTTCCCAGATCTTCATTCCTCTTTTGATGGGTTTTAAGTTAAATATTGTTTTAGCCTTGTTTTAAGCTTTGAATTTTGTCAAGCCTTCATCGCTCGACTGAAAAGTACATACTATCCAAACGACCAGCCATAAAAGTTTTTTTTTCAAAAATATATGCGTACATGTATACAGGGTTAGTATAAGGTCCCGGAATGGTCGAATAACTTTGTTACTTGAGAAGTATTTCTTTTTAAACTTGGTACGGATATATAGTTAAAAATTACGAATTTATTGTGACAATTTTTACTTTTCTATCGCTTCCGGTTTGACAGGAAATGCTTTCTACTTTCGTATTGCCTTGTATTAATTTTTCGTATTGCCTTTGTATCAATAAAAATAAACATGTTGATATTTCTGAAGATAGACTTTTATTCTGCATTCGAAAATGTAAAAATATACATAGTGTCTCATTTAAAAAAAGAAAGTAGGAAACATTTCCTGTCAAACCAGAAGCGAAAAAAAAGTAAAAATTGTCACAATAAATTCGTAATTTTTAACTATATATCCGTACCAAATTTGAAAAAAAAATACTTCTCAAGTAACAAAGTTATTCGACCGTTTCGGGACTTTGTACTAACCCTGTATATTAATTACTTTTTCTATAAAATACGACTTGCTGGCATCTGAAGGTTTTAGATGATTCTTCAAATACAACTTCGAAAGAAGTAAATAATAAAAATCGACCTCTTGAAACGTCTGCGTATTGGGAGTCTGCTATCACAAGCAAGGACCGAACATGATCATGATTTCAGAAAGCTCAGTGAATTCAATTTTGACTTTTGGCTTTTCTTTTTTCATAATAGGATACGCGCATTGGTACATTGTCAAATCAAATCAAATCAAACAATTCAAATTTATTGACCAAATTGGTGAAAATAACAAAATGTTAGAATAACAATTTGTGTTCGTCAAAGTATGTAATACAAGTATCTGCTTTTTAGGCACAAAATTTGACAGTTTATATTTTTTTGGCAGATTTTTGCAAATAATCCTCTACCGAATAAAAGCAATTATTAAGAAGATACTTTTTAAATTTTTGCTTGAATCTAGATATTGGTAGGTCTCTCCATATAACTGGTAAGTTGTTATATACATAGTTTTAAACATAGTGTCATAGATTCGGTAGAGTACAGTCTTAAATAAGGTACTGTAGATTCTTAGACGTGCGTAGATCATAACTTTGTGTTTCCCGCCTACAATTAAACTGATTGATGTTACGGTGAACATGCACTAATTGTTTGTAAATATATACACTAGGTAACATCATAATATTATGTAACAAAAATAAAGGTTTGCAATGGGCATCCATCGGTGAGTCCGATAATAAACGAACAGCCTTCTTTTGCATGATAAACACTTTGTTCAGATGTAAAGAGGAACCCCAGATTTCTATGGCGTAAGTTGCTTTTGAATAGAAAATGGCAAAGTAAGTCATTCTCGCAGCTTGTATATTGATAATACTTTTCACTTTACGGATAGCAAATAAAGAGGACGATAGAGAACGACAGAGATCTTCTATGTGTTGTTGCCAAGTAAGTGTTGAATCCAGAATAATATCCAAAAATTTCGAAGTGTTTAGAGTAATTAGGTCCCTATCAGCACTGAAAATATTTGTTACTGTTTTTTCAATGTTTAAGTTGAGTTTATTACTGAGAAACCAGTTATTCGCCTGTGTTTTTATTACTTTATTACTTGCAGACTGGAGTTATCCTCTGTGTCGTGAGTTGCCAAAACTGTATCATCGGCATACAGTGTAACGTGACAATCGACAACTGCAGGCAGGTCATTAATAAATATTGAAAATAGTATGGGACCTAGAACAGATCCTTGCGGTATGTTTGTTTTGATGGTATTTCATTGTAGTAAACATATTGTTTTCTGCTGGAGAGGTAAGATTTTAGCAATTCGTACGGTTTTCCTTTGAATCCATAATATTCAAGTTTGCATAGCAATATGTCGTGAGGTACGCAGTCAAATGCCTTAGTCAGATCACAGAAAACCACTGCTATCTTCCTTTTTGATTCCATATTACTCATTATAATGTTGGTCAGTGAACGTGTGTCATCTACTGTAGTTAATTCAGAACGAAAACCGTATTGATGCTTCGAGTAAAGTTCTTTATGTTCAAGAAATTTGTTAATTCTGATATACAGTAGCTTTTTAAATTTTTTTGCATATACCGGGAGTATTGCGATTGGTCTGAAATTATCGCAAACTGAAGGGGATCCTTTTTTTAACAGAGGAATTATACTTTTAAGGAGTCTGGAAATATTCCGGTACTGAATGATGTATTTATGATATCCGATAACGGTGCCGCAGTAAGTTCAGAAACATCTCTTACTGTTTTGGCGTTAATATCATAGCAGTCAAAAGTCTGTTTATTTTTTAATGAATTTATTATATCGACGACTTCTTGTTCGGTAACTGGTGAAAGGAAAATGGTTGCTCCTGTTGTGAATACTTCTTGAAGATAAGTTTCATAAGTATTTTCTGGACGTTTTAGTTGTGAGTATAAAGTGATAGCAATATTTGTAAAATAAGTAATGAAATCTTCAGCCGATGGAGACTTTTCTGTGTTTGTCCTAGCTTTTCTCACAGCAGAATTCACAATCTTCCATGTTGCTTTTGCTAAATTATCAGACTCTGACAGAGTACGAATATTTGCCATTTTTTTTTCTCCTCTTCAGCCGTTTTAATAAAAAAATGTATATACCGCAAGTAAATATCTTTTAGTTCATCGTCACCAGTGTTCCTGTAGGCCTCGTATATTAAACTCAGTGTTTCATGTGCAGGAAACTGTCCATTTTCATGTTGGGATCATCGCATAAGCGGATAGGAGACCAGTCTTGTTGCCTAAGTCGATCCTGAAAAGCAAGTTTACGATTTGGTGTAAATATTCGGTTAACTTTCCATGCTTGTGGCAGAGTGCAATTTGATGTAATTTCCAGTAATTGTCCGTCGTGATCGGATATGTCAGATAAGTATTAGTAAACTTCTTGGAAATATTTTCAAAAAGACATGTATTTCACTATATGAACGATTTTTGATTTAATCTTTGTTTGGAATTTGCCAGTACTGTAGTGCATCAATGTTTTCAAACACTTTGTCGGACATAATAGGATTTAGAACTTCGGAACACAGTGTTTTGTGCATCATTTATTTCAGAATCAGAGTACAGTGTTGTCTGTATCATATCCTATTTCAGAATCAGAAGATTTTCCTGCAGAAGGGCTGTACTCTGGACCACTGTCCTCGAATGGATCCTTATCTTGAGATTCATCCAATAAATGATTGCCTTCGTTTAGATTTCTCTGAATAAAATAATCTTTACTTGATCATTTCTGCCAGAGAGGGATTTATATATCCCATGAAAGAAATCTATATGTGACCTATAATAACATTGTATCACAAAATCTTTTAACCGGACGCTAAATAGCGCACAAACTCGTAACGTTTCGCCGTCGTTCGACAGCTGTCGAAACGTTAAGTGTTTGTGCGCTATTTAGTGTCCGGTTAAAAGATTTTGTGATACAATTTTCATCGGACAAGAACCAACTTTAAACATAATAACATTATTATAAAAAAAAAAAAGTTTCAACAATTGCAACAAAAATTAAAAGCTATAACTTTTCTTTTTATTCACTTTATTTTTATTTTTTCGTTTCTGTGCGCGCATTCAGTTATAGTGGTTATATTTTGTACGCGTTTTAAAAAGGAATTCTTACCTCCAGAATATTTTGTATTTCTCATGGGACATACAAACATAACAAAAATTGAAAGGTGATTAAAAAAAAAGAAAATCGTAGAAGAATGGACGCGATCATTCTAAAATAATTAACAACACTGAATAGAAGATGTTACAAATAGAATTTATAATAAGTGAAGCTCAAGCCATGCGTAGAATAACATAAGGAGCATCTGAGACAAGTACAAGAGATGATCTGATGAATTTTAATGGGAGAGGAAACCCCGTACATACGAATTTAGCAACTATCCAGTGTGAATAAGGCAAGAGATGATTGACAACTTCAGAAGCTAGCAGGAAATACGATAAATATGCTATATCTGCAATTCCCGAGAGTCACCATACCGGTTATGATGTGCGCATGTGATAGCAGGATCTCAATAAAATTCCAGATGCAGCTTCTAAAAAAACAGTTAACAATTGATAACATATTAAATTAAATTAAAAAACAAAGTTAATAGAAAACAAATATTGCTTACTACAGAGATGGAAGCGGAAGAAAAGCAATATAATATAATAAGGATCTAAGAAGATAAATATTTAGGAAAAAAAAGAAGACAAAAATCATGGTAATTTAAGGAAATAAAGAGATATGGTGCACAGAGGTATAACCCTAACACTAACTACATATATTCTATCGAATATATCTCACAATAATTATTCTAATAAATATAAAGCAAGGAAACTAAAAATTTCATATATTCTCCTTAGCAAAAAAAGTGTATTTGTTTCTCGATTTTCTACCAAATCTTACGCTTCATTATTTTATCTACCAATTAAACCGTTCTATATCTAGTACGTAATAATAATTGTTAAACTGTCTACATATTTATAACTATGTTTTCGCAGACTGCCAATATATGGGTTAATTGCAATTAAGAGAAACTCTCCCATTAAATATTTCGATTATTAGCTGGGCGTTAAACGAGTTTCTGTTCACAAAGACAAATGCTAGAAATTTTGCGCTTTCCCTGTTTTTAATTTATTTCGAATGGTGATTGCACACATTAATCATAGCGATTGAAAAAAAAAGGCGTACGCTTTCAGCGAACCAAATGATCCAAGAACTCAAATAAAACTGACACAGATACCTTTCGCCTAAACAAGTACCTATGTACAACGTAAAACTCAACCGAATAATTATAGGTTGTTGATATTATACATTTCTTCGTTAAGTATGCAGGCCTTTCCACTCTTCATTTGATGCGACCTGTATATACATACATTTAGACAAATTTTTCTGAGTCGCGAGTTTACAGGATTATTGTTATTTTAACATTCCAAATGACCAAATTAGATGATATGCGTTCTTTAATTTTGCCGAGAATTGATTCTACTTCTGTTCTTTTTTTTGGTGGGATCATTTCTTATTTTGTTGAGCTTCGTAATTTCTTCCTTGAAAAATTTTAAAGCATAAAGGAGCTTTTACAGCACATATTAAATACATAAGTTTTATAATTTTTGTTTCCCGTTGTTGATACGTAAATAATATTGCACTTAATTAGCGGGTTATTGTTAATCATAAGCACAGTAATTTATTTATGCAAGGTTACTCAAATTATTATAAGGTTAGTACGAGTATAGAGTTTGTTATGATTCAGTGTCAATTTGAGAGTATAAATAGTAAATTAAGCTGTTTGTAAACTGATAGATTAACTTAAGTAGTTATTTCAAAAATTCGGCGATAAAATTCTGTTTTTCACAATTCGCCGAAGATTAGGAGAATTTACGGCGGAATGTTACAACGGTATTTCCTGGGATTATAAACTGTGCTTGCGATACTATCTGTCCGCGTGTAAGTACGTTATATATTTATAGCGAATAGATTCCAATCAGCTATGGATACCGTTCAACGACGGAAAGTCTGTATAGAAAAAAATAAGCAGACTTAATAGACGAAGTTTGAATTTAAAACCTGTTGTTGGCGTTCACTTAGGCAAAAGTTCACTTGATTGCGTGTTTTGCTTCACTCTCAAATGCCACACGATGATATAAAACTTTCACGTGTTCACATTAATGTAGCATCTGATTTTCTGAAATTAAGCCAACGCTCCCTTCTAACTAGTTAATTTCGTGTCGTAAATAATAATTTTTACTCAGTGGATGTAATTGGCGTTTCAAATTAAGTGTGAAATAAAATCAATCAGTTCAGTTTAAAAAAATGGCCTTATTTTGCTTTCTCAAAAATTTTCTGAGTTTATATTGGAAGAAACTGTATTTTTAATCAGTTTTGTACTATCAAGTTAAAGCAAGACAAATACATTTCATTGTTTTATATTTTCTAACGGTATCGAATTAAGGAACGATCTAGGACAAAAAAATATTAATAGTTTTCCAACGGTACGTAATTTAGTTAAATTGACTTCATAATGAGAATAATTAACTTTGAAGTAAGAATAAATAAAATTGTTATGGGTGAGACGTTATTTAGAAGGAGCTGGAAACATTAAGGCCGAGTTTTACAAACATAGAATAAGGACAGAGTAACTATTTGTTGAATATCTCTTAACTTACGTCACCGTTATTCCAAGAATACTGTTATCTCAGTTTATCCGACGATTGTAAAAAATAGGACCTAAGAATTGAGAAAAAGTCCAATTGACAATGTCTACTTATTTGATTTCTGAAAAAAGCTAATTTCTTATTTTGGATATTATAGCTTGTAATTTTTTTTTTGAAATGCAAGAATTCAATTTTTAGTAGCTTTTTTATTAACATATATTAGTTAGCTGTAAGTTTGCAATAATTTTTTAAATTAAAAAATTAATATAACCATCTCAGCAAAAATAATCCACCAAAGTACCGTAACTCATTTTGGCATATAATAAATAACAATAATAATACCCCAGAAGCGCTTATTAAACAAAATAACGTAGCAGTCACGAGAAAAGCTATAATTAAGTTTCCGGATGAGGACTTTTCAAACCCAAACAGAACGCACCTTCGTGTAATACACATAACAGGCGAAACGGTCAGGTCCAGGTGCTTTTATCACGAATTAATTAAGCGGGAACGGTAACAAAGAAGCGGCTATTTTGCACATATATTCTCATGTAATGAGACTGAATACAGTTTTTAATCAAGAGGCAGGTCGCACATTCACCATCTGTTTGCTTCTGGAACTGGGTCCGGTGAAGTCTTTGTGCGCGCCGCGCTCCGAAAATTGTGCTAAATTTCACCGAAATTGTCTGCAATTTTCGAGGAAAAAAATTGATTTACTTTCACACTCTGGTTCTGTTGAAAGTTGAATATTTCGGAATTTGTGCTCGATTTTACTGTACTGCGATTTTAACCCGGAAAAAGTTTACATTTATTTTAATTTATTATTTTTGTTCTAAAATCAAACATTATATGGAAAAGCAAACAGGAAATACAATATTCCATTAACTTTATTTTGAACTTTTTAGTTTTATTAACATCGGTTATGTCGAGTCAGAAGCCGTGCAGCCGACTACACTTTTCCGCACTTGAATATTATCTTATCTTATAATTATATTATACTACTAATTCGTCAAAAATGAACATATTGGGCATATATATTAATATTTTTAATATATGTTTTTAATACAATAACTAATATCTATCTAATATAGCTTTTTTAAAACTCTACATTACTCTCAAGTCTTAAAATTTCTTAAATTAATGTAAGAGTAGACTGGTGTTATCTTGTGACATTTGACTGAAATTGTCAATATCTAATTCCGATTGCAGATCAATGACATTGTCATTTGAAATTTTTAAAATATCAAGTGTTCAATTGAAAAGTTCATCAAGTAGCCTTTGAATTTTTCATAACGTTGTGAAGCAGGTCTGGAATTAGATCAAGCGAAATGTCACTTGACGTTTAGCGTTTTCGTTAGTTGCACAGTGTGCACACAATAAGTCTGTTCGTTTGTTTTGCACTTTTCTACACTTTTTGCACCAACCGCTCCTGAGAGAGTGAGATGTATATAACATAATGTAAGCAGGAGTGAGAAAAATAGACTAAAATAGTTAAAAGTGTAGGACAAACAATCAGACCTACCCAGTATTCGCATTTTATTTTTACCTCATACATACATTAATACGAGATAAACTGAGTGCGCACTATTGCAGCAAAGAAAGTGCTAATAAGTCACGTAGTTAGGGCGTGCTTTTTTATTCAGCATCTTGCTGTGGTGAATGTAGACAGTGATTTAAAAGATTGTAAAGAAATCCATCCCTGTTAGATTGTAATCGATTTATGTTGTGTAGAAATTTAGTGACAACTTATCACTACATTCTTACATCGCTTAAATCGATTGTAATCTAACAGAGATGGATTTCTATACAATATTTTAAATCATAGTCTACATCCACCACAGCAAAATGTGAATAAAAAAACACGACCTTATTATAAGCAAATCACTAAAACTATTTGACAACCATCATCCGTTAAACGTCAATCGGTTTAGAAAGTCATCCCTTCTTTCGACAAAAAATCAAAACCAACTTGATGAACTTTTCAATTGAACACTCGTTATGTACCACACTGGCAACAAAAGGAATGAATATACGAGGTATGACAATAAAATTCGCGGACTCATTTTATTATGTTGCGTTGACAACACTTGGAGGATTGGCAGCAGTGACGCAGTGTTTGTTGACATTTCGTGCAGTCATGTTCCAGTTTTCTTGGCAATCTTGATTTGAGTGTAGAGCTGTTTTTGTACACGTGTGTTTTGATATTGTGATGATGGAAATCAATCGTGATTTTGAGGAGCAGCGAATTGTGATGAAATTCCTTGTGAAAGCGGGGAAAACGAACTCGGAAATTCTTGAAATGATGAGACCTATTTACGGAGACCGTCTTTGGAAAAGAAGTTCGTTTTTCAAGTGGTTGTCGAGGTTCAGAGAGGGGAGAACTTCAACGAAGAACGATGAGCGTTCGGGGCGACCCTCCATTTCTCGAAATGACTTCTCTGTGCAGAAAGTTGAAGAAGCTATCAACGCAAATCGCCGCCTCACGGTCAGAGATGTTGCAGAGATTACCGCAATCAATCGAGAGACCGTGCACCTCATCCTCACGCAAAATTTGGGGATGTCAAAACTTTGTGCAAAGACTGTTCCAAAAAATTTGACAACTGAACAAAAGGAAAATCGTTTGCGTGTTTGTCAAGAACGGTTAGAGCATGCGGACATCTTTGAAAACGTGATTACATCGTTTCATCACAATTCGCTGCTCCTCAAAATCACGATTGATTTCCATCGTCACAATATCAAAACACACGTGTACGAAAACAGCTCTACACTCAAATCAAGGTTGCCAAGAAAACTGGAAAAAATTGCATGACTGCACGAAATGTCAACAAACACTGCACAGTAGAAGTAATTACCAGTAGCGACACTTAAACGTCAGTGTCAAAAAAAAAACGCCATTCTATTTGATACCCTTATGAAAATGCAATGTAATTTGTAGCTGGGTAGGTATCAAACAAAGGAGCAAATGTGACAGTTATACTCCAGTGACGCTACTGTGTGATTCTTATACTGTGAAACACTACGTCACTGCTGCCAGCAGTTGTCAAAGCAACATAATAAAACGAGTCTGCGAATTTTATTGTCATACCTCGTAGAATATGTAAACAGATGTAGGGAGAATCGGCCATATAGAACCGGTTTCAAGATTGGACCGCTTCAATTTTGAATAAATAAAAATCAACTAGAAATTTTAATACCTAACAGTAAACACTACAAATACCTCAGAGTAACTAAGCAACATTTCTGCAAGTAGTTTCTTTCAATACCGATAGATAATTCTAGTTGATTTTCATTCATTCAAAATTGAAGCGATCAAATTTAAATTATGATATATTGAACAACATTTCGATACATATTTGCCAAAGTATCGTAAGTGCCATTTTTTAAGAAAATGAGACTTTGGGTATGTGATAAGCACTATATATATATGTGTAGGAACGTTTTACCCGAATATTATAAGCTTTCCTTTTATTAAAAGTGCGATATGACCGAGTTTACATTAGCGTAACACATAAGAGGTAATGTAATTCATCTGTATAAAAAGCCCTCTCCCGTAAAATTTATGAAATGTGCCTTACGATACTTTGGCGGAAAGGTATCGATTTTTTATTATATTATACCGATCGACCGATTGATAAATAATTTTAAGAACTTTCATTGTGGTCTGATCCGTCTTATTTGCTAATATCTTGATGTAAAATAACAACCTCGTGGTATCTATCTTTTTTGAGATACTTTGATTATTCTATACTTTTGACTCAGTCTGTATAGCTATCTCTTTGTAGGTACACCCGCCGACAAAAGTAATGGCCGCATCAAGTCAAAACAATGTAGATAAATTAATTCATTCTCGAAGTAAATTTTATTATTTAGGGTCAATTACCTGCGAAAGCAACGACGTAAACCCCCACATCAGTGCAGAATTTTAAGGGTTGTCCAATACTGATGCAACACGGTGAACCAGCGCCGCTTACCTGGGCTTTACTTTTGTCGGTTGGTGTACAAGCCCAACGTTAGTGAAGTTCGTACCCCTTCGAATGAATTCTTAATTTATATATAAATTACGGAAATTTGCGAAGGTCAATACCAAAGATCCTAATCAGAAGAAGACCGCAAGAGAGCTCAAGGAGACTTGTTAGAAGCAGATTATCTTTGGTCAGAGTCAGGTTGAAGGAGTGTTTGTCAAAGCAGTGAAATATATTATATTGTAAATTTTCCCTAAAAGCAAGCGGTTTGCCAGAAATATGCAAGACTGCCTGAGCCAATGGTACGAGCTACCATTCAGTCTTGCCATATTTCTAGCAAATCCCTTGCTTGCGGTCGTCTTTTGATTATGATCTATGTTATTGATGGACCTTCGCAAATTTTCGTAATTTATGTATAAATTAAAAATTCATTCGAAGGGGCACGAACTTTACTGATGATGGGCTCGTAGCTTTAGTAAAACAGCATTGCCTCTCGCTGTTAAAGGTTACCTTGTATTCTTAACTCGGAACGGCATATTATAAAATATGACATTTATGTGAAATATAGGAAATAAATCAGGGAAATGTGAAAATACAAAAAATTTTATCTGCGACGTCTTATAACATCGTTGTTAGAACAGAAACCGCTGTTGCAAACAAAAAGTCAAACATGAAAATTGAAAATAAAAATAATATTTTAGCTAAACAAAATGAAAAAAATAAGAAGTACCTTAAATAATTAAACATAAATATTGCAATTTTACTGCGTTCTCTCCTTGTGGCTCCGTGCTTGACGATAAAAAGAAGAACAGAAAAAATTATCAATTTGAAACCTATAAATTGAGCAGTCGGTTGTGAATAAATCGTAATAGAAAGGAGAATAAGATCGGGAAGAGAAAGAGAGAAGAAAAATTTGATTTCTTTAGGAATAACAAGTAAGTAAAAAATAACATAAGTAAAGAAACGCATGAAAAGGAAAGTAAAAGCCTAGTTGAAGATTAGGACGAACAAAGACAGAGATTTGAGCCACAATATCAAGAAAAAAGAAATGGTTGTAAAAAATAACTGCGTGAGTAGAAAGGACATACACATCAATAGAATTGAAATACGAACTTCAAAATATTTACTGGGTAAATGCTTGAAAGTGACTGGAAGTAAATTATTAAGTACAAATTGTTTAAAATAAGGATAACAACTTTGAACATCTTTGCTTTGACACGAAAACAATTCATATTTCTGTGTTAAGGATTCTAGTGTTTTTTTATGTTAATTTAAATTGTATTGTAATTAAAGTTTATTTCCACAAGCAAGACTTTGCTAATTACAGGAAATGGCGATGATAACCACAATTTAAAACATTATAATAGATAAACGCTTTTGTATTCTGTTTGATTTGTTAATTATTATAATTTTAATTTTTGTGCGACATTATTAACACAAATTTGTATGAAGTCTAACAAAATTCGATACATGCGTTGGGTGTGTTATTTTTTAAAGCCACAGAATTACCTGTCATAAATTTATTATTCGCGTCGATATAAGGGCAAAAATATGAAACGCATACAGAATTAAATTTACTGTGAATAAATTCTTTATAAACATAAACATTGACATTTTTTAAAGAAGATCCATCATTTAGACTTTAATTTTATGTAATTTTCTGATTACAATATCTTTTTCAATTTACAAAATGTAAAGATCGGAAAAATGTTAGTCAGGCAAGGCTTTATCGTTAAGATAAAGCCTTGCTTTGTACTCGTATTATTTTGCGTCATGTATTACTTACTGAATTAAAAGGTGATATTTAAAGTTGTTAGTTATATCCGGTTGACTACATTAATGCGTTAAGTTCTTAAAGGTTAAACGAATATTCGCAATTACGATAAAGTGCATAAATTTACTGTAACCTCACACAGTGTTTAAATTACAAACATTACAAAAGTCCTAAGTTAATACTATTTAAGTATTTTCAGTCGTGTTAAACATACATCAACAAACAAGTCTGACTACTTTTATTTTCTGAATAGTGCATTTACGACACGCAAAAGTTTAAATGATGGTGTATCGTTAATTTTCTTTTGACCTTTTCACAAAATGGGGAATTATATAGACGCCCACTCTCGAGAACCCTCTTTAGTATACGTACCTTACGTCAATGATACACACTTAAATTGTTACCAAATGATAACACTTCTATTTATTTTTATATTAGTAGAAACCATAGAGAACTGTAAAAAAATATGGAATAAGTCACAACTAATCAATGAAACTCAAATGGAACTAAACTTCATTTTATTTTAACGTGGTGTACGTGAAAGATTCTCTAGCATCCTTAGAAACGACATGAAGAATTTGATTGTCTAATAATAACAATAATAATAATTCATATAATTTTTAATGTGATGGAACCTGTGACGAGATGGATACATGTGGGCAATTTGCTCTAGTGTTGAACTATGCACTAATGCACATCTCTAACGTTTTTATAATAATGACCGTTATTTTAAATATATTCAAGTCATTTGAGAATACACATTTGTAAGACGATAAAGATAATAAACCGAGAGAAATGATATTCTTTCTTGAAGATCTTGCACTTATATTCATATAAGTTTTTTGACATTTATTATGGACCTAGTAGAAAATACCATATAGTAAAGATATGTTTCATTTAATTTTAATTTGTTAGCAAAGTTGTTGTTCTGATTTCTGAATGTTGTACCTATTATGAATATTCTAATTCCTGATTGATTTTGCAGAGAGAGAAAGAAAATTTTTTGGAATTATAATTGTGAGACACCCGAAATATATCTGAATGCCCGTTAAAGGATGTTAATTTACATTAATTATTTATTTAATTAGATACTATCTTATCTACGACAATGCTATTAAGATAGTAATCTCAAAAAAAGTCAAGTATCACTTACACGTCATTTAATGTCGACGAGTATTTATTTACTTATGTATTTATGTATAATCTCTGTCATTTATCTACATATTTACAAATTATCTTCGACATCAATGACTCAGTCGGGACGTTTTCATGTTGCTGCATTTATTTTTTATTGTAAATGAAAATAACCTATTGAACAAATTTTGTTATCTGATTGTGATTATACTTTGTCAATAGATAAGAGATTACTGGTAAAAAGGATGACAAATATATCTAATCGTTCAGTTCAGGTAAAATGAGACTTAACTATAACTGGGCAAGAAATATAAAAAGAAATGGTCTGAGAATTTATACTTACGCGTTTTATTTTAAGAAAAAAAAAAAGATTTAAGAGACTTCTAGACAAAGAAATTTCTTTAAAATGGTTCAAGTTTTTTTTTACTTAGCTGTTGTATCAATTAATCGCGCACATTTATCTTGTAACCACCCACGTTCGAACCGGTGTAAGGTCGTTCTCAAAAGTGCGTTGGCGCCTAACAGATTTACGGATAAGGTCAGAGACACCGTACAGGTTTTTTACGATTTCTTTTTCCTTCATAAATTAGACTGAACTGAGAATAATTTAGCCCTGCAAAGGTAAATGCATTTAATCGCTTTTCGATAATCATAAAGCCCTAAGTATGAATGCATTTTAACTTTAAATTTAGTTAGTAATTTATTTGTTATTTCTGTCTCACGAGTACCTAGTATGAAATCACTTAAACTGTAAAGTACTGCTTTATACCTTTAGCAACATTATTACATACAGAAACGAGTTTATTTAATCAACTGGTAACTCGTATACATATATCATAAATATGTATCTTTTTACTAATTTTGAAACATAAGTACAACAGCTGTGTACTACTTAGAAATACAACAAGTACCTACAAGTATAACTACAATAAAAAGAAATATTCTTAATTTCAAGTACAACTACCTTTCATATAAGTAACTCAGATAAGTACAAGTACAGATATACAAATATTTTTGAACCATGGTTCAGTTCTGAATTTGGTTCTATTACTATGGCAACAATTGTAAATGCAAGAGTTTCCATAGTAATAGAAACACAGTTGATCAATGGCTTCGTTCAGATGAAGAAAATATCGTAAACAGTTTATGATTAATCATAAACAGTTTACGCTGCATATACAGTTTACAGTTGAACAATCGGTAGCGTAGACCGCTTTATTAAATATAAATATTCTAGTGCCTAGTGCGTAAGTCTTTCTAAGAAGCATCTCGAGCTAAATTAAATAACAATGAATTCAGCAATAATTGGAGCATAAACGTTCAGATGAAAAATCATAAACCGTTTATGATATTTTCATAAACATGCTGTAGAATTTTTGTCCGCATTGAATGACAATATTACCCCTTTCATTAAAAGACTAATCTTAAGTCCTAGAAATACACGTTGTAAAATTAATTTAAATGTTTAAATTTATTGTTTTTCCTAAAAAGGCCGACAATGTCCAGCGAAATATGACATTAAACCGATTTCTCAATTTGTTCAGTGAATTATAAATACAAATGATGCGATAATTTTCAAAGATCAAGAAAGTGCTTTAAATAAAGTTTTTATTTATTGAATTAATCATAAAACATAATATCTCTTTCTGATTCAAACATCGGTAACATTATACAATGTTCACGAGAAGCCGCTGCAATACTAACTTCTCCTTGGAACTTTAATATTTGAACTCTTACAAGGTAGAGTAAATTAAAAAGTTTCATGGCCTTCCTCGCTTGATTCAAATACAAATGTCTGTCTACTTTTCAGGTCCTTTAATTGTTAAAAAAAATTAATAGAATAGTCTGCGTTCTCATGCGATGTAAGTATTAGCTTCTTTAGTTTCGACGTTTTACATCAAAATATCCAAGATGTGGTAAATATATTCTAAAATCAAACTCCAACTGTCTAACTAATTTCCTTTTGCTTTTTATCCTTAAATTATAATCTAATATTATATTATTTATTTGTCTTAGCGTTTCTTCCTTCCTGACTATTAAAATTTAATAATAATCAATTAATTTTCGTTTAAGTTTTAATCACTTACCTTAGTTGCAGAATTGATTTGAAGAAACGTAGCAATTCCAGCCCTAACGCGATTTTTAACACCCCGCACAGTACCTTTAGCGCTTCGAATCGTCTTAGAGTCCTCGCACCCCATGAAGTCCTTATACCCGGCAAAATACTCGTCGTCGATCTTTTTACGCGGCTTAAGGTGCTCATTTTCAGAAAGGTGTTCGTTCAAGTGAAAATCGTAAAATTTGTCCGTATCATAAAACAAAGTATTGAGAATTGCGGCATCTTTCTCTTGGCGTTCCTTTTGCTGCCTATGGTGATAAGAGCTTTCATCCACTACTACTTTATTTAGTTCAGAATTCAGCTTTTCAATGATGGCTTCATCTTCGTTGTCGATTTTCGGAGGCAGTTGCTGGGTGAGTTTCACAGATCTGTTTCGGATGTCCTTGAGAAGGCCTTGAGGTAAGAAAGAGCTTGCTTTGTTGTTATTGTTCTGTTTGATAAGTAGTTTCTGTTCCACGCGATTGGTTTCTCCTTGTAGCTCTCCGCTATTAAGTGAATCGCAGCTGAGATTGCTATCGTCGTCGCTGTCACCCTCAACTCCCGAACCACCACCGAATCCAGTCATTTTTTTATTCTGCCCTCCGATTAAAGTCACTGTAACACCGGCGGATTTCTTTTTGGGCAACGGTGGAGGAGTGCTATCCAAATCACTGCACGTTCCTGAATCTAATGTGTCGCTGGGTGATACCTGCCCACTGGACATGACGTGACAATTAAAAGCACCGTAATAGAAGTAGGGGTTGGTTCGTTCGGTGACGTAATCTGTCATGGTATTATTCGATATCATCTCATCGGTATTTACACTGATCCTTATGCAAGGATTCACTTCGCAGATGACACTCGCGGCGGACGAGGGAGTTACGCTCGCATTTTCCTCGGGGTTGATCCGAATCTTAACGACATGACTGCCGGCTTGAGAAGAAGAGACTTGAGAATTGCCTTCTTGAACTTCCGGGAAGCTGTACCCGAACACGTCTGCAGTACCGGAGTTGTTCTGTACCGTTGATTCTGGTGGGGCACGACGCATCTTTGGAGGCAAAGGCGGCGGAGCGAATGCAACCTGCTCCATGCTCGACAAATATCTTTAGTTCATCAGACACGATAGGTTTTAATCAGATACGATAAGGCCACACTATCTCTAAACAATCCGCCTGGTAATAGATTAAACGGCAGGTGTTGATTAGGTGATGCACTGGGTCGGTAATTGCTAAAGTGTCACGGCCCGAATTCGGCGGTTTATTATTTGCACTAGCGCGTTGTTATTAATTGCTGGCACAATTCGTGAGTAACTGTACGAGCGTTCTACAGACCGGCTACGCGCCGACTAAAGTTGTGCCACTTGTGCTAGCGTTGCAGTCTCCGACAACCTCGATGGCTTTCTCAATGACACCGGACAATCTCACACTCTCTCCTCAGAACGAGAGCTCTTCTTCGTAATAATACGTCTTGGATGTAACCCAAATTTTTTTATGTTTATGAACTTGTTTGTTTTCTGCAGAAACAATGAAAAACAACAACTTTTCTTCCTTCGAATAGAATCGAGATATTGTTATATGAAATTCAGAGAGTACCATATATTGGTAAATTGGGCATTGATTTGGAAAATTCATAAATGTGGAGTGCTTGAAAGGACAACAACCGTGTTTAGTAACAATTTCCACATTCTACTTGGCCTCTTAGATTCTTGTTCATTTTCAGTGGCTCGAGCTTCCAAAATCATAGTCATAGCATCTTTTACATATTTAGTTAGACGTTCTTAAGGTCGGAAGCGATTTTTGGTTTTACTAATTCCAATCCTAAATCTTTAAGAAACAATTGTCTTCTGAATCTTTTCTTGCAAAACTCGTAAATGTTAGATTGTTGTGAAATCCAAATTGTAGAAAAACAAAACTAATGGCGAACGCTTAGTATTAGGAGTACATAAGTTCTCCTGCTTTGCGATACAAGGAACCAACAGGTCCTTAGCATTTATTACAGTGAAGTATGACTTGTGGTGTGAAATCTTTTCATTCGTCTAATATATCTGTCAAAATATTGGGTCGATTATGACTTTCATTTTTTTTTACCGCACGGTTTCGATTAGGTCGGAATTTTTGAGGCACTTAGTTTCGATTTTGATGTATTGTTCCGCTTAAGGGTTTTCCTTATTCCAATAATACCTGTGCAAGAGCTGGAAATGTACGGTTGTCGCCGACAAAACTAGTACAGGGTCGAGAATCTAGTGACATGAATTTAAAAATTTTAAGCTGTGTAGTTTGGACGTTTATGCAGTACTCTTACTGGCATTAAATTCCTCAGCTATCGCTCTATTGGCATTCCTCCCATCGACCTCTCAACAACTCTGCCCTTCTCAAATTTTATCATTAATGCTGTGGCACATCTTTATTACAAATTGTTTAAAAAAGTTTAAAATTATCAAAATGTCGAAACACGAGTTGTGTTCTTTTGCTAACAACTTCAGATCATGATCCACCGATCATGATCAAGTAATCAAGATCCAAAATAAATTCAAAAGAATTGCCACTTAACCAAATATACAATGTGATCGGAAATGATTGAGCGTCCTTGAGAAAATAAATACCCAAAGGTGATCATAACTACCTTCGGCCTAGAGAATTTTCGCGTTTTGGAATGCTCAAAGTCAGGTGACAGTCACTAGCGTTCGTGTGTTGTACATAGTTTGTTTATTAATTGAGTTTTCTACGAGTTTTTCATATCGAAATTAGTACATATTTTTGAAGGAATGTTCAATCATTTTCGATCGCATTGTAAAATCTCCATATAAATCACGATTCGTTAATTGAATCACAAAAATTCAATGATCCAAAGGGGCAAGGAGATTACGGATCATGATCCGTTTAAACAGAATAACCTCCACGAAAGAACATTACTGATCCGATCAAACGCCCTTAGATCCAAACTTAATATGCGAAAGAACACGGCTACGGTGAGCTAAATTTTTTTTTAAAAGTTTTCTGGTTGCTATGATACAAATGCACAATTTTAGTTGCATTTACAAAGGGAAAATTTTAGTGTACCGGTTTTTTCGGAGATAACCATATCTAAAAAGTTATCGGTGGTAACTATAACTCGTAGACAAACCGTCTACCAAATCTATAACAACACTCTTACCCCATTCTCTCTTTGACTTGTTGTTTTTCATTCCTGTATATATTTGCATATTCCAATATTATAATTTTTTACGTTACATAATGTCCAAATTTTTATTCCACAGCTAGCCGACTTGGCCAAAATGGACATTTGTCATGGAATGAAATAAACTCTTCGACAACGCAACCGTCTCTTTTAGAAATAAATGGCTTTCTTGCAGTCAAAAACAAACAGTTGAATATATTCTCAAATTCTGCTAGTTCACTTTTTTCTCGCCTTTCTAACCGAATTTCTGGATTGTCAAATCTAATGAATCTAAAGTAACTCTTTCATTCTTTGATTCATTGATTATAAAACTATTTACTCCGTTAAAAACTCATCTGATCTCATTCAAAAATTATCACATATTAAAATTCAACCTAACAGCACCTTAGTCTCTTTTGACGTGTCCAATTTATTCACATCTGCTCCTGTTTCTGAATCTTTAGAGATCGTTAACGAACTACTTTTAGATTCTGACCTTTCTGATTCTGACGTTTTTTGCCTTAGCAACCTCTTAAACATTACTCTTCAACAGAATTTCTTTTCGTTCAACAATAAAAACTACAAACAAACTGATGGTTCGGCTATGGGCTGTGGTTTATCCCCGCTCTTAGCTGACTTATTTATGAATAAACTTGAATTAATTCTAACAATCATTTATCACAGTACATCACATTTTACTGTCGCTATGTTGACGACATTCTTTTCATCTTCAATGGCCCCAACGATCTTATTGATTCTCTTCTTATCAGTTTTAACGATTTACATCCTAACATCAAATTTACCTGTGAAAAAGAAGTTGATAATTCTATTAAATTTCTAGACCTTACCGTTACCAAAAAAGATGACAAATTAACTTTCAAAATCTATAGAAAACCCACACATAGTGACATTTGCATACCCTTCAATTCAAATCACTCTTTACAATAGAATTGTTTCAATAGAATGGTTTCTGTTCCAATGTCACCTTCAGATTTCAGTAACGAACTTAACCTTATTCTTTAAATTGCTTATAACAACAAATTCACTCTTGATAACATCAAACATCTTTTTCACAAAACCAGAAATAACCTCATCAACAAAACGATTTATAATCCTAGTCTTTCCATAGTTTCGACTCAAAAACCACAATACTTTAGTATCCCTTATCTTGGTCAAGTTTCACACAAAATCAAACATTATCTTTCTAAAAATTACAACTTAAAAACATCTTTTTCCAATAATAATAATATCAAATCTCTAATTTCACATACAAAAGATAAAATTGATTTTTTGGATCAGAGTGGTGTTTATTCCCTTTCTTGCAACTCTTGCAATTCCGTCTACATTGGCCAAATAGGCCGTAGCTTGAGAACACGTGTTAAGGAACACATCAGATCCTTTAAAAAACATAAAACTGATTCCAATTTCGCTAATCACCTCATTGACTCGCCACACAACTTTAACTTTCAAGATAACGTTACTTTAATACATAAACTTAATAAAGGTAATTCTTTGATTATTGCTGAGAACTTAGAAGTATATCTTCATAAAATTAATAACAAATATAACATTTTGAACGATCAGATGATGGGACAACAGGAGGAATTTTTTAAGGTTATAAATTGGCATAACTTATAATTTTTAGGGATTTTCCTTCCTTTATTTTGTCAACTTACAATAATTCAAATTTACCGCTGTTCTGTTATCAATCATTATCAGTATTCTGTCATTACATTTTGTCCCCTTGTTACTTATTTCACTTTGTGGCTCAATCAATTTGTATCATCGGTGATTTTTGACGATTCAATCATTTTTTAATTTGTTTGTTCTGTCCCCTTTTACATTAATTTTAAACCTATGGCTATCACAACAAAATTTTTTTGACTTATTGTAACTCATGTTACATTAAATCTACTACTATGTGCTAATTAAGGTAGGTTTTTACTATTGTCTTATTTCACAATATTTTTGACGTTCGCCTCTTATTGTAGTCGTCTGCCTTTGAAGATGATCACCTTTATGTGATTGAAACATGTTGGACTGAATAAACGCCTTGTACTGAACACCGGTCTTCTTGGTAACCTTGACATATCCTAAATTAATTTTATTAATTTTATTCTTTCATTCTGTTTCTTGACACCATAGCAGCAGAAATCACACCTTGTACATAATATTTCATAATTATTTCAGAATGGATTGCTGACATGCTTAGAGATAACCAGCAATAATCAAAAGACCTAGGAATGCTTGCGGAACAAATTTCAAAGCGTAGACATCTTAAAGGAAAAAAATACAGACAATAAAAAATAAAATCCATGAGAGTGCCCCTGCGCACAGGTACCCCATACACACGGGGTAATTGTAGCGGGTATGGGGTAACTTAGCGCAGTAGAATATTTGTCTTTTTAAGTATTAATATTGAAAATATGTTGAAATAAAATATTTCTCAAGCATACTATATGCATATTTTGTTATAAAAAAGCATGGGTGATGCAACAAAAATAAGATTCTTTGAAAATACGATATTTCCATTTCGGATATCGAGATTAACGATAGAGCGATAATAACGATGTATCAATAAATATTGATATTTTTAAGTTACCGATAACCAATATTGAAAATATGATATCGCGCACCACTAGTTCCAACCGTTGCATGTATGTATACACCTAAACCATTGTTCAGTTTTAAGTAGCAACTTCTCACATCTATGGAGGTATGTGTCTTCTTCTGGAGTTCAGTTACTTTTGCATAAATATAAAATTTTCGCGCGCACACTTACCCCTTCACAATGCGCACAGTTTCCCCGTAGCTACATTATTTTATTGTTGTTATCACAAAATTGTAAAAAAGAATTTTTCAATAATACCAAATGCGCAATGCATTCTTTAAATGTTACTGAATATCGTAACACAAAACTGAAATTAAAATATTTATAATTTATTTATTTACGGCTTAAGTTTTCGGAATCCAAACATACATTGAAATCTCATTGCTGCTATGACGACATACCGAACTTGATTGGTAAAACAGATATTATTAGGGCTTTCAAAAATTAGAGTTGTGGGTGAATAACATAGATTTCATGAGTAGTAATTTCTTGTAAGTCTATTACTTTTTGAGATAAATGGGTGCGTACAGTTACCCCGTGCGCACACTTACCCCATTTTCCCCTAAATACACATAACAAAATTTTCTGATTATAATTTTAACGATTGAACCTAGACGGCAAGATGGCTTGAGAGAATGCATCAGTGTTGCCAACGAATTGCTTCGTATTATCGTTTTTTGTAGGCAGTGTTACCAACACTGAGATTTTGTTCACCAGATCTGGTGATTTCTTTCAAGTGGTTACGACTTTCTGACTTGTCTCAAAACTGGTACATTTTAAAGTGATGTGTGTCTTTTATAAAAAATCAAAATTGACTTCTTAAATAAGTAAAAAGAAAAAAAAGATACAGATAAATAAATTATGTAGTAATTTTTCTAATATAAAAGTTGGTAGTCAAAATGATCAAACTTCCCTCTTCTCCCCACTTGTTATGTATACGCTGTGTTGACTCGTTTTTTAGACATAGGGAAATAGTATGTTAAATTAAATATTTGCAAATATTGGCTCTTCTGTAAATTTTAGAGCAAAACGATGTAGGAAAAAATTGTTCAGAATTTTAAAATGTACTTAAAGCCTTACTTATTTTTTTTTAATTTTTTCTCCTCATTCTCAAAAATAGCCATTACTATGACAACACAAAAAAAAACATCAAATTAGCATTTAAATAATGTGTTCAAACTGGTTTCCATATGCAACTAAACAATTTCCTTATTGATAAAATTCCTGCCTCATGTTTGCCAGTTGATATTAAGATACTCTGTCGCATTCGGCAATTATTGTTTTTTTAACGTCTCTACATTTTCAGGGGAAGGCCAGTTAATGGTACCTCCTCTCCGTAGCAATGATTAGGAAATGCCTCATTTAAAAAGTTTCGCAGAACTGCACTATTGTCACAGTATAAGTAAATACCCAGTAGCGTCACATAAACGTCAGTGTAAAAAAAAGGGGCCATTCTGTTTGATACCCTTATGGAAATGCAATGTAATTTACAGCTTGGGTAGGTATCAAACAAAAGAGCAAATGTGACAGTTATACTCGAGTGACGTTACTGTGTGATTCTTATACTGTGCTATTGTGCGCAGGACAACCATCATGCTCTAGCCAAATTTCATGTTTAAAGTTGGTTCTTGTCCGATGAAAATTGTATCACAAAATCTTTAAACCGAACACTAAATAGCGCACAATACACTTAATGTCTCGCCGTTGTTCTGACGAAGCTGTCGAACAACGGCGAAACGTTAAGTGTCTTGTGCGCTATTTAGTGTCCGGTTTAAAGATTTTGTGATTCAAGTTTCATGGTCTATGTCTATGCCAAGTTCTCCTAAAGTGGATCCTACTGAATTCTGCAGCAATTGGAGGTACTTGTTACCGGTGAGGGATTTTTCGATAAAAAACGGACCAAGGATTCCTAAAATTCCTGCCCGTACGTTAATTTGACGGTATTGACTTCGGTTAGGGACAGTTACTGTAAATTTTCAATAGATAGGTACTCCGATATAGAAAATTTTGGGGTTTCATATGTACCTTATCACTAAAGAATATTCGCTGTAAAAGATTTCTAACATTATTGCACATTTCCTAGATGGTTTTAGAAAACATCATTCTTTGAAATTTGTCCTCTTCAAAGAGTTCTTGTTGTTTGGTATTTAGACGATGTAAATTTTCATATCAGTCCCTTTAGTGCATGAGAAGCTGTAGTATGACGAATTCCCAAATTCTGACTAATGTGTCTTAGACTTTATTAACCATTGCTAATACATTAAAGTGATTTTAATTTTCTATTTGAACGATATTTTTTTACATTCGCATAATTCGTCTATGCTTTCTGATGTTTCAAGATGTTTAATTATCCTACTAATGGTATCCGCATAAAGTATATTTCGCTCCGTATAAATCCCCGCAGAGCTTCATGAATAATAGGATTTTAAAGGTAATATTTTTTCGTCGGTAGTATAATATTCTATTACAATAATTACGAAACGGAAAGAGAAATCGAACTTTTCTAAGTGTAAAAATTTCAAATGTTTGAAGTTGTCACTTTCGACAATTACATAAATATTTATAGTATACTACAAAATATTGGTAAACTGTAATAACATAAAATATTCACAAATAAAAAGCAAGTTTTGGGAAATATTGAAAATTATGTCATTCATCACATCCATTGCTATTAGTTAGGTTTCTAAAGAATATAATCTCATTGGTACATAGACGAGTATAATAACAATTGGAAATTGAATTTAACTCATTTATCAAGTTTTTGAACAAAGGTTTTTGACAGAACTTCCTCAGTTGCATTCTCCCACTGCCGTAGCTTCCCTCCTGTTAATTCTTATCTCTTCGATCTAGGGACTTTCATAATTCTTAATGTACTTATTTCTATAAGCCATCTATATTCAATCATTAGAACTATAAACAGAACGAGCCGTTTTTCTGCCATTATGCGTACTTTCGCGTTCGTTACACATGCTCTTATGGAGCAGTGATTATATTTTGAAATCACACCTGCTTCTGCCGCCTGTGTTGAAAATGTATTTATTCTAATTGAGCCAGTGTTAAGATTTAACTAACGTGTATCATCAGAATCTTCGTAAATCTTACTGGTATCAAACGCTAAACATTTAACATCCATGTTGTCACGGGTTCGGCTTTTTCTTTTGCCTTCTGGATATTTGGTTTCAACTACTGATTTATCAGATGTGATTTCAAAATTAATCACTATTCCACAAGAACAACGTGTAAATACGATAGTACGCATAACAAAATTTTCTGATTAAATTTTAATGGTCGAACCTAGACGGCAAGACGGCTTAAGAGACTGCCTCAGTGTTGCCAACGAATTGCTTCTTATTATAGTTTTCTGTAGGCAGTGTTGCCAACCCCTGTGATTTTTCCACCAGATCTGGTCATATCTTTCAAGTGATTACGACTTTCTGACAAGATTTGGGACTTGTTTCAAAACTGGTGCATCTTAAAGTGATGTGTGACTTATGAAAAATCAAAATTGACTTCATAAATAGGTAGAAACAAAAAAAAAAGATCCGGATACATATGTAGTAATTTTTCTAATATTAAGATTGGTGATCAAAATTATCAAACTTCCCTCTTCTCCTTTTCATTTGTTATGTATATGTACAGTTGCTGCCAAAAAAAAAGTAGACACTTTTTCTTGTACTATACTTGTTTCATAATGTAAACTGATAAACAATAATAAAAATTTTGTTGCAAGTCGGTTCTGATTGCAGTGGATTCATCGAGCATCCTCTGTACCTCTGTACAGCTTTTTCGGGCCTACAGAGGATGCTCGACGAATCCTCTTACTCATCCTCTTTGGATGTACATACAAGCTCCACGACTAATTTGTTGAATTATTAGATCCAACATTTCTTTATTTATGAGTAACTCGAACGCTTCCGTAGGTGTCGTAATGTTTTCATTATAGTTTGTAAGTTCAGGTTTGTTGACTAAAATCCACCGTATAGTCAGTTTGTTTTTTGACAACTTTGTATCAACTTTGGATATTCACACAGTAGTCACTCTTTGAACTTGATGTATATACTACCAGCATTGTCAGTTAATTATCCACCGGCGTTTGCTTTCATTGTCTTGTCTGATAATTCTAATTTATCGGGTATATCATCTAAAACTTAATTCATCAACTTTTCTAATACACTTTGAGTGAAATATTTAATCGCCGTCATGTTTTAAATAAGAATGAATGCAACATTCACTCTGCCGGTAATATACAGGGTGATTCATGAATAGATCGACAAAAAGAGACTTCCCAGAACATGAGAAAAATGTAAAAAATTCTACGCAACAATTTATAATTAATTAAAAATTTACCCGAAATGCACGTGCACATTTATCTGCTATTTTTAAATAAACTTTGTTCTCAAATCTGCTAGACTATGGTTTTTATGGTTCTCAATTTAAATTATTGTTTGTTTTTTTTTTGTATCTTTAAATGCAAGAATAAAGTTTATTATTATTATTATCATGATGTTTATATTAATGTCCATTTTAAATATTAATAATAACTCGATAGGTTTTCATGATGATTTTTATTTGATTTATGAACGCAGATAGTAGAAATTGATTGACTTGGAAGTGGCTTTATCACAATGATATTGAGATTTTTGGGTGGGTACTACATATCCTTATGAAAACCTTTATGGTATGTACAGTTTGAATTAAAAGTAATACATCTCCAATAAAATATCGAATGTTAATTTTATTGCTTCCAACCTTCTGAAGAGTAGAAGGAATAATACATTGCCCTGACGTGTGCAAACCGTGGCTTACATGTAAGATCCAATTTTCTTTTATCTTTTTTTTATATTTAATGGTTGATTTTTTAAAACAAACAAAAGAATTGAATTCTTTTTTCATCCATTAATTAATGGTATCACTCAAAGTTTTATTATTTTAATATGTTCTAACAATAAATTTGCAGTTATGATATAAACCATTAAAAAAAATACTGATAACATGAAGTTAACGAAATTATAATTTCTTTAATACTGAAAAAAATTGTATAAGAAGCGTTGAAATTAATTTTATCGTTTTAGGATAAAAATTAGTTTAAGTTTTCAATTTGGCAAACTGTAGAATCTTTTAATGTCAAATTTGATCGAGATGGATAAAGTAAATTCGTTTGGTTATCATATCATAAGTTATTTATAACGGGAGTTAGTTAACAAACGTCCTTGCACAATTATTGATTACGAATGCCGTAATTAATGGCGACCCAATTAATAGACCACTTTTTTGTCATTCATAATCCAGCTGATATAACACGTAGTTCATTAAAATGTAGAATTAATGATGTTAGAGAACGTTTGTCTTAATAACCTGTGGACATGACCAACCTACATGGTTTCAATTTTTAAAAGCCTTTAATATCAATACTTTTAAAATACACTAATTAAAATACATTTGCTTAACTTCTAGTTACTTTGTTGCATGGTAAAGTTAATATGCATTGCGTTTCAAGCTCATAATCAGTAAGTATTTTTCGAAGCTTCATGGGAATACATCCACACTGCTGAAATACTGCGTTATTTGCGGTCCATTGTGAAAATTAACAGCGGTTTTTGTGTGTAAATCATTCACACCTACTCATACGAAAATCCCGTTAACTTTCACACGAAAATTCGGTGTGGAGCGCAAGTAACACCGGTTTTATTTCATTATTTCATTTTATTTTAAAATTCACATCATAACGAGTCATAGCCCAAATATTTAAAGTAAATCATACGAAAGGTCTTTTAATGTTCCACATAACATGTTATTGATTCATTCTTCAAAACCTCATAGCGACCAAAAAGAGTGACTGGCTTTAAATAACTTTCAGGTTCCTTTTCGATTCCGAGCAAATTGGGGTTAGTTTAACGTTAGTTTGTAAGTTTGATTCTGATTTTTAAGGAAACTTCAGACTCTCTGAATGTTAAGCAGACAAGGAAAACAGCTTTTCAATCTTCTACTGATAATGATGATGTGTGTTGCTTATATCTAAAAATTTGTATTTGATGGAATATAATATATTAGGCAGAACAAAACTGTGTCTAAACTGTATTTTTACTTTAGGCGACAAGTTATGGTTGCAAGGGATTCGATAGAGGAAAACAATACAAAACGAATCTTCAAAGAAGTAAAGCGAAATGTAAACAAATAACATCGTTCAGTTTTAATTGTTTCCCGTACGTGTGGAATGGCACGTGACGTTTGTTTGCTCTTATATCTCTAAACGCGGTACAAACTGTAATTAAACACTTGCACAACAACAATTAATATTATGGCCAGAAACTTTTACGAGTGGAAAGCGCACGCTTTCAAATATGCGTCAGCTCGTGGATTGTTCGGCAAAAATAAATCGCAAACTATGCACTCTTACTCGGGAGATTCCTTTGATAAAGATAAATAGAAATTACGTTTCTATTAATGCAAATATTTTACGTTTCTATTACCGGCGAAGAAAATTTGCATCATCGTAATTATGTGGATGTGTCACGCCGCGTATTGAATAAAAGAAAGGCGTTACATTCATGTCTGTTTCTAAGAGAGGTCATAATTAACTTTAGAAAATTATGTGTGCATTTGTGAGGTATGGACATGCTTGGAATATTCCCTTCCACGTGCAATTTTGTTGTTATTTTATTGTTCTTAAAACCTTACGAAGGAATAGAATAATTGGTTGGTTTTGGTCTTAAAATTTCTTGGTAATTTCATCTACTAGTTTGGCCATATACACTGCTCAAAAAATAAAAAGTCATTGTTTTTTTGTTGGCGTATTTCCATTAAGGCACCTCCTTAGCCAATTCGTGGTAACTCACTGTTGAAGCTTTAGCGAACGACTAACATATCAAGAAGTTTCAATTTATTGAAAATATAAATGTTCCTTATCCAGTAAGGAATCTTGTATCATTTGATTTTTAAGAGCTTTGGTAACCACGTCCACCACATCTAGAAAGACCTAGTGAATTTAAAGTTTAAATTTATTTTCGAAGACCATTGGATTATACCCTATGTAATGATGTAAGTCTCTTCATCAACATTCATGTCCGAAACTGCTAACCTTGAATTTGTATGGAATATCTTCTACTACCTCATGAAGACTTTTACACAGTAACATATCTTTCTGCATTTAATCTGTCTTGGATAACTTCCATGTAACCTAATGTATTAACACTAAAGCTATGTTGAGGTCGTGACAGCATAACGATATGTGGAATCTGGAGAAACCAGCCGCTAGCTTTTCCTCAAACATTTCATTACCTACAGATTAAGGACAATGATTCGATTGTCTTTTTTCCAACGCTCGTAATATTCATTGCACAAGATAGAAGCGTCTATCAATCGACACAACAGTTGATCGACAGATACTTTCCTTCCCATGGAAAGATGTTATTGTTAGTTGGGATGGTGGGCTATAAATGAAACCAGCTTAATGGGGATTAGAAACCCAGTGAGAATGTCCAAATTAATAAAATTATATAAAACAGAAATAATCGATTTCAAGAGAGTCCTTTCGTTTTGCCCGGTTATTTTAAACTCAATTAAAATTACACACATGATCAAGCAGCAGAAAATTATATAATCACCGAGATTGCTCTCACTCATAACAGAAAAAAAAGAAAAACAACAGGTAATGAAACAAAACCGAAGATTCTTAATTAGAGAAGTTGCGGACGAAGCCAGAGATTGAGATGAATGTCGGTGTGGCCGTTGGTGTAATGGCACTCGTAATTTATGTAACGCAATTAAGCGTTTAAAAGTGGAGGCAGGCTGAAAACCGCAGACAAGTAAAATGCTTGGCAATGCGTGTGCATTTATAATTTCCAGCGAGTTACACGTGATTAAAACAAACGTTGCTCCACGCTTCTGGTCACGTGCATAATCACAATCGTCGAGAATTACATACATATGTCAGAATTCCGAGGTGCTCATTTGTAACTGTTTACCGCAGCGATCTTGTTTCTCTTCTGCTGCTTTACAAATCCGTTGCATTTCAATTAAATCAGCTGCCTTTATTAACTTGACCCCAACTGAAATGGTTTCTCGACTTTTAAAGACAGTTATCGACCATTTGTGTTTTCAATTATTAACCGAAGCTTCTGTTATGCATACTGAAGTTATTTATTCCGTTACTTGCAGACGTCAGATTCTTGTATAACTATTGATACTGTTGTTATTTCGTAAACGTTAAACTCGAATCTGTAAAAATATGAATTCGTCAAAAATAAATGTAAATTATGATTACAATATATCTGCAACTGTAACCAAAGGAAACTTACATTTGTTTATCAGTGTTTTAGGTAATAAGGTATTTATGAAATTTATTATATCTCTCTTCAACTAGTCCGAAAATCAATTGTACCGTCTATACACCGTGTAATCGAATAAGTTTCACATATTGTAACCACAACTAATACAAAAGAAAGAAGCGAAGTTACGACATACGTTTGAAAAAAATGTCAATAATAACTCCGAAAAAATATATGTTTAGTTTTTACATAAAACGTTTGAGAACCGCTGGCTTTGATTTAAAGCCCTGGACGGCCCGAACGGCTGAGCGAAATTTACTATTATACGCAATAAATGAGAGCAGAAAACCCGCAGATGCGATACAATAAACGTTGAGGCAGATCATTTATTACTTTTGTACGAAAGAATACGGAGATTCCCAGCTGTTTTTTAAATTAATATTTAAGTAATAGATATGCAGAGTTTTCACAAAATAATTTTTACAAAACAATTTTATTTCCTTAATTAAAAATAAAACTGTAATCATGAATCCTATCTAATAATAAGTAAAAAAATAGGTAACAATTAATTCAATGAAGGTCACATTCTAAAAGTATTATTGGAACAAAAAGCGCCGAACTTATCATCCCTTAATTTATGATTTTTTATGGCGTTCAGACTAAACAAAAAAAAATTCCGAAAGATCGCGGAGGTACTGTATGTACGCCTGTTCACAGTGTCAGCTGATTACGATAGTTCCAAGTGTTGTGTTGAAATTTGCCTTTTTAATTATTAGACGTTCTTTATCATTTAATATTCTGAAAACAAATAGTAATTTATACGTGAATTCAACAATAAACGATCGTACTGTTAATCTCGAGCGATAAAATCGCACATAATTACTTTATTACAGTAATTGATTTAAGAATGTTCTCAAAATTTAGGGAAAGCGTTAAACTAAACATTTGTATTTAGTGCAGTCAATGCATTTATTTATTTGACGGAATCGAAAAAATGTTCGGATCCGCAAAATTCTCCTGTCGCCAATTTGTTTCTTATCAATGTACTTATAACTTACATTCATTGTTTTAACATAAGAAATTAACAAATTATATCACATAGTGTGTTATTTGTTTATAAAGTGTGAAATATCACGATTTAATTATTGTGGATTATTTAATGAAACAGATGTTCGAAGATTCCGTTTGAAATTGTATTGCGGGCGACACTAACCCAGTGACCGTGACATTTGCGGAATTTATCGTTTTACGATGCGTCTATAAAAATCGCAGACGCACTGACGAACGAGCAGAGGTTTCCAAACAAAAGGCGATGCGCTCTTGTGGTAGGTCAGTTTTTTATTTTCGAGCAAGAACATTGATATTTGCAGAATCAATTCCTTATGTGATGAAGAACTTACAGTGTTAATATGTGAAACTTATTCGATTACAGGCTCTATAGATATTACTAATATTTTTAATCTCAGATCTAAAATTAATTTTTGAATACGCACCATTTCTGAAAAGAGTGTATTCTTTGAATTTATTTCAAAAATCTAAATTTTGGTGTTATCAAAATCAAATTGATGATTGTTATTTATTGAATGGGAAGCTAAAGCACAAGCCATCTTTTTCATTTTTATGTCACTCTGTGTTTGGAAATACGATTCTTCAACCAATGGGCTGTCTGCTCGATGTAATTTTTATGACAGTTAATACAGGATATAGTATACGAGCCCTAGCTCATAATAGTTCGGACAAGCTAAAAAGTATAGTTCTATTTAGCACAGAATTAAAGATTACGGCATTTTAGCTTCAATTGTCAAATAATTACGTTTACTATAGAAAGCTCTCTATCTTTAGTAGTTTATTAATGTTAAGCAAAAAGACATTATCTAATTTATCTCTACTTATTGCATTGAAAGCATTTTGCACACATTGGATTAATTCGTCTATAGTTTTTGGTGACTCTTGGTGCTGGAGCGATTGAATCGAATTAAAAAAACCAAGATCTAAAACATTTAGGTCTGGACTATTTGGTGGCTGCGATTTGAATTGAATGTTCCATCCCTCTTTTGATCCTTCAGTTAGCAAAACTTCATCATCATCACAAGCATGCGGCTTGGCATTGTCTTGTTGAACGTAGATGGGTTTTGCTTTATGCGCCACTGGAAACTTAGATCTAATAGCTGGCAAAATATTTTCAACGATCATTTTTTTACATTCGACGGCGTTGATAGATTCGATGGTTTTGGTGACTAATGCCCCTTTTTCTCGATTCTTACTGTTTCGTTTGGCAGGTTCTTGATAAACAAATGGCCAAAGTCTTACCTTTCCATCAAAATATTGCTTTTTAGCAGAATCATACCGTGGTCTGGCCACTGCAGCCATGAACATAACTTTTGTAATAAAGCGCTTGCTTTTACAAGATCTCTCAGGCTCTTGTTCATCAAGTAGGACATAATACGATCGTTTAACTTGAGTCAAGTAAAACCATTTTTCGTCTATATGTACGCAGTCATACATGTCTTCAAAAAATCGGGCTAGTTTGTTTTGTTCTGTTAACATTGGTTTCACTGTTGACGATATTCGCTTTAACTGTTTACCTTTTTAAATATGCGGAAAACGGTTGATTTTGGAATTTCACTTGCAAACGACAAACTGCGGATTGTACCGCGACGATTAAACGGGATATCCCGGATCTTATTCAAACTTTCCGAATAATTTTTGCGCTTTCGACCACATTTTCCCTTCTTTCAAAAAACCGGTTGAAATGGGCAAGAAACAATAGATTCAATAGACTCAAGACCAATGGTGTTCAATTATCTGGAGCGATGAAGCGAAATTTGATGTTTGTGTAGGTGATATCCGGAAACGTGTTTTGCGAACATCAAAAGAGGCATACCACAATGACTGTTTAGTTAAGAAAGTTAATTTCCCCAAATCAGTTATGGTATGAGGATGTATGTCGGGAAGAGGAATGGGAAAGTTACATTTCGTGGATGGAATTATAAATGCGGCCCGATATAAAGAGATTTTGCAAGATAGTTTGCTACCCTCAATACCTTTATGTAAATCTGCTGAAGGTGAGTTTATCTTTCAACAGGATGGAGCTCCCTATCATTCCGCAAAAACAATAAAAGTCTGGCTTGAAGATCACCACATACCAACAATACCTTGGCCCTCTAGCAGTCCAGATCTTTCGCCGATCGAGACTATATGGAATAAAATGAAGAAACAGTTGCGTAAAGATCCACCGCGGACAGTACAGGAGCTTAAGGTCAAACTGCAGAATATTTGGGACTCTATACAACCAGAATATTGTAAAGAACTTGTTGGTACAATGCCTAATAGTAAAGCGTCTTTCAATAGGGGTGATAGATTTTTCAATAGAAATCACTCGGTTCCCTGATATATTTTGTTTTACTTCCGAGTGTCAAAATATTCAGTATAGTTTGCAATTTCATCATGCAGCGTTTGACGCATCCCGACCGTTTAGAAATTATTAAAAAAACATTAGCAAAGTTGGAGGTTAGTTGTGGGAAGAACTGTAACCGTCAATGGCGACCGCTATAGAGCCATGTTACTCGAATTTCTGTGGCCAGAACTTGAGAATGTTGATATTGAAGAGATGTGGTTCCAACAAGACGGCGATACGTGCCATACAGCTAATGCTACGCTCAATTTTCTGAAGGATAAGTTTGGCGATTGGATCATTTCACGACGAGGTTTTGTGAATTGGCCGCCGCGGTCATGTGATTTGATACCCCTAGATTATTTTCTTTGGGGCTACGTCAAAGCACAAGTCTATGCCGACAATCCACAGACTTTGGATCATTTGGAAGCCAACATTCGTCAAGCTATCGCCGACATACAGCCGCAAATGTTGGACAAGGTGATCAAAAATTGGAGCGATCGGGTGCGTCAGTGTAAACAAAGCCGTGGTGGACATTTGAACGATATCTTGTTTCGAATATAACTGCACTGTTCAAGCTTCAAAATAAAGCTAAAACTAAATTGATATGTCAAACCGTTGTTGTTTTATTTAAAATCCTATCGCTCTTAATGAAAGACCCGTTATAAGCGCTGTAATTAAAAATAAAGGTGGCGTTACACAATATTAGGTAAAATTAGCCGATACCCAGAGCGATACCTGTGTTAAGCGTTATATGTTATATTAGTTATAATTTTAAATTGTTTTATAAGTTAAATGCTGTTATAAATATTACTTAAAAAAATTTAAGCAACTGTTATAATCATCAACTTCTATTAAGGGTTTTTCTATTTATTTAAGCAAATAACACGAAATTACTTTATTGTCCGAACTATTATGAGCCGGGGCTCGTATACTAAACCATTGCTAAGCAAGAAAAGTCTTATCTTTGGTATTCAAAAATAAATTGTTAATGATGTGTGTGTTATGTTCAAAAGTCAAAAACCTTAAAAATATTAATGACCCCTATTACTTAAGTAGGTGGTATGAGTTAACTTTCTAAATTATTTGTCATTGTTGTTACCTTTCAGAGGAAAAGTTAAATCATTGTTCTGATAAATTAAATTATTGACTAAAGATTTAGGAACACCATTGTTGGTGAAACGTTTGGATAATATCATAGTAGTCTTTAAAAATCTCGGAGTGACTCTGTTCTTTATTGAAATAAACACATTTCTGTTTCATGAAGTGGCAAGAGTAAAAAGTATCTGCCCAGATGCTGTTGGTTTCTGATCTTTATTATGACTTTGGTATCCAAGAAGGGAACACTACGATCCTTTTAGATCTCAACCGTAAATTGAAGGTGTTAGTTGAAACTGTCAAAAATATTTAGAGTATCATGCAACTGGTCTTCAGGCATTGATGTGATTAAGTCATTGACAAATTTATAAATAAATGTAAGTTGAAAAGATACCTAATCCCCCAAATACATCCATTTATATGTGCCTTGCCATTTTTCTTAAATAATGGATCACTTAATTAAAAAAAAAATGCGTTACATACTTAAAAGCTATCAGGTTACATAGTAATAGTTATTTTGAATACATTTGCAGAATGTTAACGTGAAGAATATGTCAGTGAATTTAAATGATTAATCGCTGCTTAATTTGTTACAGGCATAAACATGAGGACCTACAAACGAAAAACGGATAAAGGTAAAACACAAGCCGATATTATTCAACGAGCAGTTCTTGTAGTTGTAAATGAAGGCAGAACTGTAAATAGTGTCGCAAAAGACTTTTTGATTCCACAGAAAACGCTTCATCGCTATGTGGTAAAAGCAAAATCAAATAATGGTGAAGTTAAACTAGAACGTGTTGGTTACTACAATGGGCGACAATTTTTTACCTAAAACAAGCGTCTGATATTTACTATGGGTTAACCCCAAAAGAACTCAGAAAATTGGCATTTGAGTATGCCTCTGCTAATAATCTTCAGGTTTCGGCTAACTGAACTAACAATAAAATGGCATGCCCAGATTGGTATACGTCTTTTATTAAAAGAAATGACACCCTATCCCTGAGGACACCACAAGCTACAAGCCTGTCAAGAGCCACTTCCTTTAATAAACACAATGTGGGTGCTTTTTTTCCAATTTGCATACAAGACTGTATATCAGCGGTTAGATTTTGAAGCTCCAGATATTTGGAACGTCGATAAGACGAGCATAACAACGGTCCAAAAGCCGGACAGGGTAGTGGCACGACGTGGTTTTAAGCACATAGGAAATCTTACGTTCGCCGAAAGAGGAACTCTCGTCACTCTCACTGTTGCAGTTTCCGCAAGCGGCAATACAATTCCCCCATTTTTTATATTCCCGTGGGTAAACTATCGGGACCATTTTATCAGAGACGCACCGCTCGGTAGCCTGAGTGATGCGAATCCATCTGGATGAATGAAAGAAGAACATTTCGTCAAATTTATTAACCATTTCGTCCATCATAGAAGATGTTCAAAAGAAAGATCCGTACTTTTGCTGCTTGATAACCACGATTCTCATCTTTCTCCAAAAGCTTTGGATATTTGCAAAGAAAATGGTGTGACCGTTTTGTCTTTCCCTCCGCACTGTTCACATAAATTATAACCATTAGATAGGAGTGTTTACGGACCACTAAAGAAATATTGCAATTCAGCTATTGACAACTGGATGCTGAACAATCCAGGCAAGACATTTTCAATCTATGACATCCCTGGCATTGTAAGCATGACTTTGCCTCTAGTTACTACTCCAAATAATATAATGGCTAGCTTCAAAAAAACTGGTATTTGTCCCTTTAATGAAAATATTTTTTCTGACAGTGAGTTTGCACCCTCATACGTGACAGATAGACCAGCACCTGCACCTGCAATTACCTACAATCAACTAAAATCTACCTGAAATCAACGAGAATCCCCCCGCATCAACGAAAATTCTCCATCTGTTTCAGTACTAGTTTCTCCTGATTAAGTCAGGACGTTTCCAAAAGCAAGTCAGCGACAAAATTCCAGAAGAGGAAGAAAGAAGAGACAAACCGCCATTTTAACAGATACACGGATACACATAAAAGAAGCACTGAAACAAGAAAAAGAAAAGGCCAAAGAAAAGAAACAGACATGTATGCGGAAAAGGATTGATAAAAAAATACAAAGAAGGAAGTTAAAGATTGCCGGAAATTTCTTTTGCTACCTACCTGCGAAGATAGGCAGTAGTTTTACATCGGGTTGAACTTCTCCGATGTTGCCAGCCAGCTGCAATGGGACGGGGGGGTTCAATTCCAAAACGCGAAGGCCAAAATCAAAAATAGGCGCCACTTAATTTTTTTTTGAAAGGGGAAATGAAAATTAAGAAAACCCGTTACATCCAGAACACGTTAATTTATTCACACATAAAAGAAAACATAAACAAATAAATACTACACAGACAACACCAACAAATGTAATTATTTTACAACATATTTAAATCGTAACTAATACGACAGATTATAATCACCGAAGTGTACGTGACATCGATCATTTACGTATGACGGTTTGAAATTTTCACCGGAGTGTACACAATAAGATGCATGTTTAAATGCGGCAAAATCAAAGGAAAGAATCGGCAACACAAATCGCGAATTAACCGCTCAAAACTATATATAAAAAAAATAACGCTCCAACCTTTATTCCGTCGGTGTCCGATTTGTTTGTCGGCGTATGTGTGGTAATGCCGCCGCAAACCCCTTTGACAAGTGCCGACTGCCGCGTAGAGAGACGGGGAAGGGAACTTTCAATGCCGCAAGTCGCAGTGCACCTGCACAATTCGGAAAAAACGTCATCCAACAAATCTAACTCTTGCAAAAGCCCACGATAGAAGCCCGGATTATTCACCGGACTGCCATAAATCACAGTATAAATGCGACTTTCTCGTTTCCAACTGGACCAAATAGATTCGGCAGAAGCCGTTCACATGTACCTTCACCCTCTTCGGTGAAACGGGCACAACCAAACAATAAACAAAAGGACGTGTGGTCCAGGAACGATTGAACTTTCTAATGAAATGACGGCGTATTTCTCGATCGGCAGAAAAGAAAGAACACCATCGAGAGAGACACATTCAATTTTGCTATTGGCGGAATTTTCTTAGTAACGGTGAGAGCCAATCAGCTCAATGTGTACAACGACGTGGTTTCCAAGAAACCATCCAGCACGACGAATTTCGCCTATACAGGGCGTGTTCGGAACAGTAATGAGAACTGAGCAGTGACAATGCATATACAGGGTGTATTCGAAACAGAAAAGAAAAATGAACTGTAACACTTTTCAGAGAAGAAAACCCAATCACATCTACGTCTCAATCCCGTAAAGAATCCTCAGAATCGGAAGATGAAACAGAATGCCTGACATGCGAAGAACTTTATCGAAAGAGCGCCTGTGGTGGTGACTGTCGGTGAATTATTAAAAATAGTTATGTAAAACATTAGTCAACTATCCCCTGTCTCCCCTAGTATACGCAATCTCGTTAGAAAAGTGTTGTCATTAAACTCGTATGGCTTTTTAAGTTCCATATTTGCTTAGTAAAACTTCACTTTTCTAAATTTATTGCGCAATTACGCAATAGTATATTACGCAACAGAGATAGAATATTACACCATAAATTTAGAAAAGTGAAGTTTTACTAAACGAATGTGGAACTTAAAAATTTAATTTGTACGGCCTTATTTGTAATTCATTTGACACAGATGAAATATTGCTTACAATGTTCAACAAGTTCTCTCGGATACTATAAAATTAATACGAATTTTTTCTAAAAACTTTTGTTCTGTGCTTTACATATACCGAACTTCAGAAATAGATGGAATATTATATTTTTGTTATAAATCTGCCAGTTTAATGTAGAGTTTCCAAAATTCAATAAGTATTTTAAGAATAACAATAAATGTCGACAAAAATTTCATAGTAACTTCTTCTACCTGGAGTATTTTTTTTACGTCCACTAAAATTCCTTCCGTGGAATTTAAACGTCAATAACTGTTTCAGGCCGACTCGAACATTTATCGTTTATATTCATGGCAGGCATTAAAAGCAGAAATCTGAAAATAATTTAACATGTGTTACTGGCGGTAGACGTAAATGTAATTTGAAATTATATCTCCATTTGCGGACCGTTATTTACCGTATGACCGAATTTTTGTCAGTACAAACTTTTGCTAATTGTAATTACATTTACAATTACAAGAAAGAAAAATGGAAATGAAAGTGTCACACTAAAGTAATTTAATAATGCTAAAATAATTATAATTTAATTCTTTGAAACTTTTTAGATTCAGATATACAAGGTGTAAATGAAATATGAACAAATAGTATTCTACACTAATCAATGATCACTCAAAGTTATATTCATGTTCATTGCTTTCGATTCGAACCTCAATCGCGATTAACATACCGAATGTCGCACGCATTAAATATTAATCTGCCTGAAAATATGAATATGATGTTTTTTTGCCAATGCCATTACCCCTGCTTTCAATATTTCTGAATGGAAAATACGTCGGTTTTTCAGTCGCTGCGGCCTGAATTATTTATTTATTTATCGAAGTTCGAACTTTCGTCGGCGAATGTTTTTTCCTGCAGTGCGCCCTTCGGTAAACGAATTTTGTGTTTGATATTTCGGCAGTTTTATTACACAGGCACGGACCCATATGAATATTTTTTGAATATTCCAATACCTTCAGCTAAAAATAACACGCGCCTTTATGTTTGTTGTTAAGTTCAATATACTCTCCCTTTCGCTTCTTTTTATATCCATGTTTTTTAACGGAATTTTTTTACCTAAATATTTTCGATTCTGTAGTTTAATAGTTTAAAGACAAATTTAAAATTAAATGAGATGCTAGTAGCTTCTCCAATTTGTTATCACATTATCACTGGAGTAAAAAATTTCGTTCTTCTAGATCACAATTTTATAATAATTCTCATGTAATATTCCTGCAAGAAGAAACGCAAGATTGAAGTTAAAGTATAATTTTCCCGTAATTCAATTTATTTATCAACGTGCAAATGTTTATCACAAACTAAGAAAGTAAGTTTTAAGATAATAACATCATTTTTTTCTATTATTCATTACAGGCTGTGCATACACATTGTGTGTGCATTAACAATATAAAACTTAGATGTGTCATCTTAATTAGATCTGCGACTCATTTCTATGCGGTATTCAGGATTCGAAAGTTATCAAGATGTACTACAAACATTATTTCGCGGACTTAATTAAGGCTAATTAATTTTAAAGATGCGCCAGCCGAGATATTAAGTTTAATTTAGATCAGACATGTTAAATAGTTTTGGGTGTTTCAGATTTTCCGACGTCCTAATATCCAATTATAATTATTTGTGTGTACAAAGTTATACAAATAACAAATATTGTATATACACAGTTTACAAATTTATAAATAAGCCACCAAACTTGTTTAGCAAATTTATTTAAAGTTTTTACATTACATTTCCCCCTAACAAGGCGGAACATGCAAACTAATATTATTTAATAAATTGGTTTTTGTTTTTTGTTGAACAAGGTCGTCCGTAACGAGAAACTGAAAATAAAGTTGACTTGAAAATAAGGAATTGTTTTATCATCTCAGACTAAATACTGTATGTACGTGTATTAGAACGGTTGGACATTTCTAACATGAAGATTGGCGAACTGTTTAATGAATTAGTTGATGAGATGATTAAACAAATAACAAAATGATACGTAGTTGTTTAATGTGATCTTTGGTATGATTTTTAGAGATGCATGCGGTAACATGAACATTTCCCTTTGTGTCATAGTTATAAAAAGAGAAACGAGCAGTTTTATTATTATTCTTTATCATTAAGCATATCATTGAGCAACTCATCAATGTAATTCATATTTACGGATATAAACTAATTGTGGTAAGAGATCATTAATTGTGAATTTATCAGTATCGACTTCAGGCACCCTTCAGTGTTGGAGATAAAATTCGACTCTGCTTCCCCTTAAAACGGCGAGAAGATTGGAAGTAACAAAGCCATGGAACACTTTACTCACACTCAAATACACTCCCGCTCCTGAGGTCCTGACAAGTCTTTGACTTAGGACCCCGTTGGGCAACCACCACAGATAAAAAAAAGATTTCTAAACCAGTCTCCTTTACTTTTCTTCTTTTTACACACCGATTAACTCTAACCTTTGGTTTATTCCCATGCCTAAAATTGTAAAAACAATAGTTGTTTCAAGGGAATAAACCAAAGATTAAAGTTAACCGGAGACTAAAGTACCAGCCATTAATAAATTATTCTGTAGTGATTGTAATTAATTAAGAAACATATTGCGGCGTTAAGTTAACGCGAGACAACAAAAAAATCCACAGCACAATTAGCAACTATAATGAACACAGATTTATTCCTTTCTGCTTAATTTCAGAAAGGTAACGAATTTTATGTCTACCAAACGGTTATAAGATTTTATTCTTTTCCATTAAACTTATAATAGTGACTATTCACTGGAAATTAAAATACTGAAAATAATGAACACGTTTATATCAAACAAAACTTTCCAAATGGCGTACATATTCTAATATCGTTTTAAATTTGCTCTGAGTAAAAAAACAAAAGCACCGCAAAATGTACACATGTTTACACGCGAACTGACAACAAGAAGAGTAAAACTTGATTCGCAGCTGCATTCGAGGGAAAAAATTTCGTCGATGACTGCATACAATCTCAGGTGGGCAACGCCCCAGGGGCTTAAGAATAATCGGCCGGCCGTGGGCTCTCAGTCACCTTGGCGACAAGGTGAACAGCTTCATATTTTATTCTTTGCCGCCGTACGTATGCAGACACGATTTTCGTAACGCGACTGCCTCATGCTGTTCGAATAAATCATGTTTAAGTAATCAACCGCCGCACAGCGATAGGCGATAATTTTCAAAGTAAGTACACTTTGCGGTGGAATTTTTTGCGCGGCATTCCGATTGTATTCGTAATTGAGGTGTGTGACTGAGCTATTGTGTTTTGCGAGGAAGAGGAAACTGGGTTTAAAAGAAAGGAGGATATAAAAAAAAAGATTTGGGTCTTCCATATTAACAATAGTCCTTCATCGAGTCCTCGTAGAAAATTGGCAAAATCTGCATTTTCATCTATAGTTGCGACTGAATCAAAAGTGACGATAATGTGGATAATGTTCCTGAAATCTTTATTTTGCAATCCGAATCTTAGAAGACGTCAATAGTATGTTGTACCGTGCCTTCAAATGAATTCCAGATTAAAGTAAACAGTGATTTTTTTATAAAGTTGACGACTCGCATCTACGCAATACAAAAGTGAGAGGACAGTCGTCAATAACTGTCAGTGTCATATCATCAATCTGTTCTTGATAATACATAAAAAAAAATGTGTAAACGCAAAATTCAGAGGAGCACTTAATTAATTCACTTCAAAACAACTAACACTGAAGCTTAAAGCTCTCTTTCAACTTATATGCACATACGTGTCCTGCGGTTTATGTTTTCAAACGCGCTTGGGGGGTTATGTTAGCACCTATGGTTAGCATAGCACAAACAATTGGACCATTGGATAGCTGTCAGTGCCACAAATATTTAAGAGAAAAAAACATTAAAATTATAACAAAAATTATAGCATACTACGTGTTTTGGCCTTTGTTCCAGTCGATTCTAAAAGTAATTAATATGGTTAGTCAAAGGAAAACACTAATAAAAAACTCTTCTGGCTTTGAAAAGCCATGATTGCCAAAATTTGGAGTTTGATTAAGAAAATAAAACTTTCTATATTTGACCAGAGGATTTTGCCTTTTCTAGGATTGACCAACACATTAGTCAAAGGCTAAAATTTTATTTTATGTTTTGGAGAGAGTGATTAGTGAATTCGCAGATTTTTACTCCACCCTTTGATTAAGTTTTAAGTGCGTTAAAAGGCCGTTTTACACTACCCTATTTCTTGTATTTCTTGTAGATTTTGTTCTATATCTCAAACAATTTAAATTGTCAATCAAAATTTAAATTGAATCTGAAACGATGTGGAAAAGTAGAACATGTTCTATCTCCTAACCATATCCAACCCAAAAATTTCTTGTTCTAAATATTTATTGTAGAAATTGAACCAAATCTTGTAAAAGAAATAGGGTCGCCTAAAACGGCCTTAAAATTGGCTTGTGCGTTGCATGTTTATTCTGGTATACTTATTTCGTCCATTACACAGTAGGGTATATGGCTTGAAAAGTTGACTAAAAATATTTTGTAACTAAAATTACATCCTTGTATTTTTTAACAAAGCATGTTTTCTCAAAGACTTGGACGCTAATAGATATAGGTTAGTCAATTTATTATACCTAAGGACTTGTAACAGACAAGTTGTCCTTAACCATCTTTTACTAGAGAACTCGATTGTACATGCAAGCATACACAAATACAGTGGTTCTTTTTACGCAGGTCATTGATTTTATCCCGGATGAAACACATCAATACTTTCAAGACAAGTAATAAATTGTAAGTTTTACTTTACAAATATTCGTATAAAAACGTTACTTTTCCAATCTGAACGAGTGATGAAGCTAAATAAAATAGCTACATACATATAAAAATTGGTTTTATCTACGACTGTAAATGACGAAACGTCGTGCGTAAAGTAAGAAAAACGCACACCGCACCTACTCTAGCACGCTCGTAGTTAGATCTACGGAGCCGAATCAAATTAGATTGACAGTCGTCGAAATTGCAAGTGTCATTGCTGATTATTTTTAACTTGAATAATAAGGTAATTTTTGTGGTCGTAGATAAAGTATAGTACAAAACTCGAGTTGTAAAGCAATTACGCACTTGTGGAATTACTTGCATTTGCTGCTGCGCGGTTCATGCGCAACTTTTCCACTGTGCGTAATATGCTATTTACAACTCTCGTTATGTAATATTATACTATTACTAGTACCATTTGTCAATGATGTGCGTGAGATCAATTTAACAAACTCTATTGTGCATGCGTTGTTGAAATATTTTAAAGTAGGTACGTTAAAACTTGAGACATTTTTAGAATTTTTTAGCATAACATGAACCCCTATGAGTAGCAGGTAGTAGGACCCAATTCTCCTGAGTGAGAATATAAAAACATACCCTTCTTAACGTCGTGGGAAAAACTTTGACAATTTTAGAAACGTCAAAACTCGTTTTCCTATATAAAAATCAAAAAATCGGATTTTTATGATATACAGTGTGTCCCAAAAAGTTTTATACAAATGGAGAAAAAGTTTATCTTACATTTCACAAAAAAAAACTATTCTTTATAAAAAGCTCTGCATTACTTGTATACATTGTTCACGACCTATTTAGACTCTAGAGGGCCATGCTTTTTTTTCGTTAAGTTACGTACATGGATTTTGATAGAACTCAAAATGTGACAAATGTAAAATTCTGACACTTTAACGTCAGTCCCATCGACTATATTGCTTCTTATACTCTACGTTGGCATGAAGAAACTAAAATAATAGGATTAAAACAAATAAATTACTTGTGACTTTGTAATACTAAGTCAAAATGCTCAAAATCATCAATGTTTTTTGGTGTCAGTTTTCAAAAATATAATCATCAAATTAAAATGGAACATATTCACTTGGAGGTACCAACAAAAGTGTCACCCTAACATGGCCTACTCTGAGTCTAAAAAGATCGTGAATGGATTATAGATCCATAATCAGGTACAAAATTTTTAAAAAATTGGCTGAAATACAGGGAAAATAAAAAATAATGATTTGGACGGAGAGCAAAATACGTTCAAACTGTACTGGAGAGCAAAATGTTCAATGAAATTGTGATTAAGTAGCAAAAAATTATGCACACTTGTAAATTATTGATATTCCCAGATAAAAATTGATAAAGAAGGTTATCAATGTTTTATAAAAATAAATTATCCAACAATTGCTGAAGTGTTTATTTTTTAATTTTTATCTGGGAATATCAATAATCTACAAGTGTGCATAATTTTTTGCTATTTAATCACAATTTCATTGAACATTTTGCTCTCTACTACAGTTTGAACGTATTTTGCTCTCCGTCCAAATCATTATTTTTTATTTTTCCTGTATTCCAGCCAATTTTAAAAAAATTTTGTACCTGATTATGGATCTACAAGTCATGCAGAGCTTTTTATAAAGAATAGTTTTTTTTGTGAAATGTAAGATAAACTTTTTCTCCATTTGTATAAAACTTTGATGTAAATCAATAATTCGATTTTTCAATTTGTAATTGTTTACAAACAAAGTTGTCCGTTCGTCTTATTACATATTTTTATCATGATAAAACAGTATCAGGCTCAAACAAAATTAATAAACAAGCGAAACTCAACTTAAATTCAGAATCATTGTTTTGGTCGTCGCCAAATATTATATCTTCCCACATCCAGTTTAAATTTCGCTTTTTTGGAGCTTCTGAATTCATATATTTGAACATTAAAGCTAATTTATTTTGGTTTTTTATAATATTTCATAATAGCTGTACTTGTACTTACTCTGTCAATTTTCAAATGTGAATAATAAATATCCTGATATATATCAAACATAAATCATGATATATATATTCAAACCCTGAGTACTCCCTAATGTAGTGTGTATAAAGAGTGGTTCACAATAATTTTGTAATTGTGTTATTGTAATTTTATATTTAATTATAGCTTTTAATTCTGAACGACTTATTTTTATGACATTTTCTTGTATCTTGTAAAATAAGGGCACTTTACTCTTAAACCATTTTCATTTCTCGGTGTCCACGTTGTATACCATTCAATATATGTAAATTTCATCTGACATTTCCCAATTTTTTCCTGACTTTAAGGGATGCAGAAGCGTTCTGCGTCAATAAATTTTTATAAAAATCGATAATAAAAAAAAATCTCATTTGTAGTACATTTTTTGAGACACGTTTTTAAAAAAAAAGTGTCACAAACTTTGAGTGGAGGTAGTATAGCCCAAAATATGTCTTAATGAACATGGGTCCGCAGAAGGACCGTTTCGGAGATACGGAGGATTATTCTTTTTTGTAGCAATTGTGCATTGTTTTGCAAATTGCATTTTTTTATCGTAGTCGACATAGGTTCTGTCAAACATAGCTATACTCCGTAGTTGACATAACTCGTGTCTAAATAAAAACCTGGTCAAGTAAGCTACATTTAGTAATTCTGCTATGTAAATGCGATGGATAAATTCTCGATCACAACCCACTTGACCAGGTTTTTATTTAGACCAGAGGTTCCCAAACTTTTTTGTCTCGTAGACTACGTGCCAATTTTTTCTGTTTTGGGTAGACCCCCGCTTTTCTTATATTGAATTGTTACAAATTCATCAACTTCAAATGTGTTTTTGACAGCTGACACAGTGCTACTCATTTTGATAGGTTTAACTGTAGTGTAGAGCGAAAAAGATATACCAATCACAAGTTAACTTTAACTGTCAGTTTATTCCCATAGTAACAATTATGAAAACAATTATTCCTACTGGCCCTTATTAATTAAAACGACAAAATACAGATCTAGTAAAATTCTAATATAAAATAACTACACAAAAAAAATAAATGCTTTTAATGGGAGGGATCAGTCTGATGCAAAGCTCTGGTACAAGTCTGGACAAAACTTCGCGTATGCGCACAACATATTGATACATCTATGGAAAGCCAACATTTCGGTGCTTAAATGGGATCCATTCCCGTGGACCCCTATTTACATCTCATGCACCCCCAATTTTTGTTTTCGCTGATATGGACCCCTTGTAGTTCGGAGTCGACCCCTAGGGGTCGATATAGTAGACCACTTTGGGAATCATTGATTTAGACGCTCGTCCTTTGAAAACTTTAGTGTACGCTACTCCTATAAATGACCTCGAGGAGCTACAACAACGAGTAGGTCAAGGATCAAGGGTTTTTAAAAGAGTTTGAAGCTCGTCGGGGCTGCTATGGAATGGAGGGAGAGCATTTTGAACATCTCATTTAGCTTTTTGAAATTGTTGTTTGTTCATGAATATTGTTTGTTTGTTTGTAAGAAAAACTAACTCATTCTTTTTTGTGTTGTAAATTGGCTTTCGATCTGTGTTCGATCTGTCAAAGTAGTAAATTATTGGAGCTGTCATATTGTGCCACATTTGCTGCTTTGAATAATAGTCTACTTAAATGAAGTGCAACGTTGCGCGTTGCCACTAATACAGAAGGTACAGGAAAGACTATAATAGAAATGTAACACGACATTTAGTATAACCTCCAATACTGTAAGGCTAGTACACAGTAAGTAAATATCATTAAATTTCAATGTGATGGGTAACTTTTTTTGTCCGCAACTATATATAGATTTAAAAAAAAAATTGTGTAAACGCAAAATGTTTCGTATCTCCGAAACATATTCATTAACACTTTTCTGAATATTTTGGGCCATACTACCCCCCTCAAAGTTTGTGACACTTTTAAACATTAAGTTATTTTTTATATATTCCTTTACAGTCCTCTATATCATTTTATATTTTATTTTATATCAGAAAAGGTTCTCAAATATAGGTTACGCAAGTTAACATAAGTTGTTTAACAATATTGCGGTCTTTTAAATTGCTTACTTACCTTACTTACCTTACAAGCAATTCAGATTTCTGTAATTGGAATATGACAGTACGTGGACCTCTTCGATATATCTTACCAAATCAACAATACATTTCAACTCATTAATTTATTTACCTGGTTTTATAGGTGGAAACTAGTGACAAAAGTTAAGGTAAAGCTGTCAACCATACATTACATTTTGACGATCCTACACATACATGTATTATGTCTTTTGAAGGAGGAAATAAACTAAACATTTCATAAAATTCACAAAAAAATGCAAAAGTCACAGTAAATTTTTATTGTTTCTTATAATACTCTCTCGTAATTAATAAATTAATAACAATGAATTGAATAAATATCTATCACATTAACCATACATATAATAAACGGTCATTCTATTGATACAAGAGAAATAAATATTAAATGGCGAAGTTGCACAATTTTTTTAGATCGAGTTAGGTTTGTCACAATCATAAACAATAAGTGCAATACATCTAGAAAATTGCATTGTTTGCAGAAATATATTTATTCTGGTTTCATATTGACTAACTCGCGATAAATATTGCATTTGGTGACAAAATTCATTTTGCTGCAATTTCAGCAGGTTATTTTTTTATGTTTGCATGGAAATAAACAATTCGTATGCACAAAAATATTAGCGAATTATTCACTTTTAATATTTTACAATTTTGATATAAATGTAAACCGGGAAAAACTGGTCAATTAATTTAACTGCCGCTTGCGTTTATTGGCAATATTCCTGCATAGTTTTGAAATTCATTGGATTTTATTCTCTCTTCTAACATTACCTCTGAAATTGATGGATCAATTTTCTGAAACAGAGAAGTAATTTTAGTCGTTTATTTGAAAGTCGACTTTACTCGTTCATTCGCCAGGTCAGAAGTTCGTGTGTTCATTTGCATATTACAAGGACACTTTTGATGAGGCGAAACCGGAATGCGAATATTGCGTCACGTTTTGCAGAATTTTCCAATTAATGTTTACTAAAATTATTTATTTATTAATTATTATAAAATAATTTTTTCCTCGTTTATTCACGTTTTAATGATTTTGATGTTTCATAACGGCAAAACGTTTACAAAGGTGTCCACTGACGGTCGATACTCGGGCAATCTGATTGCTGACGACCGGATTTCTTCAATATCGCCACAGAATGTGCAGCAGCGGCGATATTTTGATGGTCTGACAATTTTTACTTCTAAATGCCTGTCTGCGTGGCGATTTAGAGGTAATTTAAACTGTAATTTAATTTGCCGGATCTCACAAGAAATATGAAATCTCCGTTCGCATCTAAATCCGTGCTTTAACTACAACACCGACTACCTAGCTAAAGGAACATTTCGATTATCCTTTTTTATACATTTTAAAATAATGAATAATAAGTAACCAGTTTCTGCAACAGGAACACCTTTTCATGACGTCTCCGTGTCCGCAACTGTATTGCGGCGGTTAGATTGTTCCAAAAATTTCCATATGAATGGATTCCTTAATTCTGGCAATCAAATCGCTTGAAAATCAAAGCATCAGTGAACCTCGTTTATTCTGACCAGCATAATTGGCCTCATGAAGTATTTGCGGAAAAAAATGGCAATATCATCGTCGCTGCACATTCTGTTGCGATATTGAAGCAATCCAGTCGCCCACCAACCAGATTGCCCGAATATCGATCGTCAGTATACACCTTAAGATATAGTTTACGGAAACTTAAAAGACAATTTCAAAAGAATAAAAACGTCAGGAAAATAATGTCAATTGAAGCAGTTTCTCAAACTTTAACTCCGGGAAGCTTTGATTTTTAAAAAAATATCAACACTCAACAATTTTATGGGTGCGTTATTAACAAAAAATATTCCTCTTTTGCGGCTTTCATTTTTGAGCATAACTTTGTCTTCGCAACTCTCTTAGTATATCTTTGCGAGACTCACAGGTTGAGATGTTTTTCAAAAACATGACTAATATAAAATATTAGAAGTAAGTATGAGTTGTATTTTCTTATAGCAGAGTAATATAGATTTTAATATAAAATTAGTTCTTCGTTTTCTATTTATGTCTAATTATATTTGTTATCGATTCAAAATAGAAATCTATTTATCAATGTATTTATTCTATTGCGCAATCGAATTTACTAATTGGGACCGACTACTCCCACGTAAAAATGCAGTTGTAATAATAATTATAATAATAAAAGTAACTGTCGCAATCTCCTTAAAGCGCCGCTAAATTATGCGAGTTGAATGAAAATGAATTAACTTTGCATACAAATCATTGACAGTTCGAAAAAGTGAGCAAACGTGGGTCGTTAAGTCGCCATTTTATTGAAAGTAAGAGTTTCATATTAAGCACTAAAAATGCAAACGTTTCTTATTTATTAATAGTAAATAAATTAATTTATCTTACTTTCACATCGTAACGAATGAGTTGACAAAAATTAGAAAATTAGAAAGAAAGAGAAATAAACTTCTGGGATTGTTGACTTTAATGGTACACTATCATTTGCTAATGAAATAATACGATAAGAAAAACAGTCACAAGAAAAACTGTAAAGCAAAGGGGATATCTATAATGAAAGCTTGAAAGCTTTCTCTTAGTTATAATGTTTTTAAATACGTATTGTGTTATAGCATTGAGGATATTGAGTCTGCTCGTAGAGCAGTTAAGATAGTTTGAAACAGTTAGAAATATGCACGAATGAACGTTTTACATCTAACGCAACTGTCGAAATAGATCATTATTTCGATGAGCGACTGGTTCTAACACTTACAAACCAATTATAGTTTATTTTTTTCTATAACACCTGTCAGTGTCAAAATTCTAGGGTTTCTGTTGGAACCTTGCTTTTATCACTATTTTAGAACAGATATTTTTGAAATTTCCTAATATTCAGGTATCAACATCACAAACATTTGACTGGTATTAATAAAAAACGAAATGTAGAAGCTGTACAAAAACAAATCTATTGTCAACGTATTATTTTTCTGTGGTAAATTTAACTTATTTTCTCTTAATTTTTTTTTTGTTTTTCGATACTATTTTTAATAATATTTTTTGACGATCTGCCTGTACTATCTACCGTCATTAAATAATTACAGTACCGCAATCAGCTACCATATTAATGCAAAATATTGGCGGGAAATTTAAATGTCTAGCGCTCACAACGATACACCCGGGCATTAAATTTGATTAAACTTGCCGGAAAGAAAATCACTAGAAATTTCGGCCATTTAAACTTGCCGGAAAGAAAATCACTAGAAAAGCCGTTTAGTGCAAAAACGTGGTTTCTTTATCTTACACATTAAGCACATGGATTGCGGTACTATTTATTTACTGACTGTAGTACATATTGTGTCAATGAAGTTTGCTAAGTTGCTGTTTTGAACTTTTGTTGTACACTGAACTAATTAAACTTAAATTCTAGACATTAGATATTTTGCTACATTAGATATTTATCAATTAGATTCTGTAATTTACTCTGGCATACTAAAGTTTATGGCGATAGGAATAGATTGCTTGTAAAAAGGTTTTCGGAATAACAAGAATAGATATTAAAAAACTTGTCAGAAGAAATGAAAAACACTAAGGCCCGGTTTTACAATCATCGGATAAGCATTATTATTGGTATAACGTGACGTAGGTGTGACGTAGATATGGAGGAATATTAAAGGATATTTGGCGAACAGTTATTCCGTTCTTATTCCACGATTTTAAAACTGGGCCTAAGTAATGGAAATGGTAAATGAGTAGTAGACAGTTGCTATTTGAAAGAAAAAAAGGGAAGAACGTTTGAAAGATAGCCTGAAGAGAAGAAGGCCACGAATTGAGTCACAGGAGGCTTGGAAGACATGATATTATGAGAGACGGTCATCCCAGTTGTTTTAAAATCTCGGGTATTCAAACGTTAATGGTTTTGCTGACTCGTACCACTTGAGGTAATTGATTGTGACACAATTTCAAAAATATTCATGTAGACAAATTAAAACGGTAAAGACAAACCAGAAATACAACAGACATCTATGTGACAGCACACGTACAAAAAAAGATGCTCTGTGAGAGTTGCTGTTGCTAGTTGCTGAAATACTGAATATTAGAAAAACCTTGCTACAATTTCCTTTATCATACCCGATTGGTATGGTAAAAGGAGTTAATAATATAGGTAATACGAGTAGTTCCTAAAAAGATAAGATTTCAAAAATAAACTATATTTTTTAGAAGAAAACTGGAAAAGACAACAGACGAGTGATTTGAACAGTAAGGCATTAAAAGAAATTGTACGCAGAGAGGAAGACAAGGAAAGCAGAATCTGAGAGGGAGCCTTTGGAGTTATAATGTGCACGCTGATATCTAAACATTAAATGATTTGTTGCCTCTTAGCTTTTCGGGGAGGTGAATATGATCGTAGATTCTAAATATATTATGTAAACTAACGATAAAGGTGGCAGGAGCGGTGCATATAAAAATAATTAAAATATAGAATGACCGGTTTGGAAAGTGAATAGGTCAGAGGAAGAGACCGATATATAGTGATAAAATGAAGCGTCGCAAATAATATGCAGCCAAAAGCATCACGATAAGTACCTATGATTTAAATAAAAAGAAAATAAGCATCTCACCTGGAACTTAGCACCTGCCATATGTTCAGGTGACTATTTAGGAGTACGGTTCAGCCCGTCTGGGTAATGGAATACTACTTGGCATATGTAGACCTCACACGGTTAAATTAGCCAGCCCTACACCGAAGTCCTTTACGCAAGCTTGTGACACTCTTGAGAGAAGCTGTGTCAGATAACTTCTAAAGTCTTTCCAGGAGCAATAAACTGCGCGGATTGAGGAGTGGAACTTTTTAACAACTCATCGTCCCATCATTGTAAATGCAGTTACAAAGTGTATACACTGTAAATGTAAATATTTGTTTTTATCCACGGTATTGTTATATCCTTAGATGTCCTTATTGAATATCTCTGGAATGCTTCAATGACAGTTCCACCCGGAAAGGCGGATGTAGCAAATCTCTTAACTTTTAAACATCGGCATGTAATGCTATCAATTACGTCAAATTGAATCGAAATTAGGAACAGTCTTCGTGTGATCGAAAATACGATTTGCAGAGATCTGTTTGGACGTTGACCACGAAATTGAAGAATTTAAATTCTGACCTTTCTGTATGTATATGAGCGAACCTAATCATTTAGGGCAATTTGGGGTAAAAGCGACGATAAAAGAAATTCGGTGTGTGACGTGAATCGTCGGAACTAACTCAGAAAAGTTGGATTATTTATTTTACTAGAGATGGTGTTGATGTAGTTCACATCGTGTGAGTTAGTATGCCAGCTAATTAAAAAACTGAAGCAAAGATTTAAATAAATTAACACATACCTAATGTAGTACGTTACCTTTTACATACGTATAATTACTAACTTAATTAGCTACTTCTGGTTAAAAAATGTGAAAGATACAAACAACAAACATTTTATAAATACATATACTTAGTGATTATTTACTATTGCGTTTATAGAGAAATCGCTTTAAGGCAACGAGATACGTTCAAAATACCCAAATATGTCTCCTAAGCACATACAAATTAAAATCTCATTTACCGTACTCCACGCATAATTAACGCTCACTTTTCGAACCGCCACCGACATTAAGAGGTTGCACAAGCTCATTACCGAGAAGAAGTAATTAACGTTATATATACAAATCAAGTAGGTATTGGGCAATAATTCCGACTTTTAGTGGCCGCTATTCCAAATAATGTGCAGTTAGTATTTCGCAGGTTTATTATTACGTAGAGCAGAATTTATGCAATCGTGAACGTTTCGTTTGTGTATAGAACTCAAGTGATAATTACAGTCTAGTTAACTTTTTTCCTTTAAGACGAGATAACAACGTAATTAAAGAATAAATTTAGGCTAAGTATTTCATTTCAAAACGTTCCAGATTTTAATTGATAAAAAGTTGACCTCTCTTTTAAAATTTGTATTGACAAGCCTTGAGCTCCATGTATGATACTTCAGTTCACTTTTGATAGTCGTACAATTCTGGCAGAATTTAACCTCTTTCAGTATGCGTCTCCAGTTTTTTCTATTATGTATTGTGAATTTTAAAGACATAGTTGTGTCAAATTTTGTAAGGTCTCTTATGGTATTTAATTGAACGGTAGTCAATAATTAATTTCTCGATAATACACTATTATTATTATTTATAATTTTCTGTAATAATTTTTGAACTCGAATTACAAAACCTTCGATCCGCCTTCTATTTGATTTACAGCGTGAGAATGTTACATAAATGCGTTACAACTTACGTACTAATTTGAATCAAAAAATAAAAGAAAAAATTGCAACTCACAATTATAATTAAGCCACGCTCTACTAATTATAATTTGCATCGCTGAATAACCGGCAGCTGTAAATAGAATTAAACGACTGAAATTATCGGCTTCCCAATGCCCGTCTAATTATTTTCTTTAGTTCCTATTACTGTAAGAGCTGTATATCAAGTCGGATTTATTATGGTAAGAAAAAAAAAAGGATCGACAATAAGAGGTATTAACTCGCGCGAAGCAGTTACCGTACTAACCTAAATTTAAGATGCAATTATGTTATGCACGACGTAATGCAACTAGGCGTGCATGTTACGGTTACTCGTGCACGTTGTGTCCCTTTAGTCGTGAAAGGAACCAGACTTTCATGGGCTCGGATTTGCCCTTCATGGTCACCGGACCTCTGTACCTGAAGTGGAAACTTTCGTCGTAGTTTTCTTCTCTGCATAAATAACTGGAACAAAAATGTTTATTTTAAATATTTGAGTTTCCCCCGTAGGTATTCTTGGAAATAAAATCCTGTACGTACAATATTCACACGCCATTAGAAACTGAAGTAAATATCTGGTTCATTAAAATGGTCTCTTGAGCTCAAAATCAATTTGTATAGGATTTTACGAATTATTATAGACTTTTTTTTTATTTTCTTTTGGTAAAGTATAAAGAGAATATTTCTAAAAGCCTAATGATGAAAAAATAAATGATGCAAATGCTTCCAAAATCTTCTGGCCACTAGCAAAAAGATAAGTTAGAATGTGACACACTGCAAATCGTACATTCAAAATTCTTACTTAAGGCTTAAATTAAATCCTGAAATTCTGCAACCCACTCTAAGAATTGTTGCATTCACATACATAACATACATAAATAAATCAAGAATGAAAACAAAATTGAATCGATTATTTTGAAAAGGGGTTAACTCCAAATTTTTCATAAACTTTTTGGTGGAATCTCATTCCCAAGACCAAACTTCATTCTTTTCACGTGAAAGGAGTCATAACCCATCATCAGAAAGCAACCCTGCGTACCATGGAAAACTCCCCACTAATATAAAAAAATCTAGGACATTACAAAGTTCTACCAAGATTTTTACAGTGAGTTGCCCACAACTACAGTGGATGAACCAGCTGAAGAATTTTAGCTATTATAGTTACTACTTTTTTAATTTTTATATTTGACTTGTTTTTGTAACATTTTTAACATGAGACTTGACTCTGCTAAATAAAATAAAAGAGCTTTTCAAGTGAAACAAGTGTTCATTATTCATGTTAAACTTACGTTCATTTTGAAAACGGGTCATCTCCCGAAACGAAAAAAAAAAAAAAATTTTGGGTCCTCTGTGTGTCCAAAAATCATTATTTAAGTATTTCTGGATTAGGTTTCACCCTCTGCAATTTACACTAAACAATATCGACTGTGAACGGTTTCTTGCTTTTCCTGTAAAATTTGAAACATTGGAGTTGACCCGTTTTCAAAATGACCGATTCAAATTTAGCGCTTTCTGATTTAGCACCAAATTATTTCGTACTTTAAAGAATTTAAATACATTCTGAGAAAAAAAAACTCGTTCTTTTTCGGTTTTAAAATTGTAGCTCAGTTGATAAATGGAATGAAAAAGAAATTCCTTGCTAGATTTTATACAGTTTTGTTGTCTAATTGCGCAGTAGCAATTTTCATGTCAGTAGTCACCAAATTACACACTTCAGGTTCAAACCGTGTCGTTCACGATAAAAATGTGCCCCAGTTTTCGCCAGGTCTCTCCGCTAATTGCATTACTTTATTAAACGAAGCGTAGCATTTTCGAACGATATGCGACGAATTGAACGCCTGATTTGTTTTTGAGTTTGCTTACTTAATTCTACGTGATTATTTTTATAATACGACCGCTGGTTAAATTTAGTAATGACAATAACAGTAGTTATGACTTTTACAAATGATGGCATGAGCGTTGCAAATCAGGAGCAATTAAATCATTTCCTATTAAGATATTCTATGTCCTCGTGTTCTATTGTATTTCTGGTAACTTCGTGAAATAAATTTGCCTCTTATGACTATGTCGGTTCCTTTGATGTTTTGAGTTCCAATTTCAGTGATCTTCAACACGGCAGCCATAATCCTATGTACAGCACATAGCCAAATTTGAATAGAGACTACAAACCAATTAAATTTTAAAAGACATAGTTATCGCTGAAAAATCAGATAAGATAATGTTAATATGTGCAATTTAATAATCAAAAGGAAAACACATCTTTCCTATTTCATTTAGTAACCATATATACTACTTCATAACGACATAAAAAAAGAAGATTTTGTCAATACAATTTTGTAATCTTTGCACTTCTTCAAAAGTTAAATTAAAACTTTGTATTGAAGTAATTTGGTAGCTTTACTGCGAACTGCATAAGTGAACAGATAAAGTTATTAAGCAGGTGAATTCCAAATTGCATAACATATTGAATTGGAAATAAACTAATCAAACAATCAAGTCTGTTACAACCACTTCCAAACTCCCCTATTTTGTATACCTATATAGCAGGAAATGAATGATTTAAAACGGTGCTATTAAGTGAAAAACTTATTGTCTCCGTGAACTTGCCCCGCATTAGGATCTCGTAAGGCTTCGAGATAATCTGATTACAAAAGAAATCGACAGGTAAACATCAGTTACAGTCGGTGTAAACCATAACTAAACGTCAGTGTCAAAATTCGTTTTGTATCACAGTTGACCACAGTTAAAGAAGCAATTTATAACAATGGAAGTGATCCTACGCTGCTTTTTTGAGAATTTCGAACAATCAGAGCGAAACAGTTTACATGCCAGATACAAGAGGCGCTCGTTGGTTGAATATTTTAACACGCTCATAGAGGGATGCCGGCTAGGTAAATTGCAACAAACAATCCAGAACACGAATAATTAAGATTATCGCAGAAAAAATCGTCTTTATTGCATCTCTCTCCATTAATTTTAACGAACATAATCGCTATTTGTATGTTCGAATTCCTGTACCGTATAATTTCGCGTTTAAGTGAGTAATTTACGTTCGAGTATCGTAAGGAAAACGGTCTGCTAAGAACCGCTTATATAATTTTCTGGTAGTGTAGATGAATATTAATTTCTTCGTGGAACGTCGGCATTCCTCCGCGTACAGCATCTGTGAAACAATTTATCTTAAAGTACTCAAGAAACACTCCAAATAAGTAACAGATTTTCTCGAATTAAACCGAAACGTTTCCATGATAAATTATAGAATTTGAAAACAACGGAGAAGGAATTCATTTTGTTTTATGAACGGTCACACCGAATAATCGATGTTGTCATAATCAGGTTTTTAAGTTGAATTTTTAATGACCACTTTCAGAAAATAAAATATTTACTTTTTATTAGTTCTTATAAAGTTAAGCGTAGAAATTGATCGGTATCTGGAGCTAAGAAATATTTAGTTTTACAGAGTTAAGAAACTGAAGAATTTTTGCTTGATGCAAATTATTGTATTATGAGATAACAAAAGAGAAATAAAAACATCGATTTTGCAACAATTGCAGTTATTCAAAGTTATTATTAATTTAATCGTTGATTCATTGTAGGTTTAGAATGTGAATCTGAGGAAATAGTACGTGAAACCATCATAGGAATATTACGTTACCATGAAAATTCGAGGAAAAACAATGGCGACGTGTGTCTTATGGGAAACTATCATAACATACTGTACATAGCAATAAAGCTATGCTACGATTGGCAACTCAAAGACACTCCAACTGTGGCAACACTCTTGGACCACATTTTCTCCTGTGAAAAAACCTTCGACCGCATTTTCGTGGGTGCGATTTTTGGTACGAGGGCTCCCTATTACATAGCCGGATGGAAAAGCGACTTCGAAAATCAGGAAGAAAACTTGAGAGCCGTGGTGTACTTCTTGGATCACGCAAATAATGGCAGCCTGGAATATGCGCGTACCAGATTTATTGACGTCCCAATAGAAAGTTGCGGGCGAGCAAGTGCTTTGAAAATTATAGTACAATTAGGTCTACCCGATAAGCTTCACATTTTCCTCAGGTTTGGTGCTTTGATCACCACGAAAATCGAAGAAGAACCAATAGTTGATCTGCTTTTAGTTAGATTATATGAATTTAAGGGATGTTATCCCTATAATTTGGTTGCATGTTTACAGTTGATTTTAAGAGTTTTGCCAAGCGTAAGAATCAGAGCTGAAAATAAGGATTTCGCAGTAACGGAATCAAATATGCAGAGAGATCTAATTTTGGATAGGTTTCCCGAGTTAGTGCAAGACGGGATTATTCCTCCGAGAAGATGTGGCATAGAGACCATAGAATTAAAACACTTATGCCGGTGTTCTATTCGACATGAACTTTGGAAGAATTATCAATTGCCAAACGGTATTCGGCTTTTACCAGTTCCAGAATCACTACATAAATATTTAGACTTACTTGAAGATTGATGAGAATTTAAAAAGTAGGAAAAGCACTTACTTGTATGCATCTTCGGATACGTTGATTTTTCCAAGTACTCCCGTGGTTTCAGTTCTGCTTGTTATATTTACAGTGTTTCCAAAGAGACAATAACGTGGCATTCTGTGACCTATGACTCCAGTTACCACTTCTCCTGAGTGTATACCAATGGTTATTTTCTAAAATGAAGAAAGAATAAATTCATTTACTACGAAAGTAACCAATCATTTAAATTGATCTTTTTATAATTTTTAACAACATAAAACAAATTTGAAGATGTTCGTTTATAATTTGTAAACTAACAGAAGATTAAAAGTCTCTTTGATGTAATAACAGGAGTGACAAAATATAAATGCAAGATTTTACGTAGTAGAGAATAACTTATTGTATGTCAGTTATAATATAATTAATTAGTACATTATAAGATTAGATAGATAAGAATTATCCACAAAGTGGATTGATACTGTTTCAGTTTAATTAAAAAACTTGTGAAAAATAGTTTTGCTTACCACTGGTTCCCCATCAATCAGAACTTGTTTTCCCATTTCCATCATGTCTAGGGCTAATCGCGCTATGTCCCGAGCATGTGTCGTGCACGGATTGGGCAACCCACTTACAGCCATATATTTGTCACCCACGGTTTCGACCTATTAATAAAATGTCAATGTCACATGGTGCAGAGGTTGAGAAATAATTGAGTATATAGTTTGCAGAAGAATGAAATTGCACGCTTGTGAATATTTACTGATATTTACAATACATCCTGTATACAGAAAATTAAGTATTTCAACATATTTTACATGCATTAGTTACACGTATTAATAAACATTATTAAACATTCATGTTTATTGTCCTTATGCTATGTATATGTATATCCAAATTATGTAAATTCTAACTCCTAACTATCCAAATTAAATTATGACACAAACTAGTATAAGTAATTAAAAAAAAATATGGGTAATTAATTTAAATTCCCCATAATTTAGAACGTTAAATTAAGTATTCATATTTTAATTTGTAACACATATTACTTCTAAAATTAATATATTAATATTTGCATAACATTTTTACCCACCAAAGCAACACAAAAGGCTCGAATAAATCATGAAACTGTTTCAGCTTATTGCATTATGTATAAGTCGTTCCTTTCCATTTATAATTGGAAGTTATTAATTCAGCAAAGACTGTTTCGAGCTTGTGCATTGCATTCATTCCTTGCCAGGATTTCGCTTGCGAGACATACCATCAATCACCGCGAACTTGTTGACGAATTTACCGCACTGAGTTACATTTCGATAATTTTACAATTTACAGTTTCAGTACGGTTCTGCGAGAATAGTAAATATTTTTCCAAATTTTATTGAAGTAAAGTAAAACCTCTCTTAGACGGACACCCGCCGTTCCAAGCAAACTGTCCAACATCAGAATTAAAAAACAACACTTATACCTGTGAGGCGGACAGTTAGTGCGACATTTTGATTTTAAACGTGAATGTTAGGACGAAAGTTCAAACCCACAAAAGTTCTGTATTGATTTTGAAACACGCTGTATATATAGAGTAGTAATACTGGCGGAATCCTGGGACACTTCGATGGCCTATCCATCCGAAGTGACCACCGTTGAAAGTCAACTCCATGTTTAGGTGTTGCTTTTTGTGCTGAAGAAGTAACCCCTTTGGTTCTTGTAACTGAAAAATTGTCAAAAATGACGTAATCATACTAGAAGTGGTTTTCGAAAGAAAATGGTGTGTGTAGTTTTTATATTCGTCGACAATAATTACCAGAGGTGCTCGCTCAAGAATTCTTTTTCTGGCTTTAGTTCTTGCATCTGTCAACGATGACGTTATTTTACCGAATGTCGATAATAATCAGAGGTGGTCGCTGAAAATCTTTTTTCTGGTGAAGAAGTGTGTAGTCGCCCCTTGGGTACTCTTGGCCGAAGAAAAAAAATTGCTGAACTGTTTAGACGAGTGGATTGAACTGTGCATGGTAACAGGAGAACAGCAGAAACAAACCAGCAAGCAAGATCGATTTGCAGCAACATGCTCCTGTAATGGGATGGGGTCAAAAGAGAGGTCATTATTCTTTAATTCTATACTGTAAGTATACATATTATAAAATATGAGTTCCTATTGTAAGATATATAAAATGTGTTTTTACTTGTAAAAGTTCTATTGTAAATGTTATATATAAGAGAGAACCAACAAAAAATTGAAACCAATAACATGCAGCAGCAAAGAAAAAGTGAATTATATTGTAATGAAAAAATATTTGAAAGTCCTAAACAATTGTAACGTTAAATTACACCAATTAGTATGTTTATTGTTAATTAGTAAACTTAATAAATGATCATGTAATTTTGAATGACCGTTTTATCATTTCTCCTGACCTTCCTTTTGACCCCTTCGGATTACACGAGCAAGTATTTTGTTGCAAGTCGAATTCGCTTGCTTGTTTCTGTTCTCCTGTTACCATGTACAATTCAACCTACCCATTTAAATAGGTAAATAATTTGTTTCTGTTCGGTCAAGGGTAGCCAAGCGGGGGCTATACACTTCTTCACAAGAAAAACTGGTTATTGTCGACGCTTATTTACCTCCGGTAAAATGACGTCATTGTTGACAGATATAAGAACTAGAAAAAAAAATCTTCAGCGACCACCTGTGATTGTGATCCACCGACGGATGCAAGAACTACACACATTTTTTCCTTCGACAACCACCTGTGGTAAAATTGCGTCATTGTCGACAATTCTTCAGTTACAAGAACTAAAGGGGTTATTTCTTCAGTATAGAAAACAACCTTAAACATGGGGTTGATCTTCAACGTAGGTTACTTCGGATGGGCAGGCCATCGAAGTGTCCCAGGATCCCGCCAGTATAACTACTCTATATATACAGGGTGTAATCGAATAACTTTCACTTATTAATACTGTAAGCTCTTCATCACATAAGGAATTCATTTTGCAAATGTCAATGGTCTAATTCAAAAATAAAAAAGATTGACCTACTACAAAAGCGCATCGCCTTTTGTTTAAAAACCTCTGCTCATTCGTGACTGCGTCTGCGGTTTTTGTAAACACATCATAAAATGATAAATGTCACGGTCATTGGATCAATGTTGCCCGCAATACAATTCCATAACTGGATGTTCGACCATTTGTTTCATTACATATTCGACAATAATAATTACGTCATGATATTCCATATTTTGTAAACAAATGTGATTTAATTTAACATAATTTGTTAAATGATTGAAAAGCTAAATGAATTACCTATTATTAGTTACTTTGCTTTACAACAGTGAGTGACCGCGTACTCAGAAAAGGAAATGTATTAAATAAAATCAATGGAAATTGAGAATTTTGCTTGTGAAGTCTGAACGTAATAAAATAATAACATCATAAATCAAGGGATGATGAATATGGCGTGCTTCTTTTCCAATAATATTTTTAGAATGTGACCTCTAATGAATTAATTATTATCTAATTTTTTATTAGTGTTAGATATGATTCATGTTTTAATTTTAATTAAGGAAATAAATTAATATTATCATATAAGAATTATTTTATGAAAAACCTGCATTTCTATTACTTAAATATTAATAAAAAAATAGGTGCTAATCTCCGTATTTTTTCGTAGGAAAGTAATAAATGCCTCAACGTTTATTGTATCGCATCTGCGGGTTTACTGTCCTATCATTTATTGCACATAATAGTAAACTTCGCTCAGCTGGGGTATTGGGAGATAATCACAGCTAGCGCTTCTCAAACGTTTTATAGAAAAAGTAAACGTATATTTTTCGGGAGTTATTATTGACCTTTGTCCCATACGTATGTCATAACATCGCTTCTTTACTTGTGTATTAATAGTGGTTACAGCAAGTGAAACTTAATCGATTACACCCCGTATATAATTTTATAATTTCATTATAAAACGTATCCAAAAGGGCTTATTTTTTAAAGATTTGTACAATTTCAGACAACTTGAAATATACGTAATGACACGAACGTCGAACTAAATATTTCAATGAAACACGTTATCCCAGCTTACAGCATCATTTTTTTATGAAATTGAATAAATTACGAATTACATTTTATTACAACAGCCTCCTGACTATAATAATCAATAAGTTTATATCTGGTTAATATAGATTTCATTTGAAAAATAGCAAAATAAGCTTTGTTAATGTTCTTGCTAACTTGTTCAATCTGTTCTCTCCATTTTAGGCTTTCATCTATTCGTACGCCTAAAAATTTGGTGTTTTCCGCAGATTCTACGTTGGTGCCATTGATGTCATACATTTCTTTTCCTACACCTTTACGATTGAAGAAATTTACTATTACCGTTTTTTAGAGGTTTAGTATAAGTTTGTTTCTAGTACACTAATGTCCAAATTGATTTCAAATTTCAGACACTTTGCGTTTAAGTTCTTCAGATGTTTTGTCTGAGATTCCCATAGTTGTATCATCGGCGAACAGTGTGATTTGTTCAGTAGTGATATCCTTTTCTAGATCGTTGACGTAAAGCAGAAAAATAAGAGGACCTAGAACGGATCCTTGCGGGACTCCGTAGTTCGTATTGTAGTAATCGGATTTCTTACTTTGGAGTTTAATTTACGAGCAATGAGAAATGATTGCATCCAGTTGAGTACTATACCTCTTATTTCTATTGCATACAATTTATCACATATAAATGGTACGTCCAGGCAGTCAAAAGCTTGTGACAAGTCCGGCCACAAAGTAACTATTATCGATATAAGTATAGACATATTCAAAAAAGCCAACAGCAGCGGTTACGTAGATCTGTTTGTACGAAACCCATGTTGTCTTCCACTGATTACATTTGTTTTGTCTAAAAAATTATTTAATCTGTTGTACAAAATGCGTTCGAAGATTTTAGAAAATATACTTAATATCGCTATTGGTCGGTAGTTTTCTAAAGGTCCCTTTTCACGCTCAAACAATTTGCGCAAATGTGCTTGTGCACACAAATTTGCGCATGTAAATTTGATTCAGTGAAAAATTGATAATCCATTTTCACGCTCAATTATATTTGCACAAATTTATAGGTAATCCTGCACTTTAGACACTTATAAACGCGCAGCCCGTTGCGCACATTGTAGTGCACATTACGAGGGCAACACTGAAAATTTCTAGTTTCTAAAAACAAATAGAATTAATTTTTATTTGATAGCCACTTTTTAATGTTTTGCGAGTTGATTGTCGTTTAGTTTGTTCGATTTGCTCTAATAGTTTTTTAATGCTCATAATTTAAAGATTTTGTGTTCACCCAAAAATGAATTTGACTAGAGAACATTTCCGGGCTATGATTATTTACGATTTTAAATCATCATAATTCTTTTTCTTTCTGCGACATTATTTACACAAAACACACAAAATAACTGTTATAAGTATAGCGTGAGTTTCGGAAAAATAATTTACTGTTTACTATTATCTATCCACTACGCACGCGTTAAGTTGGAGTGTTGTTTACACGTTCAAACATTTGCGGCAACCGCAAGCAAATTATCTGACCAGGCAGATTTTACACAAGCAAAATTTTTTAGCTTGTGCAAACAAAAAAATTACGTTTTCATGCAACGACTTCCTTGGGCAAATTTGTGTGCACAAGCACATTTGCGCAAATTGTTTGAGCGTGAAAAGGGGCCATAAGTCTGAAGGATCACCTTTTTTGTAAATGGGGGTTACTAATGCTGTTTTTAATGAAGATGGAAATTCTTCCATTTGTATTGAGTAATTGATGATGTAAGCTAAAGGCTCAGAAATTAAGTTACATATTGTTTTTAATATTACTGTAGGAATTTTGTCGACTCCTGGGCTCGTATTATTTTTAAGGTGCTTGATAACTTGATTTACCTCAGCGGAATCAGGCGGAAGGAAGCAAAACGATTTCGGATTATAATTATCTAAGGTGCATACAGTAGAGAGATTTTTATTGTAGACTTTCTTGAGGTTATTTTCAGCTGCAGTGGAAAAGTGTTGTGCGAACATGTCCGCTAATGTGGTCGGATCAGAAATCTCAATGTTTTTAATATTCAAAACAATATTGTTATTTGTCTTGTGTGGTTTCTGATTGATGTCCCAGACTGTTCTTTGTTTATTCTCTGATTCATTAATTTTGTTATTATAGTATTGTTTTTTTGTTTGATTAATTAGTGAAGTGTACAATTTTTTCTGTGTTTTGTATTCGTTTTTAAGATCATAATTATTTGTATTTTGAGATATCCAGTACAAGTTTTTTAGTTTTTGACTTTGTGATGTTATTTCACGAGTAATCCACGGAGTACTGGTTTTGCCAGAGTTGTTTTTATACAGATTTTTGGGACAATTTAAGTTAATACTACAAATAATAATATCTAAAAAGTAGTCAAACATTAAATTAACATCAGTAAAGCAGTTGTAGATGGGGTTAAAACTAATGTTTTCCAAATGGTGTTTTAGTTTTTGTAGATTGTTATCGTTAATTTGCCAATTTGTTTCGTTGTCAAGATCATTCTCAGGAATAACTTGCGAATTAGAAAATGTAGTCGCTAAAACTAATGTTAGATAGTCACCTACATTTGGCTGGACAGTTTTGGTTTTACATAGATGTTGAATTTTTTCGTCTATGATGATATAATCAATTTTAGAAGAAAAATCGGTATTACTTATTCTAGTTGGTGTTTCGGATCTACATACTAAATTAAAGCTGTAGAGAATGTCTTTAAGTAACTGCTTGCTGAGCGCATTATTCACATATAAGTCTCCACACAAGAAAATATTATCACACAGCTTTTTACAATATGTAACTACTTCTAAAAGTTTTTGATAGAATAGGTCAGGGTTTCCGTCAGGAGATCTATTTTCCGTCAGGAGATCTATACAAACTAACAACACAACACAAATTTGCAATCGGTTAGTTTTACTGCACAACACTCAAAGTCAATTTCAGTTGCGAGATTCTTCATGAATGTTAATTCGTTTATTTTTAAACCTTTTTGGTGTTTAACGAACATCATTGATCCTCCATGTTTATGCTGATTCCTACAGAAATGGGCACATATTGTGTATCCTGGTAATTGCATTAAATTGATGTTATCTTCACAACACCAGTGCTCAGAAACACAAATAACGTTCGGATCAACTTGTTTGACAAAAACTTCCATTTCAGATAGTTTGTTAGTTAAAGCTTACGAGTTTATCTGTACTATTTTCAGTTTACGATTCAATTGGACCTACTTGCTTGTTCTGTAATTGTTATTTATCAATGTAATAGTCATACTGTATTTTGGATTTTTCAACTTCTAACTTTTTAAGTAATATCGGACAATTGTAATCAAATGGGGAATGATTAAAATCACAAGAGTAAGATTTCTTGTTTATTTCGGAATAATTTGGACAGATCTTATTTTAATTTTCACAGGCTGGTGCCAAATGGTTGGGGTTACCGCATTTTAAACAAACTTCCGGTTTCGTGCAGAATTTAGCTGTATGATTAAAGCCACAGCAACGATATGCTCGTATATCATGCAAGCAGAAAATAATTTAAATAACACACCATTTTGCATTATATTTTCAAAAGATGTTGCGTCGCATTCTATAATTGCTAGGTATTTTGTTTTCATCTTTCTTAAAGTAATAACCTCTATGTGCGCATCATCTGTAATACATTTGTTTTGTCAAAATAAAGATTCCTTCAGTTCTTCGTTCGATAATTCCTCCTCAATACCGACAATTTTTATTGTAGGTTTCCTTAACTGGGGCAACACAGCATTTAGATTTCCCATTTTATTTTGTGTTTTCAATACAATCTCCTCAGTCATTTTTTTGTTTTCACAGTATACCTTGGATTGCTGCACCAATTTGTACTGGATCGAAATTCTTTTTAACATCATCTTTTGAGATTTTTTCCCTGGTTCGTTAGCTTTAGTGATAACCGTACTTTTATTTTTGTTGAAAATATTTTTTTTACAACTTCACCATACGATGGTTTCTCGGGGTTTCCGGGTTTTGGAACGAATTTCGTTTGATGTTGGAATGTGTTTTAAAAAACGAATTTCTTTTTTGAGTTCTTCGTTGTCTCGTTTTAAAGTTTTTACTTCTAAAGAAAGGGAATCGCATAATTTCTCCAATTTAAGTAAATGGCCCAGAATAGCTTCGTAAGTAGGATTTGGAGTTGTTGCATTTCTTTTTTCTTCCCTATTTTGCACACCTGAAGTCGAAATACGGTCTCTGGTTTGGTACAACTTGACTCTTCGCTGCCTGTACTAAGCATTCCTTTTTCGTTAATTCTATTTTCGTTTATTGTGATGGAGCTTTTGTTGTCGCATGAGTTACACAACCACGTTCCACGTTTCATATGAAACCCTCTTAAATTCGCTATTCCCCCGCATAAAGCGTGGTACATCTTGTTACATAATTTACATTGTATTATCGATTTTACATCTTCTTTTGTAGATATTTTTTTACAACAACAGCAACAATCTCCTATAGATTCCATATCAAAGGCTCCGAAGCGGAATTCTAATTCGCTGTATAAATTTTTGCGCCGCAATAAAAAATGGACTTTTACATTATTCTTATTAATTATTCACGCAAACACAAAATTCTTTATTTGCAACTGGTATTTAGTCTGTTTGAAATCAAATATCCTTGGCAATTACACTATTTCATCGGCCTGCTTAAGTTCATTATCAATTTTGTTAATTTAACCACTTTTCTCGCAACTTTTTCGCAGAGCACAGAAAACACGATGTCTACAATCTCGCACACATCTACAAAATTTTGAAATATTTTTAGTAGTTTTATTCTATAAAAATAGTAATTGACAAGAAAATAATAATATGCATTTTAAAATATTTGATCGTAATAATTTGATTTGGTTTGGATATAATTAAAACAAGGATTTAGGTGCCTTTAAGGCCATAAGTCAATACTCCACAAGGCGGTTAAAAATATGACTCAAGACATAAAACGCACCCACAATCCTTGCTTTAGTTATAATTAATCCTACAAGCTCGATTTTTTCCTTTAACGTCACAAATATCTACAAATGAAATGTCTACCTTGTAGATGTTCGGATTTCTTTTCGGATCCGTGAGGACGTCGAATTCCGTGTAGAGTTCGTTCAGCATGTTGACTATGATCATGACCCCTTTTGAATCCGTGTGCAAGGCGCAATACCTAGCGAACCCAACGATGCCAGAGAAGAGGAGAGTGACGCAATCGTATCTTTTGGCAGGAACCGGACGCTTGTGACGTAACTCGTTGGCTACACTGATTGGTAGCACTGAATACAGCAACCTGTTGATATAAAGGAATTGGAACAGAGTGAGAAAGTTTATGTAGTTTAAAAAGTACTTGTGAACGAGTACAAGTGTTAGTTGGGCTCGTCTATCAGATCAGATTTTAATATTTGTTTTTCTATAAGTTTATTCAATTCTATTACACAAATTACTTTTAAAAGTTACACTGTCTTGGAATTTAAATTCAGGGGCAATAATATATTAAACAACAAACAAAATCAGATTATTACCGATCTGTCTTTTTCTTTTCGCTGTCTAATTCCCTATAAGTCTGCTGTAATTTATCGGTTAGAAATTCCAGATTTCTTGTGAGTTTATAGTCCGCTTCGAACTGCTCGCTCATCAATACCAAATCTCTGGTAGCGTCGTGTATCGGAATGTCACTGATGAATAAGCCTCGCCTGAAAGCAGACAGTTTATTGTTGCGTTTGCTCGAGAGATCGGCTGCTGATTTTACCTAGAAAGGTCGTCTAAATTCATCACGCTAGGATAACAGAGAAATATGACCAGATCCGTCTCGGGAACGTAGAGCATTTGCCCTTTCAGGCGAAGCGAACGGTACTCTGGAGGCGCGTTCACACACATCACTCCGGGACGGGTCTTCAAAACGTAGATCGTATTGATGTGTGAGAGGATATTCTCGAATGTTAATTCCAAATGAGGACGCACCTAGAATTACGGTAAATCAAAATACAGGTCCTTGACACTCTACATAATATGATGATGTACGAACGCAATTAAAAACCATAAGAAAAAAAAATTAAATTATGATGAAACTATTTTCAAGTTTTAAAGAAAGAATATCCTGAAAAGAATAAGAACTGAAGTCGAAAAAAAGTAAGGCTAACTAACAAAATAATATAATAAGTAAAAAAGCAACAAGTCTTTGCACTTGGAAGTATCGTTTGCATTTTCTTTGTCTCTTGATGTTTCAAACATGTTTTTGTTGCTCATACACACAGAGTGAATCAGCAGGACATGAAAATATTTTGAGTGATGGCAGTATAAGTTCAAACAACTGTATCTCCCAAATTACTGAGAAAATAAACAATGACCACGTTCTCATAGACCTTTTTTTTTGTAATGACCCATATTATTATTTCTCAGAATACAATCAATATGGCCTTGTACTTCGAACGATTATGCGTGCTTATTTTGGACTTGGAGAGTCAAGTCAATACGAGATAATATTGACTTCCACTACATTGATCATCTCTTGGTTTCCGGATCTCGTTTTTCATCAGTAGTAGACATTAAAGCAAAAACGATGAAGAGCTTTTAACGTTGGCATTAACGTATGCAACTGTGTCAACTAAGAAGGGAACCATTTTGAAGGAGATCGTTGTTGGTTTTCTGAATTTGTTAAACAGTAAGCGTTATGGGGAGTGTCTCGTAATTTTTGTATGGGATCTCGTATTATTTAATATTTTTTTCTAATCCTTTGACTAAAAATTTTAGGCCCCCATAATAAAATGTAACAATCTAACTTGCACGCAAATTCGGCCCTGCAAGAGCTTATTATAGCAACAACACATTCATAGCACTTCCTGTGCATGGAGCATATAACGAATTAATTATGCAGACAAGTGCCAGTAACAACACATGGCTCCCTAAGAATTACACGTGAATTAACAGCTAACGGGCATCGAGAATGTTTTAAGCAAACAACAGGTATTACCGGGTCCAGGACATCGGTGACCTTGCAATCTGGCGAAGTGACCTTTGGAATGACCCTGGCCACTGAATAACCAGTTTGGCGTATTTTTAAGCGTCTGTCGAACATGATGTGGAACGGAAAGATGCGACAGAACGTGGCCGCGCTGACTTTTGATTCTAAAAATAAAAAGACGTAAACGAGCAGTTGGGTTAAGACCACTTAAAAACACGAAAGTCTTTTCGTTTCAGAACTTACGGTGGATGTATGAATTCTTTCTGAATTATTGTTTAAAAGAATCGAAAATGTTCAAAAACAAAGCAATTATAATGAGCTGATTCTTCATCGAAAATTGTTCTATAACTAATGTATTTTATATTTGTTTATAAATGTTCATCCTAGAAATTAATTTTCGCTTTAATTGTGACATTTGTGACACTTTTAAAACTCTTGATTGCGATAATGCGAACTGACGAACGGTGAAATTCGTTAAGGATTCATTGAACTTTACGCGATCGTAAAAATTGGCCATCGGAAATTCCTGCACGTCGTGTTAATAAATCGAATCCGTAAAAGTCGTCTTAATTCGTATTTCCAATTAGAAGAACAATGAGGCGATTTGTGCAGGAAGGAGTTCGAATTTGATCATTTCAGTCATTGCAACGCGTACGTGTTGTCCGAAAAAGTTAACACACTGTTTAGTTACTTGCAGTATTTCGTGGAATGATATTTCTCAACCGCAAGTGACTACACAATGTTTTTCTTTCTCTTTTTTTTATATTTGCTCTTAATTTCTCCTGACTTACATGCAAAAGAAGTCAAAATGAATCATTGTTGAATCATTTTAGTGTGTTTTGAAATTTCTCCAAAATTAAAATAATCATGATTATTATAAAAAATAAAAGATAAAAACAGTTTTCCTTAAATTAGTTGGCGTAATGCAATAGGAAAAATAACAGAGGTATTAGCAGGAAGTATTTTCTTTTTCTTTCAGTCAGTCTGTTTTATTTCTGAATGAATCTATTAATTATTATTATTGCATATTTTAGTATTTACAAAAATTCATGTTTGTAATTATTTACGAGAGAATTGTTAATATGTATTTATTGGAACTTTTAGAATTTTTTGTTTAATTAACCATTTCCTTTGTAATTTTTTTACTTATGTATTACATTCTAATGAAGAATAATAATTCGGAGTCCTTCCTAAAATCATTAATAGTCAGGAGAGTTTATGGTGAATTTAATTATGTTTGGCTATTATTATTAAGTATTGTGCTGACAATACAGCAACAAAATATACAAATTTTTTAAGTACTCTTGTGGGTCACTTTGAAACCGCAATTCCTACAATTACAAAACAACAAAAAAATCAAAGGATTGCAATGTCTGATGAATTAAGACAGATTAAAGAAACATTGGATTTAATACATGAAACTTATATACAACAGGCAGGAGATGACCTAAAACAAATATTTAATAGCTACAAAATGTTAAATGTGTCACAGAAGAGAAAAGAAGGAAAAATATTAAAGAACTTGAAGTATCGACCAATAAACAGAAAACCCTGTGGAATATAATAAAAAAAGAAACACTGCCGCACTCTTCCAATAAATCACATGCGAGGATTTTAATCTGTTTTTCTGTAATTTGGCTGCAACACATTACAACACATTCCAATAAGCAACAACAGTTCATCACACTACTTAAAGCAATTTCCATGTGACCACTCCACATGTTTCTTAAACCTTGTAACTCCAGAGGAAATTAAAACAATCATAGATGGACTTAAATCAAAAACTTCAACAGATATTCATGGCCTAAATACGAAACTTATCAAGAAGTATTCCAGATATATAGCTCAACCTTTAGCTGACATAATCAACACCTGTTTCCGGGAAGGTATCGTCCCAGATGAAATGAAAGTAGCGAAGGTTGTACCCATATTCAAAAAAGGAAATCCCTCTTCCATAAATAATTATAGACCCATCTCAATCCTTCCTGTACCTTCTAAGATTCTTGAAGCCGCCTTATACACAAGATTAGAAAATTTCCTTTCCAAAAATAACTGTATGACTATTCATCAGTATGGATTTAAGAAAGGCAAAACACGACGGATGCAGTATTATCATTACTAAACTATATTTGGGATGCATTTGAGGAACACTGTGAATGCGAAGCTCTACTATGTGACCTGAATAAAGCTTTTGACAGCATGCAGCATGACATATTTTTATCCAAACTAGAACATTACGGCGTAAGAGGAGTCCCTTTACAACTTATAACATCCTACTTTCAAAACAAGAAACAGGCTGTTCATTTAGATGGTCAAAAAAGCAATATCTTGCCTATTCATAGTGGTATACCACAAGGCTCACTGACCGGGCCTCTCTTTTTCAGTATCTTCATCAATGATCTGCCCAATCAAACATCAGCTCATACGATATTGTATGCTAACGACACAACGTTAGTATGCAGAGGCCGTACCTGCAGTGAAACTCAAATAAATCTGGACACTGCCAACAAAGAAGCAGCAGATTGGTTTGCTGCTAACAAACTTTATCTAAATAAAGACAAATCATCGAAAATACCATTTACAACTAAGCGTAAAACTAATTTGACAACCAGGAATTCTGCGAAATTTCTTGGCATTACATTGGACTCACGGATAACTTGGAAAGCCCACACGGATGATATACTTAAGAAACTTGCGTCAGCCACATACGCAATAAGAAGAATTGGAGAACTTATAGGCAAAGAAGCCTCTATAACTGCGTATTTTGCCTTATTTCAATCAAGAATGAACTATGGTATTCAATTTTGGGGTGAATCCACTCACGCCCAAGCTTTTTTTGTTAGTCAAAAAAAGGCAATTCGCATCATGGAAAAGGTTACTGAACAAACTCATTGTAAACCTCTGTTTCGCAAACTACGTATAATGACCATGTCATCACTTTACCTATTTTCTCAGCTCATAAGAGCTCACGAAGAAGCAAAAGCCTTACAGAAGAGAGGGGATGTAGTGACTACAAATTTGAGAAGCTACTACAAGATAAATGTTGCCACGCGGAGAATAAATGCCACGGCAGTACAAACCAGACATTTGTTTTTGTACAATAAACTTCCATCAGTGTGGACCCAACTCCCAAAAAGACTGTTTAAGAATAAATTGAAGTTACAATTAATTGACAAGGCTTACTATAGCGTAAACGAATATTTAGAGGATACTCTTGTATGTTAGCCTCTCACCAGTTATGGCATATTGTTATTGTTACCTATTTATCTATTCGATTGGCACCTAGATTGCTAATAGGCATGTAACGAAAACTGTAAAGTTTGAATAAAGTTTGATTTGATTTGATTTAATAAACAAACAAGGCGTTAACAACCCAGTGTCCTGTTAAACGCATGCATTAATGAAAGCTGTTGTGTAGGTGCCGAGCATGTCGAATGCAGATACTGCAGTTTCACATCTGTCGATGCGGTTTATTGTAATAAACAGTCATTTACATAAATTTCCCATTGGAATAGACAGTAGCATTAATAACCCGTAATGTTTTTATTGTTAGAATATAATTTTATTGTCATGTTAAAATTTGAGTTGTCTAAAAGGAACTTTTAAAAATTCGTCATGAAACTAGCAGAAATTACAAATAATTAATAATGATAATAATTATTATAAAAAGTAAAATAAGTATTTTCTTATGTAACTTCTAATAATATTTTTTTAGTGTAATCTGTACACGGAAAAGCATATTTCAGATTCCTGAAAATAAAAGTTAAAAATATTATCAAAACAAGGAAGCCTTAAATTAATGTTTCCAAAGCATAGGCGTCGTTTATGATATTTACCCAGCGATAACGTCTCTATTTCATCTATTTCCGGCAGTTGTTGTTTTCCGGGGCCCGATGTTTCTGTGATCAGAAACTGAACGTGATCGCATTCTTCTCTCGGAGTTAAGATCTGTACGTCAACTTCCGTACCGTGCAGTTTGCTGGCGACCGCCTGAAATACCAACGCTTCTATATTATTTCGTCGAAATCGATTAAAATTCGTTTTACTTTGACTATTCCGATGACGATAAATTCAAGTCCGGGTCTGTCTGAGTAATAATGCAGGACGAGAGCGCCGTCCTCGGGGCGTTCTGTGCAACGAAACGATGGAGCTTTCATTCCAGGATATAAGGTACCCAAATGATCGTGCAATGCATCCAGATTCTATTTATAGAAAATAAAAATCTACGTAATTATTAGATAATTATTTTAAACTTAAAAATTGTGTTTTTTATTACATATTTGCATAGCGATTTAACTCATTTTTTTTTAAAGTAGGACGGGAGTCGGATAATAACTTGAAATTTAAATACAATTACAAAACAATGATCTAGGAATGTAATATACATAAAAATTAAGATATTTTATTGACAAATTGCATTTACATCAAACGGATATTGTCATATGATCCGTTTTCATGCTCATGCAAATTTGCACAAGGAAGTCGTTGCATGAAAACCAATTTTTTTATTTGCACAAGCCGGAAAGTTTGGCAAATTGACCGTGAAAATGGATTATTAATTTTTGCATGTACCAATTTACACGCACAAATCCATTTCCGCAAATTGCATGAGGACCTTTACGTATGTTTTATAAAAACGGCAGTACGTTTATAACATCTTTTAATGTCTTATCTAATGAATACTAAGAGGTTGTTGGTTCACTTATGTACAGCTGTAAAAGGCTCTAGAAGTTGTAGGTCTTTAGAAAACATCTTAATTAATCCTTTGCGAGTTAACTTTGCTAATTACTTGTGTAAAGAAGGCCCTTACGAACCGCAGAAAGTTTGAAAAGCATAAGTGAGTTAAAACTTGTTCATTTCACAATGTTAATTTTATTAAGTGTAAGTTTTCCTTCAATCTTCAACATTGTAATAATAGCAGTTTTATTAATTAATCATTTTATAGTATATTACATATCGAGAGTTGTGAATAGCAAATTACGCACGGTGGAAAAGTTGCGCATGAGCCGCGCAGCGGCGAATGCAAGTAATTCCACAAGTGCGTAATTGCTTTACAACTCGAGTTTTGTACTATACTTTATCTACGACCACGAAAATTACCTTCAAAGCAATCAGCAATGACACTTGCAATTTCGACGACTGTCAATCTAATGAGATGCGGCTACGTAGATCTAACTGCAAATGTGCGTAAAGTAGGTGCGTTGTGCGTTTTTCTTACTTTACGCACGACGTTTGTAAACACCGGCTTACTTACTTTATGTATTGTACGTAATTCGTCATTTACAGTAGTGGTCGTAGATAAAGAAATTTTATCCTAATTTCACACACTGTTAAATTCATTTCTCAATATATTATAATAATGTGCATTATTTTCATCCATTTTATATTTATGTATAGTTTTTTCTTTAAGCAAATATACAAATATACATTGCGGTATCAGTGTGGTATCAATAAATTGTCTTTAAAACTGGAGCAAATAAAGGTGTTGACATCATCTTTGGTTGTGGTTATACATAGGGAGAAATATTTTTTGTGATTCACCTGTAAGAAATCTCTGGGTGTTGCTCCTAGTACTTGTAGAATTTTATCGTAACCGGAGTCTTGACAAAACTCGAAGAAAGTCTTCCCGAAGAGTTCCAGAATGGCGGTAGCAGGTATTTCTAAACAAAACGTTTAATTATTAAAAGAGGCAACGTTTCTCTTCTCTTAACGTACGTAGAACTTCGACGGCAGCCGAGATCAGGTTGTATGTAATTTCGTCCTCGTAAATCTGGCGCACCAGGAAGTGACCGTCCATTTGAACTTCTGCGTTTTTCCTGTAATACCACCGAGCAAACCAAAAAGTAAAAGTAGAGAATTGTTTAGTTAAGAGTTTCTTTACTAAGAGTAAAATGTAGGCTTAAAAATATCTGGAAGAGAGTTAAAGGCGTCGCTTTATAAATATTTTGTTAATATGTCCCAATATCAGTTAATCATTGACTAAATCATTTCAAGTTTTCGTTATAAATTCAATTTAATTAGAGTCTATGTAAATAACTATTGAAATACAACGATGAATTCACGACTTAAATCTTTCTTGTACGTACATGTATAAAGAACTTTTCAAATTATTCAGATCCTTTTACCATTAACGATGTAATATTTTGTACACACATTATTTCTTTGGATATATGAGGGGCGTTTCTCTGTGGGTCTATTTCTGAATCGTGAGTCATTTATGTTATGTTGTTTTATACTTTTGTTGCTTGCTTTCGTCTTGTTTATCAAGAGCAGGCAAATGTTGAACAAAATGTAAATTTTTTCAGTGCTTGGCCAATAATTCTTCCAATTAATTGAAATTAAGAACTCTAATCATTGAAAGTGAGCATTTAAGGTGCGTTCCGAGTTTATTGTCCCAACATCTCAGTGGGGGATACCGCTGAATGAAACAAAATAGAGCAACATCAAAGGCACGGATGTGTGTATCAGAAAATTTAGTAAGCCAGTTAGGCACTAATTTCCATGTTATAAGCATGCCGAAAGCTAAAACGTCTGAATGCCAAAATATCCACATCGTAGATTTTTTCATGATCATAATTATGATCTAACAGTGATGGTCTTTGCGGTGCCAATCAGTATGTTTCCATTGTGCCAGATCAGTCACCTCCTACGGAAGCTATGGTACAGCCTAAATTAAGATTTTCAAAGAAGATATTGGTATGGTAGGCGATCGCACAAGATGAGGCATTGCCAGCAGCTTCTGTGAGCAGTACAGGTATGGATGCTGTATTTTGAACACTGTCTTAGAAAAATTTTACTGTCGTGAATGTCATCTCCAAACATCGGCAAGCACGGGGAATTTCTATTCCGGAACTTTATCAAGAAACTGAGCTATGCCGAACAAGAATGTCCATATATTATCGGTTTGAAGTAATTACAGTTGACACACCTTGGAAGTGCCTTGCCTGATACAAATTTCATCCGATAGATTTTTTGTTCTCTTTTTACATCATATCCTTCCCTAGGACAATAAATCTGGAACCCACCTTAGAGGTCAAGATCGCGCCCGACGCTGCGTCGTAACAATCATAAGACTATAAAACTTTTATGACCGTATTAATTTCATCTGCTTTTCTTTCTTAATCAGGAACGTATCGTCGTTTTGGGAATAATTTTGTGTTAATTATTTCTGTGTCACCATGGCTAGTGAATGTTAACAACCGCTGATATGACGGCAAGTCCTCCATTCGGCACCATTTCATCAGCATTTAAACGACTGTAATCCCACCGATCATCATCTAAAATCTGCCAAGACTCACATTACAATAACACTGATAAAAACACGCAGATTGGAGGAGATAATAGAAATGGTTACATAGATATTTAATGTAGTTGGTCATGTTGAAGCCTTTACTCACCTTTCAATCTACAGCCTGTCCCATAAATATGGGGCCATACGGCAGTAGTGAATATATAAAAGGTTTTTCTTCTCTAGCAAAATTACAAGAACGGCATCGTTTGGGAGATATGCTAAAGTATAATACTAAGTCCGTACCTGTCTTCCCTGACCTGTGCAACGCGACCCCTATTGTGCCGCAGGGCCAAAGGTTTCAGTGAATCACAAAGGTTAATCAGTTCATTTGACACTGTCATTCTAATTGGGGTTGCAAGTTACAACTTGGTATGATCCTATTTCCGAGCATTATCGAGCCTGCACAACGTTGTATCTTGTTACCATCGAACATTGCCGAGATTGAAGCTTCTTACCAGTTGCTTAGGAGGTACCACCGTTGCTAGGTTGCAAATTCGATTGGAATGACCCCCTCAGTTGACATAGAAGCACTTATCGCAGCATGTTTACGACCGTAGTTTCTAATGTATAATAATAATAATAATAATCCAGGGTGCAAGACACGTGAAATTGTCGTGCACAACAGTGCACTGTATTCTGAGACAGAATTTGTTACATCCTCATCACGTGCAAAGTGTACAACACTTAAAAAAAGTTACATCTGCGACGCGTCTTTTGCCAGTGGACGGATTAACAAGAACTAGCAGCAGCAAACTTTAGTGCAGGCAAATTTTCGCCGCCGTATGGATGCCAACGGAGGGCATTTCGAACACTTGCTGCAAACATCGCGATAAGTAATGACATAACGATCTGAGTCCAAGAACCGCAGCAGTATGTGTCATTATGTTGAGCATGTCGGTTTTACTATCTTTTCACGTCACACTTGCGTACCAATGACGCATAGAATATACAGGGTGACTGTTAATTATACCAACAAAATGAAACTACGATAAGAAGCGATGTAGCGATGTACAAGAGTATGAGAAAAATGTTAAAAAAATTCTTTCTACTTTAGTTTTCGAGAAATAATTAATCAAAAATTAGCCCTAAAACGACGATGCGCCCCTGATTAAAGAGTCGAGGAGCAGATAAACGAGATAAATGCTGTCGTAAAAGTTTTTTATGGTTTTATGATACTGCAGTGTGGCTTCGTGAACTTGACCTTTAAGTGGAATTTTACAACTCCATTTTTGGATCGACGCCCGACGTGAATTGCACGTATTCCAAACTCATGTCCTATCTAATATTGATTTTAACGGTATTGATTAAACAAAATTTTGATTAAGAAAATATTTACTTGACAGATAATGCATGCAGCAAATTACCTGAAAAGATTATTCCACGCAAAGAATAACGACGGGCACACTTTGAACACCTGGTAAACAAATAAACCAGTAAACTCATTCGTAATTTGTTTCGAATGTTAATTATTATAATTTCGTTTTGTGTGTGAGGAATTATTAACACAAATCTATTAAAACTTTAACAAACGTTTACAACTTCACACCCTGTGTTTTTGGCGCACTGGTTGTAAATTGTTCTTCTTCTATCGCACACATTCTTTTCACTTTGAATTAAATTCTTAATTAATTATGAACTATTCCTTAGAATTTTTTAAACGTGATCCACTAATCTATTACATTCATTCAGTACGTGGTACGTGATTTAGTTAGAAGCTGGACGCAGATCACCAACGTCGTCGTACGTAATATAATAAAAACCAATAAAACAAATAAATTGATAAATTTCTTATCGGAGAGTTTACGTTTATGTCACTTTTAATTTGCAAGCTCTTTGGTCGTTGAACGTACAATATCTAGAATTTCTAATCATGTCTTTGATCATAGGTGTTCCTATGAATTAGACCGTGACTAAAGGACTACATGAGCTATGAATAAATTATTTATAAATAAAGAGATAGAATCGTACATAAAAATAAATTATTTCAAATTACAACAGCTTTATCTACATGAAACGTGGTTAATTTTTATTTAGTATTTACCGCTTTTCAGAAATCACTTATTATTAAGGCATATTAAAGCGTTTAATAATGTTTTAATTCGCGATTATAACTATGAATCATACTTTGACTTTATTAGGGCAACAGGAAATAGTAAATTTTTATTGTCAGAGTAACATTGCCCGTCTATTAATGTGTAAGCGTCTTTCAAGATATTTATGATTTAATTCAAACTTCCGATATTAACGTCAGTATTTTTCTTGAGTTTTGCAAAATCATGAGAAATCAATGATGACTTTTGCCAGAGTCGCTACATCTGTGTGGGTACATAAAATTTTCCGAAGCTATGAAATTAAATTTAGTACTTCATAAATCTTCTTAACTTCCAGTAAAAATTCAAAAAACTCTAGCGACAACCATAACTAATTCATCATAAACAAGATAAATTCAAAATTTACTTACTTTATCGTTTCCCATGTTTCTTTTCCGAAGCTATTTATCACCAGCAGCTCTAGAGCATAGTTTACAAAACCGTACTGAAAATTTAAATTTTTTAAATTTTATTTGTTGCTCGTAATAACTAAACGTGAAAATTTTGGCGTATATGAGCGACTTACCATGTCTGTTGTATCGCTTAACGTGTATGCAGAACTGCACAGAGTGTTGCATGCACGATAGAAAGAGGCGCACAATCTACTGATATTCGACGCTGAAATAATAAGCTAGTCAAATCGATTTCAGGGTTTCACGCTTGCGCTTATTTAATACCCGCTGAAAATGTTAGATGGCATGTATTGTAAAATGGTTTTTATAATTTAAAATTTTGAAGTAATTGTTCCTTCAATTGTAATATACCACAATGTTCTTGCAAGTGTAAAAAAAATTAAAATATTTATGAGCTCAGTTTTAACACAACATGTTACGACACACATGAATCACATGAAGTCGCTCATTTTACTGGATTATATGGAAGTTTTATACAAAACGATTGGTTTGAGAACTAAACACAAAATCTACATAACAAAAATAACAGTGTCTTCAAGATGTCGACCATATGTTAATTAAATGTCAAAAAGATCAGAAAATCCGTATCTTTTAAAACTGTTTCCATTTTTAGGAATAATCAAAAACACAAGGTCTTAAATTTTCCAATATGATGGATTACCGATGACCAACTTTGTAACTTGTCTTCTTTTCAACCAAGAAAGTACAAATGGCTACTAGAGCGTTCGCTAGAACATTATCATAGTAGATGAGCAAAGCAAAAGGAGCACAATTTTATCCAACGAGTAATGTTTTATCCATTCGTTACTTCGAACTTCGAATGGGTCTTGGGGTGTGTTGTTTTAAATTATTGTTAACATTTTACTTGCGCTAACTTTTGGTCGAAAAAGTCAAAATTCTTTGAGGAATGTCTGGTAGAAGAAGTGTCCTTTAACAGAGAAACAATTGAAAGAAGAAGCAAAAAAGAAATTAAGAATATGGAAAATGAGTCTAACGGAGGCTCAGACTCTGACCTTGTGATTTTGCATAGCGATACAGAGTAAGAGCAGAGTATGGAGGAAAGTGAAAGTGCAGAACCTGATCATGATAAACCTATTTAGAAAAGAAATCGTTACTTACATTTTGGAATGTGTTTGTAAGATCCCAGTGTTCTCTTAAATTATTGTTAACATTTTACTTTCGCTAACTTTGACTTAACCTTTAATAGACAATGAATTAAAATAAGTAGCCAAAAGAAAATTGAGGAGGTGGAAAATAAGTCTATCGGAAGCTCAGACTCTGAAAAAGACTCTGACCTTGTTATTTCGCATAGTGTCAGGGCAGAGTATAGAGGAAAGGAAGAGTGAAAAACTTGATCATGAAACGAAGTTCCTAAAAGATGAGACCACGGTGGAAGATATAGAGGTGCACCGAATCGCTTCGGTGCCGCCACACGAACGCGAGGAGTCAGTGTACGAATGAGATAGATAATAGTTTAGGTACGTTAGGCGGGGCATCATTTGAGTAACACGTTTGCCCACTGATGAAAGAAATCACAGTTTTAAATAAAACTGTATTAAGCTTGAGACTGCTGCAAATTTACCTGAAAAGCGAAAATTCATAAACTTACGCAAGAAATAATTTGTTGACGCGCTGCGCATGTTCCTCTGCTTTTCTCTCTTTTATACCGTTCTCTTTCTCGCATTTGCGATCTCAGAGCATGGCCTGGGTTCGTCTGAATACCTGCCTTGCCTTATACCGTGGGCGAGGCCGACTGTCTTCAAAGAACATTGCTTGACATCTCCCTGATCTTAAGCGAAAAGTCATTCAGAAGAATTCTAAACATATCAGGATTCAACAAACTTAATTGAAATGAAAGCGCTCATAGGGGCTTGCTTTATAAAGCCGGAGTAACAGGAAATTGGCATATTAACTTACACGAGCTATGATCAGTGCAAGACGGTGCCAATCTTTTTAGAGCGACCATGTCCCTCAACAGATTTGGTTTTTTGCTGTCGACACTACGGTTTGTGACAAAACCACTAAACCAATTAGAAAAAAAAAGAAGACTCAGGGGCAAGTATTCCTTTCGTGTTTATATGAGTTCAAAGTCGGACAAATACGGACTAAACGTCATGATGTTCATTGGTGCCAGAACAACTTTCATATTGAACGCTATATCATACTGTGGGAAAAGTACACCTGAAAATGAATCAGTACCAACACATTATGTTAAGAAGCAGGTAGAACCCATCTTAGGAACCAAATGAAACGTAATGGTTGCTAACTGGTTTTCCTCTATGCCACTTTCCGATAAAATAATAATAAATTACAAATTGACTGTAATAAGAAAGGTGACAAACAAAAATTTCTATACATCAAAAAACAGGAAAACCACTAATTATACATGACTGCAACACTATTAAAGGAGGAATGACAACTTTGATTAACTCTGCCACACATACACAGTTTCCAGAAAAACGAAATGTTGGTCTCTATGTTTTTTTGGAATTTTGAATCAATTAGGTATCAATGCCCAAGTGTTATTTTTATAGAAAGCCTATGATAAGAAGGGATTTTGTACACGAATTGGCTTTGCAGTTGATACAGCCGCATCTCAGATACCGTCCTCAATCTAAAACTATGTTTTAGAACTTTGAGGGTGACCGTAGATGATATGCTAAGAATCCAGTCTGAAGCAGGTGAACCATAGTTATTACAGGTGTGGCTTTTGTTCAAGAGAAGTGGATAGGAAAACAACAAAAGTGCAAAAGAGCAAGTACAATTCCCCTGGATTTGGTTAAATTCCAATAGAGTTCGTCATATGATCATAGCAGTTGGAGCCTAAAGATACGAAGAATTCCACTATGCTGTTCAGTTATTGATTCGTCGCGTCGTTTAACGCCTATTGGGTATGTATTGTCATGAAATTTCTTCTACGTTCGGTTCTTCTTTTGAATCCTAGGGGTAAGACTTTTCGGACTTAATTAGTACCATTAATCTCGGAGGAGTTTTCCCCTCGCTTGATTCTAATTCTGCTGCAGGAAAATTTCTAACGACGGACTACCGTACTATGTAAGTCTAGAATTCAAATTCGTTACATTGCGTCCCATCCTCCATTCCGTATTTTTGAAGTGAAACAAAGAGGATTCCTGCGTGTTAAAGTGAAAAAGTAAGTGGTTGCCTTTCCTTAATTGTTTTGTAACTTCTGTGACGCCAAAGGACGCCCTGAACCCCTTGCATTTTTTAGATTGAATGTTGAATGTACTCATCGCGAAGACAAGTGGCAACATTCCTGAATACCGGAATAATTTAGTATTATGTTTGATTTGGTCAACGTTAGTATTTAAATTAAAACGAAGTCACTTTGCAATCGGTATAAGATACTTGTATTTTTTCTGTAAAGCGATTTGGGCCCAATATAAATCTATTCACTCTTTATCCTCGTCTCAGTAGGCCGTGTTCTCGTTTCGTTAAGTTGCTGCCCTGAAGTTTGATAGATGCGAGAATCTGACATGAAAAATATTGATGACAATTCCACACCACTAATCTGACTATGTTGCCAAATATTATACGAAGGAGCACCGACTATGGCACCGTGAAATATGCACTACAGTCGAGCTGGCAATAACGTCAGTGGACTCAAATTATAACCATGAAATTAAAAATAAACATAACCGTCTCATCTGACGTCTATGTTTCATTGCGATACCAACAAAAATGTCACCCTAACTCGCCTACTCGGACGAAGAAAAAGAGTGAATAGATTATAATGAGCGTCTAAATAAAAATATGGTCAAGTGGGTTCTGATCGAGAATTTATCCATTGCATTTACATAGCAGAATTTCTAAAAGTAGCCTACTTGACCAGGTTTTTATTTAGACATGAGTTACTTCCCGATTAAATGCGTTATGAAATATCAGTAGATTTATCAAACATGTTCTGAAATCTCTAATATTTTTCGACGGAATTTCCACGGAAGATGATGGTATGGCAGGCGATCGTACAAGACGAGACATTAGCCGTCCTCTATATACATTCACTTCACCCAAAACCAAATTAATTTGATTTTGAACTGAACTGATTTTAAAGTGAACAGAGAGACTCTTAAAGGAATGAAGTTTTGGAACTAAAATTAACATAACCTCAAAATACGTATGAAATCACATGAAACTGATAACTGATTTTAGAAGACCAGCTTGATCAATACGGGGTGCGGGAGGGGAAACTATCACTTCCTCATCACTGATCGATAAATGAGTAACTGCAAATGGAATGTAATCAGTGATTTTTAAGTGAATTTGAATCGATTCGCATTCAAATAAGTTGTAAATGGAGGACGACTTTAGTCACCAGCTTTTGTGACCAGTACAGGTATGGATGCTCAGTTGCATTTGGAACACTGCTTCAGGAAAATTTTGTTGCCATGGATTTCATCTCCAAACGTTAGGCGACCTTTCCCGTTCTGGTTTGACAAGGCACGCTGGCATTATTCCCACTTAACAACAACAACAATAACCTTTCCGGAATAGCTTCCAGAAAGATCAGCAACAATTTTTTTGGAATAGCTTCCAGAAAGGTTGTTCTTGAGTGATTCGGTATGTTGCGAAGGTGGATAACCCGATTGCTATGTCGCAGTGTCGCCCGATAGAGCGATTTTGGTCATTAGTGAAGAAAGAAAGATAGAAGACAATCGGTTGTTGCACATGAACCAAATGGTTTGTGTAAATTCGTTCTCTAGATTAGTTTTAAATATAATTTATTGCTATACAGAACACTCATCTTTTAGTGTCTATTATCTAAACTTGGAAGGCAAATAAAATTAAAAATTTCACTTTCCTGAAACGACATCATTCAAATAAATAATAATTGCAATATCAAATAAACGAAAATTACTGTTACTAAATTTCAATTAAAGTTCAATTTACTGAAATAATTGAATCTGAACTAAATTCAATTAACTGAAATACCTAACTGAATTTTTTAGATGTGATGGTAGAGATAATTACCCGTAAGTAAATAAATATAACAAAGTTGCATGCAAATGAAACTGCTTACTTAGAAACAGGACAATTTAACATAATTGCATTAATTATAGTGGCATAATTATTTAGGTCATACAATTATTTTTCAAATTCTAATTTACGGTAATACCTATCTAATTTTACTGAAATTAATTAGAGCAAATGAAATTTAATTTATGGGGAACTCTGTGCAGTAATTTTAAATGTAGCTTATAAAACGCGGACGAAAACAAGGACGAGATATTTTCGTTTCTACTTTCAGCAGTTTTCAGTGAATAGCGCTGAAAAGCGTCGTTGCGATGATATTGTTCTTTCTCTGGTTGCGCTAAATGTTCAGAGTGCACTTGAAAGTTTTAATTGATAGATGAGAGAGGCGTAAATCGGATACAACCGGAACTCAAAGGCGAAACTGCCGTGTTTAGAACATTCTGCAACTCTTCAGTGTTGTATGCAGCGTTTTGCTTTAAAAAATACTCTTGCTAAGATTATAATTAGGGACTTCTCTCATGAAAATAATATCAATTTTAATTTAATTTTAATTAAATTAATAGTTAACCTTTTTATTATTTAGTTAATTTAAAAAGTTTGAGCTATTGAGTCAAATTTAATTCTATTTTCTTTTTCTAAAGAATTTTTACATATTTACTGAATGACAATATAGTAGTTAAATATTCTTTAATGTTGCCAAATGCATTAATTACCAATGGAAACGCATCTCCACTGAAAATTTGGTGAGGGGAATATCTTCATACCAACCAAAATAACAACTCATACCAACCAAAAATTTCAAGAACTTTTTTAACTTCTTAGTGTGTCTGTGCGTATGGCGTTGCAAGATGGCAACGCAGTTGCCGAAATACGTACCTACGCATATAAACTACTTGGTATCAGTTATGTCTTTTGGCCAAATCTAGCGATCTCTCATATTTCAAGGTCTGTAATTGAATTATGTCAAGTGTTTGTGTTTTTAATTTATTTGCAGTTTTTGTAATTAGTAGAAAGTTAACAAATATGTTCTGGTTTTGAAATTAAAACTTGTCCAAAATTTTCCAACATTGGGAGAGAGTAAAACGTCTCTAATTTCGTACGCTCAACAACGACTTAATTTCCTTAAAAACCTTGTGGCAGTTTAAGGGATGCAGGCAAAATATGTGAAGGTTATTGAAATTCACATTACGTTTTCCAGTGTACGGAGATGTCACGTTGTTGTTTTTTTTTTGAACAAGTACCGTGACGTATTCACGGAAATTCTGTGAGCTGAATTCTTATTTTGTGTCGCCCTTACTCTAAATTCATTTTGTTAAAAGCCTGCGAATACAAATGCGGCTGGAATATATGCGGTTAAAAGGACGGAGGAAATATTTCATTTTAGTATTTATTATGTTGGAGGGATGTTGACCCTCCGCATCGGATTAGTACAACCTATTTCCAAATAATTGCTCTTGTTTGGCTTATAAAAGGCGCAGTATCTTTATGTATATTCAGAAAAAATTGAAAAATCAAATTTTATTAGAATGTTTCAATGACTAAGAAATTAATCTTATAACTTTATTTTAATTACAAATTATCGCAGCAGTAGCTTTATCGATGTATAACAATGTCTTTCATTGTTTTGTGTTTCCTCACAGGCTTAGCCTTACTATAAGGGAAGTGGAAATGCTGCTTGCTGATTACTGCTGTGGACACTGACATCAGAAAGTTTTTCAATCCAACACAAAAGAAGAGTGAAGAGAAAAACGTTGTAGTTGCAATAAATTAGTTATTATGCCAAAATTTTTTATTCCTTCTTTAAGTTAATTTGTTGTCAAAACCAACTAGAAGATTTTACTTTTTAACATTGTAATTAGGACTAGAGAACAAAAATAAATTGAATGTAGTGAAGAAAAAAAGGTCAAAATTCGTTGTCTTATGTTACCTTGACGTAATTCTAACTGAAGTTTACACTAACTGTTGTTTGGCGCACCATAAACTAATATCATGTTAATATTTTTTTAATAAGTATTATAACTACTGTGAATATATTTTGGTGATTTGTCAAACTGACAAAGTGCAATGAGTGCAGGATTGTCACATCCGGAAAAATTTAAAAATGCAAAAATTAATACTGTACAAAAATTAAGTTAATTAACAATATTTTCGAAAAATAATCAAATTTAAGGCCTTTTATTAATCAATACAGGCTACTCGTTTTTCGAGATCTCGGCTATCTTAAGAGTTAAGAAGTTGGTTAAACTGGGGCAAAGTTGTGTATTTTTATTCCAAGGATGTTATACATATAGTGTCTTTCAAAAAGTGTGCTACAATTTTTTGTAGCACACTTTAGCACAAAATTTCGGAACGCATTGAAAGCTGCTGAAGAAAGATCAGAAATGGCAATGGTCAAATGCTTGTCAACAATCTTTCAAGCGCATCAAAGACGTACTTCTTACTCACTACGATCCTTCATTAGAAATAATTGTCGCAGCAGATGCATCCAATCACGGACTCGGTGCAGTCATCTAACATCGTCTATCTGATAAAAAAATTATAGCCATCGCTCACGCTTCTCGAACATTAACTCCAGCCGAGAAGAACTACAGCCAGGTTGAGAAAAAGGCACTAGGACTAATATTTGCAGTTCAGAAATTCCATAAGATGATCTACGGACGACACTTCACCCTACTCACCGATCATAAGTCACTTCTTGCAATATTTGGAAATAAAAAGGGCATACCAACACATACTGCAAATCGCCTGCAACGTTGGGCAACGATTAACTGCCTACGATTTCAAGATCGAATATCAGAAAACGACTGAATTCGAGATAGTTATTGCATCAGTTCAAGCAGATTTCGATTTCATGTCATTTACTGCTCAATTACCAGTAAAATTTAACATGCTCTGTGAAATTTCAAAAAAAGACACATTGCTTCAAACTGTTAAATATTACATAAAACCAAATTGGCCATCCGATGTTCAAATGTTACCAAACTGGAATAAACTGCAACACTTTTACAGACGACGTGATGGACTTACTATCGAACAAGAATGTTTGCTCTACAATGATCGTGTTGTAATTCCAGCAGTCCTACAAACGAATGTTTTGAAGCTCCTTCATCGTGGACATCCAGGAATTCGAAGAATGAAGTCTTTAGCCCGTTGTTACGTTTACTAGCCGAGCATGGATCAGGATATTGAGTCTATGGTTCGTCAGTGTTCTACATGCATCGTTGCAGCTAAACAACCAAATACCGCAGAACTGTATTCATGGCCAAAACCGAATTTTCCTTGGCAGCGAATTCATATTGACTATGCAGGACCATATCAAGGAAATAATTTTCTAGTTGTCGTTGACGCCTACTCCAAATATGCGGAGATTTTTGTGTTGAAAAAAAAACTACATCACTTGCAACAATCGATAGGCTCAGAAAACTATTTTTGCAACATGGATTACCAGAAGTCATCGTCAACGATAATGGAACACAATTCAAATCTTAGGAATTTAAAACTTTTTGGATAGATTCGGCCTTTACTTGATGAAAATTCATTATCACATTTAATGAAAACACTAAAATTTTAGTGCTTTCATTAAGTGTTAAAAGTTTTTGTCAAGAAAATGGAATTGAGCACATTTTCTCATCTCCTTATCATCTACAATCAAATGGACAAGCAGAACGCTTTGTTGATACGTTAAAAAGAACACTTTTAAAATTAAAAGGGGAGGGAAACGTACAAAATTCTTTAGAAACTTTTCTTGAAACGTATCGCATTACTCCAAATTCTGCACTTCCTGAAAACAAATCACCTGCTGAGATGTTATTTGGACGTAAACTCAGAACCGCTCTCGATCTTTTGAAACCATGAAGAAAGCCTTTAGAACGCGATTTCGACATGGAGCAGCAGTTTAACATCAAACAAGGTGCTCGTAAAAGAGTATTTAATGTTAATGATCTTGTTTATGTTCGACATCATCGTTCACAAAACTGGCGGCCAGGAAGAATATTGCAGAAGCTGGGACACACTATGTACGAAGTACAGATTGATAATGAAACAATTAGTCGTTTCCATACTAATCAAATTATCAATAGAAATTCGCCAAGAACTCCTAAAGAAGAATTAGCAGCGATCTCTGAAGCTCTTCCGATGCTTTCAAGAACTCCTGTTCATCAGTCTTCAGTGACTGAGGAAATAGACAACGTAGTACCTACAGCGAGAGGAAAACATTCTGTTCTTCGACGATGGAATAGGAACCGACAACCGACCAGACAAATGATGTTGACACCTCACCAGAAGAATTATGATATTGTCTAAGATATTTTCTCACTTAAAAGGGGAGGTGTTAGATCGTTGTTGTTTAAATTATTAGCCAAATAAATTAAAATAGGTGTAGGCTAAAGAAATATAAACAAGATAGGCAGATTTTTGTAAATAGAGTAAAAAATAGTTATGACAGTTGGTCTAATCTTAATTTCTTAATTATTAACGACTCAACACCAACACCTCAAGCAACGTCGTTTACAAAATAAAAGAAACATTGCCAACTGCACGCCACAAACAGGCAAGATTAGATTTTGCCAGAAATCATATGAACTGGATTATCCAATGGAAGAAAGCCATTATTATTGATGAAAAAAGATTTTGTTTAGATGGTCCAGATGGTTTTTCTTACTATTTTCACGATTTAAGAAAAGAAAAGAAGTATTTAGTTCGTCGCCATAATAGAAAAGGTGGTGTAAATGATATAGGCCATCTCTTCTAATGGACCAGTGCATTTAGAGATTTTATAATGCAGACAAACCTAGACAAACACTAATTAGTGATATGAAGGTCTCGCCCCAATTCACACAGCAGGGATCATGCAAGAATGGTTTAGGGAAGAAAATATTCAGGTTTTGGACTGGACAGGTTTTCTTCCGACTTAAATATTATTGAAAATCTATGGGGCTGGTTGACATGTAAGATTTACGAAGATTGGCGACAGTATAATAACATTGAAGCATTAACTAACGCAATCGAAGAAATATAGGGCAATATTCCACAAAGGTTATTAGATTCACTGTATCGTTCACTGCCAAATAGAATATTTGAAGTTATTAATAAGAATGGATCTCATACTTACTATTAATTGTAATTGCATTGTTAAATAAAATAATTAAAGCTGGTTCTTGTCCGATGGAAATTGTATCACAAAATCTTTTAAACGGACACTAATTAGAGCACAAACACTTTACGTTTCGCTATCGCTTCGTTATCGGAAGTGAAAAAAATTATTTTATATATCAAACGACAGCTTCTTGGGAAGTGAAAAAATATATATAAAATATACAGTGTGTCCCAAAAAGTTTTATACAAATGGAGAAAAAGTTTATCTTACATTTCACAAAAAAAATTATTCTTTATAAAAAGCTCTGCATGACTTGTAGATCCATAATCAGGTACAAAATTTTAAAAAAACTGGCTGGAATACAGGGAAAATAAAAAATAATGATTTGGACGGAGAGCAAAATACGTTCAAACTGTAGTGGAGAAGCAAAATGTTCATTGAAATTGTGATTAAATAGCAAAAAATTATGCACACTTGTAGATTATTGATGTTCCCAGATAAAAATTGATAAAGAAGGTTATCAATGTTTTATAAAAATAAATTATCTAACAATTGCTGAGGTGTTTATTTTTTAATTTTTATCTGGGAATATCAATAATCTACAAGTGTGCATAATTTTTTGCTATTTAATTACAATTTCAATGAACATTTTGCTTCTCCACTACAGTTTGAATGTATTTTGCTCTCCGTCCAAATCATTATTTTTTATTTTCCCTGTATTCCAGCCAATTTTTTAAAAAATTTGTACCTGATTATGGATCTACAAGTCATGCAGAGCTTTTTATAAGAATAGTTTTTTTTGTGAAATGTAAGATAAACTTTTTCTCCATTTGTATAAAACTTTTTGGGACACACTGTATATAAAATATATATAAAATATATTTTTTCACTTCCGAAGAAGCTATCATACGATAGCGAAACGTAAAGTGTTTGTGCTCTAATTAGTGTCCGTTTAAAAGATTTTTTAAATAAAATAATTAAGTCTCACTTTTGATTTTATTTTAAAGCCGAGGTCAATCACTTGTCGCAATGTAATACTTCAAATTCTCATTAGATATGTTAGGTAGTAATATTTTCAATAAACTAATATAGTTAGTAATGGTAAAATTATCTCATAAAAATCAAGTGTTGCCCAAAAATATAAAAAAAAATTGTATGAGATTAATCAGATGACGCAGAGTGTATGGTGTAAATAATTATTGCTTGTATTCTATAACTGCCAGATCTATTTTGGCTAGTGCTAAATATGGTCCTGATATAGCCGCGGCCGAAAAAAGTGGATACGTCATTTATTTAATACCAAAACTTTGGCTGGGTGGCTGTAATTTTGAGCTGATACTTACGGATGGCAAACAGCATTTATTATTTTTTTGACCGCGGCTGTACATACATTGTCAATTAAAACTGAGAAAAATAGTTTTAATTTCAATTTGAATCAATTCATTTATGCTTGAAATTTAAAAATCAAATCAACAAATCAATTTAAATATTTCAATCGGACTTCGAATTTGAAAGCACTTAATAAGCGAATTGTGTTAAAATTTCATTCGTTTTCACGTTTTTTTCCTAATTCTAGATGGTTTCACCGTCTTAAATCAAACGGTTGCTGGTATCATTTCGTATTTAGTATACAAAGAGAGGACATTCACAGATCTATGTTTATTTCATTTATAATACACAAAACAAAAAGTTTTTGAACTGATGTAGTAGGAACAGCGATAATAATTTTATTTTATGCAAATTGAAAACGTCACGTCGATCTTTACCAGACTATAGAAACGCAGATTCTTAAAACTGTCAATATACTTTCATCAGCGGGTAATATATTATCAGAATTATTTATGAATTCGAAGAATTTCCATCAACGTTTTATTTTTAATGTGTTTGGTCTGTATGCATGTCTAGATTGCATGTACTCTGGCAAGGACAAGAAAGAAACTATGTTATGAAATATGTTATTACAAGATACGAAGATATTACTGTTAGTTAATATTTTTATTTGTAATAAAAATATAAAGATAATAAAATACAAAAACCAAATAATATAAACGCGAACAATATTAGGGTACGCAAGAAGCTGCGCAATGATAACCAGCACACATGCACGCCTCGCGTCGTGATTAATAATGCCTCTCCGCTTAACATCTCCACGCGCATGCCTCAGCCAACGATCAGGGACTTCCCGGGTGTGTCGAAGGCTGCCTCCGCTGGTACGCCGGGCATCCCCTAACATTCGTCCATCCTGACCATCGGCTGACCCCAGACGAAATCTTCAACTATCTGTAAAGGATCAACTCTTTGGTATAACTGATAATGACAGTTTAGGTGAATGAGTCTGACACCTCTCGCAAGGTCTTCCTCATCGATCACCTATAGTCACAGGGTAAAATAGACGAATGAGTCCGACATTCCCTGTACTGCCACTCTCATCAGTCGTCTATTGTTACAAAACCAGATAGATGAATGAGTCCGACATTTACTGTACTGTCCCTCTCATCAATCACCTGAGGTCATAACATAAAATAGGTGAATGAGTCCGACATTTACTGTACTGGCCCTCTCATCAATCATCTGAGATCATAAAATAAAGTAGATGAATGAGTCCGACATTTATTGTACTGTCCCTCTCATCAATCACTTGGGGTCATAAAATAAAATAGGTGAATGAGTCCGACATTTATTATGCTGTCCCTCTCATCAATCACCTGAGGTCATAAAATAATATAGGTGAATGAGTCCGACATTTATTTTGCTGTCCTTCTCATCAATCACCTGAGGTCATAAAATAAAATAGGTGAATGAGTCCGACATTTATTTTGCTGTCCCTCTCATCAATCACCTGAGGTCATAAAATAAAATAGGTGAATGAGTCCGACATTTATTATGCTGTCCCTCTCATCAATCACCTGAGGTCATAAAATAATATAGGTGAATGAGTCCGACATTTATTTTGCTGTCCTTCTCATCAATCACCTGAGGTCATTAAATAAAATAGGTGAATGAGTCCGACATTTATTATGCTGTCCTTCTCATCAATCACCTGAGGTCATAAAATAAAATAGGTGAATGAGTCCGACATTTATTATGCTGTCCCTCTCATCAATCACCCGAGGTCATAAAATAAAATAGGTGAATGAGTCCGACATTTATTTTGCTGTCCCTCTCATCAATCACCTGAGGTCATAAAATAAAATAGGTGAATGAGTCCGACATTTATTTTGCTGTCTCTCTCATCAGTCACCTTATTTTCTTACCTCCTAAAATTACCCACGGCTTTAACTTGTCCACAGCCACCACTGTCCTTGACCTCCTAAAGCCTTCCCTCAAGTCTTCTACCTCATATCGATCATTAAATAAGACCTTCGCTATTTTAAACGGACCCTTAAATTTGGCCAATAATTTCCTGCTTGTCCCAGTCGCAGGGTTGTCAGTTCTCATGACCATCACTAAATCTCCTTGTTTATATTCCTTTGCACTCGCCCTCCCTCTGTCAAACCTCTCCTTTTGTTTTTGCTGATCAATACTCAAACGTTCTTTAATCTTTTTCCTCAACTTTGGAAGATCTAAACGTGCCAAGTCGTCTTGTACAACACTAAAAATTTTATTTTCTGCTGCACCTTTGGGCTTATACCCTGCTAGAGCTTCCATGGGAGTAATACCTATCGCCTTGTTATAGGTGCAATTAATAGCGCTTTGGATCTGCTTAACGAAACTATCCCATTTATTCTCAGCACTTTCAGCCGCAGTTGCTGCTAACGCGTTTAAGATAGTCCTGTTATATCTCTCGCATTGTCCATTTGCCCGCGGCGTAGCCACTGCATTTAGGATGTCTTATTCCAAAATTTTCACAAAAATCTTTAAATATGGACGCAGTAAAAGCAGTGCCTCTATCTGTTGTTATTCTCGTTGGAGTTCCAAACAAACATACAAAGTCTTGTAATATCTTAACTACTAGCTTGCTTGTAGTGTTCCGGACTGGCTCTATGAGAGTGAATTTTGTAAACCCATCTACAATTACTAAAAGGTACTGATTCCCCTTTTTACTCTTTTCAAAAGGTCCAAGATGGTCAATGTGAATCGTATGAAATGGTATTGATATTTTCTCGATTGGGTGTAACATACCTTGTTTTTTCCCACTTGGCATTTTATAGTATAAACAATTCAGGCATGAAGAGATATACTTCTTAACGAAATGCCTCATACCAGCGAACCAGTAAGAGTCTTCTCGAGACCAAAATGTCCTGCCTCATCGTGACATAATTTGCAAATTTGCCACCTTGATGATTTTGGGACCACCACAATTTTTAGCTCTCCGGGTCTCACCCCTTGTTCACTTATTTCCCTACCTAAATAGTCAATCTTAGTGACGAAAAATGAGCATTTGCTTAGTTTCAGTGTCAGGCCTCCCTTTTTCAATGCTTTCAGTACATCCTCTAATTTTTCTATGCCTTCATTAAAGGTTTTGGATGGTATTAATATATCATCTATGTAAGCATACACGGTTTTGTTAATGTATTGCTTGAGGACACTGTTGACTACTTTTTGGAAAACCGCCGGGGAATTCGTCAGGCCAAAAGGCATTCTGAGGAACTCATAATGTGACTCTGGTGTGACAAAGGCGGTTTTATGTATGGAATCTTGTGTCATGGGGATCTGATAAAAGCCCGATGCTAAATCTAGTGCAATGAAATATTTGTTTCCTGCCAGACCATCTAATTGATCTTGGATCAAAGGTAATGGATATTCTGTAATCATTAGTTTTCTTTTTCACCAGTAAAATAGGGCTTGCATATGAAGACGTTGATTCTCGTATAATGTTATTGTCTAAGAGTTCTTCAATGATATTGTTTAAAATTTTCTTTTCACTTTTAGACATGCGATATGGGTTATAAACTACGGGTTCATCTGTTTTGCAAATAATGTTCATTTCGATAACATTAGTTTTACCTAATTCATGCAAAGTCAGCGCTATTTGACCACGATATTTACATAATAATTTAAATAATACGTTCTTTTCTTCCGGCAATATATCGCCAACATTAATTTTTTCAGAATTTAACGCGCTGAAAGAATGACCTTCTTCTAATTGTATTTTTTTCATTAGTATTGCCGACTTCGCATAAATAAAGTAGCTCTCCAGTTTTCATTAACGCGATGCGTGATTGATTTAAATAATCATTACCGATTATTAAATCGTACGATAATAAATGACCATCTAATATTACTACGCGTACTACTGCACAAACATCATCTATTTTGATTTCGACGTTGGTTGTTATATTACTCGTTACGATATTGCCCAAAAACATGGTAAAGTTACGCCGGCTTTGCTTTGTTTAACTTCAAGCCTTAATTTATGGGCTACAGATGCTTTGATTATAGTACACGTACTGCCTGTATTGATAAGACATTGAACCTTGATTTTGTTTATTAAGGCCGTTTTTAAATACGCATTAGTAATGTATGCTACAGAATTTACGTTTTCTTTATTTTCTAATCGGTTCCCTTTACGTTTATAGCAACGTTGCGATGAATGACCGGCTTTGTTACAAATACTACATCGCATTATTTTCTCTGGGCAATACTTCATAAGATGATTACCTTTACAATTAAAACATCGCATACCAGGTTTATTGGTAACACGAACGTTTGTAGTTTTATTACTCTTGAACTCGAATTTTCGTTTAAACGACTTGACTTGCTTGGAGGGTTTATTTCGTTTGTTTTTATGTGATCCAAGTAATTAGCCAGACTCCCTATATTTTTGAAATGCGCAGCCCTAGCGGATAATTTAATGTAATTATTGATACTCTCGATAACACTATCAATAACATACTCTTCCTCTAGAGGTAAATTTAATTTATTGAGCTTCGCAACTTTTTCAAAACAATAATCGCTCAGCTTTTGCCCCGGTGCAGGAGAATAATTGGCCGCCTCAATTAACAGACGTCCAAATTTTACCTCACATGGAAAACAATTTAATAATTAGGATTTCATATCCCTCCATGTACGACAGGGACTTTGTAACGACTCGTACCACTTATTGGCGTTACCTTTCAAACGATTCGTTGCTAACTTAATAGCCGTTAAATCATCCCATTTGTACAGACGAATTAATTCGTCAACTTTGCGGGTCCAAGTAGCAGCACTCTGATTCTCATTTGCTGGATTAAACACTGGTATAAGTGTTTCATTCAAATTCATAGTGCTGCAACCAGGGACAATTGATAAAGAGGTACTTACTCGTTCTCTTTCCATGTGTCTTAATTTTTTTTTTGTAACCTTTTGATCTCCTTCCGAGTACCTCGTACATCGTTACCATCATCGGACGAGGACGACACACTAGTCTGGTGGCGTATTGGAGGGCGAGGGTAGCTCCATCGTCTTAGACGAACTTTTGTGGGCCTTTCTCTTTCCCATCACGGGTCAGATGTAAAACACTGTTTTCACTTGTCGAGTTCTTAATCCCACTTCTGAGATGTTAGTTAATATTTTTATTTGTAATAAAAATATAAAGATAATAAAATACAAAAACCAAATAATATAAACGCGAACAATATTAGGGTACGCAAGAAGCTGCGCAATGATAACCAGCACACATGCACGCCTCGCGTCGTGATTAATAATGCCTCTCCGCTTAACATCTCCACGCGCATGCCTCAGCCAACGATCAGGGACTTCCCGGGTGTGTCGAAGGCTGCCTCCGCTGGTACGCCGGGCATCCCCTAACATTACTATTTTTTAAACTTTCCTTGCTTTATTATTTTATCTCATTTATCTTGTTCTATTTTCATATCATTTGCAGTTAGAATGCCACAATATACCGCTAATTAACTGAATTCACGGAAATTCGTTGAGAACAAATAACACAGATAATTGAAGTGCGAAAGGGATAGCATTAGGTTTTAAGTTTTAAATAGGGAAAGTGCCACACTTCCGCAAAGGGCTAGAACGTACAGAGGCTTCCTCCATCTCTCTTACTTGCCTGTGCCGCTTTTTGTCTATTATGACACTTATGTTCTCACTTCCAAACAATTACCTGTATAATTGTGCTTAATAACTATTAGACTTCATTTAATAAAACTACATACAACTATTCTTAATGAAAAGGAACGTACCTATGGTGTAATTTTCAGTCTGATGGGTCTGAAAGCGTCTCGCACAGAACCTTTTCGTAATTAATTACACAAAGGAAGCGGTCGGTCCCTATTTTTATCTAGTCAAGTTGAAAATACTGTTTGCTAAGCACGCATAAATATACGCAAGAGATAAACGACGGGGGCTTCAGACCAGACACCTTAAATAGACTTGATTGTTCTACGTGTTTGTTTTTTGTCGCTTATCATGACCGGCAGCTTTGAGGGTAATTAAGTAATAATGCAGAGTTTGCCGATGCGTACTTGTGATGTGAGAAAATTGGGGCCGCGGTATATTAAATATTTGGATATTAGGTGTTATCATCATCGCACGCAATATTGATTCAAAAATAAAAAAGAACTATGCAATTGAATAGAATTTCTTTTTAGAATTATTATTCACAATTGAATATAGAATTTTTTCAATTGTGATAATCTGTGACAATTAACCATCATTTAATGCACTTGATGCAGCCAATTGAAATTTTATTCTCACCGACATTAAGTACTTGGGTGTAAATCGGGAAAATTCGGGAACAAAACAGAAATTATAAATAATACATTTGGCCTAATGGATTTGATATACGACGTTTTATGTAACTATAAAAAGTTACCACTTCATTCATCAAGTCGAAAATAGACGCACAAACACAACATCATTTTCAACTAATATCTCATATCCTGTCGAATATAATACACTCATAAAAATTGATGAGCTGGGGGTAGTTTCTCCAACTTGCGATTCATAAAATTAAGTAATCAAAAATTCATGATGTTTTTGTGAGCGTGTCTGTGGTAAACAAGTTGTTGAACAAATCGCAATGCGTATGTTGCGGAACGAATAAATATGCCAGGATGTGTTAATAGAACTGCGCCCGAATAACGAAGGGGCAATAAAGTTCAGTTACCCTAAATTTTATTTATCTAGGAAAGCCTGAAAATGTGGCAATCCCGACGTACAGTTCCTAATTTTAACAGCGCATTAAAGGATGTCCGGTTTCTAACGATGAGAAAACTCATTCGACTAGATGATTTTCAGTAAACGTTTGGGTTCCCCCTAAATAGGAAATAAATCATCCCTGATTTCTAAGGCATCATAATTTATGACCAGCGCGACGATAATTTTTTTCCCTAGATGGACAACATGTCAGCGATGTATCGTGGAAGTTTCAAATCTAAAAGCTAGCCGTTCCGGATTACAAAAGTGTAAATATTGCACGATGCTCTTATCTGTATACATAATCCTTTTTGAATGCAAATAATATTTGAAGGTGATTGATGGATATTTGGAAAACTACAAAATTGCATTTAGCCGCTAAAACCCTTATGGACTTAGGTTTTTTTTTTACAAAATATGAACATTACATTTCATATATGTGACTGTTTCAGATAACATATTCGATTTGTGTACCACATGGATGTACAGAACGTTTCAAATTGTTTGAAACTCATAAAATACTTGACATGCTATAATGGTCAGATTTCGATTCGGAACCTTTAATCATTTTAATAACTTTATAATCGGAATTCTCTTATTATAAGAGCTTTAAGAAATTCTTAGGTGGAAAAACAAAGGGGCGTAACTCCGATTTGTCTGTTCAGGAGATACAATTAAAGTTTACGTCTATGTTCACCGTTATTGAAGAAACACGGTTAAGTGCCACACCCTGTATGTAATAATTATTGCAGTTATGTGTCGTAGAAGGTTTCAATACGTATACACTTTCAAATGTAGTTAGTTATTAATATTAGCAACTTTGAGTTCTGTAATTTAATACCGGAAAAATTATATTGTGTCAAACTATTAAAAAAAAATTAATCGCCTTTATTATTTTTTACAGTTCAAAATAAAATGATGCTTGGATTAAAATTTAAGTTGTGGTATTAAAATGTGTTTCTGTATCACAAAAAAAATACTTAACTAGTTTTTTATACTTACCAAACATCACTAAACGTAAGTTTAAACTACATGAGTTCAAAATGTGAACTAACTAAAACATAAGAGGGCTGTTCCTTTGTTCTGCACTTTTCTGCCTTTTTGTACTGACCGCTCCTGAGAGAGTGAGCTATATACCTATAATATAATGTAAGTAGGAGTGAGACAAATAGAGTAAAAGAGTTAAAAGTCCAGAACAAACCTATAGGAAAAAACAATTTCGCGCAGTCGCTAATTCCATCAAACTAATTGGTTATTATAAAATCGGATGCACCGTAAATCCCAGAACACTTCAATATTCTACCAACGAATCCCATTTAACTCTTTATGGTAACACTGACATCATGTTTTACTCGCGTACGCAATTAAGACGTCGTTGAGTCGGCGACGCCAAGAGCCAAAATTTGCAAACACCGCAATTAAGTCCAGCCGATGTAAGTTGCAAGGATGCACGTAGCATGTTTTAATATTGTTACAAGCACTTCGCTACAGTTTAATTTGTTGTGGCACAGGAACGATGAAGGCAACATCAAATCTGTTTTGCTTCAGGAAAACAAGGCAATTAATGTCAAAGTGATCTAAGTGCAAGGATGCGCATTTTACTCCGTATCAGCTCTCCTCTGCAATTTAATTGTTACGACCCAGTTACTTGATAATGAAGGAAATGTGTGTGATGTTAAAGGCAATTGCAATGCCAAAACGTATGGAAATTGGCGAAGTATTAAAGTTGTTAAACTCCAGTCGTATGTACGTGCTTAGAAACTTATTATTAGGAAATTACAAAACTGCACCTAGGAAATCACCATGGTTCAGCAGGATTTCGTTTATTTGTGGAACAAAATACGAGGATAATTTGTGTGACAATCGGAACGTGACAATATTTAATTAGTTAATAATCGGTAACTACTCCTGCGGTGTTCACAGAACTAAGACCACACTGAAATTTTGTCTGGCTCGGGTTTGGTAATAAAACATATACCTAATTGATTAGAATTTATTTGATTATCAAATCAATACTTAATTATTTCTCGCATTTATTAATTGGTTTTTGATTAAAAATGGTTAGGTTCGTTGTTTCTTCTTATATTTAAAACTATTTGAAGGCAATTCTGATGCTATGGTTTTCGCAGAATAAAGACCACACTGAAGTCCTGTCTGGCTCGATAAATTGTGTTTTGGCATTCTATGCCAGAAGGTGGTAATAAATTGTATAATTGATCGCAATTGCATTTGACTACCAAATTAATACTTAATAGTTATTTTTATTTATTATTAATAACCACTGACGTATCTAAAAATACGTATAGGTATGTGTAAACGGAAGTCACATTTATTTTCTTATGAAACGAAAATACTTTATAAATGATATTGATGTGGGTGTGTTGAGTTTTGGAATCATATAATAAAACCTTTTATCTTCTTACGTTCTCACAGACAGAATGCTTTAGGTATTGGCTTTTATTTGTATAGTGCCATTCATAAAATCCATAACATACGGAAATTTATAGTACATATTTCTAAAAGATTAAAAGTATCCATGCAAACTATTATTTTGGACAAAAAAGTGTATTTACTATTTTTTCTTATCATTAAACAGAAAATAAATGAAACAAATTGGGTTTATTTATGAAGAACCTAATGTAACAAACTAACAGTAACAAAGGAGACAAAAAATGATCTTTTGCCACAATTAGTGTATATCGGTATTTCGGCAATTACCTTTCCATCATCAGTACACGCACACTCTCACAAGTTCAAAGCACTTCAGAAAACCTTTGGTTGGCATGAACCTGAGGATATTCTCCTCGCCAAATTTCCAGTGGAAATGCGTTTTCACTGTAAATTCGGAACTTATAATTATAACTTGATCGAGTTCTAATAAATCGATCTTCTCTGTTAACGTTCTCTACTATTCTGTCATTGAAAAGGATGTGTATCAGAAATATCTTATTTTTTTGAAAGAATAAAACGAGCCAATATGAAGTTTCGTGGTGTATCTTTCCGTTTTACAAATATCTAGAAATATCTCGAGCACGAGCACAAAATATAGAAACTGACCCCATTCCTATTCATAAAATGCAACTGTGGCAAGCTTTTGTTCGTATTCAATAACCACACACGTCAATAAACCCACCGAACGAAGGAGACGTCTGTTCTTAAGCGGTTCCTCGGGGCATTAGCAGACATACTCTGAAAATAAATGAGACGTCGCATTCATTTCCTTTAAACTTTTTCCTTATACATATATACAAGCAATCGAATGACGTACGGTTTTGGTTTCATACTAAAAGAGATTTTGCGTTTAGTACGCATATTAAAAACGAAACAACCGAAAGGGTCGATTATTTAAAGAAAACGACCAAATCGCCAGTATTATTGCTGTTGTTACATTAGAAACATGGATTCGGGTCAACCGGAACGAGCATTTTCAGCAATAACAGCAAGCCATAACGCGTAATTAAATCTGATTAACTGGAGTGGCCAGCAGTAGTATTTTTGTCACGTCTTTCGCTTTTTACGATTGTCTTTTTGCAATCGGCATATTAACTTGAAATTCATGGCGGATGATATTGGATCTGATATTCGAATGCCATCCTCCCGAAAGGTCATCGATCGGTTCGCTTTACGAGCTAAGCCGACGATTAAACAATAAAATGCAAATGAATATTCAAATTTCTGTGGGCTATTCGGACAATTACTTATGAAATTCCTAAGGGCGCACGTTCCAATCTATTCGTGCATATCTTTTCTAAACGCAAAATCCAATCGATTAAACTGAACTATGAGAATGCAGTTAATATTTATCAAGTAGATTATCAATGAAGCATTTTCTTATCTTGGACAGTTTAAAGCTACTTCGAAAAATAGTAGTTTTGCCCACCTATAATTTTTTTTGGCGCTAATTGTCAAGGAAGTTTCCTGGTGAATGACGACCTCCCGGAAAGGAGAAGGCAGGTCAGAAGACTCTTTAACAGAGCAAAAGTGTCAGGGAGGAATATAAAGAATCTATTCGTGCATATCTTTTCTAAACGCAAAATCCAATCGATTAAACTGAACTATGAGAATGCAGTTAATATTTATCAAGTAGATTATCATTGAAGCATTTTGTTATCTTGAACAGTTTAAAGCTATTTCGAAAAATAGTAGTTTTGCCCACTTATAATTTTTTTTTGGCGCTAATTGTCAAGGAAGTTTCCTGGTGAATGACGACCTCCCGGAAAGGAGAAGGCAGGTCAGAAGACTGTTCAACAGAGCAAAAGTGTCAGGGAGGAATATAAAGAATCCCTAACTAAATACAATAAAATATTGAGAAGGTCAAGGAGGGCATCGTAGAGGAGGCACTGTGTGCTAATCGAAAGTAGTTACTCCAGAATGTGCCAAACTGCATAAAATGCTCTTCAAATCCCCTCAAGGGTACCTAAATTCTCTAAACACATTAGAGCAGGAAAATTAATTATGACTGAAATGTTTCGAGTTGATTTTCCCGTTGGAGTTGTTGACGTTGTGCGTGCTGACTGGACCAGCCACATTCCGGAGCATCAAGGGAGGTTTGGAGTTTGGCTAGGACAGTGATAACGTTTTCTAATATCAAATGGCCGATAAACTCACTTTTTAGTTACAAGTCTGGACGGGGTAATCTATAGAAGGGCTTGGATGTGCTGTTCACCAGAATTCGCATGGTTTTAAGAGCCTGTCCGACTCTGAGTTATTTGCCAAGAGTGGGGAGTATGACCAGGGTAGTTTTTATACCAAAAAACTGTCTGGGTGGACTACACTCGGGCAGAAGTTTTCAGATCATAAGTCTTATATTTCTTGTACTAAAGACAGTGGAGAAAATACTCGTTGGGCATATGAGGTGTAGTCTTCTGGTCGACAGATCTTCACACCAATACCATTGGTTGCTTATTCTGCTGGTCTACCTACAGAGATAGCACTCCATCATCTCACTTGGAGGGTGGAGAAATCTTTGGAAAATAAAGAAGTCCTTTTAGTTGCCTTTCTAGACTCTACTTTTGAAAATACTTCGACTCTGAGGGGCAGAGGGGTGGAGGAAATCTGCTGCAGATGAATTTATACATGTTCAAAGGTCTATACATCACTGCTTAAATGACACTCTTGTGGCGCGGGTGTCGAGAGGCTGCCCCCCTGCTGTGGAATCTAGTCATCTCATCTCGTAGGGTATGCAGATGATTTAGTTACACCCGTACGAGAGAAATTCAATGGTATTGCCAGGAATTAATGTAAGTTACCCTGAATGAAGTAACAAGATCGGCTGAAGAGGTAAGTCATTCGTGCGAATGCGGTACTTAGAGGGTTTAGGCTCTCTGCGTCTTCGTGGAAAAGAGATAGTCGTGTCCGAGGAAGTAAAGTACCTTGACTCCAAACTTACTTGGAACTAACATTTAGACAAAATAGTCATTCGATCGGTGATGACGGGGACAAAACATGGAGCCTAAAACCAGGTTGTATACCAGAATGGTCAGACCCACAATGATTTGTGCGGCTTCGGTTTGGTGGCCCAAGGTCAAACAAGAAACCATCAAGACTGAGCAATGTGCAAAAAAGACTTGCTCGTCTAATCATAATAGGTGCGTGAGCTCAATGAAATTGAAAATCACTAATAAAGCATCCATCATATGCTGAAGCTTGTTCAAATCACAAAACCAAAATATCAAGATATCAAGTTGTCCTTTTTTTAGATTGGGTCTATTAACGTTCTGTCAAATCTTACAGTGATTTATAGATCATTTTTTACTATATGCCGATCGAATAAATCTGAGTTAAGAAAATATACGACGAAATGATGCGACATGACAAAAGTTAGAAGGAGATAGTTGCATAAAAATTCTCTGACTTATCGATCGATTGATCGGCATATAGTAGGTAGGTTTTATTAATTTTTGAAGTTCTGATAAACGTTACAATGATTCTAGAACATCTTCAGGGCTATTAAAGAGATCTTCTTACCGTTCATGGAATCATAAGCCAAGTCAAATAAACAAACATAGAGAAAACTGTTTATATTAATATGGATTTGTGTACTCATTTGTTGATTAATATATCATATTATTTTTATTATTACATAAGCAGAACATTTGTTGAATAGTGTAACACGCCCACTAATTAGCCTTGTTTATTGAATGTTACGTACAAGTAAACAAGCAATAAAATGTACAAACAAACCCAACTTAAAATTTATGGCCAATTTAAATAACTGGGCCCACCCAGACTTTACTACGCCAAGTGCATGCACTCCTAGCCATCCTTTCCTTTCCTAACCCGTTCTCTTGGTGCGAGCAGTAAAACTCTTGAACGAACAAAGGAGCGGATTACATTAATAAAACACAAGAAATTAGCTTTAATTAATTATTTATTGAAAAAAAAAAGAAAAAAAATGGGAAAACTACTGATATCAGCCTCTGTGGGATCTGATATCATTCTACCCTTGGAGAAAATCCCCAAGGGTAGAATGATTCCTAAAAGTACACTGTATTGGATTCCCAGTTAGTTGTGGGGAATAGTTAATTGCTGTTGGTTAATTAAATTACAGAATAGGTCTAAAAATCAAAGAAACAATGACCAACAAGTTTTTCTAAGATGAATGTCACTAGTGAGTTTTAATACTACTACGCTGAAATATAAATAAAAATTGTTTGATCAAAGTTATTTAAATGCAATGTCAATATGAACTTGACTGACTCTTTAGTCACTAATTAATGCAAATCAAATTATCCCTACGCAGTTATTACCACCAACGGTGCGCTGAAGTATGCAAATAAATGTCAATTACCTAGCCGTATAATCAGTACACCACTTCCGCCCACTTTGATTAAAACACTCGTGTCGCGACGCTTACGTGTTTGGTTTAATTGCTTTTCTTAACACACTGTACTTTAACCGTACCGAAATAAATGATTTAACAAAAAATGAATAAAGACTACAAACGCCTAAGAAAAAACTGCTAAGCCAAATTAGAATTGAACAGAACCGTTCTCGGTCAAGCATCAATGCTATCTGCCTGTTTCTCGCGTCCCGTACTTCCAAGAAAACAATTAAAACATACCCCCTCGGACTTTGCAGCGAAATTCTGAAATCACTTCGACCACTCATAGTCGTAGAATTTAGTTTACACGCACGGCTATTCCAGATGCCAAAATGTATCAAGAGACACTCTATTAATTTATCAGGAATACTCGCTGTCGTCTGGCGCAAACCCATAAAATTAACTATTCACGTGTAAACGCTGACATTTTTAAAGTATCTGTTGCCTGACCGAAAGGACCCAGAATCATGACGCCAACTTGAAAAGAAACAGACAAAAACAAAAAAACTTTAACTTGAGCGTAATTCGATATACCTTTTCCGCTAATGTACATGTATCCGTGATTTTAACGCGACAAAATGTGTACAAAATCTAAGAAACCAATTTAAACGTCAAGTAGATTTGTTTTATGACGTCCGTGCGACTATAGTGTTTCGAATGTCGTCAGTTTAGAGACAGAACAGACAAGCGCGACATGCTTCAACCTGCCCGTAATTTGATCTCTTCCTATATCTGACATGTACGAAAATTTAGAAAGCCCCCAGCTACATGTTACGATGATTTGTTTATACGTGTGTTTGTGTGGTCCAAAGCCACTCGAGCCGGGACGATGCGGGGCTTCCGCACCCTAAATTCCCGCTGCCACCTCCGAGAATGTGTTTGTTATTTGAAATTAGACATGCAACAATCGATTTTGTTTTTGAAAACAATTTCCGCACACCCTTCAATAGTATGATTGATTTTGGTAAGAAGACAAATTTAGACTATCTAGTTTAAAGCGAACATAACCGAAAACCGTGAATATAAAATTAATTCATATTCTGCGAACGATATGCCGAGTGTCAGTTATAGTTTGCAAAAACAGATTTCACTTCCTCCAACAACAATCTATCACTCGGCACAATGAGCAACTTTTCCCTTTATCCTTCACCGAAATGAGGACGTCTTCCTCGGCCGGAAAAGTGAGAGGATAACGGCGAAACGGCCGACAATTTTTAAAGTTTTGTTTCAAAGTCGGGGCCGGCTGGATGATAAGGGCTTGGCACGAGTGCTCGGTGCCGAACCGTCTAAATTGAGTAATCAATATTTCATCAAGAATGCAAGAGACGCGGAGATCCGATGGAATTCATCCTAGCTCGACTCGGTGACCCATCATCTACGACCAGCCGTTCTAAATTACTTTATGCGGATATATCAGGTATCCCAATTACGAATTAATCCCATTTCAGTTTCCCCTTTCTGTACTGCGGTGATTATCGATAATGCTAAACGTTTATATTAATTATACGATACCACTGTGTACTAATCTGTAAATTATAGGATAAAATAAACCAGGACGATAAAAAAGAGTGAATTTCTGCCACATTGCTCAATTAACTGTAAATATTCGAATACAAATTATTGGACAGATAACCCCATAACATTATCCCTTAATGAAAATTTAAATATTGTATGGAATATTTTGGTTAATTGATTTGGTGCTTAAAATCTCCACGTTACTTAAAGCTTAACATTTTAAGTGAATCCTTTTTTACTTGGGCAATACAATAATTTAATTAAAAATAAATTTAACCATGTTAAAAGGAATCTCATTTACAAAATTTTTATTGTTGCTTTTATCCGTTTGGTAATGTTTCGATGGAGCGTTTACTACTTTGCGCTAATTTAATAAATTTGTGATTTATTTTTCGTTTCATTAGATAACTCACACAACAAAAAGAAATTTGAAAAAAAAATAGGTCTTTACACCAAGAACTACGATCAACTTTTTAACGATTTAACTTTAGAAAGTGTTAACGTGGTCTACAAAAGTAGCATTTTAATCTTTGCGGTAGTTATTTCTGTATATGAATTATATATATATATAATTTTTTAACACCTATTTTTAGACGCATTTTAATCAGGAAAAGATTTTAATATCACTAAATGAGATGAGCTTTACAACTTTTCAAGTAAAACTCTATCCGTATTTTTTAACACCGATTAGGAGGAGAACATTTTATCCCAAAATTTTTTATGTGTGTACACATTCTCTATTGTGAAATATGAAAAATTTTGTATATTAAATAATTCCTTCTTTTGCTTCATAATTGTTCAATTTACTCGCTTCACATTCGTTTAAAATTGTATTACATTTAGACTAAATATTTGATTTGCATCAACTGAAAAAAAAATGAAATGAAAGAAAAGAAAATTATTTATTTAACCAGCAGTGTAAGTTTACACAAGTAAAACGTTTTTTTTTACGTAACCTATTCTATACCGTAGCAATTCCCAGATAATGTCTTGAAATATAAGACACGAAATTAAATTGCATCCGCCGCAGGGAATTATATTTCTTATTCGCCGTACTCATCTTTAATTTCGCTAGTTCACAGACAGCTTCAAAAATATTTCTCTTGCTTTGGTTCGAACTCATCTCATCAAAGAAAGAAAGTCGAGCATCATGTTTTATTCATCTCGTGCCTGTGCCAAATATAAATACGCAAAATTAATTTCCGTTCGCCGCTCCGAAGAATTAATATTTTTTCCCCGAAATTAATTATGACGCAGCAGATGGTAATTAAAAGTAATTTTAAAGCGAAACGGCGGAGATATAATAGATGCAAAATCAGCAGAACAAACGAGTTTTATGTGGGTTTACCAATAACGAATTGAGCTTTCGTTTTAAAGTTGACACAGAAAACATTTCCAGAATATATTTCCTAGTTTATGGCCGGTTAAAATTCCAGATTGTTGTGACAATACTGATGGATTCCTCTTCAAATGATTGACTGCCCAAATCATAATCAACAAATCGTCTTCCTCTTAGCCATCATGAAAAATTCTTGCTCAACGATATTTTACGGTTGTCTATGGGATATTTTTACAACAAGATAATGATCATGCAAATTCAGATTACCATCTGCTTAGATCAATAACCTATTTTTTGAAGTTGCAATTTTTGCTTCTGTTGGAACTCTTTCTTCAAAATCTGTAGAATAGTACATTTGCAGGATTCTAGATTTGGCACACACGTGACTAACTGTTGAGAAAAATGTTGTTGCATTTGTAAGATCTACCTTCTCAGAGACGAACAACTCTGGCTTCACAATCATGCCTTATTCACGTCATCGCTTTTTGACAAACTTAGATTGGTGGGCAATTATTTCCAAGGATGCAGCATAATAAGAATAAAATTAGAACCAAAATATCTGATAACTAGGGAATTCACTGGGAATTGCAACTCCTTTCATTGAACCAGATATTGATGCAATAGCCAAAAGCAATGTTACATTAGTAACTAAAGAATGCGTCCGATCATAATTCCTATCGAATTAATTAAACTGTCATTTCCACTCATCCGCATCCGCAGAAAAATGGTTATTATAAATCCTCCGCAAAAAGTTACAAATTTTTGCGTTGCATACTAAGCCCATACGTCGGAAGATAATTCCTCTTTACGTGTGTGTATCATCAACGGGAATCGAGAGTCGGCATTATGCTGTGGCATGTGGAATGTATTATTGTCGGGTCGAATAAATGGGATTATTTGCTTGACGGAAACACATTATCGCGCTCGGAATAACGTAGCTGCAGAAAAATAGGCGAGAGAAGTTGTTATTGGCCGCGTTCAGGTCGTTCTGAAAGAATCGCTGCTTATTACGATGACTTACGTGGTCTGTTTTGGAAAAGAAATCGCTATTGAAGATGAATACTTCGAAAGTACAAATAATAATGATAATATCTTTGGCACAATAGATTATAAATAAATTATTCCATTTTCAACAAACATTTTTTAAACAGATTAGATTGATCAATCATTTAATCTCAATTTCAAGTTATAAGTTTCGTTCTGTTCTGTTGAATTCAATGATTTAGTGAAAATCTATTATTATGGGTATTATATTCTGGACTCGTCCTTAGATAGTATTTCTCTTGTATAAACGATTTTATATATTTGGTTTTCCATGTCAAAAATATTTATGCGTGAAGAGAAAAAGGTAAATCTATTGTTACGAAAAAGAAAAATGACTTTTTCAGAGATATTACGAATCAAAAGTGAGAAAAATTGAACACATACTTCGAGGTGCACTTGAAGGTAGAGTGTTCGATGCAACGCAGGCGAAAAATCGAGATCTGTCCAAGATCAGCTCGAATTTCTTAGCCAAGAAGATCAAGAAGTATATCTGCAATATAATTCGTTGAAATCAGAAACAGCTGATTCATTAACTCATCAAAGTCTGGAGGTAGACGAAGCCACTCTTAAGAGAATTGTGAAAGATGATCTGTACTACAAGTTGAACAAGATACAAGATACAAGAAATCTTTGATAGATTTGAGCTCAGTCAATTAATATACAATGACGAAAATCCCATTGAATATCTTAAGTCAACTGAATTTAAAAAAAAAAACGATATGATTTTAATGTTAATTTTGTACCTACAATAAAATAGCTCTCGCTTAATAAAAGATGTAGGTAGTAAATTTAAACTTCACTACTGAAGCGATACGGTTAAATTTTAAGCGATTTCCTCAATAATTTGCTCGAACAAACACATCAATTACTTGCACTAGATAGTATCTGTGTTTACCGTAACATCAGAGAGTACTTTCCTCGATATTTTTGTGTAAGATTTTACTAGGAAGTTTGCCGTTTATACGCCGTAATAACGACTGAAATGTTTCCATTGCTCTTCGTTTAGGTCAACGATTATTTTATCTTTGCTTCATTAATGAATCAACAACTGCGTTTGTCGGTAATCGAACATCTTCAGGTGAATTGAAAATCAGTTCAATTAAATTATTATGGCGCCGGTTATAAAACAAGTAATAACACGTGTCATGCATTTCCATCGGTAGCTTATACTATTGTTAATGTTGATCACGTAAGATGTAATTTCAGTCTATACTGGGTGTCCCAGCCAAGATTTTCATCCCATATACCTTCGTTGTTTGTGGACAGAAAAAAACAAAATTTCGCAGAATTATGTACTGATTACTAAAAAGTCTTTCGGCTATGTAAAATCTCTTGTAAATGCAAAATCTTATTTTTAAACATCTTTCTGTTGTTGCAGAGTTGATGTTATTATGGTCAATACATTCACGATTATAAAATAATGTGACTTGTGAAAGGACGGTAGCAAAAATTAATTTATTTTCTGTAATATTAAAGGTAAAAGTGTTCAAAAATCTTAACATTTGATCCACATTTTTTCCTGCAATTGATGAAGAAAAAAGTCGTTTAATAATAATACACTTTTATGATGTTTGATGATGCTGAATGAATACTTAGTTCTTAGTAAAGGTACCTGCCAAATTTTAGCAAAATTCATCAATATGCAACAAAGATATAGGGTCCGTCAGTGAAGTGGGAAATAGTTCTTTTGCTGCTCACGAAGGGGCGCGGAGGTTTTGGTTTATTGTTTGAAATTTAATGCCATTTGTTAAGCATGGAGCAGTGGTCCGGTGCTTTCTGCGTAAAATTGTTCTATAAGAATGGTGACTGTGTGACTTCTGTACAACGATTGTTTCGCAATAATTTCTTACAGACCTTGTTACTCCTCTATGCTTTAGGTTTAATGTGGAACCAGTTTCTTCAAACTTTTTCACCCATGACATAATTGCATGAGCGGATGGCACTCTTCCAAGTCGTGGAAATTATTACGAAACAACCGTTGTATAGAAGTCACACAGTCACCTTGTCATTCTTATAAAACGATTTTACGCAAAAGGCACGCTGTACACCAGACCACTGTTCCATGTTTAACAAATGGCATTAAATGTGAAACAATAATCCAAAACCTCCACGCCCCTTCGTGAGCAGCAAATGAACTATTGGACTTTTAAAATTTCCCGCTTCACTGACGGACCCTGTATTAGGGGTGAAAGTCTTGGCTGGTCTTATTAATAATAATTTTTAATTAAAGCTGGTTCTTGTCCGATGAAAATTGTATCACAAACTCTTTTAAACAGACACTAAATGGCGCATAAACACTTAACGTTTCGCAGTCGTTCGACAGCTTCGTCAGAAGTGAAAAATATTTTAAAAGAGTTTGTGATAAAATAATTTTTAATGTATTCGGGAACTTAAGTGTTTTATGTTCAAGTTACAGGATTACTCTGATAATTCTAGAATTCTTCAAGAAATCACTAGAAAATAAGGAAAAATTTTCCGTATAATTTTTCCTGAACGTATGTATTATGAGAGGCAAAATGACCATTCAATAAAATTAATAATGATCAGTCACTAAAATTTAGTTGAAGTTTTTGGCGACAATAGTGCTTCATTATCTACAGTTAGTTCTGATTCCGTGAAGGTGCACATTAGAAGAAAAGTCAAGACCTGGATGTCCTGCAATAGTTGTTTGTACTGAAAACGTTAATACTACTGTAAAGTTGATTAAAAAAAATCGGAATATAACTGAGTCATAGAGACGTTCAAGAAGAGCTAGTCTGCAGTAGACAGCATTTTACAGAAACATCTGGTTGTAAGTAAGCCGGTAAGTCGATAGATTCCACATTTGTTTACCGAAAAACAAGCACGGGTAGACTGGTGCAGATTCGATGGAAGATTTTCAAAGCAAGTATTTAATATCGTCATCTACTGGTATGAATCATGGATATATAATTATGACCCCGAGACAAAACTGTTTGGGTGTCGACGAAATGAGGAAATGCCAACAAAAGTTATTCGCTATAGAAGTACAAAGAAAAAAATGATTTCTGCCTTTTTTAGACAAAATGGTTCAGCTGCAGTAATTCCTCTCGAAGATCGTAAAACGTAACTGTTAATTTGTATACAGGAGTGTCCCTGACTGACTGCCTCAAGTCTTTGAAAAATGGAATTATGAACCGATCGCCCAAATCAGGAGTCAAGTTGTCACTTATCCACCATACAGTCCCCTAACGACTTCTTTTTATTTCCACTAATTATGCGTAGTAACAGGTTTCCTGATGCCAATGAGGCGGTTATTGAATTTCATCAAATTCTTGATGATCTTCCAAAAAATGGGTTTTCAGCCTGTTTCAAGAAGCAGTTTGAAAGAATGAAGAAGTATATTATGGCAAAGGGGGAATACTTTGAAATTAATTTCTTTAAAAATGTCGTAGTTCTCTTATAACTAACAATTTACAGAACAGCCCTCGGGAAAGCAATATCAGAAATAAATATTAACGGTACTGTAAAGTAAATGAGACTGAAGAGACACTGTCAAATATATGGTATAATAAAAACAAAAAAATTTAATCGAAAAACATAACAAAGTTTAACATGAATAAGAAGCAGCGTCTATATTCCTCTGCCTTTCTTACCCTATATAAGCAGTAACACTAGGAAACTTGCTTATATCTACCCCTTTATTAAGATTAATCGTTGACCGCAACATGAAATATTTAGCCCGTAGTGAAGAGGTTTTAGTTTAACGCCAGTTCACTATTAAAGTGCCGCCAAGATGTTGTTCTCAGTCGCTTTTATAACTTTCTTGTTTATGCACCACTTGCGATATGCCGCATACACATTTGCGTATAGACTTCTCCGAACTTGCAAGTGATTCCTTAATATTTGCTGAAGTTTTTACTTCGTTCAAAGCATCTTTCTCTTCTTAAAAACTGATACGTATTTGTATTTCTTAATTCTGAATTTGAAGATGTAAATCAAAGACTTGATGCGATAGGAGAATACAATATAAATTTCCTTGAAGAAAATAACTGTTTTTCCAAAACGCAAGGGTTGACCGGAAAGTACATTTTTTAGTACGAAATAAAAGACAATTTTTTATTCTATGAAATAATTTTGTTAATTGCAGATCAATTTGGTCGGTAGCAGACAATACACATAGGTAGGTATTGATAATTTTGTTCCTTGGTAAAAGCTCAAAATAATCCCTTATAATCCCACCAAATGATAACATGATGTTTTGACCCACATCGTTTAAGTTTGATCATCACTGAAACGGACGCGGATTTGTTTTTCAAAACAAAATCGGGTTATTGCTTGTTTAATTGTAAATAACAAACATATGTTCAGATTCTCAGAACTTTATGAGCAGTAGAATTGCCACCGAATGGGATCCTGTCCATGGCGCCGCGGTCTATTCCGGAGAGGAGATTAATTGTTTAGTTGGAAAGAAAGAAGCTTCGAAATGAAAGAAAGGTTTCAATCTCTCGAGCGAACGCTTGAATTCTTTAATTTGACTTAGCGAGTTTTCTTTTAGTGCTTGCAGTCATACTCTCATTTTTCTCATATTTCTAGCTAAATCATTTTATTTCGGTACGGTTAAAATACAGTGTGTTAAGAAAAAAGGCAATTAAACAAACAAAACCGAATACGTACGGATTCGTGCTGCGGGTGTACCTCAACAAGTGTGCGTGAGGGTTTTGTGTTCATCTCAGGGACGCGAATAGGTAATTTACATTTGTTTGTATTTCCTCGTCATATACTTGGTGGTATAAATTGGTTAAGAATTATTTTAATTTGCATTAATCAGTGGCTAAAGAGTCTGTAAAGTTCAGTATTCGTATTGCCTTTGAATAATTTTTAATCAAAATACTTTTATTTGCATTCGATTCGAGGTTAAACTTCAAAAGTTGCATTCACATTAGTAAAATTTGTTGATCATTTGTTGCATAAATTATTAGGCCAGTTCTGCGATTTAATCAATCAGAATCAATTAACTGTTCCCTCAAATCTATTGGGAGATTCAAATACGGTGTACTTTTGGAAAATAATTCTACCCTTTTGGAGATACTCTCTGCCAAGTTGGAAACACGCTAACGGCTGTATTTCGATTTGCACAGGGAAGTCGCCAGTTTGAATCACTGGTCTAAGGCAAGTTATATCTGCCGCCGAAACCAAGTGGACCATAAGTGGACCACAATCTAACCCCACAAATAAAGGCCAATTTATTGCTCGTTACGAATTTCGTGAAATTACGAGGCCGAACAATTTGAACCACCTATTCATAGCCAGTTTCTTAACAGAGTTTCTCTCACACCCTGTGTGTGGACCGAAGTGTGGTCTTTGCCGAGAGATTTGCAGGTTAATTAGAAGCGATTTTCCGAGAGACTGAAAGTGCCAAAACCGCAAAAGCGGAGTGCCAATAAAACAGTCATTCGGGTTCATTGCGTCAACAATTAGTTAGATAGGTTAGCTGACGGAAAAACAACATAGGGTGATTTAAAAGCGTACACTGTACCACACCCTTAAGGCGATTGGACGTAGTTGAGAAAGATCCTACCCAGTCGATCTCAATTAATTAGTTTAGCTAGCGATAGGGTTTTCCATCACCTCCGAAAGGAGTCCGTGAAAAATTAGCGGCGATTGCTATTGATTATCTTGCAAATTGATCGCCGATGGCGGCATTTTATATCACATACTTCCCCAGTACGTCTGATTAATTAATTAATTACTTCCATTAATTAAGTGCACTGTAGACACGCTGTGTCACACTGTGCGTTCTGCGTGGTTGATTGAGTAGAACGTGTCTTAGAGTACGATCTGAAGTGGGAAACACTAGTACCAAGACCAATCTAAGTTGAACTTAAATTAATTGTTAATTTAATTGAAGGACAGAGTTCTCCAACAACTATTTGCGTGTTCACCAAGCCACCAGCTGTGTGATTGAAGTCAGTTAGGTCGCTACGATATTCGAAAGTGAAATCCGTTAAGCGAATTCTACTATACTTCCTGATAACCGTAATTTTGTTTCCTTTGTATTGGTTTAAACGCAAGGGTTATTAAGTTCATTGTATCAGATCCCGCAGTGGTTGGTACAAGGAGTTTTTTTCAGTAAATAATTAATTAAATCTAACTTCCGCTTTTTATTTAAACGTAGTTAGTTCCTTAATCTCGCAAGTTTATTCAACGACGCACCAAAACAATTGAGTTACAACAACGTAAGGCCAGGGGTTGACGATCACGAGGTATAAATATTGGTTATTGCGAGTTCCGCAAGGGTCGCATCAAAACGTAGGCCAGGTAGAGTAGGTCAGTATTGTATTTCCTAAAGCGCCGGCAGTAAATCCTAGGTAGTCTTGTAGCCGAGTGTCTAGACGGTAGGGTAACACATGTCTAATTGAAGTAATAAAACCTTTTGGTGACCTTTTTGGGAGTTCTCAGCAAGTAAACCTTTCAGTTCAGTTTTCGGTCCAGTTAATTAATTTGGCAATAAATTTAATTTATTTTTTGTTTGGACAGTTTCTTTGGTTATTTAGTTGTCCATAAAAGTCAATAAACAAGGTGGCACCTCGCGTCGGCGTGTTACATCACGATTGGTTAGTTCTTATTTTCTATTTCTGTAACTGACATACCTATAGAATACCATTCAATTTGGGCACCTGTACATATTGAAAAATGATGGAGTAAGTGTATAAATGTTGAAGGATAACATAGATGGGTAGATAACATAAAAATACGCCCCCGTACATTATATACAACTTTACAAGTTTACCTACACAATGAATATATTCCTTAAAAAAGAAACAAAAAATGACTTGGATCGATTTTATTCTCGTTTCTCTTTGTCTTGTGGCTGTCCGGCGTTTTTGAAGTCCTCTTTAGGGTTTATCAGAGACCCAGAGGAACAGGAAACAACATAGATAGAACGCGTAAAAAGCAACGACGAAAGAATTTAAATTGGTCTCATAAGGTGTCCCTCGCGCTCCTAATAAATAATTCAACCTTTATAAGGCTCAATTATCTCTTATCACGAGATGTTCCAGGAATCCGTAAAATAAATACCCACACACGCGATGATGCACATACAAACGTCATGGCAACCCAATTCTCAATTTAAAGTTTGTTTCATCGAAGCAAATCGATTATGTACGTGCTAACGTTTGTCAGAACATTTACTCAAAGTACTGTGTGAATTTGTAATAACTCAGTACGCTGCATTGGTTAAATTTTCGTCATTTTTAGGGACTCGTTTAAGTTAAATTTAAGTACATGAATTCCGTAGTTTCGGGAAAGAAGGAGATACGTCTTTTTTGACCAGAATGAGTAGTGAAATGCATTTTTACTGTTGAAATAAAACTACCTTATAGCATACCTAAATAATTACTAGACCTTGTATTTAGCAGAAATAATTACCATTTCTAAGATTTATTCCAATTTACAGTGACAGCTTAAACTTTAATCAACTCTCCTGAAGACAGTTAAATTCCGAGTCATCTCTTTTTTTTCCCGAAACCACGGAATTGTATTCAGTTTTTTCCCTTCTTCATTAATTATTCTTGAAAATATAATTTTATCTACTTCATTAATGTAATATCAGTTTCAATAAAATGATCGTTTAAAATCCTAGATAAATAAATTATTCGCGAGCTTTAATCTTAATTCCTTTATTAAAACGGAACATCTGTGCTGCTATTATTACGCTGGGTTTAATATTTAAAACTACTTTATCCAAATTATCAAAGCCTAACCTTCTGGTTTCAGTGACTCTCCGAAATTGAGATCCTTGTTTATTCATAAAGTTCAAAATATACTTTATATGATCTGCCTGAGTACATTTTTATGAAATTGTAGGTTATAACTGGAAAGATGACGTTTAAAATGTTTTAATACTAAATTTGTGCTTTTTAGTTGTTAATTATTTAGAAATTATTTAAAAATTGCCTGAAATAAAACTAAGCTAATATTCTGCGACATGAAGACATCAAAGTAGATTGAACGTTTACAAAAGCTCTGAGGAATATTACATTTCATTTATTCAATGCCATACATTGTTTATTAAATAATATAGCACGGAACCTTGTTTTGAAAGTGCTCGGCTTAAGAGTTTTGATTTCATCGGATAAAACATTGTATTTACTATATATTTGATAAGAAAAAGATCTTTCATAAAGTTTTGATGTATGATGGGGGGGTGAAATTAAACCTCTGAATCTAGTTGTAATATTGTGAACATACGAACGAAATCTAATTTTATTGTATAAGTAAGGCGGGGAGCGGTATACTAAAATTTTGTGATATAGATATAAAGTATGTAATAGCAGCATGGTACACTGGAGCACAAAAAGTAAATTGAGACATAAGAAACGCTTCACACAGTTTCTTTTTTAAATCAATGTGATATGATCTATGCGGGAATAAACTCTTGAGACTGACATAAGCATTACTGATACATTTCGTAATGTGTTGTCTGTATCTAAATGAATTATCTAAAATTAAATCCAGATTTTTAGAATCGGAGACAATAGGAATTTTAACGTTATTGACATTTAAGTTAGGGAGGTTCCCCAATGTTCTACACATGTCAGTATTGCCAAACAGAATAACTTTGGATTTATCCGGATTTATTTTAAGAGAATGTTCACGTGAAATATCGGCAACATAACTTAAATCGGCATTAATATTAGATTGAGCTTGTTGCCAAGCCGACGGATGAAAACTGATATACAGTTGGGTGTCATCAGCATAAACGTGTGGTTGACAATATTTAAGGACCGTTGGAAATTTTGATGTGTAAATTGAAAAAAGTGTTGGGGCAAGAATAGAACCTTGAGGAACGCCTTGCGAAACAGGCAGAGAAGTTGAAGTAGATATATTTAGCTTGACAACTTGTGTACGGTCCCGTAACTAACTTTGCATTAAATTAAGAGCACTAGAGGAAAGGCCAAGGTAAGACAGTAAAGAAATAAGAGTCTCGTGATTAATAGTATCGAAAGCCTTACTGTAATCAAGTAATATAAGTGCAGTGATATTTCCCTTGTCGCAATTGGTTAGCAAATCGTCAGTAACGTTTAGAAGCACAGTTGTACAGCTAAAACCCGATCTAAATCTAAAGAGCGGGAAGGAAGCTTATTGCTTCTAATGGCAGTTTTATTTTAGGTAGTTTCCTCAAGAAAAAGCTCTTGTATAACTGATTCCCTTCTGTAAACAATTCGTCGGAACATTTTGAGACGATTTAAGGTGCGTATAATTTAATTGGTTTCATTGCACCATTTCGTTATGCACTCTATTTCTAGATTCGACAATTTTTTTAAGAAGTGACATACCGAAATACCGAAAATTAATTTTTATACTGGAAACAAACAGTAATGTTAAACTATGTTTCCTCGGAGGAAACTAAATTTGTGAGAAAATAACCCCTAGTTTTTTATAAGCTCTTTCAATAATACTAGCGCATTAAAAGAATCTTGACTAACACTATATTATTTACATTAATTTAATAAAATTATTACTACATCAAAGTAAACAAACCAAGTTCTAAACTGAAAGTTATTGGCGAAATTAATTTGATACACTGCACGCCAGGCTAGCCTGTGTTGTGTTGTTCCTAGCTTGCAGCTATAACATCATCTAATACAATATTCTGAGTTTATACGAGAAAATTCCTTCGCTGCGATTATAATCGCTTTATTACCGAGCATATTTTGCGCTGTTTTCGGCTGCTTTCAGGGCGAACGAGGGTTTCGTTCGTTAGATGTTTACTAATTGAACGTTCACCCGCTAACTTTGTTAACGCAAGATTTTGAAATAACACAAAGCGACAGCCATATTGTTTGCTTTATTCGTCGTCTCTGTACAGTATCTATCAAAATTTGGAAAACGACGTTTTCAGTATTAATTTTCATTCTGGCGTCATGCTTTGTACTGATTTATTTCAACGTTTTGTTCATTTAATCATTATACAAGACAATGTGACTTAAAATCGAATCGAGTCGATTACTATTCAATTTATTTGATTTATACCAAAACACTTGTCTAGAATCTAGAGAAATGTTTTTTCTTTTACTCAATTTTATGTTTCTGAAATTCAACGAAATAAAAATAAAAGAAACTTTCTTTTGGATAACTAATAAAGACCTAAAATTTGAAAACCCTGAATAAAAGAAAAAAGATTCAAACACACTGGACACTAGATCAAACAGTCGCAATAACTAAAAAAGAATTCACATCGTCAGCATTATTGGCCTCTTGGTTGCGAAGTAAAAAGTGCCAGATTTTTCAATCGCAAGTCCACTTTATTTGTCGTATTTTTATTATCAAAAGGTAAATTTATCGGCGCTAATTAGACAGAGCGGACGTAAAATAGTTCATTGTACATTTCGCGGTAAAATTAGAGGATAATTAAAATTTTTCATATTCTGCGTTTCAAAAAAAAATGAACCACCTTGAAGAAATAAATGTAGAACTTTAAAATTGCATGGAAATAGGAAGTGCAAGGAGACAAATGCATGATTAAATAATTACAGCCGTTTGTCGCTTCTCAAAGAAGTTATCTCTTAGTTATCACCTGACAAGTCTTTTTGTTTTAATTACCTTCTTTATCGTATTATTTCGCCGTATTAGTTTGCCTTTTTACTGGTGTACTTGTTGGTGCCTCTAACGATGCCACGAGTGCGAAGACGTGCAAATTTTCACCAACTTACACCCTTTGAAAGAGGGCGAATTATCGGGATGCACGAAGCTGGCTTAAGCTTTCGGGAAATTGGTAGACGTGTAAGTCGACCGCACGCCACTGTGAGACGAACTTGGAGAGATTGGCAGGAAGAACACCTAGAAGCTCATCGTGAAGGTAGTGGACGTCCCAGAGCAACACAAGAACGGGAAGATCGCCTCTTAAGACGAACTGCACTTCAGGACCCTTCAGAACCATCACGAGCATTTGGAATCGATTGGGTAAGACCAATTGGTCGGAGAGTCTCTATGAGCACGATTTACCGAGGAATACGTTCGTGGGGACTGCGCTCATATCATCCTTATTTTCGTCTACCTATGACAATACAACATAAAGCTACCAAACTGCAGTGGAGTCAAGACAGGCAGCAATGGGACCATGAATGGGAAGAAATCATCTTTAGTGATGAATCCAGATTTTGCTTGTGGCATTCTGATGGGCGTAAGGCGAGAGGCAAAATTTACAGTGTTATCAGCGTCGCCATACAGCTTTAACTCCTGAGGTAATGATGTGGGGCCAATACGCTACGGAGGCAAGTCTCCCTTAGTATTCATTCCGGAGACACTAAACGCGAGGCGTTACATTGATACAGTTCTGAAGCCTATTGTTCTTCCATTTCTTCAAAACCTTCCAGAGCCTGTCTTCCAGCATGATAACGTGCCCTCATATTGCCCACGTAACTTTAGACTTCCTAGCAGAAAACAATGTAAACATTTTGCCTTAGCCGCCAAGATCACCGGACTTAAACTCAATCGAACATGTCTGGGACAAGATGGACAGAAGACTGCGTCAGTTACCTCATCCTCCCAACACGCTGGACGAATTGCGTCAACAGCTGCAGGTAGCCTGGAATGAGCTCCCTCAAGAGGCAATCGACCACCTGATTTCCAGCATGCCCGGAAGGGTTGCTGAATGTATAAGAGTACGAGGAGATGCAACACATTATTAATTTTTATTTGAATAAATAGTGTTAGATTTAATTGACCATTTAATCATTTGTTTGTCTGCATGCGCTTGTCATTTTCATGCAATTTCAAGGTTCTGTATATACCCCTTTAGGGTGGTTCATTTTTTTTTAACTCAGTGTATTTAAAAAATAAAAAAACCAGCTCTAATGGCCGTATGCATCGCACGAATTAACTCAGATAAACTTTAAGCGTTACTTAGAATGTGACTTACACAATGTTATGAAACTTCAAACGTCACTCAAATTTAAGCTCGATTAAAGTGTTTGGTGCATGTGGCCCTTACATGATCATAAGGTACGGTTTTCTTAATATAAGTTTTAAGTAAACGGCAACTGTGATGAGAAGACGGAATTATTGTTCCTGTCACATGTACTTTGTAGCATAAAAAAACTTGGAAACGTTAATCAATTTATGAAACATCCAAGATCAAGGAAGTGGTCAAATCAGTGACTCTTTTTGAAGAAGGTCATACGCAACAAGAAGTTGTTAGAAGGTTTAACGTTGCACAATCTGTTATCAGTAGGTCTTGGAACAGTTAGATAGAAACCGGAACTGAAGACTTGGTTAAGAGAGAAAAAGGAAAACAACGGCTGCAGTGGACCACCTGATACAAAACCGGTTAAAAGCGACCTACAGTTTCACTGGAACGGTTATAAGTAAAGGTACTGTGAGAAGAAGGCTTAAAATTGTGAATTTATGACCTTATAGGCCAGCAACAGCACATAAAAGAGAACGGCTATTTGCTCAAATGCACGCAAATTGGGCAATTGATGCCTGGCGCCATGTTTCATTCACTGATGAACCCAGATTTTGTCTAAGGTCAAATGATAGGTGTGACAGAGTATGGAGAAAATCCGGAGAAAGATTCATGAAATGTTGCATACGGTAAGTGGACCGATTTGGTGGTGGATCAGTTATGGTGTGGGGTGGGGCTACTTTTGAAGCTCCTACCGACCTGATTATTATGAACAGGGCAGTAAAATATCTGAACGACGTTATCATTCCCGTTGTAGAACCTCTTGCTACTGTGTAAGGACGTCAGTTCATTTTAAGGCATGATAATGCTCGCCCGCACATAATAAACATTGTCAATAATGAGATCACCAATCTTCGAGCTTTAAGCTGGCCAGCGCGGAGTTCCGACTTAAATTAGACTAAGAATCTTAGGAGTACCATAGGAGGAAGAATTCTGAAACTTTCGCGCTTTCCTCAAGCCCTCGAAGAGCTCTCAAGAAGTCTTCAAGCAGCTTGGATGAAGATTACCCAAGAAGAGATTTCGTACTTAATTGAGAGTATGCCTTCTTGTATGAGAGATTGTATAGCAGCGAGAAGAGGTTCAACTTGATATTAAGCCTCTACTTTAAAAAATAAATGTTTCACTTTGCCTTAACTTTTGCACTCCTTGTTTTATTGCTAAACTGTTTTTAATAATGTTAAAATAAATTGCCTTGTCAATCTTATTATTGTTTTTTTTATCTGTGGTGGTTGTCCAACGGGGTCCTAAGTCAAAGACTTGTCAGGACCTCAGGAGCAGGAGTGTATTTGAGTGTGTGTAAAGTGTTCCATGGCTTTGTTACTTCCAACCTCCTCGCCGTTTAAGGGGAAGCAGTGTCGAATTTTATCCTCAACACTGAAGGGTGCCTGAAGTCGATACCGACCACCCCCGAGAAAAATCCCGAGAGCGGTTCAAACCGACGACCATGCGATTGCAAGGCTGGTCCTTTACCACTTGGACCATTCAGGCGTTGCTAGTGATAATGTAAATAGGAATAGTTACCACCGGACATTGATTATCTGTATTAGTATTTGTTAATTTTCCTTTAATTTTGCTGCGAAGTGTATATTCAGTATATTCAGTATGCGGCATTAAGTTTTTTATGGCTTTTTATTCCGATAGTAAAGTTTTAGATTTTTGATCCTTAATTTTTTTTTGTTTAAGTGTCGGACAAAGGACGATGTTACAGTTCTGCTAACGTTTAAACGATCTCAAATTGTAAATCTTTCGTAAAAATTTCATCAAATTTTATTTTAATCTTTTAAATTGAAACTACCCGATCGCATCTAATAGCTATAATAACTCAACAGTAACTGTGTTCATTTCATTTAGAAATGTGCAGTAAATTTCCCTTTTATGAAATTTTAACACAAAAGTGGTGAAAACCATTTCATGTCGGCAGTTAATTACATCAAGATCTCCACGTTGAATGTACGAAACAGAAACGTCCGTTATCTAATACGAAGCGCTAACAGCAACAATATGCAAAACAATGGAGGTCCTACGGCGTCGAGTTGAATTTGGAATGCAGCCAGATTGATAGCCCATTCTGGCGAAACGACACCGGTGTTAAAATCAACGAACTGTGCGACGTGATATAACGAGATAGCATTTTACCCCTCTCGACGAAATGTAAACGCCACCTATGTAGGTGCGTGAGCCATGCGTATGTGGTCACCTGTCGCCCCAATAAAACTGCGAAAGGTGAAACTGCGTAAGCAGTGATAAGAAATTGCCTCTGAAGGGGTAAAAGGCCTCATGCTAATTTCCTAATTAGCTGCACAAACATTGAGCTAATTAAGAATGTTGTTCCTGTCAGCGTTTTAAGCTTGCGCTTTTAGAGTGCTCTAAAACAGTGAATCGAAGACGCCATCTTGAGATCTTATTCCCACAGGAACAATTGTTTACTATGGAAATTGTTACTAATACCTAACATCACAATTTTTGAATGCCACGCCATTTAAATAAAATTGTCGTCTGCTTTTCCACAACAAGAAGAAAAAGCTTACATTCATGAAAATCTCATCCGTCAAAATTCATTCGTTCTGAATGGTTTCGTTAGACAACCTTTTCGAATCAGGAAAGTCGCGTGACATACGTCTTAATATGATGAGCTTGTGCATTCCAGGCACGTTTCTCGCGTACTCTTATCATCGGTGACTCTTCAATACCAAGGAAATACTGCGGCAGATTGTAATATGTGGGCCTTTTAGAGGGCGGGCAACGGCCTATGTTTGTAAAAATATTCCACGACGACGTTTTATTACCGCCGCCGGCGCAATAAAGGTAAGAATTTATTTCGGAAATTCTTCGCTCTCGAGTGCCGGCATTTGTGTAACGTAATTCTTTTATTTCGTTTTGCTTCTTCTTATTATTATTATTATGGGGTACGAGAAGGCCCGCATGCCTCTCCGGTACGTATTTCCGGTTCGCTTTATTATTTCACGGAGAGCGATTCCTTTTCGTGTGAAAGGCATTAAAATAAATATTTAAGCGCAATTCTTTCGTAGGATTTAAAATTTTGCTCGGATATTTGAATTTTCTTTTCGTCTCGTTGCGCTTTTATTCTCGTGCAAGCTTTATGTGACTACACTATGAAATGAAATATGTAAGAGAACTTAAAACGAGCAATAGACTAAAAGTGTGGCCGTATAAATAACTTAAACCCGTGAAATTATGAGCCTTGAACTTTTGAGTAAGAAAAAAAATCGCTAGATAAGAATTCAGGCTGGCTGGTTAAATAAATAACTTAATAATAATAATAATATAGTTTGTTGTCTCTGATCTGAAACAGATATGGACATTGTCGATTTATAAGTATGTATACATATATAAACAAAATCAGCATAATTAAATACATTTTAGACAATACAGTTGTTAATAATATAACACAACTGAGTCATGGTCATAATTACACAACACACTTACAAATTAAAAGATAAGTAAGAAAAGCACAGGGGAGACTAGAAATTATCACAAAAGAAAATTGAATCATTCAACCCAGCTGCATCAGCAAATTAATTATAGTTATGAGTTCGTTAATATGATAATTTTTTTTTTTCAAATAAATAGGTTTTGAGTGACGTGTTAAATTTAAGAAAGTTGGATTCTTTAATATATGCATGTAAAGCATTATAAACCTTAATGGCTCTATAATGAGCTCCTTGAGTGAAAAAAGTAGATTTATGTTTGGGTATGCTGTAATCATTACAAGCTCGAGTACTCATGTTAGAGTAAAATTGGCAATTCAATTTATAAAAATTGCTAACTCTAATATACAGGGTTAGTTAAAAGTCTGGAAACGGTCATTTATTACCGGTATTATTCATTTTAGGAAATTATGTTCTTTATGAAAGTTTATTAGGAAATTTTTATCTACAATTGAGAATACTTGAATTTTTTTTTTCTTCAATTGTTTTTGAGTTACGCCTATCTGCGTAATTTTTTAAAATTGAAACTTGTTAATTTTACTCTATCGTTCGGTAGAGTATTTTTTTCTCTTCACAATAGAATTCCTGTTTTTTTTTTAAGAATTGAGGAGTATCTGAAAAAAAAACAATATTTCAAGAATTCATTTCTCGTCGTGCATGCTAATTAGCGCCAGGTCAGGTACATCTAAGTAAGCGATAAACAAACTCGAGCGAGTAATTTTATCAGTGGTTATTGTTTACGTCAAATTCAATTGTGCAATTGACTGCTGTTAATAATGGCGAGTTTAAATGAACGTCAAAAAATTGAAATAATTATGATGCTGGGTTATGGAGATAGACGTAGAAGTTTACAAGACGTTTGTAATTTATTTAATAATACGCATCCTGACAATTCGAATAGTTAATTTAATTTATTTAGTTATTTATTAGTTTTTTTTGTTGCTTTTGTTTTTAATGATAAGATTGTGACCGATAACTTCAATTTTGTCTAGATCTACCTAACTAAAATAAATATTTGAACCAGAGTTTTCAATTTCACAAAAAAAGACAAATGTCTCTTTTTTAGAAAACCCTCAATTCTAAAAAAAAAAACAAAAATACTATTGTAAAGAGAAAAGATACTCTATCAAATGGTAGAGTAAAATTAACAAGTTTCCATTTAAAAAAATTACACTGATGTCTGAAAATCGAAGCAACACAGTGTATAGTAATTAGTGATTAAATAAAATTATAAGAAACATCTGTGAAAACTTAGTGTTTATATGCTACAAAATATTGGGAAACTGTAATAACATAAAGTATTCACAAATAAAAAGCAAGTTTTGGGAAATATTCATCATATCCATTATTATTAGTTAGGTTTCTAAAGAATGATGATGATCTCACTGGTACACAGACGAGTATAATAACAATCGGAAATTGAATTTAACTCATTTATCAATTTTTTGAACAAAGTAGGTTTTTGACAGAACCTCCTCAGTTGCATTCTCCCACTGCCGTAGCTTCCCTCCTGTTAATTCTTATCTCTTCGATCTAGGGACTTTCATCATTCTTAATGTACTTGTTTCTATAAGCCATCTATATTCAATCATTAGAACTATAAACAGAACGAGCCGTTTTTCTGCCATTATGCGTACTTTCGCGTTCGTTACACGTGCTCTTTTGGAGCAGTGATTATATTTTGAAATCACACCTGCTTCTGCCGCCTGTGTTGAAAATGTATTTATTCTAATTGAGCCAGGATTAAGATTTAACTAACGTGTATCATCAGAATCTTCCTAAATCTTACTGGTATCAAATGCTAAACATTTAACATCCATTATGTTGTGACGAGTTCGGCTTTTTCTTTTGCCTTCTGGAGATTTGGTTTCAATTACTGATTTATCAGATGTGATTTCAAAATTAATCACTATTCCACAAGAACAACGTGTAAATACGATAGTACGCATAACAAAATTTTCTGATTACAATTTTAATGGTCGAACCTAGACAGCAACACCGCTTAAGAGACTGACTCAGTGTTGCCAACGAATTCCTTCTTATTATAGTTTTCTGTAGGCAGAGTTGCCAACGCTAAGATTTTTTTCACCAGATCTGGTCATTTCTTTCAAGTTATTACGACTTTCTGACGTGCTTTGCGACTTATTTCAAAACTGGTGGACTTCATAACATTAAACATTTAATTCGCTGTAAGGAATGCATTGTGAAAACATGCTTTAAATAGGGGCCATAAATCGGCGTTTAAGTCAAAAAATTCAGACAGTACCTACCTAAGTTGGTTTCCTTTCTGATAGAGTTGTTCGAGGACTTAGTAACAAAGAGTCTCTTTCAAGCTGTCCCTTTCAGGGCTTTTTTGTTTTCCTATGGAGCTTTAGACGAAGGGTCTTCTTTTCGTACACTATAAAATCACTCACACCAGGAATATTTAAATTGGAATACCACTCGCTAGGGGTCGACGATAAAGTTTAAAGAAGAAGCAAAAATGATAATTTTAAAATTTGAACAAAGATGTAAAATAAACTAATAAGGGGGACACTTCTGTTCATAAAAAGGATTCGGTGAACATTTTATAAAAATTGCGTGAATGTGAATCTGAAAATTGGAAACGCAATCGTTTGCGAAAACAATTTGATGAACAATTATTTATTAATTTTGTGAATCTTCTCTTCCTACGGAACCGTATTATTTACATTTTTAAAACCCGAGCCCCTTTTATAATTTGCGACTGTAAGGTGGCGGCATCTGTGCGAGTCCCCCTTTTGATCCCACTCACTTAAGTCACTGTGGTGACTTAACTTGCCTATCCTCAAGGGATTGTGAAGTGTCTTTGGACCGGCTCTGCCACCTTGCATGGGTGAAGTTCTCACTCGGTCAAGGTCTTTATCACGTAGCTTATTTATTTTAATGTATCTTAATGGCCATTTATCGTAGAAAGAATCAGTATTTTGGTTAAAGCTTGTCGCTTGGGCTTCTTATCGCCTAAGATTGTTTATACTAACAATAAAGCGTGAAATTCTTTCGTGAATAATCCAGAAGTAATTTTATTTACAACAACGTTGCAGCGTTGAGGTTAGCTGTACACGTACAGTGACTTTAAAATATTTTGATAAGCAAATACGTCTTTCCACACAAAAATAATACAGCTCATTCTATTTAAAATTGTAATCTAAATGCTTAAAACTTAATTGCCTACGTTTTTTGTTAAATAAAATTTTAGGGAATTGCCTAAAAATCCAGGCTTTACTAATGAATGCTTCATTCTAAAAATTGACTAATTAATGTTACCTTCCTAACCGCAAGAAACTCATAACGTGTGATCAATATCTTTTCTAATCAAGTAATCTATGGAAATGAGATCATGTGTCTTTGATTAGTTCATTATTTCAAATGCCACTTGAATTACATATTTATTCCTATACAAAACGATAGGAATGCAATAAAAATAATTCAAATGGCATTTGAAATAATGAACCAAACAAAGACATAATTTTTTTCCATAGGTCACTTGATTAGAAAAGATATTAATCACGCATTATGAGTGCTGTAGGAAATATATTAATTTCTGTTTCTCTTTTAGTTCTGTGTGTTTAAGTTACTTATTCCTACGTTTTGCCTTAAGTTATTTAAGGCGTAATATGCTGAACATAGTTTTTTGCTGAGCTTAAGACTGGCTTACTTACTAAATTATAATTTTTTGTGTCTCTCGATAACCTACAACAAAAGCACGCCGACGCTTATCATCCCTTAATTTATGATTTTATTAGTTTATTACGTTCAGACTACACAAATAAAATTCCGAAAGATTGTGCAGATCTAGGTGATGTAAAAATTTCATGAAACATATTTTTTGAAATATTTCATGAATCAATGAAACATATGCCGGGTGTTCTTCTACTGTATGCACATATTTAAACCTGTAATACATCACCATAAATTGCAACGATTGAACTCATATGTCCTTAACAAAAATTGTACACATTTCGAGAAAATCGGACAAGAATTAATCGCACGTCTATGTCTTTGAGGTAGGTCAAGAAAAGGAAATTTTATTCGACCGCCTACGATCAGCGAAGCAGGTTCCGTAAGTTTTTTGTTGTTTCATTACCGAGGCGGATAAAATAATTTTCCCCCGTTATGAAAAGATATTTTTAAAAATTTTCGTGTTCTATGTCCTCTCACGGTAATGTGGTTAAAATTTTTGCACTTATTTTACAAACATCCTGTACAGTAATGTAATTTTTTGATTGTGATTAATTTTCGAAATTGACATTCTGCATTTTTATCAATGGATCAATGCGAGTGTAATCAGAGTACACTCGTTTAATGCTCCGTGAGAACAGAAATGTAAGCGAGAGCGAATCTCAATTAAAGACGACTAGATGCACTTTTCAAATTAACATTTGATATATATAACCTAATTAAATTTTAAATGTTATAATAATTACGTTTATTTATGACTAGCGCTTAAAATAACTTGGAATGGTTATTCTTAATCAGTGATTAAAGTTAAGTGATGTTTGTGAAATCCAGCATTAATGTAACTTAAACAACAGTTTATTTAAAACAAAAAACACGAAACATAAATAGAATCATTTTTCATTTGTGTATTGCACTTTAAAGCAAAAATATTCCTATATAAAAATAAATAAAATATTTATTCATTCCGCAAAACCTGTTTTAATTTACTTATCCTCTTCCTCTAGGCAAGATTTCTCGTTTTCAGAGTTGTCAAATTGAATTATTTCTTCCTCTTCCTGAACTGGCTGAACCTGATGGACCTTTCTTGTCTTATTGTTAGTTATTGCGTTTTACAGAGATAAATTATGTTTTATAACTGTTATTTTCATAGCACTATTATTCAACAACCTGTTTCTCCTTTTGCTTTGTATTATGCCAAATGTACTAAATGTCCTTTCAACTGCTGCTGACGTTGGTGGAAGAGATAATACCATTACAGCTAACTGTCGAAGAGGGCTTTTTCATAGCAGAATGCATTCCACCAAGTAAGTGGACTAATTTTTGTATCTTCAGTTTCTAACACCTTCCATAAATAGTTGTTACTCCAGACACCTTGCTTTGTTTTAAAATTTGCAAAATGAGTCAATAGATCTGAAACTCGATTTTGCAGTTAAGGCGTAAGCTTTTATAGGAGTATAATTTTTTGCATACTTTCAATGGCTTTAATTTTTTCAGAATCTCTTAAGTAATATCCACGTTTGAATGGATCGAGTACCTAGGTGTAGGAAGCTTCAAAGACGTTACTGAAGATTCCATTAGTTGCTTTTGCTTTTCTTTGAATAATGCCTTCAATTTATGTGAATTTGTGAATGTTTGAATTATCACGTTACAATTTGCAAATAGATTTTTAAACATTTCAGCTTTTCCAATATCATTGATAAGCAAATTTAATCCATGTGCTATGCAACCATAAAAAGAAATATGTGGATATTTGCCTGCCAAAATAGACCATGCCAATTTCATATTGGAAGCATTATCTGTTACGACACCCACAAACCGACCTTCTTCAATTTATTCAGTTGCGTTACTTAATTCTTCAGCAATGTAAATACCAGTATGGCTTTCAGCTTTTGTCTCTATAGATTTAAAAAAGAATGGTGTTGGAACCGTAACATGCTAACACTAAACATGAATCTATTATCAACATCTATTATCAATTTCATTCTGAACATTATTGTGAACTCGTTGATATTCCTTCTCAAGTAATGTTGGCCTTGAAGGGATTGAATAAGAAGGTCGCACTTCTTCCATAAAATCGATCCAATGTGGATTTTTTTACTATATGGGGTGGTGAACCACTTGCAAAAGTAGCTCGAGCAAGCTTTTCGTCTAATATCTTTTTTTCTGCGTTAGGACAAAATCTGTCCAAAAAACTTGACAGTGTACTTTGTGAACTTATAGTTGAAGATCTCGAGTTTTTAGGAAGTTTATCTTCAACCAGGTTGACAGCTTTCTAATGACTAACAGGTTCAATTGTATTTGTGGAATCAGAATCGCTGCTATCGGTAATCTTTCGCTTCTTGAAATTTGGTGTTGATGTCAGTAGGTTTCTGAGATCAGCTAATTTTTTTTACAACGATTTAAATGACTTTGCATTATTGAACCGTTATCCAATTGCAATATATACAGATATATTTTATTAACTTGCCCTTCTTGCCACTGCCATCATCATCATTTGCATGACACATTTTGAAACTGTCATATACACTGCTTTTCTGTTTTCCCATTATTGCTGTAGGTACTTAACGTAAACACCGGGCAACACAAACACAACACAAGAATAGCATGTAGGTACTTATTGGTGCCTGCCACCAGAATTCTTAAATTCGTATGTCTGATCTGGACAAACAGCTGAATTAAAAAGATCGGGACATGTATTAACTGTTAAACATGTCCCGATTTTTTTAAATTCAGTTGTACCTGTATCTAATTAGTACCTATATTATTGTTTTATTTCTATGAAATGCTGTAAGCTCTGAACAACCACAGAGAAACTGTAACGGTTGTAACGTACCACCTAACCTTAATGTCGTTATGTTTGACGGTTAGTGGTTAGTTTATGCACAGAGTTCATCCTTGTGTAATCTGTGGAGTTTATATTGTTCATAGTTCATCGCAGTCGTATTACCATCTAAATCCAAACCATGCACAGACATTTTCTGCCACAAAATATTTCAATGAATTGAAATTTATGTGAAATGTTTCGCATGAATTTCACATGAGTTTTTTATCAAATAAAGTTGTTAATAGTTTGGTAATTTTTGAAGATGAAGATGGTGGTATTAAACGTTCGGGGCAAAGTGGTAAATCTTTATGCTCTTTAAATATTTCTTCGGGACAGCGCAAGTCACATTCCAGAATGTAACCAAATTCAGCATCATCCGATACGTTCATAATATCTATCGAATAAGGATCGACCCATTCAAATTTACAACACTCTGCAGGTCACTTGTTAGATTTTACCATACAGTGTCTCTTAACCGGCCTGGGCAAATTATTAATTCTAGTGTTTCTCCGCTGTCGTCACTTACCCAAGAAACCGGAAACGGATACATGTACGAAATGTCATTTCTCTTCTTCGAGTATGCAGGTTACTCAGTGTTGTAATGTAATTAACAAATTAAATCACGCAGTGTGTTATTTGTTTAAAAAGTATGGAATATCATGATGTAATTATTGTCGATTATTTATCTAATGAAACAGATAGTCGAAGATTACAATACTTGGTTTTATTGATGTAAATTGCTACACTTTCAAGAGCAGCAGTTATAAACTGTCTTAACCATACATAAAAATTAAAATTGGCTTATAATTAATTAATTCTATATTCAACGCAAGTGGATTTTTAGAAGCTTCTTCCGTTATCGAATTGTATATGGGCGACATTGACCGAGTAACCGTTTATTTTGCTAAAGCTTTATCGTTTTACGATATGTTTATAAAAACAGCAGATGCACGTATATGTCATGATATTTGCAGAATTAATTTTCTTATGTGATGAAGAATTTAGAGTGTTAATAAATGAAGCTTACTCGATTGATTACATCCTGTATAAAGGACTCTAAATTTTCTATTTAAAAATTGTCAAATGCGGTCGTGGATTCAGATTGTTTGGACTCTGCGTCTCCTGAAAACCGAGTTGGCACAATCGGGTTTGAGGTTTTAAAAATTAATTCATTTCGCTTAGTAAACGTGTTCGGGTCACACGTGTTCTGCTAATTAGAAAATCCGCCAGTGCAAACAGTATAGACCGCCGCCTGCAACGCATCAATCAGTGTCAACTCTCTCCATTCTGCAGGAACCAGTTCCAGTTCCAGGTGAAAAGTTTGAGCTAACCGCAAACATAAGATCCTTTCAATTCACAAACAAATAATTTCTGCCAAGAAATATCTTGCATATTCAGGGCGACTGAGATTTAATGTTGATAATTTCGGGAATCGATAGTACTTCACAAGTGTGACTATCCTCGATATCAGAAAAGACCAGAGGCGCAACACAAAAAAGTCGATTGGGTTTTAGGTCGCATTCTTTCAAAAAAGTTGTTATGGTTGAAAAATTCATTTAAGCTATTCCATAATAATTGGCAGACACCCTGTATATTTACAAAAAGTCAAACTTCAACGGCCTACGTACCGGCCGCCATTTTTCACAATATTCCATCAGAAAAGACCATACGCTGTTATTTAGACCTACTGTATATCTCCATTTCACTCTGGACTTTCGTCATAGCAATAGAGGAATGGTACGTCGTACTCGTCTCGCGGTCAGACTTGCATCAACACTCGAGCTGTGTGTACCGTTTATTTGTGTCTTTAATCTTTGTGTTTCTTTCATGGAGATTTGTGATTGAAACCTGAAAGGGATTTTCTCCGAGATTTGCTAAAGCACGCCGAGTGACTTACAAGCTCGTTAAACAGCTTTCCGAAGGCCTGCCTCTGTGAAAAGGAACAGGTATGTTTTGTTGACCATTTTGTGCAATTGATCCCCGTGAGTAACGCATGTCTCTCTCTTCCATTAGGTTTGAAGTGGTAGTTCGAGTTCAAGCTTCAAGTGGTAGTTCAAGTTCTAGTTTATAGTGGTAGTTTCTTACCTTGGGTGAGAAAATCCTTGGGTGGAGAGAAAAGGTCGGGATTGGAGTTTTAAACGTATAAAACCCCCGGCATCCCGGACCACCCTTCGTTCGCAAAAGTGAATTCGACCGACCTGCAGAAGCGACGCCGTTTGATGATGTAACACCTACGTCGAAATACGTCATTAACTAACTACACTTACCGTCGTTGGAGAGCGTTCCCTCACTGTTGTCAGTTGATTGTCATTATGCCGTATCCTGATCACAAGGTTGGAATTACTCTAATTATTATTTTTTAATTACCCTTTTGTGTTGATTCACCTTCCGCGGTGTTGTAATTTTTATTCTCATTTTGTTGTTGAGCAAGTAAATTTCTTTAATCACTTTAAACGTTAATTGTAAACGAAGAACAGATCTGTTAGTCGGAAAAATTCTAACTTGGCAGATAATTTATTTACTCGCGTGTTCGTTTCACTGAACCTCGTCTGAGTCATGTTTAACTTTGTAAATTGAACACCTGTTTATTATTTTTGAAATCTTTGAAATTTAAATTAAAGCAGGTGTGCTCAGCTGGTGCTTTTTATTTATTTTCTTTATTTATCGAAGAGCTTTGCCAAGCGGTGCTGGAGAAACGTCAGTCACTCGCACAATTTGCTGGCCTTCAAGTAGGTAGCAAGGTAGCGTTCAGTATTACAATTGAATCGGTAAAACCCAGTTGTACAATGCCAGTTTAAATTTAAGCTGAAGGCTTAAACTCATAATAACGATTATTTCAACAATTGTTGTTGTTGGCTTAAGCTGGAATTGTACAACTAGGCCTACATAATATTAATGATATACCACCTGAAAGTATTCATTTATGTAGTAAAAATAGAAAATTTTTCAACACCTACCACAATCTAAAAAACAATTTTTAACAGTTTTATAATATTATTAAACAAACTTAACATTAATTTGATTAAATTCAAGACAATTCTATGATAAGTCAATCATCCACATAGCCGCCGTCGGCCACAATTCAATTAAGCGTTGAAGCGTAACCGCTTTAAGAAAAATCTTAAATTTCATTACGTTATATTGACAGTTCCGTCCCTTTATTTCAGAATTAACTACCCAATAAAAATCAAAATTCCAATTTCTGTCTTCAGAATTATGCCTCTAAATTAAATTCGAGCGGACTTTGCGCCTCAGTTTTAGCGGTCGGTTATCACTGTAAAATTTACGTCTCATTCGTTATAATCATCCGCCCCTCCATTTCGAAGCCGAGTTTATATCATGGGGCATTTCACATTTAATTCCGCGTGCGCTAAAAGTATAAAGGGGGTGGCCTATTTGCGAACGAATCGATTAAAAAATGAAACGCTAGCGATGAGACGAGGAGGCGACAAATGTATTCGTATAGATTTGATTAATTAGTTGCTATGTTTAGCTTTTTGTTTACGTTCCATTCTGGTCCGAAATTAAATTGCGATCATTTCCGCCCTTATATATTTTAACGTGACGTAAGGGACGCGTTAAGTTGTAGCTGTAATTCAGTAATGACGTAATTAACCTGAGAGCGATTAACGATTATTTGGCAGCTGTCGGAGGGTTACTTCCTATTAACCCTCCTCTCATACTAAGATAAAGATTCTCATACCATGAATTAAATAGGAAATACATTTACGTCAACTGCTGTACTACATTCCGCTGTACGTATGATTTAGCAAAACATAAACGCACCATAAATGATAATTAAATAAATTATATCAGGCATGGCCTTACAAAAACGTCATTATCGAATAGTTTGTATTGTTTTAAGTAGAAAGTGGGAAATTTTAAAACGAATTTTCTGTATCTTTTGGATATAAAGGGATCTCTATAGTTTTCTTTTCTAACATATTGCGAGTCGTTTGCAGTTTGTTGCTCTTCTAGAAACCACCACGGCTAAAGTGAAAGTCTTCGATCTATATACTTCATTCTCTACTAAACTGAACGGCAGAAGCCAACGTAATAACTTCAGTACCAACCTGAATAAAAAGTGATGTGAAACTTATTATTGCAAATTGCATTCTTCAAACAGGAGAAAATGCAAACATTCTTTTTAAAAGGATCTTTGTTTAACAGGAGTTAAGTTAACGTAAATATGGGGTTATAAAAACTGAAGGCAATCTACCAAAAACACTATACCTACCTACATATTGTATAAATTTAGTGATGTTAGAGTGTTCATAAAGTACAGCATATTAAACGCACGCGACGCATCCATAAGTTTTTCAAATGAATTTACTAGTGTTTGCACAGTGAGTAAGCAAAATTAATTCTGCTACGTTTGCATATTCCCGAATATGATTTATTAGTTTGTGCTCTCATATTCAATACCTCACAGTTAATTGATTATACAGTCACTGTTTAAATACGCAGTGTTGCGCATGCAATTTATGTTACTAAATTGCAAGCTTGCATCATCAGTATGGAGGACAGTGTCCTAGTGACATTTTTATTGTCATGTCCTCCAAGGATTTGTTCTTCCTAATTTTATGGCATCATCTAGTTATCTAGTAGGACGCCTGAATATTTTAGACTATTTTATTTCAGTTTATAATCTCCACAGATTGCTAAACCTAAACCATTATATCTGATTGGAAGTTTGTCATTCTTTTTTTAATATCATTATAAAAAGTTCATACGTCTGTCACGTCGGTCTCAAAAAAAAATCCTCTTCTGTGTTGTAACTCGGACACCAAAGTTAAATTCACTTCCGTTCTCATTCAAACTCGCGATTACAGTTAATTTCGATGCGCAAAAACAAACGAGCTATGTTTCGTTGCCATCCGTGCAATTTCCTTCGTTTTTTGCCGTTGTTTTCTCTTCGTTAACTGTTTACGAGAGTCGAACGAGTCGCCCTCTCTGACAGCCATTTATTTAATTGAACACAAATAAAGAATGTTATGTTTGAGGAAATCGCTGCGACCTTTCCGACGCTGTTCTATTTATAAAACAAAAGAAATTAGATAGGAGCTACTCAGTCTCGAGAAGAGATAAACAAACTAATCAGAATTAATGGAAATTTAATTTATTCTACTTTTTCTCTTCTGTTAATTGAAGTACAATAAAGCGATTAGTAAAACGTATACAAATTACTTGAAATTGTTCTGTTAAATTGGATCGCAATGCGAAAAGAATTGGATTCTAGGATATTTCCTTACATCCCTGCTTTAAGAAGTCACAGAAAAACCTCCCTGATAAAATTAAATTGTTTTATGTGTCTAACCTGAATTAAGAAATTTCATTTCAACAATAATTTATCAAATAACACTGACGACAAAGCTTAAGTATATGGAAACATAGAAAACATAAAATGTTGCTAGGATTTTGATGCAGGTAAGCGAATCATGGAAACTGAAGATCTTCTGAATTTAAAGTAAAGTAAGAATCATCTGCAAATGTGATCTAATAATTTAAAGTTTAAAATTTTTATAGATAAGATCAATTGAAGTGATCGTTGATTCGTACATTCAAATACTGAAAGAAATACAGTCAAATAGCAGTGTCAGGTTACCCAGGTGAAGCTTAGCCACTGTGCTTAGGGTTCGGGGATTAGTAGAGCTAACAATTTATTTAAGTAAAATCATACGTTTATTAAATTAAGTAAGTAATTGAACGTGGAAACCTGAAGGTTTGTAAAGCTCGCGCATTTAGAAAAAAGATTGCAGCGTAATTGTCAAAGGTGGTTGAACAAAAACTCTGTTAAGGTAGTCGAATCGAATGGGTGTTGGGTTTGACAGGATATTTTAGGAAATTCATTTCCAAGTACTCAATCATAGTTAAACAAACTGTAAGAATCCAAGCATCTTATAATTATCAAAAGCATAGTACGGAAATGAATTCAATGCAACGCGACCGCGAGAGAAATCCGCTCACATAGAAAAAATTAAATATAAACTGACCGTAGCGGCGGCTCGTTTATCAAGAACCTTGCGCTAGATTAGACACGATTGACATTGCAAATTCTAAGATAATGCACCTGCAACTGCAGTGACACTGATAGCTGACCTCGTGCTAAATCACATACTTAAGGAAGGCTACGTAATCGGAATTGACCTTAGAAAAAGTAAATATAAAGAGGTCGTAGCAAAGCACAAGATGAGACAGCTTCTAGCAGTTTGATCGTAAAGATTGCTAGTGCCCATCTTGTGGAGTACATCTCCATAAGCCCGAGGGCGTAATGGACATTTACAGAATGTCTTAGTGCGTGTTGCTGTTCTCCAAAAAGTCCGTTCGTCTCTGTATCTAGTGCTATGGTTGGGTAAGCCTTTTAATAATTTGATTTTTACTACTTTGGCTATGTTGATAAACTAACATTGCTTATTTTAATTATGAGATGCTGTTTTTCTCGTACTAAAGTTATTTTGAATTTGTTTTATGTTGTCTTGTATGTTGTTCTGAAGTAACCTGAAATTGCGTTTAAATTTCAGATTTGTCTAAATTTGTGATCTCTAGTAATTTGACTAGAGTTGTTTTATGTATGTAATCAGTTTTAAAATTGTCTTAATCAATTTATAATTGTTTACTTATTCTTAATATATTTGTTTATATAAGTTTTGTCTTTATTTTTCAAGTCCATGACATTCGTAATTTTTATACATTATAGTTTTCATAATTTCGTAATTTTTCGTCAATCCCTAAAATTAAATGTAGTGGAGGGCAAGGGCTGAAATCTCATTCCGTCTAAAGAGGGCGTTAATAGCAATATTTGGCTTAAAAGCTCAAACCAGATACCTAAAAACAAAGAAATTGCTACTTAGGTCCTTTACGGTCTGATTAAAGTTTCAGTAAAAGAGTGAGGAGAAAAAGTAGAAATTGTTGATTCTTGTGGTGTGATTAATTTTGGAAATTAAGTTTGGTCATCACAATAGAACTTGTCTCTTACTTTCGTCGAGATATCTAGACGGACATAGGTATTTCGACGAAGCCTTGTACTAAAGATTGATAAAGTTGAAAGTAAAAGGATAATTCATCCTCTTTCTTCTGTTATCATTATTTTTAACCACCCGTCCCTCACAAAACAAACAAATGAAGCTGCGAATTTAGAGTATTCGAGACTTTAAAGGTAATCAGAATAGATCTCTTAGGAACTTCATTCAAGATTGGTTCACCACTAGAAAACATTGAGTAAAAGGTATTTATCCACCGGAGTTGCTAGATGGTTTCTATTTTTACCAAAATATGTCTATTCGAGACTTTAAAGATAAAATCAGATTAGATCTCTTAGGAACTTCATTCAAGATTGGTTTAACACGTAAGACAGATGTTGTGTCCTGCAAGCTAGAAACCTCTAATGAGTTTGACTTTTACAACTTGTATGAGGCATTATCAAAATATGCATTTAGTGTTTAATTTAAGAAAAGGGTTGTCTAAATCGTCAACTCTTTTTAAGTAAGGGGGAAGGGATGTAAGAAGTTGGCAATTTCGTAAATCCCCCGGAAAAATTCACGCACATAAAAAATATTATGTGAGCAAACGTTACAGCGACTCGCTTTATCATGAGTCATGACTGACCTTGGCAAACTGCAAGAATTGCTGCTGCATAGATGATTCATCGAAAAAGCCAGACATCATGCAAGCTTATGGGCACCTAATCTCGGAAAATCACGATGATCCATAGAGCGTGAGGTCCACATGCAGAATATTACGTAATCGAAATGACCTTTGTAAAACCATATAATGGCAGGTTTCCACGAGGCCAGTAAACCAGCCAGTAGCTGGAGTCCTGTGACTGGACTCCAGTGACTGGCTCCGTGTAAACACCACTGGATGCCAGTTGAAATAAGAATTCAGGCAAAGCCAGCTACTGGAGTCCAGTCACAGGACTCCAGCTACTGGCCTGTTTACTGGCCTCGTGGAAACCTGCCATAAAAGGCCATGGCATAGCATGACAGAGCCAGCTGGTGCCATCTCGTCGAGTGCAAGTTCAAAAGTCCGAGGGCGTAATGAACATTGGTGCCATCTCGTCGAGTGCAAGTTCAAAAGTCCGAGGGCGTAATGAACATTCACAGAATATAGTGTGTGGTTGCTCTCAAAAAATCCGTCCGTCTCTCCGTATCTAGTACCATGGTTGGGTAAGAAAATATTAATTGATTAAATTATTATTTATTATTTAAATTACTAAATTATTAATAGAAAATTATCACTGAATTAATTAGTAAATATGGCAAAATTATAATAATTATAATTGACGTGTCCGAGCATTTTTACAAAAAAAAAGTTCTGGGAAGTATTGAAAGTGTTTCAGACTTTCCTCCACGTTGTATAAAACATTTTATTTTTAATTTTAAATCGAAAAACAGCTCTCAAGTCCCGAATTATTAATTTCAAACTTCTTGATAAATAATACGATACTTTACGGCGCTCACATTTTTCATTCCTCAACTCCTCAATTAATTCAGAAAAACCGACGAGGAAAATGAAAGAAGAGCAGGCCAATTAGGTCTCTTTGCTCGTCAGAACACCTGAAAATAATTTAGATCACGCGATACACTTTTTATGCCAGGTCTTTTAGGTAATAACATATTGTTCCAGCCACCGTTCTCCCTCCGTCGGGATAGGGAAAACTTATTACTACTTTGCCCAAGATGTTTTCCCTTGCCTTTGTTCGCATTATCGCCGGAAACGAACATCGACTGGGGTATTGTTTTATTGCAGGGTAAAACAGTTGCGTGCCGAGTTATTGTCCAATTTTTTTTTCAATCAGCACTGTCGAAATTGTAACGAAAAGCGTTTATTACTTCAAATTGCTTTATACTTACATTATGATTACGGTAATTACATGAATCAATATAATTGCAAAAAAAAGAACTGAAAACTGTTTTAATATAGGCAACTTTTTTGTGTGATTAGTAGAAAAGTTGGTAATTTCCAATAAGTAGACTTATTAATAAAAAAAATATATTTTTCTGGCGTTTATAAATGTATGTTCGAAAATACATGGACTTGACATAACTGTCCTATGAAATTGGGGCGAAATCTATGAATTGAGGTCACATTCGCAATGATCCTCGTTGCCACTGGTAGTTTATTGATGGATCGGATGAAAACTATTTTCGTACTATGAAAACTATAATGTATAAAATTTATACGCAAAAAATGAATATAAATTCAACTTAGAATAGACATATAAATTTAAAATTGCTCAATAAATTCTACAAATCAATATTTTTTTACATTTCGCCTACGCTACTGTCTATCAGTCAAATTAACGTGCCTCATCGAACTTTGTGGTCTCTCCGCCAACCATCTAATTTAAATGTAAATCACCATCGACACCCACCACTGAGATAAATTTCTCCTGTTTCGCGAACGTTCCTCTCAACTTTCGAAATTCAATACGAAATTCGATGAACGCAAGAAAGTGCATGTGTGTGCGTTTTACATACAAGACGACGTTCGCAAGGACGTTGCTGATGCGACGCCGATGCTTGCATGAAGTTGGAAAATTCTGACCACGAACTAGCTGCGACTGCATTTCAGAAATGCATCTAAATCTCCTGAAAGTACGTGACCAAGTCCCGAGTTGCCAACTCCGATGCATTTAAAGCGCGAAATAAATAGGATTCTTTAGTGAGCTTTGCCTTGATGGAGAAAACGGACTTAACTTAAAATTGAGGATTATTGGCTTGACCATAACTTCATTTCATATCATGCGTTTAAAAGTTTCCACGTTTGATAGATTGAGGTAGGAAGAAACACGGTACGTCTTTACTTATGAAAAAAAAATAAACAGCAAAGTACAGTATTGTTATACCTAAGCGAAAACTTTACATTTTAAACTTACCATTCAATTCCACTAAATTATTTACTAATTATAAAAGGTAATAAAATGTGCCGGATCCAGTAGACTTTAAAACTCTAATCGTGATTCCATTTATTGCGTTTTCTAAAAGCTGAGGCATATTATTCATTTCTGCAAACTTCTAGATAATTCGGTGTCTTAATTCTTCCAGACTAGTAATAGGAGTTAGTCTTGATTTATATCAAAATTTTCATAAAGAGAAGTAACAAGTGCAGTGTTTTTGCTAATAAATCTATTTTCAAAGAACTGCCTAAGTAACTCTAAAGTCCTACTGTACAATATGGTCTCGGTCCAACCTGCTGAAATATCTTCTCTGTGTTTTTTTGAATTACTATTGCCACTAAAAACAATGGTCCTATTAAAGGTCTTACTAACACCTGTCAAGAAACCAATTTCAGCATGTAGAAGTGTCTCAACAAACACATGAGAATTCTCAGCAGACCATGTTCAAAAATTTGAACAGTTAACATTGCCTGTAAAATTATGCTTCGTCAGTAAGAAACCTTTCCCTGAATGCTTCTTGGTTGTTGTTCAGCACATCTACAAGCCACTGACAATATAGGTACAAGTGGACATTTTTACATAAAATTGAATGGCAAGTCCATAAGAGAGGTTTACCAGTTGCAATAAGTGGAGAACAAAAGTTTGGAACTCATGAATGTCAAAAATGTCTTGTTTTAAATTTTTATTGTAAAAATTGAATCAAATCTTGTACTTACAAGGGTAGTACCTTAAGGTATTAACAGTCGCCTAAAAATAAAACACATAACATTAAAAACAATACTTTGGAATTCCGATCATGGGTTACGAACAGCTCATTGTGCGTTACCTATGTGCCGCGTACTGTCAAATCTATTCCTTTGTCCAGGCATACAAGTATACCACTTTTAATAATATTTTGTATGTGACTGTACTGTAGATTGTAGGATATGAATTGTGATGACTGCAAGCACTTGTAATTTTGGCAGAATAAAAATTATTATTAAAAAGCGTAGCTTTATATTATAGACTATCCCAAGAAGACTTGTATTTCGAGGTGGAAATACGCGGTATTAAGAAAAATTCGGTTTGTTAATTATAACAAAAATTAATGTCATAGAGTATCGAACTTATATGATGAACTTTTTGTCAATCTAAAAATATGTGTGTTTTTCAATAATTTTATAGTTTAATTAAGATTAATAATATTTTACTGGTGTTCAATTCCATTTAAAATGAATTACACAAGTCAGAATACAATATTGAACATAAATATTCAAACAACAAACAATGACGAGTAATTTACGTTAAGTCAACAAACAAGAGTAAATAAATACTAAGTAATGAGCATCTGGTCATGGAGGTACCATGATTAGGCTTGCATGTATGATTGTAAGCTTGAAAAATCGTAATTTGAGAATTCGTTAACGTCAGAGGGTGCATTGTCGATCAAGAAATTTTTCATAATAAGTTTAAACTTCTTTAATGGTAGTTCTTTTACTTTCTGAGGTAGCACGTTAAAGCACTTGATAGCAAAATAATTGGGCCCATTTTTTGTGCGGTGAATGCGATGGTATGGAATATATATGTTTCCAGCTGATCTAGTATTATGATTAAGAATATCGTGAACATTATCATAATTAAATTAATGCTTTTTAATGTATTCAAGGCATTTCAGAACGTACAATGACGATACGGTAAGAATACTTAGTATGCGATATAAAGGTTTCGTGTATTATCTGTAGGGTTTGTCAGCAATTACTCTAATAGCTTTCCGTTGGAGGCTGAAAATTCTTTTAGAAGGTGGGGAGTGACCCTAGATGAGCAAACCATAAGGAAGACAGCTTTCAAACAGTCCATGGTATATACCAAAGCCGTCTATATCTTACAAGCCGTGCACTTGTAAATTTGGCAACAGAGCAAGTAGTCCGATCACGAGTTTCACCAGTTTGACGTAAATTGTACGGGATAATGCTGTAATGTAATTCTGTACTTATCAATCAAATTTTATTGTTTATTATAGTATTGGTGACTAAAATAACGTTTTAAATGTTATATTAACAATCAAGGTAAGTCCACAAAGCCTAATTCTGCTAGATAACCAAACTTTTTCGCTTTCCTTTATTTGCTTTTATTTCATACCAATGTGACATTTTTCGGATTTTCAATGGTACAAAAAGTGGAACTTTAAAGTCCTAGTACTTAATTTTAAACTCGTTAAACGTCTAGTTTGAAAGAAAATTTCATATTTACCTCGAACGAAAATTGATTTTAAATATATATACTTGGAAGTAATTACAGCCTCGGCTAAACAACTTGCTCCTAATTACTTTAAAACTTGACTTTTCGTTGTAGGTAAATAAATAACTATTCTTTCTGAATTATTAATTAGGTTTATGTTGTAGATGTCAAGTTCGATTAGGACTACTTTCGGGTATCAATGCGACGTTGCCAAGCGTAACAGCACGGCTTGTAAGATATAGACGGCTTTGTATATACAAATAAGGTTATTACGTGTGATTTTATGACGTAAGTTCCTAAATAGATAGATAAGGGATGTTAGTTTATTTACTACAGATTCACAGTGCTCCTGCCATGAGAGAGACGGTTCGAAAAGTATGCCAAGTAATTTAGGTGATGTTGGATTTCGAAAACCATGAATAGGTCGAGTAGAAAAAATCATGTATTGTGTTTTAGAATCATTTAAACTTAGTTTACTTGAAAGGAACCAGTTTTGGCATGAAGATTTAGCATTATTTGTAGAAAGTACGGAATTTTTGAGACTGTCACTGGATATCATCATCCGCATATAGTATTAAGTTTGCATCATGTACATGATAAGCTAGGTCATTGATATAAACTAAAAAGAGAAGTGGCCCTAGGACAGATCCTTGGAAGACTCCATTTCTTATTTCAACCATTTCAGATTTTTTGTTATTAATGTCGACGTATTGATATCTGTCGGTAAAGTATGACTGGAGTAACAATATAAGATCAGAGGATAAATTATAGATTTTGAGTTTACTGAGAAGAATTTGATGGTCAGCACAATCGAAGGCGCGACTAAGGTCGCAAAAAAGAGAACTGACATAATGTCCATGCTCTATGTTGTCAATTAAGTATGAAGTAAAATCGATTAGTGCAAATTCTGTGGATTTACCAGGTCTGAAACCGGTTTGGGAATTGCACAATAAGTTATTAGATTCAAAAAATGCAAGTAGTTTAGTGTTTAGGATTATTTCAAAAATTTTACCCAGGACTGGGATAATACAGATGGGTCTGTAATTGGCAGTGTCAGAAGTTGCACCTTTTTTATGTACCGGAACTACACGGGAAATTTTAAATACTTTAGAGAAGATATTTTCTTCGATGGCCCGATTTAGCAATTTAGTTAATGGTATTAAGATTATATTCGTAGGGCCAGTTTACAGAAAATTTAATTGCAATCAAATTTTAATGACGTTGTTAGTTTGACAGTTCGCAATATAATTCTTATGGCAACTTAATCGTGATTAGTATAATTCGAAATTAAATATTTGATTTGCTTTCTGTAAACCCACCCTTAATGTATTTTATGATTTTATTGTTTATACCGAAACAATAAGGGCTACAGTTACCTTTTAGTTGATCGATCGCGTCGCAAACTTCATTATAAGTTACTTCAGCCAGATTACAGGTACTTACGGTGGGAATTACTTCCCTAGTGAGTTGTATAGGGTTAAGTTTAGTGGGTTTAAGTGTGCTGGTTATTTTCTCAGCCACACCCGAAAAATATTTATTAAAGTCAGAAGGTTGCGGTACTGTATCTGAAGTTAAAGAGATTTTCTGCTTATTATTGTTTACTAAGTTCCAAATAATTTTGGATTTGTTTGGGCTATTATGAATGTACGAGTATGCATCATAGGCTCTGCGTTTACAGTTTGTAATTTCCTTACGATAGGCAGTGTTTAATTTTTTAATAGTTACCGTAGTTAATAAGTTGGGATATTGTTTATTAAAGTCCTTGAGGAAGGAGATTTGATCTCTGAGCTTTCTCAGATTATCGTTAAACCAGGTTACGTTAAGGGAGTCCCCTTTGACAAGAAATACCTTAGATATGGCAGATTCCAAGAAATTAATGAAACGTTCGGCCGCAATGTTCACTGTGTCCTCTTCAATAAAATGCCAATCAGTTTTATCAAGTAGCTGACAGTTTGAACAAGCTGATATGAGTGGTAGGTCTATAATAGATTTTTTCGGGTTTTATTTTAGACATAGATAAATAAATTGTCTGACCGAGATGGTCGGACAGATGGGAGTTGGTAACCAGGGATGTGTAAGGTATGTTATAGTAAACATGTCTGCTTACAATAATATTGTCTAAACAATTACTATTTCTAGTCTTGTCTGTAAGGGTAGGTACAAAACCATATGATTTTATTAGATCAGTAAAAGTGATAGTATCAGGAGAGTTTGAAATCACCAGTAATTACCACCTTTTTCTATTCGAAGTTGCACTGAGTGAAACTGAGAAAGCTATGCCATACTGGTTGGTATGGCTATGGTTGTGTTCACTGCTTTTCTATTCGTCTAATACTCGAATAAAGTTACTGTTTCTATTTTGGTACTTTAATGACTGCATCATATCATTATTAATTTTTGTTTGTTACCCATCTATTATATCAGCACACAAATGTCTTCAGTCAGCGCCTTTTTCATATTGGCCTGATTTATTCGGTGGTGAACAGCAAGAGTTCAGGGAACTCATAGAATTTGTGAGGACTAATGCAGTACGCGTCTCGTCGTTGAGCTGTTAACATCTGTGACATGCGTTTACTAACAATAAGGATTGAAGGTTAATTGAAAACGGTTAATTAATGTTCTGCATTCAAATAATTTACTACCACCTACACAATCTGGCTTCAGGTCAGGTTATAGTACGAATACAACCCTGTTAAAGGTCACGGATGATATTTCAGAGCTTGTGATAGAAATAATATGACTGTCCTAGTCCTTGATTGATTATTATTCTAAGACGGTAGACATAATCAATAATAAAATTGATGTGTGCAAAATTTCTGTTTTAGTAATTGTGTAATAAAATGTGTATCTTCTTATTTCAATAATAGAATGCAGGCTATTGCGGTGAATGGTACACATTCGTCATTTCAAATAATAAAATCGGGAGCTCCTCAGGAACCAACATTTGGTCCTTTTTATATTCTGTTGATTTTTGTACAAAAATTAAACACTGTGAAACTCATTACTCATTAGCTTTACACTTAGCTGTAGACACAATGAATCGATACTTATGTCAAATCTCTGCTATTCGTACTTCAATAAATCTTAAATTCCCAAGATTTTAATAATTCCGTATACTTAAGTAGGTATAATTTTATTCTAGTCGATAACGTGCTAAGAACTTTTTAATGTTTTTATGTTTTTAATTTCTTAGATTCCAATTTGTGAGTAGTGTTCATTAAATCGATTACATCATCATCCTATAGAGAAACATATAAATTTCTGTAACGAAATTGTGATATCACGTAACTGATGAGAATATGAAACCGGAAACGTAATCCATTTCACACATGCAACTGGAAACTCATAAAATCTATAGTTCATGTGTGAGCGATTCACTCAGGAGGCAAGTAAAACAATCACAATTCAACTGACGATGTATTACAGCGACACGTAATTTTGAAAACGTATCTCGCTTTTTTGTTTAATCAAGCGCATGTACACAAAGGCTCATGTAGATACTTTTCAATTAAACTAATTACAACATGAAAAATGAAATTTGTAATTATTGCTCCACAGAGAGTGTTGAAATTGTGGAGCTTGTCGAATAGATAAAACAGGAACATTTCAACATGCAAATTACGAACATTCATCTTTCAAATGTGTTTATCCGTGTATATATGTATGAACATACATATAGCACATGCATGAAAAGCTTTATAAAATTACAGACACACTCGTTTGAAAAAAATCCTCTCGAATATAATTTTTAAAACGGAATAACAACATTCATGTATGTAGTATCTTCCTTTCTGATACAACCACTGACCTGAAGCTAATACAGATTTTGATATTCAAATGCTTTGAATGTGCCTGTGTTGGTAGACAAAAAAAATTACCCCCTATACAAACTACTAAAAATTCTATTGCAGTATGCATGGTTTTCTCTTATAATTAATTTTGTTGTTGCGTTTTATTTCATCTAATTTCGAGCGCGGAGTCGTTTAAAGTTTAAGGAAGCGTAAGTCAACAGGCAGGCATTCTTTTCGTCAGTCTTTGGCTCTGTTCTCCGCTCGACTACCGTTTTTCTTTCTTCGTTAATGATTTAATTTATCGGTGTGACAAAGCACTTTTTGTGTTGCACGAAACACGCGACCACAGAGGGTACGGATTTAATTAAATTTTACGCCGCCTGCTTTATTTATGCTTTGGAATTTTCGAGCGTTCCTGATGGCCCCGTAATTTGTATATTACGTATTTAGGGTTTCGCAATTTTTTTTGCCACAGCTTAAAATTCTCATAACGATATTGTTATTGTGGGGCCGCGAGTTCTTTCATGATTGTCGCATAATTTTTTTTATTAAAATTTGAATACGCAGCGTAAAGCTCTACGACGTCGTTTAAATACGACGCGACGGTTAAAAAAACTCTCTAAGTTGTATTAATAAGAAAAAATAAAAAGGCGATGTCTAATATTAATAAATGAAGAAATTATTATGTTAGCAAAATAATAAAATAGTGGAAAATTATGTGTCTTGACCCAATAACATAGATTTTCACCGACAAGACATGAATAGACATGAAATATATGTGGAAAAGTAAATGAGTATGGAGGATAGTTTCGGATAATATGAACAGATCGACATTGTCAAATTCCTTAGATAAATCAGAAAGTGCAATGCTCAAAATTAGTCATTGTATTTTGTAGGCGTGCTTTCATCAAGGCTTAAAATTTTGGTACTTCTAAAAAGCTGTTACTTTACATATGGACTGGTACTTTAGTTCATTCCTACAGAATCAATTGGTTTTATAATTGTAGTTATGGGAATAAACCAATGGTTACAGTTAATCAGTGACTAAAGTAGCGGCCCATTTAAACGATAAACAGATAATTGTCTGATTATTTTAAAACCAATAATATTCTCACCATTAAACAAATTTAAACAAAAAGGGAAGGTCCCGATTGTGCAAACGCTGTACTTAGTCCACTAATTTATGGTTAACGTAAACTTCGCCGTTACGTTACGTCCATCAAAATTAGGTCAGGATTAAACACATTTAAAGAACGAACGACCGCCCATTTGTCCATACCGTCACAATGAAAGTGTACAATGCTAGAGTTCGTTGACGAACACAATTTTGTGTCTTTTTGAGGTTTTGATACTCGTTTCAACTTAAAATAAAAGAAAATATTCACCACATGAATTGGGGCGGACCCATCAACTAAGAAAGACCAAGAAACCGAAAATAAGGAGCTTCAGATCATACAAACGCGGTGTCTAGATACTACCTAAAAATTTTTGACGTACACTATACAGAAATATTTTGACTTCCAACGTTTCGGTTAAATAAAAAAACGGGTCACAGTAATATGAACTTATATGTAACTATCTAGCTTCATACATATGGAAGTTTGAATCAACTATAATCGAACTGAACCATCAGGTCAGATCATAAAATTACAAAGAGAAATTACTTTTTAAAATTCTCTCTGACGGAGAGAACTTCATATTCAAAGCATTGTAATAAAGATTCGATAAAATTCTTCCATCGACAGTCGTGACCTTTCAGATTTACTGTTCCGAGAGCTCCGCTTAAATTTTTATGGCGTCCTTATTGTGAGGATTTAACGCAATTTTCATTTTATGAACTAACAAGTCGCCTTATTTGAATAGAAGCGCCTGATGAACGCTGCAGCTCTTACCCTTGCTCGTCTGTTAGAAAGAGCTCTTCGATTAAGTGTTTTTGTAATTTTAACGTAGATTCAATATTTAATCGTTTCAACCAAAATAAAACCAGAAAGAAAGAAAGAATCGTTATTTCAGAAACCGGGGAAGAATGCTTAAAAAATTTTGTCATATCAGTTTCTTCCGAAAATACAAGAACGGAATAACTGTTCGCCGAATATCCTCTAATGTTCCTCCATATCTACGTCACGTTATTCTAAGAATAATGCTTATCCGACGATTGTAAAATCGGGCCTAAATCAGATATCTATATCTTTAGAATTTATCTTCAGGACGAAAAAATCTGACAGTAACATTTTGACCAATGACACTAGTTAAGTCTTATTATTTAATTCACATCTGATTCATGAATAAAACGTGAGTGAAAATACGTATGTATTTACAAAGGCGCACCTGGTGAAGTTCTTTAGAAGATTTTCAAAGTTCTTTTAGTTACTATAATTCTAGTTGGGAAAGATGGGATAGTTTCTGTCAGATTTTTCTCAGAAATTCCAGAGAAATACGTGATTATCACTTTCACATAGACTGCCTTAATGTAACTTCAATGTGGTGAGTGATGTAAGTCAAGAATTGCACTTCGTGTCACCTTTTTAAAAAAATGACTATTAAGTCCAGCGTTGTTTATTTACCCAATCATTTGTACCGAGTGATTTTTAAAATTTTTTATCAACTCTTGCCATGAAATCTGGACGGCATGTCTTAGCTTAAGAGAAAAGTACATCATTGCACTCCTTGATGATGTTTTACAGTAAAGCTAACACATGCCGTCCAAATTCCATGGCAAATCACCCGGTATTTCTGTTTTATCCAATATTCAAAACTAATTTTATGATTCTGAAAGCATCAAAGAACAAAATCGTTAAATGAAATGGGTGACAAAACTATTCTAATCGGAGTTTTGTAAAACGCAGAGGAGAAATGAGTTAGAACGCGTATAGTTTTTTTTATGAACGTTTTGCAGGTGTTGATGTGCTGTGCTCATTGTTCGCCTCATTCATTTTGTAAAAACAAAAAAAACCTACAAATCAAGTATGAAGCCTTATTTTGGTGACACGAATTGCCACTCAATTGATCTCTCAACAAAATAGTTAATTATCAGACTAAATTTTAGACGAAAAAACCGATAGATTTTTTTTTAATCTGTGGTGGTTGCCCAACGGGGTCCTAAGTCAGAGGCTTGTCAGGACTTCATTTGCCGACTTCATCAATTTGCCTACCAGCCAGGCAAATCCACAGTAGATGCCCTACATAACTTTGTGAGTGTAGTGGAAAAATCTATAGCGGCAAAAGAAATTGCCGTTGGCATTTTTATAGATATTAAGGGAGCCTTTGCTAATACCTCATTTACATCTATAGAAAGAGCAGCCACAAAACGAGGCATTAATCCACCGACAATCAGGTGGATCAAAGCAATGCTGGCTAGTCGAATAGTAATGGCTTCTCTAGGAGGGGAAGAAACTTCAATAACCACAGCAAAGGGCTGCCCACAAACCATCATAGTACCATTGTCGAAGAGGAGGAAGCTGAGCGCCCCAAGCTTAAATGGATCGACTATACAGCTCTCCAAAGAAGTGAAATATTTAAGAGTAACCCTAGATACTAAGCTTAATTGGAAAACACATGTCGATAAGACAGTTTCAAAGGGAACGGCGTCCTTTTGGGCATGTCGTAAGGTCTTTGGTAAGACATGAGGATTGAAACCGCGAATGATTCAATGGTCATTTACAGCGGTAGTAAGACCCTTAATTACCTACGCCTCTTTGGTGTGGTGGACGAAGACCACAGAGCTAACCACGCAAAATAAGCTGCAGAAATTACAGCGATTAACGTGTCTGGGAATAACAGGGGCTATGAATACCACCCCAACAGCAGCTCTAGAAGTTTTGCTAAATATACCACCACTTCACCTTCAGGTGCAGAAGGAGGGCATGCAAGCTTCCTTGAGACTAACACGGACTAGGAAAATTAAACCAGGCGACCGTACTGGTCACCTTAGAATTCTGGATCTTTGGCAGCCAGACATATTAAATAAACCCACGGACATGATGCCGAAAACTTTTGACTTTGACATACCTTATGAAGTGGTTATCGGTAGCCGCCATATGGCTAAAAGTCAACTAGTACAGTTAAGCAACAATGTCTCCATCGGGTTCACGGATGGATCAAAGACTGCAAACGGAACTGGCATAGGTATTTATGGCCCAAAATACGAGGCAACAATAGCCTTAGGTACCACCCCTACAATTATGCAAGCTGAAACACTTGCAATAAATCTATGTGCCCAGGAGTACCTAAGAAGGAACACAAAGGGTAAAAAGATTTCTATTCTGTCTGACAGTCAGGCAGGGCACTCAAAGCATACTGCACTGAGTCTGTCTCCATATGGGAAAGAGACTGAAAGCTGGCTGGATAGGAAAAAAATGTCCTACTGGATTAATGCTCCAGGGCAAAGACAGGCGAAAAAATGTATCAAGTATTCGCCTGAGATTACTCAAAAGCTTCTATTTCTGTCAAAGAATGAAATAAAGACTATTACAGGTCTTTTCACCGGCCGCTGTCCTGTGAGGTATCACCTTAAGAACATGGGCTTGGTGGAAGGAGAAATTTGCAGATTATGTGAGTCGAAAACAGAAACGGCTGAGCATATACTTTGCAAATGTAAGGCATTAACAAGACTTCGGCTTAGTCACCTAGAAAGAGTGACACCTGACGAGGTGATAGCAAAGCCTCTTAAGAACATTCTGCACTTCGCTGATAAGGTAGGGTTCCTAGGAAATTAATTACTTGGAGGGTTTGAACAAAAGATCAATATGGTCGCAGTTCTGAAAGGCTTAAAAGCCTTTCGACCCCGTAGTACAATACAATACAATGTCAGAACTTCAGGAGCGGGAGTGTATTTGAGTGTGTGTAAAGTGTTCCATGGCTTTGTTACTTCCAAACCTCCTCGCTGTTTAAGGGGAAGCAGTGTCGAATTTTATCCCCAACATACATCCGATACATGGGATTTAGCGTGAAAAAATATCATGAAAACACTTATCGTTTTCAAATAATTCCAAAAAAGAACCACTAAGGTACGAAACAAGTCTAGGGTCTCAACATCTCAGTATATGTTACCACTGAATGAAACAGAATAGCTCAACGTCAAACTCGCGGATGTACGAGTATGTATCTGCATCATGGACTTTTTCAATGAGCAGTTGATTGAAGTGATTAGAATCATATAAGGATCTAATAAGTGATATAACGTTTCAACTGACACTTATACATTTTTTGGAGCTAAAACATGGATGCAAATTATTCATATAAGTATGTTTGACATTTTATAAATGTGTCACTTGTGTCAATTCATAAAAATTGCACTCGGATCCTTATGGTTTCAAATCCCTTCAATTATGATCGAGCAGCGATGAGAAAGACCTTCGCAGAGCCTCAGAGTTGAATGTCAGTCAATATATTTGCATTGTGCTAGGTTAGCCCCCTCCTATGGTAGGGTCTAAATCAAAATTTCCAAAGAAGATAATGGTATGGTAGGCGATCGCACAAAACGGTACATTGTCAACACATTTTGTGACCAGTACGAATGTGGATGTTCAGTTGCTTAGGCTGTATTGAACAATGTCAGGAAAATTTTGCTACCATAGATTTCATCTCTAAACATCATTCACTTTTCCCGTTCCGGCCTAACGGTTCCGGACTAACGAGGCATCCTGCCGTTATACTTTCTGGAAGCTAATTCCAGATCTGCACAGATTAACAGCTCAAGGGGGAGACGCGTACGCGTACTGAATGAGTCCCCCAAACACTGTTTGAGTAGCATGAGATGTATATAGATATTCCCCATCCGATAAGTCAGGCCTCTATAGAGTAGGCATTGCTGCACATCAACTGTGTTGACAGTGTTTGCACATAGTGGTGCATATTTTTAAATCACTTATTACAGAAATATGTTTAGTGGCACAATTTGCCCAACGGTATGAATTGTCCCATCATCCCCTATATTTAAAATAAAAAATTAATGTTATTATCTAGAAAAGTGGGATATCTTAAGAACAATAAAGATTTAATTGCGTAAATAAGTTTCCGAATTATCCGAAATAAAATACATCACTTAATTATTCTGAGCACAAAATATGAATTCGAAAAGAATTTTTTACAGATTCTATATTAGTTGTAAGAAACTCCACTTAAGACGGCGAAACTTTCGCAATCTAAAGCCAGCATTCGCAGAAAATCAAAAATTACCACTGCGCCCTCGAAACGAAAGAAAAGCAAAAGCACGTAAGCTTTAATCCGCGTAATCGCAAGTTTACGGAACTCGGCAAGGCGTAACTTCGCAGACTTGAAAGTTACAGGCAGAAATTAATAAAAGCTCTCCACGTCTATCAAGTAAGTATTTCGTATTTCGATGACCGACGATGAGAAAAGGTATCTTAAAGATACTGTTGATATTAGCCAGGGTCGGTACAGTGCGCTGGCGTCAGGAAGGCCACGGAAAATCGGAACGACGCCTTTTAGTTTTGTCGTCAGCGCGATGCGGGAACGTTCACTGAGCGTCAGCGTTTGATCGCGTGCTCGGGAACTTTTACACGTCGTCGAAATTTACGAGCTTTCGAAAATTGTCATGAAAGTTGAATGTTGATAAAAGCTTAGCCAAAAACATTCAGATTTGACCGACGATGGCCTGCCCATTTCGACGATCGCAGACAATATCAGACGGAGCTTTGAAAAGAAGCCTTGCGCCAAGGCAATCCTCCATCCAGCTGTCGGCAACCGAAGAGGAAGAAGAGGACAAAAACACCTTGAACTTGAAGACTCTTAGCGCGGCGATCCTTCTACTCACATCACCGTCGGTAAGTTCAATGTAAATACCTCATGCAAACTATTTAAATTAAAAACACCTATTTTAAATAAAGCGAAATTTCTAATGAAAAAGACGTAATTGAGAATCTAAAATTTCAAGTGCACGAACAATAATTATCTTTTTACTCTCATAGTTTGTAAATTTAATTTAAATATTTTTCATGTTAGATCAAAGAAGACGCTTCTAAAGAGCGAAATGTATTTTTCCAAGAAAAATGAAGGGAAATCTCCAATGCTGCTTTGATGTTATTAACGAGTGTTTACTAAAATGGATCCGAGATGTTTTTGTGCGGCGTAATTTTGTTAAACGATTCCGTTGTTATTTTTTTTTTCCTTTTCGTCTTTGTTAAATACAGAGATGTTTGATGAACGAATTATACTTACAGAAATGTGGTTTTTCCCTCCTTCAACAAGCAGATACATTCACGTTCGTGTTTACACAACGGAAAACTGTAAAAACATAAAATTATTACATTTGAAGATTTTCATTACTTTTTAAATTCGGATGTAGAAAATTCGCATTTTCTCTAACTACAAAATTAATTGGATTCTAGATCTTTGGCCTCCGGCCAAGTGTTTCGTTAAATACATAACTTTTTTTTCTTATTTATGCGCTTCCGTTCAAATATTTTTTGCGCTCTGGGAAGTAAGTTTATAGGTATTTCTATTTTAAATTTTTTTTGTTATTAGGTATTTTTATATATCAGCTGTGAATACAATTTGTGAATACAATTTCATTATACAATTTATCAATAAATAAATTATATTATTAAAAAGAAATACTATTCGCAGGACAGCATTTAAAAACGAATAATAATGACAAATTTCAATAGAAAAGAAAGTGCTTTAATTATTTATAACTTCATCAGTTGACAATGAATTAATTAATCATTTAACTCATGCAGTGTTGTAACAGATACATTTTTCAAAGTATCTAGATTCAGATACAGATACTTACCCTAATTTGTAACTAGATACAGTTACATATACTTCTTTTTAAAAGTAACTAGATCCAGATACAGATACAGCATAAATGTATCTAGATACCTTTTAGATACGTACATATATTATTTATAATATGTGCAGGGTGGATCAATTTCAATGTCACTTATGGGCATCTCTGTAACTATAAGAGATAGAAAAAAAACTAGTGGCCAAGCCTCGATCTCTTTTTTAGAGATAAAATCAATAGACTAAACAAAAATTGGCTATCTTCTTTTGTGTTCGAGCCCATAAGAGACATCGAAATTGATCCAACCTGTACATACAGGGTGGGCTAACAATGCATGATCGGAAGATTCTGGCGTTACTGATTAATATTTTTAAAATTGCATTAACATACATATCGGTTAGATGCACAATCTAAAATTATTTAGATATGTACAGAGTGTTCCGTAAGAGTTTGGCAATTCTAATTTACATCTTTTTAAATAGAATACTCTGTACCGGGTGCTTAAAAAAAGTGTTAAAAAAATTCGTGATTCCTTAGAGATATGGAGGTTACAAGATTGGAATTTGAAATTTTTACCAATTCTGAATATTTCAACAATTTTTATAGTGGAAGACCTATTTAAAATGATGTTCAACAATAATTTTTATTTAAAATCAATAAATAGTACATGTTTTTCATAAATTATCATCAAAATGATCTGGCCATCAATCTATTAATTTGGTAAGTAACTGCATTTAATTACCTATGAATTTACGTTGACTGAATATGTATTGTTTAATATCAGTCGACAGACACATAAACATAAGGCAGCATTTTTTTAACATTTCTTCCATGCTCAGAGGGTGTCCCTGAATAATGCACAATCGCGCTATTTTGCCATTTTTTAAGTACTCTGTATATTATTGCACGATTATAATAGCTTAGGCAGATTGGATCAAAATAATATAGGGTTTTATTAATCTAAAGTTTATAGTTCTCAAGATAGTGACAATTTATCATTAAGAAATAGCAAAATTTGTTACTCTGTAAATCTGTTATTTTTAATATTTGACCTTGAATTTTGGTAAATATATTATTGCGATCAGTCACTACGGTCGCCTTACTTGACATAATCGCAACCACACAACGAACGAAAAACGTTCGCACGTTCTAGTATTATAAAATGGATACGCACAGAAACCATATTGAAAAAAAAATATTTTTATTTAAAAAATGTATCTGTGTATCTAAATGATCAGATACATACATAAATGTAACTAAATACAGTTACAGATAGCAAGTACTACAATGTAACTAGTTACAGATACAGATACACTGAAATTATCTAGATACGGTATCTAGATACTTGTAACTAGATATGTTACAACACTGAACTCATGTATACAGTGCTAGTCTAAAGTTCCTTCCCCCTCTGTTAATTTTGGAACCAAATAAGATAGAAAGTTCAAACAAAAACCAAATCAATGTACATAAAAAATACTAACTTTTGAGATATAACCACTTTAGAATATCCGCTAGGTGGCGCTGTACGCACCATGAACTTCAAAATTTTAAATGGCAAGATAGCTTGAGTGGCATATCATTTTAAAGGAACTTTAATTCTGCATCCAACGGCGTTGTCAGTTTTTAATAGTCTTCATTTATTTTTGAGGTAATGACCAAAAACTTGTGTTTATCTAAAGTCGTTTCTCCTTCGTATTAACTTTGAAACAAAATAAGATAGGAAGTTTGAACAAAACCCAAATCAAAGTACATAAAAAGTAGGTACTCAATCCAGAGGTATAATTACATTAGAAGATACAATAGGTGGCGCTGTGCGCGCTTTGCATTTTGAAATTAAATAGCAGGATGGTTTAAGTGACGTATTATTTGAAAAGAATTTCAGTTTTACAACCAATAACCAGTTTTCAGTTTCTAGCATATGTTTTTACAATAGTAGAAAATAATAATAAAAATGAAATGAAAGCAAATTAACAAAGCGTATTTACAAAAAAATATTCAATATGTTCTACCCTCTAATTCTTAGCATTAAAACATAAAGCATTGTTGTAAAACTTGTTACATACATCTTGAAAAATGTTATTTTTATTATTATTATGATTATTGAGAGTAGAATTTTTTAGTTAATAGCTTTTCAGTTACATTAGTAGAGAAATACGATGATTGCAGTCTTTTAATGTTATGAATTTAAAAGCAAATGCTAAAAACTGAAAACTGATAACTGATAATGTCATCGGTTGTAAAATTGAAGTTCTTTTCAAATAATAAGTCACTTTAACCACCCTACAACTTAAAATTTAGAAATTCATAGCGCCCACAGCGTCATCTAGTGCATCTTCCAATGTAATTATACCTCTGGACTTAATAATTTTTATGTGCTTGGATTTGGTTCCTATCTTATTTTGTTTCAAAGTTAACACGGAGGAGAAATGACTTTAGACAAGCACAAATTTTTTGTCATTATCTCAAAAATAAATGAAGACAGTTAAAAATTGACAACATCATTGGATGTAGAATTAAAATTCCTTTAAAATGATATGTCACTCAAGCCATGTTGCCATTTCAAATTTTTAAATCCATGGTGCGCACAGCGCCACCTAGCGGATACTCTAAAGTACTTATATCTCAAAAGTTAGTATTTTTTATGTACATTGATTTGCTTTTTGTCTGAACTTTCTATCTTGTTTGGTTCCAAAATTAACAGGGGGGAAGGAACTTTTGACTAGCACTGTATATAAACACATGGAATTTCATAATATCTTTTAGCTAAACATTTTGAAATATTATAAGTTATCTAATCAATGATTTGATAAGTTGTTATAGGTATATTAATAGAGATGAAAGCGTATAGAAGATATCACAATGTTACATCTTACCGTGGGAAAACGAAAAATTAAAAAAGTCTTACAAAATTGACGAGAACATTTAAACTCTAAGTCCAGTTGCACCGACTTCGATTAAGGTTGATCTCAAATTAAAGCCAAGAAAGTCCTATGTTTAATCTAGGATTAGTTATCACGACATTGGTGCAACTCAGCCTTAAACTTTCTAATATCAGAAGATTCAAAATCACTCTCAATATGCTTATAAACGATGAAGCAATTCTATATTTAGTAAAAAAATTAATTCAAATATGAATGTTATACAAATCAAAATATTATTACTTAATATTCCTAAAATGAACTCTTGTCGAAAAATTATCGTTACAGAAGAGCAAAATCTAATTTTAAATAATATTCTTACGATTTTAAGGGTTCTATTAATTCTTATTTTAGAACAAAACACAAAATAGTTAATAAACTAATTTTTTAAAAGCAAACTGATTTATTTATAAACTTACACTATAACATTAACATTTATTAAGCTTATATCTAATTTATTTTAACAGCCGAGTGAAAAATCTAACGCGAACTTTAATGCGAAACTGTCTAATGCCGAATTCTTGCCGAACTGTCGCCCACTCCCGGCCGCGTGCATTTATAAGCCAAAGCTGTTGTTCTCGTACTTTCTGGAGCGCGACAGACTGTCTGGTCTAATTTATTCTGCCACCGGCATTCTCCAGGCCGTCTGCAGAAGCCTCTAGTCTAAGGCGCGTCGGCTGTGACGCAAGAGACAGACTGACGCCGGCTGCTGTCGACGAATCATTACAATATTAATACTTTAAAATAAATTTGGAAAACGACGTGTCAAGGTCACAAAAAAACCTTGTGACCTTGGCACGTCGTTTTCCAAATTTATTTTAAATCAGTCACAAACATCATGGACAATCCATTATAATTAATACTTTACTTTTCCTCTGCCTTCAGAGTTCTAAAATTCTGATAAAAATCACGATTCACTTTCTTTACGAACTAAATTTCTTGGTTCCTCACGTAAAGCTGCTCGCTGCAAACTCAAGTAGGTATCGGATTTTCTTTGTCATGCAATTATATCTGTGTGTGTGAGTTTTAAAAATTTGTTTGTTAGTTAATCGCTACTGGTATAGAAATTTGACAAATACATTTTTTACGATCTCGTTATTACTATACCATTTAATAATTTATTTCGGTTATAAATTGGATAAGCCGCTCTCCATTATTGGCGAATTCTTACTCAAATTGTGTTAAGGGGCCGTTTGACGATCATGTTACCATCTATGGCGGGCTAGCGGTAAGGAACCAGGTATGCTGAAGGCGGAGCAAAAGGTGGAGCCTAATGAAGACTTATCGGGTATTGTCGTTGAAAATCGTATGATTTACAAAACGTGTACAGTTTTACCGCGAAAATTTAAAATTTGTTACACAGGTAGAAACATGTACATGAAAATAAAAGTAAAAATAAAATAAAGTTTAAAGCTTCAAATTAAAGTTATTTTGTTGATAAATAAATGTTTTAAAATTTTAAGCTTGTTGTTATCAATCAGTTTTTAATTTTCTTAATAATATAACTTATTGGAAACATTTCGAGTTCCATTCTTTGATTCTTTTCTGGCATCGATAATTCCCGGAAGAAAGCGATTGAAATAAAACTGTGGGAGTTGTTGTACCATTTTATGTCTCCAAAAATCACCATCCCGTTCAATGTACAGCACCATTCATAAAGTACGTAAAACATGGGAAAAATTTTTATTATTGATTTTTGCGAAAGGATTTTACTAGGATCAAGTTCGTGCACTAATAAAAACAAAAATCAAATAACCACATCTAGTTAATAATTTCAAATTTGGCGGAAAACTTAAAAAATCGAATCTCTCAAAAACCAAAAATTGCAAAATGTAGTTCGAAAAGTACTAATTTTAAGCCTAACTTAGATTGTGACACACGTCATGACGTACATTCCATTAAAAAAAAAAAATGAGATGCTCACTGCTTCGCAAGTATTGTTTGCCCTGAGTGCCAGAAGGTCACAAAAAATACGATCTTAAGTTATATTTTGTTCATCGGTATAAGAACTATGGATCTAATTTTTACTTAAATTGTCTTTCAATTTAAGTAAAAATGGCCACGTGCCAACGTGTTTTAACTGGAGGTTTGAGAATGGTTTGTTTGTAACCGAAACATGTCATCTAATCCATAGTTTTCGTATCGATGAACAAAATATAACTTAAGGTGTTCGAAGTATTTTTTGTGACCTTCTGGCACTTCGTCTTCCAAATTATATTTGTGTTTTTAAACTATGGCCATTCATTCAGCGATTGAGAATATTGGTCACGTAGTTTGATCTATCGGTTGAATGATGATTTTGTGCAACTTGACCCTTCACTTAACGGCCCTTTATAGCTTATCATATCAAAATAAGCGCACAACTTGATTGCAAAAGCAATTTAGATCAGAATCCAAGAACGAGCACCTACTTTATACCAAAATGTTTATTAAAGAATAATCGTATTTATGCATACGATCTTGAGGATGAAATCGTACATAGTACCAACCGCTAAATAATCGTGCAAACACGATCATAATCGTACGATTGCTAACGCTGAATTATATTGAAATACACTGAAATATCTTTTAGTCTTTTACAATCTAAATTATGAATAAGCTCCGCCTTCCATGGTGTCCTCAATGTGGAGACTAATACTTCCAACAGAGGGCAGCATTTTACAAATAATAATTCTATAGCTTCGTAGTTCTTATTTTATTTAAATATTATGGCCTTCATTAAGTTGAAATTGCTACAGATCTTCATAAAATTAATTGTTCTATTTCGAAAAGTTAATTTTAAGATGTATGTCAGTAATAAAAATTATAAAAATGATTATGAAATATTAAAAATAACTTTCCTTATTTATAAAAACAAAAAAAAATGTTCAAACTATTTGTTAGTCAGATTAGTAATTTTAGCGTAAATCTTGAATTTCGAAAGCGACATCTTAATAAGTAGAGGCCGGATTTGAGGTAAATGCCTTTGTTTAGTTCTTAAGGTTTAAATTTTTTTTTAAAGATATCTCTTCGTTTCGTTAGAAATAGAGTCAAATGACTCGAAAGCGTCCAAACGAAGAGATATCTTTAAAAAAATCTTTAAAACCTTCAGAGCTAAACGAAGGCATTTCACCTAAAATCCGGCCTTTACTAATAAGGTGTTAACTTTATTGTAGCTTGACCTTTCATTCAAATCTCCTAACTTCAGAATCTCAAACAGTTATATTTTTCAAGCCCATTATTATTATATTTAAATATTTTTGTATTCGATTATTTCTTTGATCGTATTTTCTTGAATACTAATAATGTTTTACTTTTAGAATTCTTCTAGTGCTAGTCATTCCACATTCCAGCAATCATAGTTGATAATTTAAAACTTTTTGCAATATAATTATTTTTTCATTTACTAAGTTTCTATTTCGTTAAAGATATCAAGTATTTTCTTGAATAGCTTATATCTTAAGATTGATTTAAGTAGCATCATTTAGTGTAACGTAGTGTAAAGTAAAGCAATTTAAGAGATCAATAAACATAAATGCGTTTATATATTCATTTGACGTAATTTAAGACATTTAGACCCGATTTTACAATCGACGGATAGGCATTATTCTTAGAATAACGTGACGTAGGTGTGACGTAGATATGGAGGAACGTTAAAGGATATTCAGCGAACAGTTATTCCGTCCTTATTCCACGATTGTAAAACTAGGCCTTAGTTAATGTAAAAGATGGTGAACTTTTATTTTTCTTAAATTACATTAAATGAAATCGTTTTTACGCGTTAGCTCAATCAGAAAGCATTAACATCGTTTTACCTTTCGTGTCTTTTTTTGTATCTGAAATATGCATACCTTGCTGAATATGAATGAAATTGATATTTCGTTATTTTATTTCATTACAATAATGCCATTGATATTTCTGTACAACGAAAAATTACAGGACGTGCATAAACGCTCTGTCTATTTCTTAAATTATATTACATTACACTATGTTAACTATCTATTAAATTAAATGATTATGCATAAACCAAACCTTTATATACTTTATTTTATAATATAAACAATTTCTATTCTACTACTGCCTTTTTACAATTTTTTGAAAAAATCGGTGTAGACAGCAACACCCTGTATATGTCAATTTACAGTATTGTGGAAATTAAAGATTAAAGAATGATCACAATAAATTTTCCACGCGGCTTAAGATGACTTAAGATAATGACTTCGTCAAGCGAATTGTATAATAGCCGTGTTCTCTGGCACATTAAATTTGGATCTAAAAGCGTTTGATCGGATCGTTAAGATTATTCTATTTAAACGGATCATGATCCGTAATCCCCTTGTCCCTATGGATCATTGAATTTTTGTGATTCGATTAACGAATGCTGATTTATATGGAGATTTCATATTTGGTTATGTGAGAGTTCTTTCGAATTTATTTTTGATCTTGATTATTTGATCATGATCGATGGATCACGATCTGAAGTTGTTAGCGAAAGAACACGGCCAATGTACACATTTTAATAGGCTTGAAATGTGTAACATAAAGTTGTGATAAATTTTACTGGTTTTTGTTGAATTATACTGAAATTTACCCTCACTGTCACTATAGTGGCTACATACGGTTCGAGTTTCCATCAGATAAACACGCGTACAGAAAAACTGCCGTTCGCAATGGTTTACAATTTACTGTGCCGGTAAGCGAACATGTAAACCAAATGACATGACCGTAAATTTCGAATTACAGCATTGGATAGCAACGTCAACTCCCAGTAATTAAATCACAGTTTCCCAGAACATCGTTCTCTTTTTCTTGCTGTTATTTATTCACTTTAGGCATCTCCTGAAAGTGTTTTCTATTATTTTATTTTTTATTGTGTGTATATGAATACATATTTAATTTTTAATTATTGTCACAAAACTTTTTATCTGTGATTAGGTACTGATTCTTATAAAATAGTTAAAAGTTAGTTAGTTTAACAGATAAATGAACGTCATTAGCAAATAACCTTAAAAAACTCCTACGAGTATAAAGTCACATTTTAAGTGATAATACACAGAAAAGTAATGCAATTTTTAATTTTCCTAACATTACAATTTCTATTTCAAATTTCTACGTATTTACACCCTAGAAATTCTAAATAAATTATTTACGACAAATGGTTTACTTGAAATTAAGAATTTCCAAATAAATTTACAAAAATACGTTTGGTGGAACATCACTATTCTTAAGTGTTATTCCAGCAGCTCTTGATAATTTATTCCGATATTCTGTGCCTTGGTTACCTTTACCCTAACTCTCCTGCCATCTTCGAGGTACACAAGCCTCCTCTTCTTCGTGCTCGAGGCTGAAGTCGAAATAGGCGTGCTGTGCAAGGGTGTTTCTGCTTCTTGAAGTATGTACTTGGTCAAGTAATTTACTGATTTGTCTCAGCTGTCTTTTGGCTTGGGGATGTTATTATCCAACTTTTGTTTCACCCACTGTTGGTCTTCTTTAGCTATGTTTATTTCCAACGCCTCTATGTTCGCCTTAGCACAACAATGGTAATATAGAATATTTGGTATCGTCCGAAGACAACTCTTTGTGCCATGCCGGTTGTTTAACTGAGTGTATATTTGTTTGTTTTTTGTGTATAATGTGTGTTTTTTAGGTCTAATCCATTAACACTGCGACATGAATGGTTTCAATTTGTTCCTTCCTCCTGTTCTAGAGGAAATAGTTTACAAATTTGTCATCAATACTCTAAGATTAAGAGTTTTTCTTTACTAAAAGGACGTACTTTTCGTCTCAGCATCATTTTACGAAACCAATAAGGAAATCAATAAGGAATTTTTAGCACAATACGACCGGAAATCATATTAACTCCCGCTGTTTCCACCTGCATCCGCTGAAAATGGATTCGAAAGCTTATAAGATCAAAAGCGTCTTACTCGAGAACACAATAACAAAAATAAACGTAAATTAATCAAGAGAATCACGTTACAGGGGTGCTAAACCGAGCGAGTAACTAAAAGGATGTAATAGATGTGTGCCACAGCGTGAGCGTGAGCGTGATTTCAGCGAGACTGCTAGGATGCTAATCACGCTAATCAAATTTACAACTCACGTGTTGGCATACTAGTTTAAAAAATACAGGGTACAAGAGTAATTTAACACAGGGGTTGTAAGGTGACAGTGAAAAATTGATTTATTTGGCAATTAGTCAGAATATCTGAATAAAATAAATTCTTTTGACAACAAAATTCAATAAACAATACATGTAGTACTTAGTGCTAAAAAAACTGAAATAAAAATAACAGTATTTTGTTAACGAGAATATTGTAACAGATTATAATCACTTACGCTACAACAGATTATAATCACTTGTAGCGTTCTCGATTCACTGCTCTAGAGCGCTCTCAGAGAATCTTTATATCTTATTATTTATTAAATGAGGTTAAAGTAAGATGAGAATATGTTAGTAAGGCGATGTTCAACGATGTTATTCGTAGCAGTTAAACCTTACTAACTGAAATCATTCGCTTACGTATAAGTAAGTTTTTTTTTTTAATGTTTTTCTAAAGCATATTGCTGTGATATTACCAATATGAAGGTAAAAAGGTACAATTTCCAACAATCGTAATGAGCTGACGTGCAGCAGCGAGAAAGAACATCCCTTGTTGACAATTATGTTCCACGCCGATGATGTACGACCTTCATCGTTACTCCACATAAAAACACAACCTTTTGGGGAAGCTTCCATACACGTCCGAGCTCATAAACAAACAGCGAGTACTAAAAGCAATAACAAACCAATAAAACGATCCACTCACCAAAACTAAAACACATTAAATTTTGTATTGACCATCGAGGAACGAAGAGGCAGTATTGATCCACATTCCTGATGAGGACACACCTGGGTCAATGATTTTCAGAAACGAGCAAATTGGATTGAATTCTGCCACCACATGTGTCCAAAGCATTCGACAACTGCAAGACATTGGCTCATACAAGCTCTAAAGTATAAGAGAACAAGGGGGGTCGATCTATCTAGAAAATGGGAGACGTGTGCGAGTTAAAACTTTCCTCGTAGAAAAAACTGGTATCGACTACGATGAATTACTTAAAGCGAACCTGAAATTACAAAAAAATGAGAAAGAAAAAGGACAAAAAAATTTAGTTAATTTAAATAAGGGTAATATGTAAATAAATACAATTTTGACTGTAGGTTAGGTTTACAAAGAATAGATTTAAGTTAATTACTTTTAAGTTAGGACATTTAAACAACCATGTATATACTAAATTATATAAATTGAGATAATTATGCGCAAAAAAGCAACGATTATAAACAAAAAAGTATTGAAAATACGAAAACTAAATAATCTCCCTCTCCTGTGCACAACGAGCTTCTACATCCTGGACTAAGAATTTCCCGATCCTGAGAACATCAAGGTCCTATACTCCGAGCCGAACGAGTATACTAACTTCCTATTTTCCCTAAGGAATGTCCTCGTGAGTTTTTAAACAAAATGTAAAAAAAAAATTCTTTCAAAGAGTAAAGAACTTTCCGATACATAAATACAAAATAAATATTCTTAACAATAACAAGACTGGGTTATGTATGCTTCGCGAAATCGGAATTAACAAAGTTATAACTACACTACTTAACAGTCATTTTGCGACTGCGAAATTTTTGATATTTATCTATTAACATGAAAGTCTAGAACACGAATATAGTGTAAAAAATTTCACATCACGTAAGATTTTTGTGATAATTTAATTTGATTGTTGAAACAGTAATTTTAATGACTTTTTTGAAATAACTAGGTTCGTTTTCTTTTAATAAGTGCGAGAGCCACTAGAAAATGAATCTAGCTAGCTATAAAAGACTAACGTTGGATTTCATAAACGTCACTTAACTTTAATCATCGATTAAGAATAATCACTCCTATACCTTCAACACATGTAACCATGGCAACGTTTACTGTTAACGGATGATTAAATTTAAGTAACGTTTGTGAAATCCACCAATAGACTTCTCTTGACAATTTTGTCTTTCCCTTTATTCTCCCTTCACTTTTTCGACATTTCTCCTTTAGTGAACTCATACCCTTAAAAAAATGTTTTGTCTTGCGTAATTTTTTCTACAAATTGTCGCGTTCGTGCTTTTTTAAAAGTGGAGAATATTTATTAATCCAGTGAAGCACCAAATTATGTCAATCGTCGCAATTTATTAAGAGATTTATTTTTTCACGCTGCGATACACTTATTTTTAGTTGATTCTAAAATAATAATTGTTTTGCTGCCACCGCTACGTATTAAACTAGGATTAATAAAAAAATTGTTAAGGTATTCAATAAACGAGGCTTTTAAGCACTTAAAGAAAATTTTTACAAAGTTAAGTGACGCCAGGCTGAAAGAAGATACATTTGTTGGCCCTGAGAATAGGAAAATTCCCAAGGATAATGATTTTGAAGGAAAACTAAATAGAAAAACTAAATGATAAGCATTCATAGGAGTTACTACGTAATTTTTTGGGTAATGAGAAAACGGAAACATATGAAACCCTGTTTGAAGATTAACTTGAGAACTATCACAAAATGGGCTGGAAAAAGTTATTGAAAATTCACCTTCTACACAAAATTTAGGCGCAGTCGACGATGAGCAACAGGAACGCTTCCATCGGGATATTTTGATAATGGAACAGCGTCATCGAGGAAGATGGAATCCTGGAATGGTGGGAGATTACTGTTGGTTTCTTATGAGGAAGAGTGATCCAGAATACAAACTAAATCATCTACAATTTAAGTTAAGTTAAATTTTAATATTTTTACTTTACAGATATACTCAATGTTTTCAAGTACTACTTTTATAAGTTTTATGTCTAATGAAAAAAACTTACCGATTGAAGGATTTTTTTTTACTTTTCGGGCACACGTCGTAACTCGAAATTTATACGTGATAGAATTTTTTTACTTTCAGATTCAAATTTAGCGTATTTCGAATATTACAATACCAGTCACAAAAAAGAAAAATTAATTTGTTAACTAGTGTTATTGATAGGAATAAACAACACACAGATATAAAAAATATTATCATTAACGACAAGACTGAGCTACGCAGGGTTCGCGAGAATCGGCATTAGCAAGGTTACAACTGTTGATACGATCTATTTGAAATTATACAAACGTACGCGACAGATAAGAACAAAATTCAAAGAAAAATTCAAAAGAAAGAGAGGTAAAGAAAGCTTTCTAGCTAAAAGAACTTATCGCCCTGAGAAAAAAAATATATTCCAGAAAATTTTTAAATCAAAATCAATTAAACATCAAAACTAAATAAACAAAAGGATATTTTAAACACAAATAAAATTACATAATTTGGAAACCAAAATACACATTTACTTCACAAATACCATATTCAAATCATATATTATAATTGTATGTGGAACACAAGCTCCGGAATAAATCTGTATAATGTAAGAATTTCCATTCCATTTCCATGAATAAAAAAGATTGTCATGAGAAATCTAGTAGAGTGTAGAAGAGTTTACCAAGAATTTTAGGTAGCAAAGTATTAAGAACTTTTGTAATCTTTATCTTTTGTTTTATTTTTTTGATTCAAGTCTTTTGTATTTAGGTATATGAAGAGGCTTAAGACATTCCAAGAAAATGTGTTCAAAAAACTGATACGAGTTTCTAATAATAATTTGGAATTAAAAATTCTTACATTCTTCTGTAGCATTAACTTTATGACTGGCTCACTAAATATTTTATTTTTCTTTGCCAAAAAGACCATTAATGATGGTAAAATTTATTTAATTTAGAAAGTTTATCACATTATAAAAAATGCTATCGAATGCAATAATAATCACATCTGTTGTATTTATGAAACCTAAGGTGAAGTCCCGAAGAAACGAAATATTGTGTAATTCTACTGTACTTATTCGATGTTTCTGTTTCTGAAGTTCTGTCGAAATTTTAATATTTGTAATAAAATACAAAGGAAAAAAGAAACTTTTTAACATTTTCGTCTACAGCCTGCCACTAAATTCCGTGGACATGGTTTAACTACAGATTCCTGGGCTCAATATAAGATGATATAACTCAATTTATTTATAACCGAAAGTGTTAAATCAGTATTCTGCTTCAAAGTTATTAAAAAAAGTTAATTTTTCTTATAACAAAAAAAAACGCTTGGATTAATTTGAATGATATTTGGTATGAAGATCAATAGTAAGGAAAAGTTACTTTTCCAGGTGGTTTGATTAATTTACATTGGATTGCTAGTGTGAGAAAGAGGGTTGCCACCATACAAATGTTGCAATAATTTTTTGTGGTTAGAAAGGTAACATTAATTAGTTAATTTTAATTTTAATATTTCTTATTGAAAACAGATACACTATAATAGGCTGCATAGAAAAACAAATACCTGCTATATACATAAATATTTTTTCAGATAGAGGCATTCATTAGTGAACTTTTTAGCGTCTTTGCAACTTTTGATACGTGTTAAAATTTTGGTTATAAAATAGAAAAATCTTTTTGGAAAAAAGATGTAACAGTGTAATTATTGTACACGACAAACAGATGTTTACTACGTGCATAACTTATTTTCAGAAAGAGATGTTCTTTAATAGTTTTTTCTGTATTTTTGCCACTTTTGATATTTGTTACAGTTTATATCACAAAATATTTTAACCGGACACTAAATCGCGCACAATACACTTAACATTTCGCCGTCGTTCGACAGCTTCGTCAGAAGTGAAAAATATAAACTTGTTTATACTTTTCACTTCTGATCGCGCACAATACACTTAACAACGACGAAGCTGTCGAACGACGGCGAAACTTTATGTGTATTGTGCGCGATTTAGTGTCCGGTTAAAAGATTTTGTGATACAAATTTCATCGAACAAGAACCAACTTTAAATAAAAGTTACAAAATAGAAAAACGTAAGACTCAATTGCGAAGAAACAGTGATGAAAAGTTAATTTTATTCTTGAAAAGTAAAAACCTCAATAGATTTACAAAAAATGTTCAATATTTTCACAATTTTCTCAATCTCTTCAACTTTTTTGTGTTGTTCCTAATTTATTTGAGCAGTACTTTATTTCCTGATCAAAAGAACTGCTGCCGTATTTAAAACACTACAATATACTTTGCACTTCGATATACATGTAACAATATTTTTTTGCTTTCCTGTGTACAGCCTAGTAAATTAAAACTGTTTGCAAGAAAGCACGCTGCAGCCATTTGGATATTTCTATTTTTTGACTAAGCCATAACAAGTGTCAAAATTTGCAAAGACACAAAAACGTTCACTAATGAAGGACTCTTTCTAAAAATAACTTAGTTATCCATATAAAAGGCATTTTCTTGTATGGGCTACTCAATAAGACGCGCTACAGTCATTTAGATTTTTCTATTGTGACCAAACCGTAAGAAGTATCACAAATTAAAACACGACAAAGTTTGTGTTGTGGAAACCCTGTTTTTCATACTAGCTACTTACTAAAACCATCCGAAAATGTGACTTACCTTCCCCTGGGCACTCATACCAAATATCAAACAAATTGGTTCTTTTCTTATAAGAATTATTAACTTTTTTTTTAACAGACTAGAAGGAGGATACTGACTTAACGAAGTACTTTTGAATATTGATAAGTTGGGTTGAATCATCTTATTTTGAGGACAGGAGTCTGTGATTAAGCCATGTCCACGGAATTTAGCGACACGCTGTATATCTAAAGGAGAAGCAAATTGATTCTGTTATTGGACACAAGTTAGATTATTCATTGCTGTAACCTTTCTTCCATTTAATGGAATCTGTATCACTTACGGTTTAGACACAGCCGGTTAATTACTTAGAAAATTTATTAGTGCTACAGTAAATTTTCAAGGTCAACCTGAAGTAGTCGTTACTGAAACAAACTTTGAGATTTCAAAGATAACTTTTGACTTCTTTGAATAGAATATTCAAAAAGGAAATGATTTTTACTTTGGTTCCCTTGAAAAATTTCAAAATTTTTCAAATGTAAACGTTTTAATGAAAGGCTCCATGATATTTGCAGTGAAAATTTTTAAGAAAATTTAGAGGATAAATCTGCACTACGATATTGTGTTTTAACACAACATTGTAGTGTAGACCTATTTTGTGTTTTAACACAGCATTGTTGTGTAGACTTCCAAATTTAAGTCAAGGAAAAAATAATAACAAGAGATTAACTGCAATATTTGATGGTACTACAAAACATTATTCAAGGTCAACCGGAAGTAGACAATGATTTTCTACATTTCCAATAAGAGAATAAGCCATAAATAGAATATTATTGAATAGAATTTTAAAAAGTAAGTAGATTATCTTTACAACTTTTTTTAATATCTCCAAGGGAACTCAGGCTATTCAATAGAGTGAAAGGGGAAAGTCTTTTTTTTAAATATGCTAAAATCTATTCGATCAACTTTCGGTTAACATTGTGAAATTTAATGACGTCATTGAATTCTTTAGATGGCCTTTTGATATTATTTTTTTCCGCAATATAATATTGATTCCCGAGGAAAAAAGGGATACACTTGGTGAATTTTGTAATTTTCTTGAAAATCACACAAGATATTAAAAAACATTTAAATAAAATTTATTTATTTTTTTAAAACTGTATTCTGTATATGTTCGATTCCATCCATGTTCTTTTTAAAAATATCAAAGTTGATCATAGTGTTACGAAAAATCTCCGAAAAATCTAACTTTTATAGTGTCATCGAATTTTATAGGGAGCTTAAATTTTTCATTGCAATTTCTGCTTACTTCGTGTCATAAAAAGATGCTGAAATGTATTTTTTAAAACATTTGGTCTATGAATTTTCGATATTCAATTATTTAGTATAATAAACATAAAAGAAAATTTACTCATATCAAGTATATTTATTGATGACTGATAAATTATTTTAAATTAAGAAATAACTGAACCTGAATAATTTCAACCCCGATATGCAAAATTCTATTCGCATAATATTCCGTTCTGAATTTATGCATCTTGCCAGATGTCATCCTTTATCCGAAGGCAATCAATTTCCATGATTTATGTGTGAGAACTAATAATTTCTCTTTCGCGTATATATTTTATTTAAATCTCATACTTCCTGCAACAAATAATTCCATAAAGTGGTCGTCGGCAAAGGAATAATTTTCAAATGAAATTGCGACGAAACGCGACGTATTAAACTCCATTGATAAATAGCAGTCAGTTCGTTCAATTTTCCGCCAGACGTCTCTTCACTATATTTCCGTCTTTATTGCGAACGTGAAATACGGCCTCATAAATTTAAATCAGTATTAATACATACTCTGTGTGTCACGCCGCGTTCGTTCAGATTGCGAGAGTGCGGGAAATTTCCCGTCGCCCGCTTGTTTTCCGCCGCGTTATTTACGACGTTTTTATCTGGAAAATGAAAAAATCCGCGGGTGCCCTTAATAAATACCTGCGGCCATACAGATTGTCACTTCGACGGCGCGTATTTTTCAATAAGCGGAAAAGACGGTACGTGATTTTCCGATGGAAATTTATTCGCTTTCACTGAGAAATTTCACAAATTCAGAATTCTATTTTAAAGTGAACGCATTGAACAATCATTTATTACCACCCACACAACACGTAGTAATTTAAACTGTCAATTTAATAAACAATTTTTTAAGTTTTTCTTACACTAAAGTTAATTTGTTATTTAATATAAAATTTTGTATATTATGCACTTAATTAATTATGACATTCTTTTTTTCTGGTGAAATTATATTGATTTGCGACAACGTTCAATATTATCGTCTTCCATCTTCCCTATTCCCACTGTGGTTCATGGTCGGGGACTTTAATTTTCAAACATATGAAAGCAATTATTTGGATTTCTTTTGCCTCTTCTTCTCGAAGCATTCGCTTAATACGACGTGTTGACTTAATTAAGAGCGGCCTCATTGGGGAAAGTCGTGAAAATGAAGAGATTATTTAGAACACCTTAATAAGAAATACTTTTTAAATTGTCCCTTAATTAAAACAGAGACAGAATTACACATATCACGTAGTTTCATTTCCCTTCTGCGTAACTAGAAATAAAGTTATTGTCATCGCATATATTAAACATTGTGAGAATGTTTTCAAAAACAGAAATCCTCTCTCTCTGTTTCCATTAAAAATGTAAAGAGAAAAACTGAATCTTGTTTATTTTATTTTTTTCATTGATATCGATAAAAATCAACTCGTTTGAAGAAATTTCCGGCAACATTATTAAATTCACACATAGCCATTGGCATTATTGTTTTCCAGTCGAGTTATCAATTAATAACGTGAAATCAATGGCAACAAAATGAAAATCTATGTTTTAGTTACGAGTTATATTTAATTTTCCTGTATCGCGCTTGGTTCAATGTCAAATAATATTTCTGTACAGTGAACTCAAACGAGGCAGAAAAATTGCATTTCCACTGAAAACTACCCGTACCGAAATTATATCTGATTTTATTTATTAAAGCGAAGAAAACTGATACATAAAATTATTATATACACTCTACTTTAGCAATACGATTTATTTGGTGTAACAATTTAATTAAAACGAATATTTTATTAGTATTGCTAAAAACTTACATTCGAATATTGATATTTTGATTCGATTATTATTTTCATTCGACTACTATTTTTATTCGATTACTATTATCATTCGACTATTACTTTCATTCGACTACTATTTTCATTCAACTTCTAGCATCACCAACCAAAGACATCTCTTCTAGTAAGATGTGTGTGTAATTCTTCAATTTGACATTTTCATAAAAACCAAACAAACTACAGTTCATTTTTCCAATTACTTATATTGGAAAAATCGATCGATCGATAAGCCAAACAATTTTTATAAAGCTATCTCCTTTTAACTTTCGTGAAACAGCCTTGCGTCATCTGTCATATGTCATTTCATCGTATATTTGCTAATTCAGATCCATGCGATCGGCATATATTGGAAAAATGAACTGTACAGATCATTGTTTTTACTATATACTGATCGCATAAATCTAAGTTAAGAAAATATACGACGAAATGATGTGAGTTGACAAAAGCCGAAAGGCTGTTTCACGAAACTCAGAAGGAGATAGCTACATAAAAGTTCTTTGACTTGTCGATCGATCGGACGGGCGCGGGCGGACAGAATCCTAACGATCATTCAATTAACGTTTCATTCACAGAAATCAAAAATGATTCTAATCGAAAGCGCCACTTACACTTCGGTTAATCCGCCAATCATTATTTAGGCAGCTTTAACAAATGTTCGGTCAGTTTATTATTGAGTGCTTTGAGCCAAAACTAACGAGACGACGCAAATCAATAAACTTCAAAGCTGACGTTATTACTGTTTGCATTTGACCGAAAGCATCAAAAAAACCGTCAGTATATCATCGCGGATTCCACTGTGGGCGGCGGCGTATAAATTATTGGGAAAGTGGACATGCGAAACGCTGTCGTTTTCAGAGATGTGTTGTGTTTTTGTTGGGTGAGTGATGGTTATTTAGTGGGTTTCTAACATTAATTTCAAAAACTCGTGCCGCTTTGAAACGGAAATTTCATTACAATTTAAATGCCTTTCAGCTTTTGAGGTCATGTTTTGTTAAACACAGACTGTTTGATGTTTTTTTTTTCAAACTGCTTTAGGTTGAATACTCCACGTACAATGTACATTTCAAATCTTATCAACTGTGATAATTAGACTTTGACCTTTTATCTGTGTGTACCACTTTTTTCTAAAATTCTATCAATAACTCCAACTTCTTCAGGTGCGCCCAAAATTTCTAAATTCTTCTTCATCTTTCAACTGAATCGTTTTCTTCAACTAATTTGGCTAGACCGATATGGTTTACTCGATTTTGCGTAATCTGATGTTTCTAATTCTTTTACTGTCTTCAGTCTTCAGCACTTTATAATATGGACGCCTTTATACAGAAATGGGCTATCCCACATAAAGTTGATTTTTAGAAAAACGTACTTAAAGTTTCAAGACGATAAAAATTTCTGGAGAAGAGCTGTATTAAATGCGTTGTCCTCGTTTAGCACTCACCATTAGTAAGTACCTAATACGATTCATATTTTTTTCAAAATTAAATTGCCTTATAACGAGCGTCTAAATAAAAACCTGGTCAAGTAGGTTGTGATCGAGAATTTATCCATTGCATTTACATAGCACAATTACTAAATGTAGCCTACTTGACCAGGTTTTTATTTAGGCACTTGTTACATATCAAGTTAAAGGGAATGTAAAATCTCGTGTCGACACTTTGTACATAATAAATAATAATATAAATCAATATTGTCTAAACATAGATAAGTAATTTATCTATGTATTAAAATTGAATTGAATGGAATTTGTGCTGGTATTTATCTACAAAAAACAAACTAAAATTATTACCATCAGCTTTCGAATATTAAGGTATTTCGGATTCATTTGTATTTGTATTCCTATTTCCGCCAAGTTTTACGATAGGAAAATCATCCCGAAGAGTGAGTGCAACAAAATCCTGAAAAAAAAACGTGTTTTCACCGTCCTCAGTTTTTCCGCATTCATCCTTTATCCACGAACAGGTTATCTGTACGTATTTGCGACGCTTTTTCGCTTGTCAGTCAGCCGATGATGCATTTCGCAAGCTTCAGCAGATTCGTAATTTTTTGTCGGGGAAAACGTCCCGTTCGCTTCGTTTCCTTCGTCGCAAAGCTGAACAGCTTCATTGCTTTTGCTCTTTTTCCGTTTTGCGTCGCGTGGGTTTTACCGACGGAAATTAACGGCGCTGTAATTAACACGTTGACGGCTACTAGGATTTGTCGTGCATGGTGTTAATCTTGGAATTATGGTAATCAGAGTTTTTAGCGTTTTCTCCATTTTACAGATCATATCTTGAAAACAGAAAATATATACCATATGTTTCATTTTTAACTTGAAAACGCATATTTTGCGTGCTCTTATCTCAAATCCTTTGAAGTACACTCAATAGAGAGACTTTCACACTTCTTGTACCTGCTCTTTTAAAGAATTTCCAATCCTCAGGCCTTTTCTCAGGTATTTTCTTCCAATATTCTATACATTAATTTACTGTTTATTCTATACGCTTTATTATCTCCGGAGTAATTCGATCATGCCAAGGTGCTTTTCCAATTATAGTTCTTTCCAACTCTTCCATAGTTGTAGGTTGATTGTTTTCTTCTTCCACATCACCATTCAATTCAGAATCTGCCTTGCCCTATGTACCATTTCCTTTTTCTTTTTGTTAGGTGTCCTGGTTATATTTTTGGTAACATCGATGTCTACACGGTTATCGTTTTCTCTTGTTTTATTCTTCACATCTACGAGTAGTAATTCTTTAAAGTATTCCTACCATCTTTGCATTATTTTCTCTTCCTGGATTAATAATAGCTCCTTATTTTTATTTTTAGTATAATAATATGTCACCAAATTTATAATTTAAATTGATTTGCCTCTCACTTACCTTGACAGCTGACAGGTTTCCGCTGTCTCTTTCACCAGGTGATCCCCTAGGCTAGCTGCAGTGTGAGAGAGTGAGTAACTTAGATGTTAAAACAACTAAAGGGCGCCAGTTCGGACTTAAAAGAAAATCAACTGAGCAATAACAATCTTGTCGACGTCCCCGAATCGAGAGAATTGGCAGAAATAAATCAAAAGTAAACAAAGGCTTTACACCCACTTGTACGTCAAGGTGGTAAATATAAACACAAGTGAAGGTTTAGTTAAATTTATGGAGCGATTCTGCTCATATCTGTAGCAACCGTAAGATCTGTAAGCCTGTAAGTCAATTACTAAAAGGTGGAATTTTGAAGTTTTCAGTATGATACGATTTTTTGTACGTCTTTAAGATAATACCACAGAGGCTTACGAGTAATCCTAGGGACCTAGGAGAAGGCATACCTCCCACGGAACTTCAAAATTACATATTTTAAAGTTACAGGTTTACAGATCTTACGGTTGATACAGATACGAGCAGAATCGACACATTAATTAACACAATTAAACAGGTCGTACAACGATCAAAATACTGACAGGTTTCACAAGGCCAATGCAATGGCTTACGTTACATGAACTTATTTAAGAATAGAGCGGTTGGTTCTTTATTACAACACGCAAAACAACGAAAAGGCCGTAGTTCGCTCTTAAAAATGCATGCGCAAATTGGATTAAATAATAAACTTACGACCAAGCTGTAAAGTCACTGTGTCACCTACGCAGTAAAGTTGGCGGTCATCACGCCACCTGATGGTGCTTGCTAAGCCGACAACTAGTTTAAACCGGATGGGTACCGGTTGGAAGATGGCTGACTCACGTTACTCGTCGCTATAGAGTCGACACGGTCGAAGCCTATCTCGAACCTCGTGGTAGACCACAGAGGGAGTTCGATGTGGCACCAAAACCCAATTTAAATCAAATGGAAAACCTCGCATAAGAGCTTGCGGGGTTAAGAAAGAACCTGAGTATAAAAAGAAACAGTTTTGTTAGCGACCATTATGGCGTCCGCCATTAGACTCAATATACATTACCTGAGAGCTAATGAGTTCCCAGGCTTGGATTTGGAAAATTATCCCCAAATGTGTCTGATGGTGTCACTAAACGTTCCGGCACAGCCGCTAATGAATTACTTCTCCCAAGAATTCCGATACCTTACAATACACGTAAAACACATCAGGATTACACCACGCTTCGAACAAGACAGAGCCCGATCAAGGCGAAATTCTAGATGGTGGTGGCTGCTAAGATACGGATCCGAAGACCGTCACTTGGTGTATCACCCACCAATAAACTTCGAGAAAGTAAAGAAGGGATGCAAGCTTACCAACTATATCGAAAGCGGGTCAGATATCTTCACGATTCCCCGTTTTCTTGGCGGGAAAATTGAAACGTAATTAGGCTCATTCATCTTATTATTTCTCGTCTTTTTAAAATTTTATAAAATAAGTTTTGGTTTGCAGTGAAATTTGTTCTTCTAAGTTTGTTCTTTATTCTGCATTTTTGAACTCTTCATATGTCTCTGTGATTTGGTGTAATAAGGTATTAGGTTTCAAAGTTTGAGTGCCCTCCAATTCCCTCCATCACTTTGGACTTTCGAGAAGGAGAATTTGCCAAGTTCCAATTCTTTCTGAAATTTGTGTCCGGAAGCATGAAAGTCTACAGAAATTTCGCTTTCAATTTTCATGAGATTGGGTCATTTAAATTATAAAGCCTCGTGTACAATTTTTCCAGGAATCTGTATCTACATTTTTTCACTTTCATCCTTTCAAGTTGGCATTACTATATTATTATTCGATGGTGTTATGTCTATAGTTAAAGTGAGCTTATACATTTGAGGATTCAGATTGTCTTGCGTTGCTTTATTGCTTAGTAAGTTTTGCTTGTCTTCGAAGCAAAACATGCAGAAACATAAGATCTCTTTCTTTAGGTATTTCAAATATTGTCCGGTAGTTAACCCATTTACGGCCACTGATGCGTTAATGCAACGCCATTTTCCAATTTTTTTTTAAATTTTAACATTAAATTTTTTCACAGTTTCAGGGTTGCTAACAGTTATTTAGATATCATTTTACAAAAAAAAATTAAATTATCAATTTAATTTAGTAAAAGGTCTAAGAAAACATAATTAAAATTCATAGATTGTCTCTATATCTGAGCATGCATAACAATTTTTTGTTTTCATTTATGTTTTTATTAGAATTTTAGTTAAACCTTTGCATAGTACTCTTTAAAAATAACAACTTTATCTACCATCCGCTTCAGATTTTTTTTTAGGTCTCCTTTTTTTTGTAGTGATGACAAAAACAACAGCGTTGCGTTATCGCAACATCGGCCGAATCTGTCAAGTCGAAATCAAATTTCTGTCAGAACTTGCATGATTCATTTCTTGCATTTTTTCTGTCGCCACTTGCATTTTTTATTATAACATTGTTGTGTATGTATCGAAAAGTTGCTGTTCAAAAAAATTTACAAAAATGCCGAAGTATCTCATTCAAACGGAAATGGAACTAATTTTAGATGGTATTCAGTTAAAAATTTGATAATAGAGTATTCGAAAAAGTATACTAATGATAATAACAGACACGATTTTTTTTAGAAACGCAGAGTTTTTAGATTTCATTGGTGTTCTTATTTTATCTAGATATCATAAGCTTCCTCAAGCTGACTTGTATTGATCGGTGGAAGAAGATATTTTTTAAAAATTAAAAGTTGAGACCATTTTTATTAACAAATGAAATTTAGAAGCTCTGATTTTGTAAATGAAAAATGGTGTCTGTTATTATCATTACATTTGCAAGCAAAAATATCACAAACAAAACTGAATGGATCTGGCCAATGTTGCGTTAACGCAACATCATTTTTTCTCAAACTATGAATAAAAATAAATAAATTTTTAATATTTTTGCATAATTTATTTGCTAATAACACCTTTTTTCTAAAGAGAAATTGTAACTGCTCTGTATTTCTTGACTTGGCCGTAAATGGGTTAAGAGAGCAAGTTGATTTTATTGTCGGATAGGGGATGGATGAATTTGAAAGTTTCTGAAATTAAAATTGCCTACTTTCATTGACCCGCGAGTACAGATTTTGATGGGAGATGGCGAACCTTTTTCTACGGGTCCAATTTAAGATAAAAAATTTGTAATAATGGACCGTGAACTTTAAGTTATTAAATTTTTTTCTGTGTAAAAATTCTCAGCGATGGATTGCAAGTAAAATGAAGTGTTTTACACTTCTGAGAATTTTTAAAATTTTGATTAAAGGGCTATTATTTTGTCTGTTTATTTTTTTATTAGATACACCTGTGGAATTTATGAGTATTCATTCAACGTAACCCTCAGTGCCGTACCGTGAATCACTAGAGTATTGATAATCTTTGTATATCAGCAGTGGCGTACGCAGAATTGGTGAATGGGAGGGGTTGGGTTGGGTCATATTTCGCGCATGTTCAAGTACCAATATTAGGTGTATTCTTTCGATCTGAACGAAGTGAATGCATTCAACTGAACAAACTGAAAGTGAATAAATATTCAGTTCACTTTCACTTTCGAACTGATCGGCAAGATTATTTGTGCAGTAAAAACTGAATGTAATAACTGTGAATGAATATTTCGTTCACTTTCACTTTCGAACTGATCGGCAAAATTATTTGTTCAGTAAAAATTGAATGTAATCACTTATTTCACAAGAGTGGGGGAACTGAACACAAACGAGAAAATACAGTCAAATTGAATATTTTCACTTTTGCTGATCGCATTCACCTCGTTCACATCGAAAGAATACACCTATTGTGTACAGTGACTAACGACGTAAATATAATAGACTCGGTGTTGCATGTGGTGGGTTAGATCTTGTTAGATGGAAGGAACCAATCAGGTGAGGGGGTACATAAGGTTCACTTTCGCACCGAATTCTGCACCCCTTGTAGCTGCACATCATGCTTACAAACAAAATATCGGTGTTCTTCTTCTATATCTTTTATACTTTTATGGTCGAAGCCGAAGGTAGTGACTGGTCGCGTCAGTGTTGCCAAATTGGGCGATTTTTAAGTAACATTTGACGACCAAAAAAATTTATTTTTCCATATAAAATGGATTGGTGGGCGACTTTTATTTTTTAATTTAGCTACTAAAAATTTTTATCTACCCTATAGGAGTTTGCAGCTAAGCGTTCGCCACCTGGTGTCAACTAAACAAACCCTTGTATGCTACATAACATCTCGTGTTTTGGCGTCGATCCTGAGTGTATGTGATGTATCAGAATTGTGTTATATGTGACATTTACATTAAATCAACTTGTGTATTTGTATTGGTACGCACTTAAACACGTGCATTACAAAAATTCCGCATTGCATACAGAGGTTCAGATTTATCCGCGGTAGCGCTGCGATCTTAAAATCAAACGCCTATAAAATATACATAATGAATGATTTAATACGGGAATACGATTTTTCATATGAATAAACTGGTAACATTCGGTTGATTTGGGGGGGGGGGGGGGTTAACCTCTATAACCCCTTACTGCGTACGCCACTGTATATCAGTATAATATAGATCTTCACAACGTCAAAAATTTCGTGAAGTACAAAGAATAAGATGGGAGAAAAAAAAATTGATAAAAAGCAACAAATGAGAAATGAAATAAACACAAATAAGAAAAATGAAATAATTGCTAACTACCTGACGACCAGCAAATTGTGCGAGTGACGTTTCTCCAGCACCGCTCGGCAAAGCTCTTGGAGATGGGAAAGTTCGACGAAACCCCAAAGCAAAAGGTGGGCGAAGTGAATAAAATAAAAATCAAGTGCGATCCAGAAGGGGTCCGATGAAACGAACACGAAATGTAAATAAGTAACCTGCTCCTCGTTTACAATTAATCGCTTAAAGTGATTCATAAGAATAAATAAAGTTATTCCGACCTGCTAATTCAAATGTCAATAACGGTCAGCTGTCATCAGTGTCGGAGCGCCCTCTCACGGTGGTTAGCGCCGTAAGTCGGTGAAATAGCGTCGTCTTGCAGGACGAGTCCACTTTCACAGGTGGGGGAAGGCCGTGTTGTGGGGCGTAAATCGTTTCAAAAGCCGAAAACCAGCCTTTTCTTACGCCCCCAAGGGTTATTAGGGTTTTAGTAGATGGGCAAAACTACCACTGGAACTCTTCTGGAAGTACCACTGGAAGCCTAATAGAAGAGAGAAGTACGCGTTACTCACTCAACAATTCCACAAAATGGCCTACAAAACATACCTGTTCCTTTTCACAGAAACAAGCCTTCGAAAAGCTGTTTAACGAGCTTGTAATTTACTCGGCGTACTTTAACAAATCTCGGAGAAGATTCCGTTTCAGATTTCAATCACAAAACTCCATGAAAGGAACACAAAGGTTTTAATCACCAGCACAAACAAAAGGAACAGCACGCACAAGCGCTGATGCAACAATGACCGCTGGGCGAGTGCCACGTACCCTTCCACTATCGCTACGACGGAAGTAGTTACGAATGAAACCAATGTTTAACCGGACGACAGAGTGAAATGGAGATATACAGTCGGACTAAATAACAACGTATGGACTGTTATGAAATATTGTGAAATGTGATAAAAATCACGTACGCATCCTGAAGTTATACATACGGGGTGGCTGCCAATTATTATGGAATAACTTAACGGATTTTTCAGCCGTAACATCACAGAAACGAACAAAAGAAATCTAAAAAGAAAACGCTAACGTAACATTAAAAATTTAATAAATTTGATAATTTTATGAAGAAATAAAAGAAAAATTGAAATAAATAACAAGAACATAAATAAAATATTTTTTTGCTTTTCTTGATTTTATTTGTTTGCTTCATTTCTTGTTTATTTTTATTTCACTGTGGCTACTACAAACTACACCTCGGATAAAAATTATACACTTCACTCCCTTGATATATAATCTACCGTTAATACTTCGAATTTTTCAGCTTCGCCTGGTCCATATTGTTACGGTATAAATCGAAACAAGGGGCATAGCGTAGCTTAAATATTATATTAAACATAAATAAATACAGACAAACATAATTGTACAAAGTTCAACTTACCCTAACAGCACACTTTAACAAAATAGAGCCTACAACAGCAACTAGTTTAAGATCTTATCATTTTATGCAGATTGTGGGGTTTTTATAGGAAGTGCAAGTCGAGCAATTCCGAATTCTACCGACGCCGAAAAGGTACGAGAGATTACGAGATAATTCAAATCCGTTCCAACGTGTTCAAGGTTTACCACCTGCATCGTGTGTCGAGGTCATATCTGTTGGCGCCGCCAAGATGCATTTTCTCTTATCTCAAGTTTGCTAAATAAATCCAATGCATGAATTTACTTGCATCTTGTCACAATATTATTCACTCTAAAGAAGCTGTCAAACGCACAGCGAAACGTCCATATTTATACTGTTTTTTTTTTTTTAATTGTTCTATCAATTATTATTACAAATAATGAGTAATTTCTTTGTTTAATTTTTGTTTTATTGAACCTATCGCATTGCGTAATGTAATACGGCTACAGTTTCGAAAAATGATTCATGTTTACATTCATAGATAGCTGATCATAAAATATTCCCAAGTGAGGGTAGTTGACTGTGGAATAGTGAAATTGCTAAATCAATGTCGGGACCGTAAACTATTCGGGAGTTAATGTGCTCTCTGAAACTACTTTCCGAAATTTATCGTTCTGTGGTCACCGTAATGGATTTGCGCTAATTAAGCGATTAACTTGTTTGATGTTTCGGCATCCTCGATTATCGAATAAGAAAGATTCGGACAATGTGCGTGAAATATAAACCGCAGACATCGGACGTTCCGCTGTCAACCCTTCCTGCCCTCTCTAAAATTGAATCACTTGATTCAATGTAATTAAAATCTGATAGCAACGTCAGACCAAACGTCCTTGTCAGTTTCCGCGACTATACAGTAAACACAGATACGAACTTATCTCTATTACAAAGGTCATTGTTTACAATGAGGAAACGTCAAGGAAAATAATCCTGTAGGTAACAAGCTCCAGGAAATGTATGTTTAGAGCCGAACATCGACAGCAAATGAGAAAACTTAAATTAAGTTAATTAAATTAAATTAAATTAACCTATACATGCATGTGGGAACATTTTCCGGACAGTTAGACAGATTACCCGATCTAGGATGTGGTTTTGCTGTCATCTGTCTGTTTCAATTTAGTTGTCGATCAATATGAACGCCTGCTTAATTGGTTGTATTCTATTAGGGGAGTTACAATAAGATAATTAATATTAATTACAGTTTTCGTTCGTCCTGGAAAATTAACATCCTAGGCGCGTATCTCATCCTTGCGAGCTATTGTTTTAGTTGTGCATGCGTTAACTTTACCATTTATTAGAAGATATGCCTCTGCGTAACAATTAATTAAGCAAAACTTTGAAGTAATCCATCTCCAGGCAAACCTCCCAAGGATGCGTGACTAATAAACAGTCGTTCCGGGATTATTTATTAACATTTCTGGCGCGTACACGTTGAGTACTTATGAAACATCTTAACTGTACAACACAGAAGTACAATTTGGATCACATTAAATTCGGATTCGGGAAGTATGTATTCCTCTAGTTTTCATTTAATTGAATGTGTCTTCTTTGTTTCAAGTATGAAAGTATTTAAACTAAAATTAGTTTGCTTGTGAATTTAAACTTTAATTTTAACAGATCGGTGCTAATACATAAATACCATGCTATAACAAATTTGTTAATAGAACTTGATTTGATAAAAAAAAGAGCTCAATAGTTCAAAATTAAAATAATTTAGATCTGTATTCCTCATTTCAAGATACATCAAAAACTTATAAATTAATGAATATTTAAAGTCATCTCTTTTTGTTCAATCTTTAACAATGTTAAACCCAAGCAGTGCTTCAATTTCCTCTCCAATCTGTGTTCTAATTTTGTTACTGACGCTCCAAAAGCATTTACCTGTAAACATCTGCGAACATCTGGAATGAAATCTGGTTTGAGTAACGCAGGCGTTTGATTATACTTCGACGTTTCGGAAGTGAATTTGGAGATAACGATCGCGGCTGGATCTCGTCGGATAGACAGACGAGTCGTTGTCGGGCTTAAGAAAGATCGAGTTTACAACCCGGTAAAGTAGGAATGATGTTAGCCGAGGACGACGAAATTGTTTTAGATTTATCGAGATTTATAAACGCGGAAGAACATGATTTAGGATACGAACCTACACACATTTACGTGAAACATGTAGTGGGCGAAGCCTGCACTCTCCACATTTACAGCTTAAAAGTGTTTCAGAAAAGTCCTGAATTTATTTTCTTGTAAGAACAGCGTTTATTGACATTTTCTAAGTACGTAAATATATTTTGAAAAATTCTAACTCGTGTATATTTTTGTGGAATTTCATTCCGGCTGTTATGTATATGTATATTAAACATAAAAACTAGGAATAGCCTAAGAATGTTTTTATCGCTACACAAAATAACATATGAGTATATAGACGAACCTGCCTATTTCGGTTTTATTACTTGAATTATTGCTATTATGTAAGCGTTACGCTGTATATGAACAATACTAGAATTTCGTTTGTGAACGTGCTTGCAATATAAATTGAGACCATGAGATTAACACGTAAATGTATTCTACTTCTACACATTAATTAGGCAATATATCAATACGTAATTCGTTTCATTTCCTCAAAACTTTAGTTCTTACCAGGGCCATTTGATTTCTAAGGTTCCTGACTATGAACAGAATGGAATAAAAAATTTGATTTTTATTTATTTTTCAAAATAATGTCCTACGACCTCAATGCAAAATTTTTTGATGACTGAAAAAATGTCTATGGCCTGATCAAAACTGAAGCTGCTACGAGGGTTTGAAGAACTAATCGCAAAGGTATATGGACTTCTAGGATACTTTGGTATTTTACTCAAAAATTCCACTGAAAATTATGTAAACAAAATAAGAATTAGAATAAGCGATTTTAATATGGCTTCGACTTTGCCTCTTTTCAGAATTTTAACATTCTCTTATTTCCCCCAACGTCAATAATTTATTCTGAATAAAGACGAAAGCTCTCTCTCAGTATTGTTGGAGTGTGCATTTCATTCACTAACAGAGTTCAATTGCATCAAGTTCTCTTAATGCTATTAGATTTTGAACGGAAGAGCTCTGAGCTCTGGGTTCATTAGCATTCGAAATCCGTCTGCGAGACGCTAATTAACAAAATTAATCGCAGATTAATTAATAATCTAATTAGGATCCTTGTAATTGCACCGGTTTACGAGAAGTGCCGCAAACATTCGAACGTATCAAAACAAACAGTAACCACCTGGAGAAATTAGCCTTGCGCATAAATCCGATTATGCTACCATAATCCCTTCTGAGGAAACAGCTAAATAAAGAATATTACTGTCTGAAGTTAAACAGAAGCAACTAATGAACACATTGTTCCTAATTACAGTGTTATTAAGGGCAACTTTATTTTGTACTAATTTTAATTAGGTAAAAGTGTACCATGAATATCGACTTCGAATTAAATAAACACGTTCAACTCATTTTCTGAAAGGAAACAAAGTTTTTAAACCAAAGAGTTATGGTTACGTTAGTATATGATTTAGAATTTTTTCTTTAGCAAAATGTTCTGTGGAATACTTCCAATGAACGAAAAATTATTTGCCTGAACGAATTTACTTTTAAAGAAATTACTTCGACTAAATTACGCAAAACGAGTTTACATAAAAAAAAGGGAGACTTTTGCTCGAGTCTTTGTTCCTTCTCCGATATCTGTTATGTTAATGTGGTTAATGTTCTTGGAAGTTTACCTTAATACGGGTAAGCAGAGCATACCACACCTTGCACTCTAACTTCGTAAATTAATCAAGAAGGAGTCGGCTGTTGGACGTCTCCTAATAATCTCTTCTTAGAATGCAGCTCAACTTCGCCGTTCGCAACGTTCTGCTAACCTCTTAAGTCCTTTCAACAAAGAGTTATTTAGACACGTCCTTAATTGACCCTTTTTAATATAAATGAAAGCATAATTACCCCAAGTCTACTCCAAAGAAAAACGAGGACGTATTTTTATGTTGTCTACCTAGAAAAAAATAAATAAAAGGGCGACGATGTCAAACCAATTATTAAACGCTAGCTGACATTTAGAATAGAAGTATATTATGTTTAATTTGTGTGCTTTATAGAGACTTGTTAATAAAATGAGTGGTATTGAGGTGGAACATAAAGTTCCTGACAAAAGAAGGCAATGGCCCAAAAATTATTATTTATGAAAGAATGGTTGCTGTGTATGGGGAAGATGCACCATCTTATTTTCAAGTTAAATTTTGATTTAAACCCTTTCGACGGGATACCCAAAGTTTGGATGATCCGTGGAAGCACGAACTGAAAATTTGGTACTGCAAGATCGCTGTATAAGGCCCAGTTGTACAATTCGAGTTTAACGCTACACCAACGCTTAAGTCCTTCACAATAACATGGTTGTAATGGACGTTGATATGAGTTTAAGCTTCGCTTAAAGTTAAACTCAAATTGTATAACTGGGCTTAAGTGTTTCTATTATTGTCAATGAAGTCTGTATATCTGAAACAAGTGTCCTGAAAATTTTTCATGAAGATTTGGTGCCTGCACGGTGGATTCCCAAATTGCTTACACTCGAGCAAAAACTGATCAGAAAAGATATTTCTCAAGAAATAAGTTTGGCCGCGTTGGAAAGAAGCAGAAATTTTCTTTCTCGAATTATCACCGGGAAGAGACATGGGTATATCACTAGGACCCTCCCACTAAACAGGAATCCAAGCAATGGGTTCATAAAGGCTCTCCACCACTAAAAAAGCTAAAATACAATTTTCTGGAAAAAAAAACTGATGGTAGGTAACAGTTTTCTGCTGGGATGGTGAAGGAGTCTTGAGTATTTGCCGAGGAGATCTAATATAAATGGAGAGGCCTATTCAAAATTTAAAAACTGTTTTGGAGCAAAACGCCCACATTTTTAACTTGTTGCTACCGGGTTCATATAGCAAACAAAGTCCAGCAGGTAATCAATGACTTTGGGTTCATAGAGTTAAGGCATCCATCTTATAGATCTGATCTAGCTCCGTCACACTTCTTCATATTCAAAATTAAAAAAAAAAAAAACATCTCATGGAACAGCGTTTTGCATCTTAAGAAGCACTTAAAGGCTGTTGAATAATATTTTACAGAATTGCCGAAAGAATTTTTTTCTGAGGGTCAATTGCAGAAAAAATGGAATATGTGTATAAGTGTTGAAGGGAGGTACGTAGAAAAATAAAGGGTTGTTAATACAATGTATTTTTTTAAAATACCATAAAGGTTGGCCATGAGAATTAAAACTCATGTCGTTGGTATCTAACATATGCCAAATCTGAAAATTTAAAGTAAATGAATGGAGCTAAGACATGAATTTTCTTTTCCACAGCCACCCCTTACGGCATTTTAAAAAAAACACATGTTATGATACGTGGTCTTTTCAGGATTAGATAGTGTAACAAGGAAGCTGCATGAAACAGTCTGTCAAAACTTCCAGGAAGGAAATTTAACATAAACGGTCTTGCCATGCACCAGTATAAGTATTGGAAAAGCGGCATTTCCTAATGATTCATAGGTCACGGCAAGGATTATATAAAATCCTTTGACATACTTTAATATGATATCCCCTGGACTCATATGCCAAGGCCATGGTAGAAGATAAAACAGGTATTCAGACGAACCCGAGATCGCTATTTCGAGTCCGAGCAATGCGAGAAAGAGAACGGTATAAAGGAAAGAAAAGCAGAGGACCGTGCTCGGCGTAGAGTAGACTAAACTACTACCTATCTCACTCACACACTAACTCCTCGCATTTGTGTGCCGGCACCGAAGCGATTGCCAGAGCACCTCTATATCTTCCACCGTGGCCAAGGCAGAATTACATCAGATCCTCCGACAAACTTTCTAAAATACAAACCTTTTATGTACTCGGCAAACTGTCTTATACATTACTAGAGTGGTATCTAGTCAGAGTGAAGTTCCCCTTGTGTATCATACGATAGTGTAAAAAACCAATTAAGTTTATTTATAATTAATGTTAATCATTGTATTGTTTAAGTGAGTTTCGTTCCTTATTTTATCTTACTTATTTATTTTGCAACAATAGATAACATAAAACTCTTGTACATACTATATGTCTATGGAAATTTTGACCATTCTTTGAATTCTTTTATCAGTAGTAAAATGGGATTTTGATGAATCAATATCGATTACGTATATTTATATCTGGAATTTGATATTTTTATTTTAGTACTTGAGCAAACAGTCGCCGGAAGCCGTACACCGGCGTAATTTGGCGTGCAATTTCGAACATCGAATATCGAAACTTATTCCGATTCAAAGCCGATGTTTGAAGAAGCTATATAAATGTATGCCTGCGGATTCGACGGGGCAGATAAGATCGGTCGAACGGTAAATGAAACCCCATTACGTCTCTAACAAGATCGACGCAGTCGGACTACAACCGACGCGGGTTCCATTCTAAACGATGCGAATCATTAGGGTCGATGAGAGCCAAACACGTTTCGAGTTATTATTTTTTAATTGCTCGACCGACGAAAGCATGTAACCTTCCGGTTAAATTTTACGCTTGCTAAAGTAACGTTGACGTGACGGGGTACTGATTTTATTACTGTGAAAATAGTAGAACTAGTGCAGTGGAATAAATTCACTTTTCAAAATTCTTTTCTGGATTTTGTTAATGATTATTTATTAATCTTTTAATAATGCGAGGGTAGTATAAACTTTCTTATACAGCGATAACAATAATAACATAAAGTTAAAGCAACAAATTTTATATTCAAAATAATGTCATTTCCTTAAGATAAATTTTTCCCAACAATCAGGCAACTTGCACATACAAAGAAGAATTCTTTTGGTTGTCTGCAAAGTCAATTTTGCACCGCTTCTATTACCTACCCATTCGACATAAATTTCTTGCGTCTGCTAAGAAGCTTAAACTCTGAATTTATAGTCTTTCGGTCAATTAAAAAATCAGTAAAATTGAGCATTTGTTCTTTATATTTATAGCAAAACCCTTACAGTTGGATTTCCAGATGATAAGGAAGTAGCCTGTAATCTTAATTTATCAATTTAACCAAACGAAACTGAGAGCACCATTTGTAGACATTTTTGTCGTAGGGCGTTCCGTAATTTTGTAGAAAATTGTAAGACTGGATAATTAGTGCAGGGTTAGGTGTCAATGAAACCTTCAATACTTATGTACAGCTTCTTGTTGAGTTATACAACGAATCTTTTCCTCTAAGACAAAGAAAAATTAAACCACCTAAACTCTGGCTAACTTTCGGTATAAAAACGAATTTAAAGAATAAAAAAGCCCTTTAATAATTAAAAAGTTTATCAACGAGATATGGTTTCACCAATACTTTGTGAACTACAAAAGAATTTTAAACAAACTTACAACATTGTCTAAAATAATGTGTATTGCAGACAGACTGAACAATGCGTCTAATACCGCTAGAGAAACAAGGAAAATTGTAAACGAATTAACCAACGTAAAAAATAGGAAATCCAAAGAAATTATTTAATAACTGATGATAATGAGTTAATTACGAATTCTACTAGTGTCTAAAATACTAAATAATTATTTCTTTTCCTTGGTTGAAAGCTTTTCCAATCAGTTTGGTACAGACACTAATTTTCTCTTGCTTTGAAAAGTAATCATAATCAGTACATAACTTGTTTCATCAAACCTACAGACGTTAGCAAAGTTTTAACATTTAAAAGCAACTTTTCTTGTGGTGCTGACGACATTTCAATAAAAATCATTAAGACATTACTATATCCAGCAACTGAATCATTATGTAAACTTGATTAATTACTCTTTTCAAGAAGGTTGCTTTCCTTCATGTTTTAAACTTGTAAAGGTGATTCCCGTACCCAAAAGAGATTCGAGCTCAAGTCCCTCAAACTTCAGACCCATATCTCTTTTGTCCACTCTATTAAAAATTATTCAACACATCTTCAAGAAGCGGATGACAAACTTCATCCTAGAAAGTAATATTTGGATGAAAAATCAGTTAGGGTATAGGTCGGGTCTAGTTACGTGCGATGCGATTTATAACTGCTTAAATTATACATACTGCTACGTTATTTTCTTATTTTTAAAATTTTTACCCTGTATATAATTAGTTTAAGTTTATTATTTCTGAAATTGTAATTTAAGTGAAATGTTAAATAACTGTACTTTACCTTAGTGTGTTCCAGAACACTTGTGAAATTTTTATTTTACACAAATAACTAAAACACTTTCCTGTCCGATTTAGAAAATGTCAATTGACATATTTGACCGTACGCTTTCGCCAACAACGAAAAGCTGGTTCAACCAGAGAGAGATTCCATGAAGTACTCCAGGATGATCAGGAACATTGGGACGACAATCTCACACAGCATGAGTCGAGTTCCAAGACATTCAAGGATGAAGTGCTGTCCTCCGAAGTCGAAACTCCAGGACGAGCCGATCATATCATCGTGGAAAACGTTTCAAGATTATCCAGACGTGGCAAGTTCATCCAACACGCTAGAAGAGGAAATCCGAAGCAAACCTCGAGCTTACTTCTACAAGAAGAACGGAGGAAGACGTCGTATTCTTGTAAAACTCAAGAACCAAGACAGAATCCGTCTTTCGAAGTTAGGTGCAGTTCGACTGGGCCTCTTCAAGATGTAACTTCATTTTTGCAACCTACAAAACAAGATAGTTATTATTTGTGTACGAGAATTTTGATTTGTTTACAATTTAAGGATTTTTAATTTTTCTTATATTTAAGATTACAGAGTTTTTTGTACCTTAAAAAGTATATAAAAGGGAGATTTCTGGGTAATTCATGCAATTCAACCTAGGTCCTGAACAGTAGAACATTCACTCACACTCTACACTTAGCAAGTGAACATTCATACTCTGCACTTAGCATTGAACAGTTTAGTATTAACAATTAACAGTTTGTAATCAATTTTAAGCTCCTTAAGAGCAACTTTTGTAATCGAAGGTAGTGACCAGAACATGTAAAAATATTCCATTTATTAATATGGTTAATTAAAAATGCTTGTTCAAAATAATTTGTAAATACTTACCAACAGGTAATTTTTCAGGTAATATTTCAAACATAAAGGATTGATAAATCCTTGATAAAGGAGACTATAATCGCATTTTTAATTAAAAAGTTGATTAAAATTCCCATGTACCTACGACGAAGTGGATGACAACTCAATTTATGCCAAAAATAAATTGATGTGCATTTACACTAAACCTCTAAATGTACTAACCATTACATTGAACCAATTTTACTTATGTACTTATACGTATTTGAAAATGTTAATAAACAACAAATTTATTATAAATAAATAATTTGTATGTCAATCTTTAAAATCGATTTTTACTTACCTTCATACACTTCACGTGGAGTGACAAAAATAACCGACATTTTAAAATAATAATAATAATAATAATAATAAATCTTCTTTATTTGGCGAAGTTTAGCTAGACAGCTATTCTTACACTTAACCAAAGTAAAACAATGAAAATAATACCAATGTCCAATGTATAACAAAATAGAATTAAATTATTAAATTAAATAGAATTAAATTAAATTAAATCACCACCATTAGGACAAATACACTTCAGAACAAATTTGTTTTGCGATACAATTTGGTACCCTGAGATATTATATCAATAAACAATTTAATAACGAAAAGAGTCTTATGTTAAATTTTATGCGTGTCATTTGAGTTAATTAAATTCTAATCCTAAAATTTAACAAACACATTTCATTTAACTCGCAAAAACATCGCAGTACGAACATATTAACAATAAAGAAAAAGTTGTGGTAGTTTTCTGCGATCTCACGAAGGCGTGTACGACTGTGTCGTACCCAAAATGTTCTTGCAAAAAAATACCTTCCATGGTTTTCGGAAATTGCCAACGATTGGATTAGAACTTACTTAACTGGCCGGACACAATATGTATCTATAATCAACAACAATGGCGAAAAAGTAACATGGAATATTAAAGCAATCAATTTTGGAGTGCCACTGTGTTCAATACTGCAGCCGTTGCTTTCAACATCGCACTTATAAAAACTAATGCTAAACTGACTCTTTTTGCTGATGATACATCTCTTATTTGGCACGGTAAAGATGACAAAAGTTTTGATAAAACCATAAACGATGGAAAACCAAATTTAGTTTTTAACAATACGTCTCTTGACTTTGATTTACTAATTGGAGAGAGTAAACTAGGCAAAGTCAGCAACATGAAATTCCTAGGCATACACCTAGACGAAAACTTATGCTGGACAAATCATATACAGGATGTGGCAGCTTCTATAGCGTCAGCTTGATACCCAATTCACATAACAACATATAACAAATTAGCACCAGTCGTTGCAAGGACTGTATATTTTTCACTAGTCACGTTTGCGATATTGCATAGCATGGGAATTCACATCTATTGAAAATTTAAATCAAATCTTTAAATTACAAAAACGAACCGTGCGTTTTTTAAGCGGTACAACCAAGCTTGCACATTACCGACCGCTTTTTGTTAGTAGTCGAATTTTGACTATTTTCTCGCTTTTTATACTAGAAATCTTAACCTTAATTTTCAAAAATCAACGTGAACGTAGTGATATACACGATCATAACACACGTAATAAGCAATAAGCAAAACCTTAATTGGCCGAAACCTGAACGAACTTTAGTGCAAAACTCACCCTTTTACGGTGGCAAAGTTTTATTATCGACTTTCTCTATTATTAAATATTGTATAGTTTACTTTATAATATTCTGTCAGTGATGGATAATAAAGTGTTATTATAGTTGCTCTTAATTTTTTCATCTAATGATACATGTGTCTTCTCCCTCTCTTGATTTTTGACTTTCTTCCTGATCTTGATGATCATTTTCAAATAAATCGCAAATAGTATATTGTTTACATTCTTCATTTTACTTTTTGCGAAAAATGTAATGTTATTTTTCTCCAGCTGGCAGTACCTAAGTACTTATTAGTGAAGGGGTTTTAAACCATTCTTTAGTCAGAAAACCAAATGGGATATCTTAACTTCCATGTAACTTACGAAGACATCTTTCTGGACCTTAAGATCTCACTTCTGTCGTTTCTCCTTCGAAATGTGATTGGACAAAAAGAAATTAATTTTGCAATTTCGCTTTTTTCCTATCCATAACGTGCGGTGATACTCCGCTTACATTCGCTATACAAATACCAATATCAGTTCTGTTAAAGATATGCTCTGCGGCATTGATAGCTTCAGTCCACAATCGAGTTCGGATTCCATTTGCACAAAGCATTGTTCTCGTTCTACTGCACCGTTCTGCTAAGGGCCATAGGCTGTTGTTTTCTGATGAATTATTCAATAATTTCGAGTCCCTTTTTATATTTCATTATTGGTAAACTTCAGCCTATTTATACTGTTCGAATTTTTTCTATTCCAGACTGAATTTATTGTTGACTCGTTTGTATAAAGTATTCAAGATGGCTGGGTACTTTATATTTTTGTTTCGAGATAGTTGTTTTTTATCGTGCCCTCTATAGAGTTTTCTTGTATACCTCCTATACTAGTTGTCTTCAAATCACTTTTCGAAAAAGTTAATTACTGATTTTTTCCAATAATAATAGATTCCTCACATAAAATGTTATGGCTTGCGTTCCACCTCTTTCCTTAAAATACTAAAATGTGTATTTATCTCGCCCTTTCCTCGTGTGTAAACATAACTGTAATACATATTAATAGTATAGCCATGCCGGACCGGGCTGGGCTTTCTTTCTTATGGAAAAGTAACTTTATGTACCAAATCTGTATATATGGTCGCCTATCGTCTCTCTAACAGGCGCTCGGTACGAGAGGCGCGCAGATGTGGGGCAGTACGATTTTCTGGAAACAGCAAGGAGTTTCTAGAAACAGATAGCAGTTTCTCGAAAAAAGTTAAAAAGATTCAAAAAACTGTTTTTCTGTTTTCCAGAAACTGCTGCTTGTGCTTAAGAATAAATCACAAATTAAAATATTATACATAAAAGTAATTTAGTTGATCTGATAAATTTATCTAGAAATTTTATTGAGATTTTTTTGGGTTTCTGCAGCCAGCAAAGTTCTTTTTAATTGGTCAAATGAAACCCCTGAATTTTTAAAATTAATATCATCGGCGCTGATTAATTAAAACTAGTAATGTTTCTCTCTGCTCACAAAATTGTAATCCACGAAACAAATATTCTGATTAATTGTACTTGCACGCTTGGGTGTTCAATGAAAAAATTCACCCTGCGTCCACGGATTTCGTTCGCCCCACTTCACTTTGGCATTGACAAAACGACAACAGTTCTCTCTCCCTCGTGGCAAGTGACACCCATTATTTACGCCGAAGACTGGCTTTCTCATCTTGGATAATGTCGTTTGCTACAGCTGCGTTCGAAGTTAATAAATAACGGCGACTCTTTCCGGTCTGACGGATAGGTAATGAAAAATTTGGGAATCCGGTTCGTTGCTTTCGCCCTGCTTCGAAAACCAATCTGGTTAAGCCTATATTTACCTTGAATGCCCTTTTCACTGAAAAACATAAAAGTAAAATCATTTGTTGTACGATTTAATATTGTATCTTGAAGTACGCACTTCAGAATCCTAAGGTATACGGGATTTCCGGAAATTCCAAATTAAATTTATTACATCTCAAGATCGCTGGCTTTTTAACAAGATATCTACAATTCTTTTTTTTTTGTTCGTTTAATCAGTATTCTGAAGTTGTTTAATAAGACATTTTCTTTCGCAATCTTTGACTTCAAATTTTGAATTGCCCCCTTTGACTGCTTTCCTGCTAGTTCGCACTGGCGATCAGAAGTACTTTTAATGGTATTAATAATGACAACGAAATATAGGCTTGATTCTTATAGAAATAGAAGTCGAGTTGAGTATTATTCAATAAAATTTGATTAAATCAAAGAGAAACCCAAGTGCAAATAAACTAAACTAAATGGTTATCATATTTAATATCATTAGGGTGATCTCAATCTATATTCATTTTCCTGAATGTTCCGTCTGAGCCAAATAAATCGCTGTAAATCGACTTTCCTATTCTTAATTTTTCATTAGAAGTTTCTTCTGAGTTCGTTTTCAGAAATTCCTTTTGGAGAATCATTTCTTCAATCCATTTATCTGAAAGTACAAAAGCGCACTTGGTTCTACATTCTATACACCTACAGATTTTAAACTTAGTTTATGAACAAAGTAGATTCATTTACCATTAATATTCTCAGCTGATCCCATGTTTCCTTCTGCTTCTTCAGGCAAATACTCTTGGAACAATTTCATGTAACGATTTGTAACTACTATGTACCATTATCTAAAAAAAAAATTAGTCCATTACGATATAATAGAATCGTACTGTATTACCTTTCCAAAAAGTTTCGCACTTAAAACTCGCTTTAGCAACTTTAATATGAGATCTAAAGACGAAGATAAATTGACGTAATGAAATTGAAAAAGTCGGCCTGAATATCCATTCTAAAAATTATTGTTCATTTTATTATATTTTATATGCGTTTGAGTTAGGTACATTCACCTGAAGTATTGAAAACGATTTATATACTGAATTTGCATCAATTTTCGTGACATGTTTGTATGTCAAATTTTTTACACATCCGATTCACTGTAGTCATGAGATAATTGAAATTCCCACAGCATTACGAAATATTTTACCATATCAGTATAACTGTAATATTGTTCTTGATCCTTAACTAACTCTAAATAAAATATCCTCTGCAAAGTCGGCAAGAGGTGTAATTATTCTGAAAAACATATAAAATCATTTATAATTATATGAAGAAAGTTCGTTTTAGCATGAATAGATTTCCTGACGTTTTGTATAGTAAAAGAATCAGGATCCAAATGCGGATAAAAATCTGAATAAAATACCTTGAAGGAATAGTAATTATCTAATTTAATTTTTGTTTGTTCGATTCGAAATTTATTCCTGAGAAGGAAACGTTCAAGACGTGTTCTATCTACAAACAAAAAAACAGTGACATTAATTTAAATGATCTATAATATACCGGGTATTCTAAGAAAAATTTCTACGTAATAAGAGAGCACTTTTTCTCAGATTAATTTGAATAAAAAAGTTTTTGATTCGCTGCTCTAGAGCACTCTCAGAGTATTTTCATCTTGGTTTAACCTCAAGTAACAATAGAAGATGGAAATACTCTGAGAGTGCTCCAGTATCGAATTACATAAATAAAAAAGATAGGACAAAAGAAATTCTGCAGTTTTTTACGCACCAGTACATTTTGGTAATTGCGGTTGCTTCTTCAACCATTCGAGCAATATATTTATATCTTCCTCAATATCATTTTCGGTCTTACTATACAACCGTTTGACACAACGAATTTCTTCTTCGTTTACACATAGAAGTTCTTTTATTCGACCCATTATTTACAAAATAAATGAAGTACCCTCGGTGATACTTCCACATGTAATAGAAATTACTTCGTATTTATCATTTACGTATGATTCGGCTTAATGCAGTATATTTTTATGAAGAAAAACGATTACCTTAGTTGTGTCATTGCCGAGTCATAAATGTTAATACTTGATCATTTAAGCGCTTTTTATTTGAGAATGAATTACCTTTGCAATTAAAATTTTTGAATAACTTTTTTTATTTAAAGTGTGCTAGAAAATTTTGTAGCAATTAGGGCCGCTTACATACGACTGAGTGAAGGAGACTTTAGAATTTAAAGTCGCTTTAAGAATAGGAAAACAAACGTAAGGTATTTTTTTTTCATTCCAAAGTAAATTCAAATTTAAAGTTCTATTATCAAAAACGGAGCTTAATTATGTGGCATACAATGGAAATAACTTTATAAAAAATTATTATCGCTTTTGCAAAAGAAATGATTCACAATTAATTAAAGAAAACATAACTGTTAAATGTTATCTTTCTGTTCGTTACACTAATTTTGATAAACGATATACGTAATTGAAGAGCAATCTTTAAGAAGTACATATTTCTATTTTTTTTGCTATGCTCTTTGTTGTTGAGGTATAAAATAAAGCACAGTGTTTTATGAAAAATTCTTCCTTTTAATTAGTACTTTGCAATTCGAAATTCCTAATGCACTTTGCAAGTTGATTAAAAGCTACGTCCGTTCAAGTCGCGAGCGACTGTGCAAGATAAAAACGTCCGCGCGCCGAATTCACCTCGTATTTAGCGAACTTTCTTCCCGTTTACTTTTAATTAAACTCCTAATTTACTAGACTTCACTCATGCAAGTAATTAAAGGCTTAAAGAAGAAAGGGAGATGATATCTGCCGGTATATTGCGCGAGTCTACCTGTCTGGACGCATTTCAGAGTAATTTGTTGAAGTACTTACATGCAGGAAGCGTTTATTTATGATGAATAGTTCTCGTGCTTTGTACAAAGTGATTTAATAATTGACTTTAATTAAATTTATCTTAGTGAAATATCTCTGATAAACCTAACTTTCAAGAAAGAACACAGTTTTTATTTTTTCTTATTTTTTAAAAGAGTAAAAGGAAATAGTTGTGTTTTATTAAGTCCTTTTGTAATGGTCATCCTGGCAATTGTAAAAAATGTCAAAAAAGTAATCAGAATGCTTTCTAGAAATTTTTGCTTGAATTTTATATTCCAAGATCAATATTTTAGTAACGTACTCATAAATTTTGTTAAAGATGACGATTTAAAAAATATCTTGGACTAACATCCTAGAATTGACAAAACCCAGGTAAAAAAAGGTAACATTATTTTATAACACAAGAATCAGATGAGCGCGCACAGCATATTTGGAATATTGTTATATTTGGTCTCAAAAAGATGCGTTGCATCAAATAAACATCAGTTGAACATCGATATCAAGAAAGTTTCCATAATCCTACACAAGCTTAATGTAATTGATCAAGTAATTGAAGACCTCGGTGCAAGAAGGGGACAGCTCCACTTTTCTCCGATTTTGTGTTTTACACTGAAATATATGAAGAAAAATATTATCTTTCATCCTGTACAAGAACGGGACCAATATCATTGAAATTGGTTTCATAGAGGCAAATTCTAACATATGAACATGACATAAAATGAATTTTTAAAACGGGTTTTGTGATTCCTGAAAAATTTTAAAAAGTGAAGCTGTCCCCTTCTTGCATCGAGGTCTTCAATTTATACTGTACGGCTTGGAAAATTTGACAGCACTAAAACTGACCGCTGTTCTCTTGTCAAAGTATGTTTGTCTTCTGTCAGCAACGTTGAGGTCTTGCGTAATTCATTACAACTAAAAAATTGTCTAGCTGTTTAATTTTGCCTGATTACATTCCTATGCAAATTGAGAGTTATGAGCATGTTAAGAACGACTTGCAACATCGTGCTTCAAATGGCAAAAATAATCTGAAAATTAGATATAAAAATGGTCTTCCCACTACTGTTTCTATGTCTAATATAAATTTAAACTAAATTCCCCCAATAAAATTCCCAAATTTATAAACATATAACAAGTAGTTGTTGTTGTAGTTGTTGAGTGGTTGAGTAAGGCGAATGCCGAAGGAGAAATTAACATCAAAGTCGGTCGCAGCCGCCACCCCTCCCCGACAAGCTCTGAGCTTGGGGTGTAATTGGGTGGGAAAAAAAAAATTCTACCGGAATACTCGTGGATTGCGTACGAAAACACATGTATTCTATTTAATGCATTTAAGCATCTTTATGGTGTTATTATTGCTACTGAATCATGGTTAAATGTTTCTATTAATAATGGCCGGCTATTTCCTCCTGTTGTTACATAGGTGTGAAAGAAACTTTAATGTTGTGCATAAATCAAATGATGTCGACGTCATCATAGGCATCTCTAAAAATCCTACATTTGAAATAATTGATGGCTCTCAATTTTTAGGTCAGATCACATCAATTGACTTTTTCATCTGTAAGCTCCAGTATTGTACTTTTGAATTCTTTGTAGGTTCTTTTTGTTTACCACCTAATTTATCTCTCAATGATAATGAACCCTTTTTTGATTCTCTTGAAGTCTTTTCGTTAAACAAAATGTTTCTTATAGTTGGTGATTTTAATATTTCTAAATTAAACTTAATTCTATTTGTCCAAAAGTTTATTACACAATGTCTGTAATTCGCTGAAATTAATGCAGTATAGCCATATAAAAAATAGTCGCAATAGATTACTGAATTTTACTGAGTTTTATTTAACCTTCCTCATGACTTGGTAGTCATGCATGAAAATCAACCACTTGTTACTGAGGAGCCTGATCATTTTGCTCTTGCTATCACACTTAAAGGGTGAACTCGGCAAAATCCGGACATCTTTGACAGTGCATATCTTAGCAATCCTTGCATCAAGGTAGCTGGGCGATTCCAGCGTCAATCAGGCGACATACATAGCAGTTATTGAAGTAGTATATTTAAATTTTACACATATAATAAGAATTAATACTTTTTCTTCTAATCGCAGATAGAAGAGCATACCATGTACTTGTTAAAATGTTTTGTAATGTTTTAAAAAATTGTTTCTTTTAAATGAAATATTATGTACAAAGTAAGCGTCAATCAGGCGACAGGATTTATACGTCATGCTTTTAGATGTCACTATATATATATATTTCTCTAAATTTATAAATGTTATTTGAATTCTGTAAAATAATTTGAAGATTGAAAGGTGCACTTCATCTAAATCTTTGTTGCAAATTTTTACTCCTGCAACGGCTCTTTTATAATATTTAGAAAAACGCGTCAATCAGGCGACAGTGTTCCTGTCAATCAGGCGACAGTGCAAAATGTTATATTAAAAATGATACGAAAATGTAAATAATTAAAAAAAAAATTAAAACATTCACATAACAAAACATAACACAATTCTTTATTTAATATTAAAAAAAAACTTCATTTGGTATTAGATTTATATCTTTTCTTCTCTTTATGAATACGAATGAACTGATGATGACAAATGGCAGCAGAATCATCAGACGTTTCGCTATATGTAACCACACCTTCTTGTACGTGACGAACACAGTGCATTTTTCGTAAATTCGGAATAGGTTGGATATTTATCCATAATCGGTTAAGTTCTTCTTTATCTTTACAAATATCCTCTTGTGATACAAACAATAGCTTAATATTTCTCACTTTTCCAGAAATTTCTCTTAAAAAATCTTCTGCTGACTGAATTTTTACACATGCCATACTTGCTAATCTGGCTTGCCTCTTTACTTCACCCCCAATACCATCCACGGCACCTTTGCGATGCGAAGTAGCAAAAAAATTCCAATTTATTTTACAGTTAAATTTAGCTGCTAAGTACGTCATACCACAAAGAGTATACTTTTGTTTGAATTGGCTTGCCGCTCCATCAGAATATATATCTATATTTTTCATTTCAAATATATTTTGTAAGTGGTGAAGTAAACGAGTTAAGAATACGTATACAGCATATCGTCCATGTTCCAAATAATCAGAAACTATTGCAAATGATTGAATTTCTTTTAAACCTGTTATATTGTACCAAGCAACTGCAGTGAATACAGTAATTTGTTTATGCCCCCAATGAGCCGATTGAATTTCGTTTTGTTCTAGACAAGAATAATTTTCTGCAAAATCAATTTGCAATACACAGTATCCTGGAGTTACATTATTTTTTTTCTCTTTAAATGAATCAGATTGAGTCCGTTTAATGAATGTGTGGTGCAGAAATTCTGGTAAACTTCTCCTAAGTGTTTTCACGCAGTCCAAAATGCTACCTTCTTTGATTTTCTTTTCCACATTGCCATCAGTAATGTACCATTCATTCCATTTCAGCGCTTCATTCAGTATTGGTTCAGATATATTGTCGAAAACCGAATAATTTGGGCAAGAGGAACACTTTCCAGTCATACATAAAGCAGAATTTTCATCACATACCACACTTTTAATAAAAATTTTGAATTCAGTAGAAACCGGCAAACTTTTCTTTGATAACGCTTCCAAAAGAAATCTAACGTTTTCATGTATTTTACACACACAAACATTGTGTGGTATAAATTGTCTTAAAATTATATGTGGAGGTCGCAAACTACAAAATTTTGAAAATGATAGCGAAATATCTGGGAACTCTGTTTTATACATCACATAACATTCTTTGAGTGTCACCAACAAATAACGCTTTTGTACTTTTATCCTTTGACCAAACTGTTTCTTTATAATAAATTCTTTCATTCCTGGACATTGATAAGATACTGTATCATTACTGAAAAATGTTACACAGTCGCGAATGTGAATACTATCTTCCTTGCAGTTTTCTTTCATAGGTGCTTTCAAAAGACCTTCTTGAACTGCTAATTCTGTTATCACAGTTTTTCTTTTTCTAGGCGAAATCGGTAATGCTTCCCTAACTTTCTTCATAGCTTTTCCAAAAACTTGTCTGCTTGCAAACGCCGTTAACGGCATGTACGGATTAAATACTAAAAAAATTCAAAGCCATAATAGGAATCAACCTAAGTTTAATACAAAATCTTTACCATTTATATTACAATTATCTGCTTGTTTGACAACCTTTTCCTTTTTATTCAATCTCTGCATGCGTTTTTGTAAGGTTTTTTTTTCTTTTAACTCTTTCTTTGTCTTGGCACTACGTTTTAGCTCATACGTACGTTGAGCCAATCTTCTCTTTCTTAAATATTCTTCATATTTTCCAGACGATTTTAATCGGTCGATGTATGTCTTCATATGGCTTGCCGATGTTGAAGGCATAACGATTTTGGCAAAAAATTCGCTAGCAAATAACCATCAAAAACTTTCGGAAACACTGTCACAATTGACGTATCTATTGCATATTTTTTGTCAAACGATAAATTTTTGTTGACTTGACTTGTCGCCTGATTGACGCGTTTAATAAACTGATAGTGAATGATTCAGATAATGTTTTGCTCCTAAGCTGTAGAAATAACTGTATATTAAGAAAATATATCATCTGTTTGCCCGAAAATTAGGATATGTATCAATTAAACAAACTTTTCGCATTAACGTCAATCAGGCGACAAACATTTCTTAGTATATAAATATTCACAATTTCTTTTTTAATACATTAAACATTTCAGATTATTTGGTCAAAATGATAGTAAAAGAAAACCCTCTCCCAGCCCTAGTACCAATAATGATTTACTTCATTTTAAAATATTATTTTTTATATGAATCATCTTGCAAACTTTTTACGATGTTCTACGTATAAATTTCGGTAAACTTTAATAGACTTTTTTTTATTGATAAAATAATTACAATTAAAAAGTAAAGGTATACTAAACAAATTTATATTACTCTCTTACGAAAAAAATATTTACTACTCCCATAAGAAAATCTTTACAAAACTAGAGTCAGGTTGACATTTTCGTGGAATCGCCCAGCTGCTATTTAGCATCAAGATAGCCAGAATATACAAAAACAAAATCTGTCAGTACTATTGTCGCCGTGTCATTAGTTGTCAAAATGGTTTCGTTGGAATTGGAAATAAGAAAACTAATTTTGCACGAACATATGCAAAATAAAAACGCGAGTGTTCGTCAGATCGCTAAAACTTTAAAAATTCCCAAATCTACGGTTGCAGATGTCATCAAACATTTCAAAGAACGCCTGGCTATCCAAAGAAAATCTGGAAGTGGGGGTGAACATGGTCAAACTGAACATAACTTGGCCAAAAAGGTTCTTCAAGCATATACAAAGAATCCAAAGATTTCATCCCGTGAAGTTGCGGTCAAGGTAAAAAAATCCCAGACATATGTGCAGAAAGTTAAAGCCAGAGCTGGATTAAAAAGTTTTAAAGCCCAAACAGTACCTGATAGAGACGCAAAACAAAATTTAAAAGCAAAATCCAGCTGTCGAAAGCTTTATGAAAACAAATTAACGACATCCAAATGCATTTTTATGGACGATGAAACCTACTGTTTCAAAAACTTTAATTATATCGCTGGTCAGGTTTTTTATACAGCCCGCAGTCGCAAGGATGCTCCTGAAGCTTGCAAGCGTAAGATAAAAGCAAAATTTTCACAGAAATGTCTTGTTTGGCAGGCCATCTGCACCTGTGGCTTGAAAACCACCCCCTTCATTACCTCTGGAACTATAAACTCAGAGATGTACCGCAAAGAATGTCTCCAAAAAGCCTCTTGCCGTTCCTTAATAAACATGACAGTAAACCAATTATTTTGGCCAGATCTGGCAACGTGTCATTACTCGAATGAAACGATCCAATGGTACCTTGATAATGAAGTAGATTATGTTCCTAAAGAATTTAACCCACCCAATAGCCCAGAAGAATGCCGCAACGATCACAACCATCGACCAGTTCCGATACAAGGGGCTTTGGGCGTCTCGAAAAGTTGATAAAGCCATCGTACAAAAAATTATGCGACGAGTGCGCCATAAAGTTCGCTCAGTAGCATATGCTACAAATTCGGAATAATTTAATGTACTATAATTTAGTATTGTTGTGTAGTTTAAAAATAGATATTTGCTTTTCTCAAAAATTTTGGGGTTTCTGTTTTATAGCCTTTTTTAAGTGTCCGGATTTTGCCGAGTTCACCCTTTAAGTGCCTTGCCTCGGATAGAGATTCTTCATTTCCTATTACCCACGACAAAAGGTTCAACTATCGCAAGGCAAATTTTATTGAGCTTTATGCGTAAAAATCTCCTTAATGCTGACTGTTGATCTGTTGAGTCCTGTTCTCATGTCGATCCTTAAAATTTTTTATAATGTTCTATATAATATTATTGAGCAGTCAGTTCCTCAGTATAAGACTCGTGCCCTATCTTATCCTATATGGATACAGGATCTATTATCACTAATTTGAAGCTGAAAAATTATTATCGGCAGAAATGGTTAGCTATGAATAATTTTTCGATGAATTTAAGCGCTTACGTCTTGCATCTAAGTCTCAAATATCTATAGCGTACAAAGCATTTATGTGTTTTACTGAAGAGTCTATTCTATCTAATCCTAGAAGCATCTTTCAATATGTCCATGTGAGGCAAGGCACTACTCGGATTCCGAATAAATTATTCCTAAGTGATAACAAATCGTTTGATCATCCGCAGGATATCGTCAATGGTTTTGCCAAACGGTTTTCTAAAATTCATTTGCCTGATTCTGGAAATATTGAACTTAACGATGTACACTCGAATTTTCTCCCATTTCATCTGGCGCCTGTTTCTGAAAAAGGACTATTGGACATTATGGTTAAATTTCCTGCTAAACTTACTGCTGGTGATGATTTAATTCCAAGCTTCTTGGTTCATCATGCCTAGATATGTATTTGTCAAGCCTTTGTTGTACATTAGTAATCTAGCCATTGTTACTTCGTTTTTTCCTGATGCCTGGACGCGTGCTAGGATTACGCCTGCTTATAAAAAGTATGACAACGCGCAGTTGAAAAACCATCGTCCTATAGCAACATTGAACAACTTAGCTAAAATTTTCGAACAGTATACATATACACAAGCTTATTTATAAACAAATTTCATCTTATATTGCATCCTGTCAACATGGCTTTGTTTCTTGGTAGGTCAACGACCACGAATTTAGTAACCATACTGCAATTTATTGGTGAACAATTGGATTGACAGGGTCATATTGATGTTATATATACTGGCCTGTCTAGTGCTTTTGACACGGCACATCATGGTAACCTTCGCAGAAAACTTAGCTCCTTCGGCATGTCTTCTTCATTTTTACATCTAATCAAATCTTACTTATCAGGCAGAGCGAGCTATCTATTGGCTATATAATCTAATATAATCTATATAATGGCTACAAATCGTTTGAATATCAAGGAACTTTGGGCTCTAACTTGAGACCTTTACTATTTATGTTGTTTATTAATGATTTATTAGTATTTCTTGAATGTCAAACACATACCTTTGCAGATTATTTAAATATATGCTTCTATTTCGACTGCTCATGAAGTTGTTCAACTTAACAGTGCCTTAACACTATTGACTATTGGTGTACTGATACATTATCTAAAATTATATATTAATAAATGTTGTGTTTTAAAACGCACATAAAGAAGCTCAAACCTATTAACTACAGCTACCTACTAAATAGTCAGTTAATTCAAGACGATAATCCATATTGGATCTTGGAGTACTTTTTGATTCTACTTTACGCTTTGCTTACCGCATAGGCAATAGGTATTGTCGCCGCAGGCTCTAAAAATCTTTGTTAAGCTGTTCAACTCAATACAACTTAATACTATTGACTATTGATGTACTGATAATTTTCTAAAATTATATGTTAATAAATGTTGTGTTGTAATGCACATGAAGAAGCTCAAATCTATTAACCATAGCTACCTACTAAATGGTCAGCTAATTCAAGATCCATGTTGGATCTTGGGGTACTTTTTGATTCTACTTTAAGCTTGCTTTAGGCAATATTGTCGCCGCAGGCTCTAAAAGTCTTGGTTTTGTTCTGCCTATAGCCAAATATTTTAATAACTCCTTAGTTGTTAGTAAACTTGAATATATTTCTCGAGTCTGGTCACCTTATTACATTTGTTATCGATTTGATATTGAGCGTGTTCAACGTAGGTTCCTTAAATTTCTGTCGTTTAAATTATCCGGGCAATATCCTCCTAGAGGTGTTGATTGTGAATCCTTGTTACGCAGATAATAATTTTCAATCCTTTAGTCAAGGTCGGGACATTCACAGTGCTCAGTTTTTATGTAAACTTGTCCATAATGAAACTGATTATGGAATCCCTATAAGCTTATTAGTACCACTTCTCAATTCAAGGTAGTCTACAACATACAGCTAAGAGCAACATCTTAATTAAAACACCTACATACTCTAGGTGTCGCAATGCTGATGATATACAGGCTGGAAAAACTTCACCGGTTGATTCCTATGAGTAATTCAAACAAAAAACTTCTAATAAACATGTGTCCGATAATGCTTCTTAAAGGAAGTGTAACTCTTCAAAGTTTATAACATGTAACGTCAATCAATCAAAGCAATAGCAAGTAGGCTTATTGCTAATTTCATTTGTTACCTATGAAAGCAAAAATTAGTATCTTAACATCATCTTGAAGTTGTAAACATTCAAAATATAATAAACTTTAAAGGGTTACACTTCCGTTAAAAAGCATTATGGGACAAATGTTTATTAGAGTTTTCTGTTTGAATTACTCATAGGAATCAACCGGTGAAGTTTTTGTCCCAGACGTCATAGATCAGCTTGTATATGGTGACATATTTTGTGATACAAGATGAATGGCTCCCTGTGCGCTATTATGTGCAGTTTTATGTAGTTTTATTGCTTCTTAGTACTTGTACTTTTATCTCTATAGGTACTTGTGTAATTCACTTTATATATTTTTTCTCCGTCCTATTATATTATTAGGAATTTCCTGTTGGGCGATTACTACTCTAATAATAATAACTCAATCTTTAATAAACCTAAGAAAACCCATCAGTTTCTTCTAAGTTCTAAATTATAAAATGCAACGATTTGTATTTGATATTTTGTACGAATGTTTAATAAGTTTTTTTTTTAAAACAATGCGTAATGTAATGGTTGTTTACGGTTGAACGATTGATCAAAACCTAATTTACGTATCACATTTGGAAAAGCAAACTTCATTGATTAATACGAAAGTCTTAAACTAAGTAGTTATATTTAGCTGCGATTAGATTCCATTCGTTTCAACCGAAAGCTTAAGCACAGGTGCGTTAAAGCTTCTAAATTCGGTCCACGAGCCCCCTAACACTACACACTTTCAAACAGGGCTGTTAAGCGGAGCGTTCAAATTTATTAGAAAGTTTGAACCGCCCTTGGAAGGGTTAATGCGGCGACGAGCGTTTTCGAAGCGGGAAATTCGCTTTTAATTAAGGCGGAGGTTACCTTCGCCGGCCAAACTTCCTTTTCGAGCGCGTCCGGGCCAGATAATGCGCGAAACGTTTTAGTGCGCGGCCTCAACAACGTCGGAAACTGATTGATTTAATCAAGAATCGACGGTAAATAAGCTCGCGTTTTTATTGAGGGCGTTCCAATTTATCTCGTAGGCGGAAGGGATGATTCTGATCGAATTTTTACGATTCCTTCGTTAAGGTAGAACGGCAATCGAAAAAAGTATCAATTTATTTTATTTTATCACTAAATTTTACTGCGTCAATTAATTACTGGATTGATTCATTGATTGTTTGAATTTATTGATCTAATGTGACAGTGTGTAAAATATATAAAATATAAAACAGTCAAAAGTGGAGCAGCAGCAGATATTACAGACATTTTTTGTAAAAATCATTTATAATCATATAGCCTTTTATTTCGGGTAGAACGCGTGGAAAATATACTTAACGAATAGTTTAAAAAAGTTACTTTTAAATTTGCATTTTTTATCTGAAATTAAAATCATTATAAATTATGAAGGGCTCTTCCGGGATGAAATATTAATCCGAGATACTAAATCACACAAATGCGCTGGCAAGCGGGCTCCCAACTAATTCATCAGTTGCGATTCGCCTCCTAATGCCTTTAAAACGCACTTAAACTCTTAATAAGCGAGAGTTGATTAAATTCCCCGTCACCAGAATCGTTCAATAATCGTAAAGGAGGTTTGAAAATTTATGAGGTGCCGTTAGAATGTTTGCTGAGAATCTCTCGGGCCGCTCGCTGCTTTAATTGAACGCTGCTGTTTGTCCCGAGACCAAAGACTGCCTTGTGTATTAGGAATGAGAGGTTTTTGACACTTATTTCGTTTTCTAAAAATATTTTCATCATTGAGATGATAAACTTTATCCCCAATGTGTTAATAGTAGAATAAAACTAAAGTCAACAAACAGGGAATTCATTTTAAACCATTTTCGAGATCTATAAAAAATTTATTCATAAAATAGAAAGGAAAAATAATGGGCATTTCAAATACTGAAATGTTTTCAGTCGTTGCCTCTTTGTTAGAACTACTTAATTTAATATTAACTCTACTAACGAATTATTCCAAGTATAGAATAAATTTCAATTAAAAAAGAAGAAGAAAATGCTGAAACGTTTACGTAATGAGCAAATTCTGAATTTATTTTAAATTAGGTGCCACTCTTGTAATTTGAGCGGAAAAATAATACGTTAAAAGCAAATTTCAGTATTAGAAGCTTTTTCACATTTCCCCGAGAAAATAAGCAGCGGCGATTTTAGATTAAACTGAAAAGCACGAGGAAGAGCGAAAGCGAAGAAAGAAAAAATAAAACAAAGTAACAGCTCAGTTGTTCGGTATTAATAACGCTTCAGGGAAGCTGTGTACACTGTATAAATAACGTCTGAAATATTGAAAAGCCGAGAATGGAATTTTATCGTTGCTGAAACTTAAACCGTAAGAGGTTCAGAAGCTAACGAAAAGAAGGGCCGCGCGAAAAAAAATCGGATACACTCGTGGAAATTAAAGGGGCGCCAATTGTGGAACGTAAATATTAAATGAAGCTTTGCCCGGAAAGATGAGAAATGAAATTTTGACAGTACGAGATGAATTCGACTTCTGAACATGAAGTTCAAACAGAGCTCGATTTTATTAGGCTTTATTTATAACCTCGGTATTATTTTTAAGTAATTTTTTCTGAGGTACCTAACAGAGCAGTGAATCCAAGAATCCAACAAATAATATTTAATTAGAATAATACGTAAGTTTGCAAGGAAAATCTTCTACTACTGTCGTCATTCTTTTTGAATTAGTAATTAATAATTTATTTATTTAGTATATATAAAATTTATTTAATAAAAAATAACACTTGTGATTAATAAATCTATAAAATTGAGCATCCCGTTATATTTGTAGCAAAATCTTAATAAGGGTAAATGAACAAGCCCAGCGAAAACATGTACGTTTATTCAACGTTAATTTCACGTTGTTACGGTGGAAATAACGTTATTCGTTGAAAAATGCAACGTTGTTTTTTGGTTGAATTAGCAACCATAATTATTGTCTATCGTGTTCCACACCTTTGAATTCTAATTTTACTAAAAATCTCTGAAATATGAGGTTCTTCTCCATGCTTGGCAGCTTTGAAACGAAACGAAACAACGAAAGTACTGCTAATTTGCACATACGAGTCAACCATAACCTCTTTTTAAGTTGACGTAATATGTCAAATTTTTTTAAGTTAGTTTGAATTTGATGCCCAAAATCTGTGATTAAAAATACCAAAGAACGCAATAGTCAATCAATTATACATACATATTGTCACGAATACTCATTGGGGACAGCGAAATTAGGAAAGTAACGCCGGAAATGTTACAAACTGTTAGGGATGGAATTTATAATCGATTAGGGTATTGCCAAGTGAGAGGTGGCAAGCATTTTGAACATCTGATGCGTTAAAATCGTTCTAGTCAAAAATTTATTTTTTATTCTTTCGCCTTTTACTGTTTAAGAGAAATAAAAAAATAAAAACGTATCTGTATTCCCAATTGAACAAGCCTTAAGAAAAAGAATTACTCAACATACCCTTCCATTAAAAAAAAATAGTTAGGGGTTGTTTCATCCCTTCAAATAATTGAAAAGTTAAAGAAATCCATTTATAATAAGCGCCATAAAAATAGAAATTGACCTGTTCCAAGAATTTTGCTACAAATGGCAATTTTCTAAGTTACAGAATTTATTCCAGTTAAACTTTCCACTCTGTATAATTGTTAACGGTGTCATTTTGCTGAACTAGGGATAATGGATTAATTGCGCGGGACAGTCGATTGGGGACCGAGCGGGAAGGTGGCCCAATAGCGAAGGGTGCTCAATAAAGCCTAAAAATGGTGCGGTGGTTTTTCTGAAGAGGACCTTCCTTTTTAGAGCCGAGAACCGGAACAAAGTAAGCAAGTCTTTGTTATTCGGGTAAACTACCCCCAAGTGCCTTTAGCCCATACCTGGACGGAACCGTCTACCGAGAGCTACGTTTACCCCAACAGCTGAATTTATTGCAAGCGCGAAGAGAGCGTGACAATATTGCGGTATTTATGAGCAGCATGTAATTTTTTTTTAATTTTCAAAGAAAAATAATTTTGTAAATAATAAAGTAAATTGAGAGTACTGTATTAAATGTGTTTCGTCAAATATTTTAAGTTAGTGTAAATATTTTTAGAAATAGGCGGTTTAGAATTACATGTTTATTATAAATAAATTATTTAGAATTTTTGAAATGTATATACAAAGAAAATAAGCTTAGGATTGTAATAATTAGAAAAATTGATTTAATGATGTTATGATAATATGGATGTTAGAAGGAAATTGTAGGTAGTAAGGAGTTCGGAAATTGAACGAGTGATGGCGGCGCGTAGCTATTGTAAGTTAAAGTCCCCGGTTCTGCTTTATTACCACTGCCTCTGCCCGCTTTACGAATCAGTCACGGAAGCGATACGGCATACGGAACTGGGGTCTCCAAGTGGCTTAGCGATTTAGCCTAGCCGACTTGGAAAGTCGTGTCACTCGGCGGCGTGGGTTCGAATTCCACCATTAGCCATGTTTGTTCAGCCTAATGATTTAGACCCCCAGCTTTAATACATGTCGTAATTGTCTGATTAAACGTTACACGTGGACATTGCCGCGACATTTTTTCGTTGTTTCATCGTAACCATAACATACGAATTCAACGTTTGTTACATGTTATTCTACAACGTTTTTTATACGTATGTGTGCACTGGGATTTAACGTTGAAATACTGTGGACAAAGACGTTTAAAAGAACTTGATTCGAGCGTTGTTAAAACGTATCAATAACACACGAATTCAACGTTGATTAATTGTTATTCTACAACGTTTTTTACACGTGGACAGAGACGTTTAAAAGAAATTGATTGCCGCGACATTTCTTCGTTGTTTCAACATAACAATAACATATGAATTCAACGTTTGGTTACGTGTTATTCTACAACGTTTTTTACACGTACGTGTTTTCGCTGGGAGATATGTCTGGCTACAATTCTTTCTTTATTAGGTAAGAAAGTGTCCTTTCTAGAATTATTGCTAGTTATATCTTGTTCATTTATCCTTATTAATAAATCTATGTTTCAGAGTTTTGAGAAATTTGAAACAAAAGTGAAACAAGATTAATAATTAACGAAATTTCGAAGATGTTAAAGCGATACTTGAAAATTAAGCGCTGTATTATGAAAGCCGTAAAAGAAAAGAGTTAATTAAAATCTGCATTCTTCGGCCGCTCTTTTATTTATTTTAATTTATTACGTGACGGCGAAATTCAGTCGAGAAAGACGGAACAGCGGCCGCCTTCTTTATGCTCCAAATTAGGCTTATTTCATCAGACGCCGGGCGTAAAAATGAGAAACGTGCGACGGAAAAAGGGCTAGCGGCCCTCGTAAAGCGCGGCCTGTATCGTCGTAGAAAGTTATTTGCAGAATGTATAAGCGGAAGCGAGTCGCCGAAGCGAAAGGAGGAGTCGCTGTTTCCCATTTCCGTGCGTTCGACCGTAAGAAATCGACGCCTCAGCGATGCTGGAAAATTCACGAATCCGAGAAGGCTTTTTTTAGTATAATACGAAGTACTTATATCAAGGGTCTAGCTTATTAAAGTATAAGAATATCTTCGTTCCTTGAATATGACAAAATATTACGCACGATCATTCTATTTGAATTCAAATATTCACAGAGTATTTTACATTATTATTGATCATAATCTTTTACAAAAAAAATTTGCTTACATGATTTCTTTTATCAAAACGTTAATTATATAACGTCGCTCAAATAAATTTCTTTTCAACTTCATCATGTGGGTCACCGGTCTATTATATTAGGGTTAACCACTTAGGAAATTAATAATGAGTTTCATGGCGTAAACGCCACGCTGATGTTGTGTCGTGCGTGACTTAATTAAAACTGTTTTTCGAAGGTCAAATTGTTTGGAACCCTTGTTGCGACCACGATTAAATCAGTACGTAATCTCTTGATTAAAGACCAGACCAATCTAACTGGTCTTGATTAGTGCGAATCCGCCAGATGCGGCTTGCTTCGCGATTGATTAAAAGAGGCGGGAAACGGAGAAAAAATATTTTATCTTTATACCAAAATGTTGTGCACAAAAAATTTATTGTTCACGCATTGTTTTCTATAAATATCTAGACAGATGAATGTTTTCAAATTGAAATTGTCAAACCATTTGCAATTTCAAGTTTTATCTTTAAAATGAATTATATTAATTGCATGACACAATCTTTACAAAAAAGCTCATTGTGGGTATTTTATTTGTGGTTTCCAAGCAAAAAAATAATTTATGACATTCCGGATTCACTTTTAAATAGCAAGATTTGTATGCATTCGAGGTTCATAGTTGTTCATAGTTTTGAAGGAGATGGGTGTGATGTTCTATAACCTTTCTGTAAGCGATTAATTATGATTGTGACTGTACATTAACTTTCAGTTTGCTTAGGCTAGTGGTTTCCAAAAATATTTCGTATTTAAGTGTGGTTAGAAAAGAAAATACTTAGCATCTTCCAGGAGAAGAAAATCACATACTGTTGAATAAAAGTCAGCATATTCTTACAAGGAATCAGTGAAGATTTTATTTCGATGACTTCTAATTTGATTTGTGCAGATTAAATATCAAGTCAAAATATTTCTCTTCGTTTAGAAATTGTGACAAAGAAAAGCATTTCGTTGTGGAATGAAAATTCTTTATTTTTCTCTGCAAAAAAAGCTACCTGGAATATATCAGGATAATTTTCTGAAATAATTTTTTTGTCATGATCGGCAATAAATTAAAATGAAACGCTTTCTTTCATTATTGTACTGATACAAGAAAAGCAAATTGAGCGAAGCTCGTAAATTTGATCATTTCCTTCTGCTTTTTATTCTCAGGTAAGCATTTCTTCCTGTGTTCTGTTACATTTTTGTATAACTTCATTTGTTCTCCTTTGTGTGCTTTTTTTTATTTTTTATTATTATTTTTTTAATAGGGCGTCGACATCAAGGTCATAGGCTCCTTATCAACAAAGTTGCACATAAAAGAGCCTTGTGTATGATCAAGGATCGTGGCAGAAACCAACGAAGTCAAACGGACACATGAATGAATAAATTCAAAATGACTAACAACGAGTAAACAATTAAGTAATCATATATATAAATGTGAAAAGAAATAAATAAATATATGACTAGAATGAGTAAGAGGTATCACAGGTAAATGGAGAAGATAAAGTATTCTAATAATAAATGTCGTACGTTAAATAAATAAATATATATGTGTATGAATAAAGAAGTAGATGTATATGAGCCCTGCGTCAAAAGTATTCGTCTAGCTGGTGTAGCTCTTTTTGAAAATAAAATCTTTATTAGAATTTAAATATCAAAACTTTTATTTAAAAATGTTTAATTTCTATTTATTTATTATTATTATTCTAGAAAAATAATCTACCACTGAGTAATTTATTAACTATCTCTTTGTTTACCAAAGGGAGGTAGGCGAATACTTTTGACGCAGGGCTCGTATATAAATAAATTAGTGTTAGACATAATTATGTATGTTGGCCGCTTTGGCAAAAACAAGAAGCGAGCCGGTGCGCAGTGTCTTATTAGAAAAGATATCTGAGGGCAAGCCACTAATCTCATGCAGCCTATGAAGAGAGGGAATGAATTGGAGGGAGGCATTCCATGAAGATACGCTTAATGGTGAGAGGGGAGAAACAGAAAGGACTCATGGATTGGGCGTCACCTGACAAGAAATATGCAGAAGTGAGATGAGTGTGATCAATGCCAAGGCGAGTGAGGACTATCGAGTTCCTCCAAGATAGAAGCAACGGCGATCGCCACGGGTTGACTAAAGGTTTGATTAGAGAAAACCAGCCGAAGTACTCATCCCACCTCCTCTGCCACTTTTGAGAGATTTGCTCCCTAAGGAAGGTCTTGATGTCCTCATGCCGAATGGATACTTCCTCAAATGGGAGCGAAACCGCCAAACGAGCTGCGGCATCTGCAGTTTAATTTCCACGAAAACCCGAATGTCCAGGGACCCACGCAAACACACACCTCTAGGGAAGGACCTGAAGTTGGAGGAGAATCAGCTGAATCAAAGGGTCATCCGAAAAGGGATTAGAAATAGTCTGGAGTGAATTAAGGGAGTCAGAACAAATCAAGAGAGGATGACCCACGTAAAGACAAATTTGAATTCCGAAAAATTGTTCAAAAAGGCAAGAACAAGTTCTGGAGGTCTTTGATGGAGAGATAGATCGGCAAGATCCATGCGGCATTCGGGCAGCCAATTTCTCTCTGATGTCTTACGACATCTTGGACACCTAGGCGTCAGCCCATCTTCCATGAGAATTGGCCAGCCGGACGCCGGCCGGCACGGTACTCCCGCTGTCCGCCAGCTATGACACTGCCACTAGGAGGCCAACGCCTATGAGAGGGACCGGTAACCGGTGGGCTCCCCCTCCACCTAGCACTCATGTCAGCAAGGTATCCCTAGCTACGTTTGATGAGTAACCATCGAGAACGCTTACGCGAATCTCTACCACACATCTCATACTAGCCCCAGCATCCATTACCCATACAAGTATGGGATAGGGCAGCTAGACAGGCTAGTTTTAAGGGTAACCGGCGTGTGGTCTGCATCGGCTCTCGTCTCGGATCCTAGGCTTCAATACAACGGGGTCCGACACCTCAAACGATGGCTACCTACAACTCATCTCGGATACTAGTGCCCCGTGCTATCGGCCCGACACCTCAAGCGACTGAGCCGCCGTCACTTTTGCCAAAAGTGACATCCGGTTACCCGGTACGTAACATTCGGGCAGTGGGAAACGCTATAGTGGCGCCGGGGAAGGTCCTACAGGAATAACAGCAGGAAAGTGTTCAATAAGAGTTGGCAGCAGAAAATGCAGTCGTATGCTTATGGGCTTTCTGAGGGGGTTTCGACGGCGGTACACGTCAAGTCTTCGCGGATTCCAGAGCATTCTGTAATTCCGATGATTCGGGTTGACATGAATGGAGGTGGCGTAAGAAATTAGGCATCGGTCCCTACGAAACGAAAGGGGTGAGACACCAGCGTCAACACAAAGGGTAATATAGGGACTTGTATAAAACGCACCGGTTACCCATCGGAGAGCAGCATTCTGGATAACGTCAAGTATTTTAAGACGGGAACGACTCGCAGAGGAGCACGCAACACAGCCACAGTCAAACTTGGAGAGGACCAAGGACTTATAAAGTGCGAGTAGGAGACTCCTACCACAAGCCCAACTCCTGATAGCCAGTGTTTTAATGATGTTCAAAACACTTCGTGCATGATTGACAAAGTCATTGATGTGAGTTCTCCAGTTTAATGTGCGATCAAAGAGAAGTCCCAGGAAACGAACACAGGGAACAGAGAGTATTCTCATGTTTTGTATTAAGTCGCGGTTCAGGGTGTGGTCTGCGTAAGCGACAAAAATGGACAAAGGAAGTCTTGGCTGGTCCCCGACTCTAAACTTGCGATCATCAAGAAAAGACCTAATACAGCGTGCCAATCTACTTCGAACACCCCATTCATGTAAGTACTCCAAGATACGCCATCCATGACGCCATGTCATATCGAACGCTTTTTCTAAATCAAAGAACACAACAACGAGTCCTGAATAGAATTTTTTAGATAAGCCAAAAGAGCCATCTTAGACCGGGAGGTTAGAGTGCAAGCCGTAGAAGTTAATGTTAGCTTAGATACGAGCCTATCAACGGAAGAAGGTGCTTCGCAAGATCGCTAGATATGAAGGCATCAACAGCCGAGGGAGCACCAGCGACAAAACTATGGGAGATAGGTGACAGTTTCAACTCGTCCCTAACTTTAAATAAGAGTTTTTTTTAATAGTTTTGAGCTCCTGAATAGCAGCTTCTTCTTTATATTTGGGACAACTCCTAAATATGGAACAATGCTCAGCACCAGCAAGATCAGAGAATCGAAGATCAGGATATGCTTGGCTGAATCAACCATCACACATTACGACGGACTCTCATTCGCTTAACCTCAATGACGCCTTCACTATTAAGACCATCTAGGATTTCATCTAATGCACAAAATATAAAGTCACGATAAGTAACTATGCCCCGAAAGCGATTTAATATGCTATGGGGAACGACTTCTACATCAAAACCAGAAAACCTCTTCATGGTTAGAAGTTTGCCGGTTTATTTTGCAGAGACCGTCTCAACAACGCTCATCGCTTTTCAAATTACCACAAAAACCCTCGAGTATTCGAGCAATGAGAAAAGGCGAGACCCTGGAAAAGTCTCTCTCAGTTCTCTTGACAAGCACAAACCGGAGGATGTTACTTCCCGCCTTTTTCATACCTGTATTAGGTACCCCCACCCCAGAAAAAATATTGGACTGGATACATGTCCCACGAATATGGAACGAAAAAAGGGTCGCTCTGAGGATGATGTCCATTCACCAGAGAGACGTATTTAAAACCTTTGTGTTGTAGAGATCTTGTTAACTCTTGTATTATTTTGTTTTTTCACTTTGTTTAACTCTTCTCCCCAATTAACTTTACCTTCTTTTTTCAAAACTTGCCTTTTTTTCTTTGCTCAGTCTTCCTGTTGGGATTGTGTAACGTAACGTATCCCTTCTAAAATGAACTACGAACCCTGCGTCAAAAGTATTCTCCTACCTTCCTTCGGTAAAGAAAGAGAACGCTAATAAATTACACAGTGGTAGATTATTTTTCTAGAATAGTAATAAGTAATAATAAATAAATAGAAATTAAACATTTTTAAACAAAAGTTTTGATATTTAAATTCTAATAAAGATTTTATTTTCAAAAACAGCTATACCAGCTAGGCGAATACTTTTGACGCAGGGCTCGTATATCAATACGCTTTTGGTTTTGGTTACAGTAAATAATTAATATCACAACCTTAATGTCCAAAGAAAGGAAACCCCTTTGTTATTATAACATCAATTCGTCTGGTGTTTCTTAGCGCTTAACGTAACTCGAACTTCCCTCCTCCTCAGTTTTCAAGTTGGCTCTGAACGAATCCCCTATCAGAAAACGGGCAGAGATAAGTATCATTAAGTCATTAGAATCTTGGGGCAAAAGAGGGAGAGGACGTGAATTAAGGATGGACTCTCTCTATTTGAGTCACAATTATATACATTTCCACCCCTGAAGCGTGGAGCCCTTGGCGATATAAAAATGTCGTACTATTTTCGCAGCTAAGGGAAAATAACTTTTCTTCGATGGATAGTTGTTTCAAAACTCTCTGGTGAATCTGTTTTCTATCCCAGCACATTTTCTCGGCACATTTTCGTTATGTTTGCAGTCAAGACTTGTTGAACTGATGGGCTTATAATTAGTAATTGAGTGAATTTTCTGACATCAAATGAGTCAAAAAGTAATCGTTGTTCAGCTCAGCCTTGATTACCACATGATGGAGGCCAGAGTCAAAATTTTTTACTCTGATAGCAAGTAACGAATAAGATAGTGCCATTGCCTACCCCGTTTGAATTTATTTCAACATTAGTATCTATTTTATCTAAAACTTCATGCTTTATTAATTTCACTTGCAATCGCTTCACGAAGCCCTAAGAGATGTTGTCTGTTTAGCTAAGACTACCGTAATATTTCCCAGCCAACTTTACTTTTATTCTGTCTCGTGTTACCTACAATACTGCTTGTACTTCTTAAATTTCCAACTGGAAACAGTCTGAACCTTTTTAAGACATTAAAATATGATCTATTTCTTCAGATTTCTTAGTTATTTTCTCTAAGTACTGTATTTGCTTTGCGTTCCTGATTTTTATGTAATGCGAGATTGCGTCGCTAAAATCGTTATTGGAACCTCGCTTGCTCATACTCGTCGTTATTGAATTTGTTCGATATTTTACTACCGGTCTCGTATGTAAATGTAACATCCTTTTTATTCGTGCTGTTATTAAATTTCTTATTCGCTTGTGGCTTTATATCTTCGAAAGTTTTCTTTATTATTTCCAACAATTTGTCAAACTTAATCACTTTGAAAATACATAAATGAGATTAAATTTTTCAAAAATAAATTATGCTTTGGCGAATATCGAATTGACATACATAGGTATTTTCTTTTCATTCGCTTCAAAATTTGTTTTATTAATTAATTAATTATATCAGAAATATGCTTATAATTATTCTTTCAGAAAGGTGTTTTACCTCACAACATATTACATTGTGTTTTCGAATGGTTTATTTTCCCAGTAAGATATTAAGTTAATTTTCTACGTGTTTCATATTAAACAGTCTCTTTGAAGTCGCTCAGTTTACAATTAAGTTTCAAGTCTGCTCTTGTTAAAGATGATAACTGTGCACCGTAACTTTCCTTTATTTCTCCAACTACAGGTGTTTTGTGAGATTTAAAACAAGCATTCCTCCAAAACTCACTTCGTAATTAAATTCGCGCCGAAGGAAAGGTCTTCTTTGCACGTATACGAGTAGTTTTGTTTGTACAGTAGCGGACAATAAAATCCGGGCACACCATTTGTACAATGTAAACCTCACTCTAACATTTTTGACGTTTAACACATATTTTACAAAATGTCACTAGTAATTCTGACGTTTAATGTACATTTTGACAGAAATATAACCTTAATAAAAGTCTGATTTACCAAATTTGTGTAAATACGAACAACTTGTCAAATTCTTGCCCGGATTTTATTGTCCGCTACTGTACCTAGTAATCTTATCAGGTTTCCGTATTATGCCGGATGAAATGTAAGGTATCTGTTCTATGTCTGTTCCGATGAGAAATCTTGACAACCCTCGGCTTGAACTGTTTACATGTGTTATTAATGCTTGAGATGCACTCGCTAGAAACGGAAATGACAACTAACGAACGCGTTATAAGCTCGGCACGAATTATTTCGCCTTAGGAATAATCATCTCGTGCTTGAATTTCTCATAAATCTGGGCTGAAATATTCATTCATAATTCAAGCGCACTATCATTCAAATAATATCTAATTACTTTTATCACCTAGATTTTTTCGAGATATGCGCAATTGCCAAACGCAGACTTTTACTAAATTGATAGAGACTATACATGATTAATACTAGACATTCCAATATTTTAAAATATTCTACTTGGCATGAACTGATAATTCTTGAAGGTTCTTTCTCGTGAAGTTGAAATGGAACACCCTGCATTTAATAGCACCATTTAACGTAGAATTAATTTTGCAATTTTTTATGTATGTATGTGAATACAATTTTAATATCAAATTTAATATCGCGTCATACAGACCTAACTCACTTACGACAGTAATCCGAGATATTTAATTGAATCTAATATAAACGTATCCAAATAAATGTGCTCTGCTTTTATTATAGAAAACGTTTAACCACTATGTGTTGATTTTCGTTCGAGAAAATTGTTGTGTAGGTGTGTTTATATTGCTTGGATGGAACTCAAAAGATATTAAATGTTATATCTTCAAACAAATCGATAATATTAAAAACGAAAAATATTATTGTCTGTCTTTATATTAATTTATTCTTTATACATCATCGTAATTTTAAATTCAGTGAACTTCTCTGCAGATGTTTTCGAATGATTGTAATTAGAGTTCAAGCCTATGGTGCAAGCAAAAGGAAGAAAATTCCTCATCTTAAATATTTTTAGATTTTTCAAATTTCAAATTCTTAAATTATAGAATAAAAATAGAAATTACTAGAAATCTACGAACTCAATTCCAATTGTGAAATTACAGTACGCTAGGCTATCTAAGGTACTTTTTCTTCGTATAGTATTGAACAATAGTCAATGAGATAATATGTGAGATTAATTTACTGCTTTTAAAATTTTGATACAGAATTTCTTCCGCACACGTTCTAAAAAATGTTAAAAGATTATGTTAAATATTCTTTAAATTAAATAAAAATAAAATTTATATTCGGGCAAAGAATTAGGGCAATGTTGTCTTACAGAACTAATTTGTAAAAAAAAAACTCGTTCTATGTTTCAAAATACAAATGTAAAATGAATGAACTGCCAATCTTTTTTCTAGTCCTTTCCAATACAGATAATGTTGTTTTCATGGTGTAAGTACGGCAAGTTTCGGACGAACAAGTCGAGATAATCCTCACGGGTTAAGATCATGGCTTCATCACTTCCAAACTTATCTGTGTCTCAATAGTACATTACCTAATTTTCAAGACGTCGCTCTTTTTTGTATTGTTAAAATACGCGAAATATAGTGTCGCGATGAAGGACGGCTGCCTCCACCATGTCACGCTAAGGGCCTTCATCATGTCGCGCTAAGGCTCCACTATGTCGCGACGGTGTGTCCTTAGCCTTGCGGGGTTGATTGGAGTGCGTAGGTTTATCAGAGGGTAGAGCTTTAAAAACAATGATTTAAAAAATTATTAATACCTCCTTATTTAAATAATTAATTTAGTTGAGAGTGGTTTTGTCCGTTAAAAACTGGAGGGTGCGGTCCTGGGTCGATCGCGGCGACTGGGGTTGTTGATTCGTCTAAGACGGAGCGCGACACGTCCTTTGCTCAGCCTATGGGTGATCGAGTTGGAACAGCGTGGCCGGTGGTGTCTTCTCTTGGACAGCTGGCGAGGGAGATGGTACTCGTTCTCTTAGGACGGGTTCGGCAATCTTGTCAGCGGCAGTGGCAGATGCTGGGGTGGCGACGACGCGATGCTGGGCGTCCCCTCGTAGGGTTGGCACTAAGTGCCCACTGAGTCGGTCCGGTGGCAACGACTGGCTTCCCAATTTTGGCCCGCACTTTAAATACACGTTTTTTGCCTAGTCGCGCGTTGCATTTTTCGTCACCTGCTTTGTGTCCGTTTGCGTCATTCGTATATGCGCGTATAAGCGCGTGGCCCCGTTTGTAATAAATTCCGTTGATGTCTTATTATGAAATATGATTCTTTACGTTACGTTGTATTGGTTATCTCCTTATTGTGTTTATATTTCGACACGGTCGCAAATTGCCCTCAATTACACAAATTCGCGTTTAAATACTTTTTATGTTTTTTATTCACGGAACACAGAAAAAAAACCCTCGTGGTTTTTAGAAAATTCCCACTCGTGACAATAAATTTTAGAATGACTCAAAATTAATCTGTAATATCTAAATCTACGTAAACAGTTTTCAATGAAGTAATTTAAATTTAGAAAGCAAATTTCATTACACTTACAATAAATTCCCTTGAATTTAGAACATTTTTGAACGGAAAATTGCAAATGTTATTCTGTTATCAAAAGTTGATCATCGAAAGAATTTGGGGCCTATTAGTCTGCTGGAGGTTCTATCCAAATTTTTTGAAAACAATATGAAGTTTCAGTTCAGAACCATTTTATTAATCATGATATCTGGAAGTCAGTCAGGTTTGCTGCACCACCTTATTGGATGTTACCAACGATATTTATGTTGTTATGTTTTATGTAAAGAGATAGTTTTTGTTTTTTTTTTCTTAAGAGTCTCCATAGACAGTATTTTCGTCTGTAGTTTATTGAAAAGTCTTAATCCATCATTTTTTGAATCTGATGAAGTTAGTTACGTCGACTTCTTTGAATTGGTAGATAACGTACAATTTTTTTAGTGCGATCAGATGTAGACACATGGAAGAGTCAGTGTCCTGTACTTACGAAAAATTGGCTTGCAATGAGTAATTTGCGGGACTCAAGTCTATGGCTCGTAAAATATGAAATATGAAAATCTGTGTACTTCCTGTAGATCTGCCCTATAGAAGGAAGCCATAGGACATCCTGGAATGGAATAGAGCCATGATATGCGTTGACGGTTACAGTTTTGTTTATGATTTGGGCGATTCTTCTTATCGCATAAATGCTAACATGTTGTCATAAAGTCCCGTCACCCCAGTAGGCTTTGGAAGTGTGAACGCATGTCTTTTCTTAAAGTAATTGATTAATCAGAATTTCTATTTCTATTCTGTTTCATTTCTAATTAATCAATCGACACATATCGAAACGCTACAGGCTAAAGAAAAATTCCAATGTTAAAACATATTCAAAAAAGTTGTTGAAAATGGTGCCCATTTTGCTGACGGCAAAGATTTACACGTCGCTTCATATTGTCAAATTCTAATTCTAATGTGACACATGCAAATTATAAACGTTATTCAGTTTTCTAAGAAAAGACGTGGCCTTACACATCCAAGGTCTACTGGGGTGACGGGACTTTATGATAACATGTTACTTGCTAATTATTGTTTGCCGGTTCTTCGGTGTGGCGCCTCCAGGTGATGGATGAATCTGATATTCCAAGGTATTTAGCGGCTTTTATGTTGTTAGGTTCTCTTCTTTTGGACAATGTAAACAGCACTTTTTCTGCTTTTTCATTATTCAAACAAAGTTCGTTGACAGTAAACCACTTCAATAAGTTATGTATAGCATCTGTGGACTCTACTTCAATTATATGAAGTTCCTTATCTCTGCTCAATACAGCGTTATCATCCGCATAAAGTACAGTAAACTGTTCCATGTAAGAGGGGAGGTCGTTCATAAAGAGGATGAAAAACAGTGGACCAGGTATCGAACCCTGAGCTATGCCTCGTGTAACCGACATCGTTTTGCTTTTATCATGGAGTTGTTCAACGTATTGTTTGAGATTACTTAGATAGGATGATATTAGTTTGGACACTACTCCTCTGAATCCATAGTACTCCATCTTTGCAACAAATAAATCATGTGCCTTAACGGAGCTATTTCTTTCAGTACTGTGGTACTCATGTTGTAGGAGTTTTCTATGTTTTTTGATGTAGTACAAGATATTATCTTTTCAATTTCAGATGGTGTGATTGGCCACAAGAATCATTTACACTCTTTATTTTATGTATAATATTTTGTGCGGATGTAACTTTTTGAGGTAAGTTTGCATCAATTCTGTTAACAGCAGACGCGAAGAAAACATTAAAATCTTCACTCGTTGGATAGCCGCAGAGTTTAATTTTCTTCCGCCCTGTTTCCTTATTAATAATTTTCCACATTGTTTTTGGCTTATTACTTGCGTTTTGTATTGATATCCAGTTGTTGTTTTCCTTTTCACATTCTATCACTGAATTATAAAACTTTTTGTAATTATTACATACTCGGTAGTTACTCCTCATCACCAGTTAATTTGAACACATCGAATATAAATGCTTATATTGTTGGGTTGGAAAAAAATTTTTAGTTTGCATTGAGTTGTTTTAGTTTGGGGGATACAATTGTCAAAATGAAATAAGAAAGTTTTCAGAAAAGCATCAAACATTATGTTACTATCTGTAATTTACAGTAGGTCATTCCAGATTTCGTTTAATAAAGCAAATAGTGGGGGGCTATTAGATTTTTTTTAAAACGTTTGACAATCAAACACGAAATTTTACTATCTGCGCACTCTTCATAAACATTAATAATACTAAAAAATTTTGTTTGCAATGTCAGGTCAAAAAGCGATCGCAGAATGTCGCTACTTAAACTTTAAAAACTTAAAACTTTTCATTCATAATTGTAACTTTTTGAGTAGTAGATGTTAATATGTTTTAATCAATGATCGGCTGTCAATGAGTCGCAATGTTCTCATAGGCGTTCTGCAGGGTTCTGTACTCGATCCTGTACTTTTGTGATTTTGCTACTAAATTGAGGCCCCTTGATGTATTATGACGTTAACTTGCTTAAAATCTGCACCTTTATGAACATTCATCGGCAGCTATTTAAAATAGTACGTGAGAGCTTTCCCCTCTCAATTGCTGTAAAGGTTATGAAATTGCCGAGTGATATAGTATTTCCAGCGATAGAAAGACAGATTCATGACAGATTGTAAATTTCAATGCGCCAAAACATTGCATATCTGCATGTATTTCACGGCGTAGGAATACAAGGTGCGAGTTGTTTTCCGAATGGCCGACTTAAAAGCATCAATCTTTGACAATTTGGACTGTGTATGTTAGTAATATTGACCTTTTTTAAATTGGCGCGAAATTTAAAATCTGTCTTTCTATCGTTGGAAATATTATATAATTTTAATTGAGTGTCGTTGTACATATTTATGCCGACGGCCCGCAAGTATATTGTAACTAGGACGAGAAGACCACCAATGAATGTGCAGCTGCAAATCAGTCGAGCGAAACATAAACATAAGAATTATGTAACGTATGACTCACCCGCGATGCACCTGCATATCCCAATGCAAATGTCAAAGCGTATGATTCATTCGTGTGCAGTGTGCAAATCTTAAATGTCAAGGTATATAACTCATCTACGTGCATAGATCTAAAGCCAAAAGTCGAACCGTGTGCAAAAATGTCAAGGCAACAATTGACGTAATACCCCGGAAACAAAACCCCTATAAAAAGGCGACAAATCGAACGTTAACGGCATAATTAGAATAAATCTAGTCAGAGTGTCATCTAATCTGTTTGTCAGTAAGTGCCCAAAATAAGATGTGAGTATTTGTAGTTGTAATTAATTGTTAATAAATGTTTTGTTATACTGAGCTACGATCCTTATTTCATGTTATTTAAATTATTACCGTAACAATATTTGAAAATTAAACCTAATACCTAATTTTTGCATTCAACTAAATGATTATATTAATAATTCAATGTTGCTACTAATCACTCATTAAATATTAATCTTATTAAAACCAGCTTCAATTATTAATTTAAGGTCCTGTGCAGTGGAGAATTTATTTTATACTCCTATATTCAAATTAATCTGTAGACATTTCTAACTGTCTTTCATCAATCACAACATCATATTTCAATACTTTGTCCATTACAGCATTAAACAACACTGAACATATTTAGTATATTTTCTTTTTTCTTTCTTCGCTTCAGTGAATTTTACGCCTACTCTTTCGCTTTGGTACTTCTTAATTAAATTTCGAATCTTACTTCTTCCACAATCAGCTACATTTTGCAACAGTTTATTTTTAGAATGTAAAAGAGAAAATTTCAGCCGCGCCTATCTGAAACTGAAGACGCTTCTGCGCTGTCGTGTTTTAATTAAATATTTGGGCTCTTGCAATTTCGTTAATTAAAAATCACAGCCTTAATACATTTACATGTTCACGAGAAGGGTGGAGAGAGAGATTTAAGTAATTTTTTATTGAACATGCCGGTTACTTTTAAGAGAAACGTAATAAATATTTTGAATTGCATTACTCAGAATTATGAGTTGTTTCACTCCGGAATGTAATAAAACAAATGACAATCACTTCTATTCTCTTTAATGAGCTTCCATAAGTCTTTCTCGAGCACAGTATAAGGATATTCTTTATACTGTGTCCTGGAGCTTAGATATTACAGCGTCTACGACAGAACTTTTAAGAGGATTAGGTCATGATGTAATGAAGTATGCTGATAGATATAATTAGTCGGAAAGGAAAAATCTTTTGTAAAGTCTCTATGGATGGCATCTACTTTTTCATCCGATTATTTTCTCCGACCACTGCTCAGAGTTACATAATTGTAGGAAATACCCTTATACAGGGCGATTTATAATGAACGAAAAAACTTCACCAGTTAATTAAATCAAGCCGCCCAGCCGTAATTCCCGAGCATAATGCATATATATACAGAATCGGAAATTTGGATACGGGACATAGCAAGTTGGCTTCGATTCTAGTGCGTTTCCTGTCGCACGCATTATAACAGGATGTCCAGATGAACATTTACCGAATCTGTATGTATCGTCCAGGCCATTAAAATTGTTACCCTGTATGCTAACCTCGCCTTATTGACCTGCAATGGAAATAATTGTTGTTGTCTCCCCACTTATATTGCCGCTAATGATTACATGGGCTTCGCATCGCAATGATTTAGTTGGCCATGAGTGTACATAGCGGAAATTACAGTATTTACTGCATCCATATAATAATAATGCACTTAATGAAGAGTATGTTTGGCAAAGCCTGCAGCTCCACAAACACATAAACGCAATACATAATTAGTTCGTTTGTTCGGTAGAGCTAGTTTATTAATAACTTATTATCAGACCTCTACCTAATTTCGGTTTTTGTCGCCCTCAACGCATATATCTAGGAGTAATTAGAAATTGAAGTTCATGAAAATTATAAATTGATTTCTGAAATCAGGCTTGTGATTAGAGAATTGAATCCTGAAAGAAAGAAATATCTCGTTATTGACAATAAGCAGGTTTCTATGCAACTCATAAAGGAAAGCCATTATCTGGCTTTGTGCTTTAACTTAAGAGGTAGTTAGCCGCCGGCACTTCTAATGCAAACCTAGTTAGCTTCAAAATCCTCGTTTAGATGCAAATTGAGGAAATAAGACCCGATTCGCACTGTTCTGTTTACTGTCATTTAGAAATTTTAAATGAAATTCAGTCCGGTCTTGCATCTTGAGACCCTATGCTAATCAAGACGGGTAAGAAAGTGTTTTCTAATTTTTACAATCAAATAGAAGAATTTGTTGTATGTATGTAAAGGATTTTAACTTATTTCTGTAACCCAAATGATTTCTAATGTTTTTAACCAGCTAACTAACCTAACCAGCTAAGTCCTTAGACAGTAATTTCACAATGACGAAGTCGCACCTTTCTTCTGGAGGTAATATACATTTTCCAAATATTGATCTTGGTGTAAATATTATTAATTAAAGCTGGTTCTTGTCCGATGAAAATTGTATCACAAACTCTTTTAAACGGACACTAAATGGCGCATAAACAGACGGTCAGACGAAGCTGTCGAACGACTGCGAAACGTTAAGTGTTTATGCGCCATTTAGTGTCCGTTTAAAAGAGTTTGTGATGTAAATATTATTGTATTTTTCTTTGTAGAAAATATTTACGTATTACAGATTTTATTATAGTAACATCACAGAGTAGTAAATATAATTATGCGGCAAACAAAATTCTTCATGTCAAAAGTTACTAACAGATTACAGCGCTCAGAGGACACATTCCAGGCAATGTAATCCGGCGGAAGGAAATACAGTGGGCACAGTAGAGTAATTCAACTGTTATATGATAATTACCGAGGGTAAGGCAATAATGTGCCAAAACTCAGTCTCTATAATAGCGGTATCCACATATCATAACTTTTACTAGCTAAAGGGCAAGTTTTCGTCGAAAAACGTATGTTAACTATAGCATGTAATTAAATAAAATTAAAATTAAAACGAAAAATAATTAGAAAAACAATAAGAAAAGAATTATAGTACAACGAAGATTTAAAATTCTTACTAAATGACTGGTTATATAGCACAGAAGACCACAAACAGAAACAGTGTTCTTCAATAACAGAAATAATTTAACAGAAACAGATGAACCTAGAGTGATCTCTGAAAACAAAAATATTTGTCTAAGATACAATCACAACGGCCGTAATGTTTAAACGTCAAATAACTTTTATTGCAAATTAACAAAACACCAAAATATTATAACAACTCAGAAACTATTGAGTTTTGTATAATGAATATTAACGTTAAATCAATTATTGCAAATGAACTCTACTTACACGTCCTCAAAGTAATACGTCGATCACAATCACTTTGTATATCCCTGGTTCATAGTTGAATATTCAATCTTACTAATTAAATGTAATTGTAATTAATAATTACAGTGGGAGAAAACATTTAGGTACTCAGAAAACTCGGAAAGAAACATGGTTACATAGGTTGTCTCATAAATAAGGGGCCGTGGATGGGTGACCATATACTCAGAGTATATGAATAGTAAAAAGTAACACAATTGTAGCTTAAATAGCTCCAGAAACTAATTGTATGAGATATTCACACAGTTGTTTGGCATAACAATATTTTTGTAGCAAAATTTCAATTCAGTTTGAAATTTTACTACAAGAATATTGTTATGCCAATCAACTGTGTGAATATCTTATACAATTAGTTTCTGGAGCTATTTAAGCTACAATTGTGTTACTTTTTACTATTCTTTTTCTCTGTATATAAAAACTATCATTTTTCCTCTAACAGAATTACGAAAACGGCATCGTTTAGATAATCGTACTCAGTATTAGATAATACTGAGTACGAACCTGGCTTCACTGACCTGTGGAACCCGATGCCTATTGCGCCGCAAGGCGAAAGCTTTCAGTGAATCACAAAAGTTCATTTGTGAGATTGTGTTGATGTAGAAGCACTTATCACAACATGTTTACGACTCTTGAATATGAGGATATGTTTCTAATTTATAATAATAATAACAATTCAGGACGCAGTACACGTGAAATTGGTGTGCCCTGTACTGTTGGGCATTGTATTTTGAGAGAAAATTTGTTACGTTCCTATCACGTGCAACGTGTGCGACTATTGATAAAAGAGGATTACCATCAGCGACACCTCTTTTGTTAGTGGATGCAACAATAAGAACTGGCAGCGGCAAACTTTAGTGCAAGCAGATTTTTGTCGTCATATGGACACTTGCTTCCGAGTCAATGGAGGGCGTTTCGAACACTTGCTGTAAACATCGCAATAAGTAATAACTAAAGACTCCAAATGAAAGGTCCGTTAGCCCGTCTGATTATACCGGGTGTTTCACGACCTTTCTGACAAACTTCGGAGTATAATATTAGAGACACTACAGGTGGCAATGTTTGGCTCCAACATAACCTCTGTGTTTGTTTACAACGGACACAGTCTCTGATTGGTCCATTTCTACGTGCAGTTTGATCAACAATCTAAATAATATTCCTTATGGTATACAACGATTTTGCACCCTTTAAAAATGAACCGCCACTGGCGCTGAGGGATAGGTAAACAAAAACGTTGGCGTTTTAGAGGTTATATTAGGTTTAACAGATCACTACAGTACGGCATATCTAACTATACTAAATCATCGATCAGAATATTCTCGCTATATCGAAGAAATAATGCTTGTAACTCTGTAGTTCGATAGGCGTCAGGCATGCATCGAAGCGCCTATGCATTCGGACCTAAGTCTTGGAGCCTTTAGGAATGACATAACGATTGGAGTCCAGAGACCCCAGTAATATGTGTCATTGTGTTGAGTAGGTTAGTTTCATTATCGTTTTACGTCGCATCTGCTTAAATTGCTGAAATTTACCGAAGCAGAGTATTTTCATTTACATTCGTGGATTCTACATGTATCCTTAAAGTATTTTTGGCGAGTAACCGGTTACAATAGCGTTGGTTAGCAGTTACGTCACGGTTACGTGGTAACGTTACAGTTAGTGAGAGTCACCAAAACGAAATAGTTACGGAGTAAAACAGAATCTTACGGATATCTTAAGTAATAAAACAAATAATCTTAAATAAATAAAAAGTTAAGTCTGTGGTCGAGATTAACACGCATTGACAGATACAACAGTTGATAAAAGAACAAAACTAATTGAATAAGAGAGAGATAGCAATGTTCCACAACTCTCTGACCGGGTTAGGAAAGTAGTAACCGGAGTAACGTTTGAGATGTCATAACAACAGTTACCGGTAACTCACGAAAATGGAATGGTTACTTATTTCATCTTACCACACATAACCGGTTACTCGCCAAAAATACCTTATTGTGTTAGCCCTTGCATTATGGCCTCTTAAAAAATTGGAATTTTATTTATTTGATATAAAAATGATTAAAAACAATTATAGAATTATTTTTCAGTTCTTTTTATATGACATTTACGTTTGACATATCCAAGTTAATTTTTGGTAATTCTCAGTTTCAATTAAATGATGCCTTCACCTGATTAATAAGTTGATGTATTTGATAATAAATCTGTGACAATTAACTTTTATACCTAAATACATAAAACCAAAAAAAAGTGGTAGTGCGCATATTCAGTGTCCGTTTTAAAGAATTTGTGATACAATTTTCATCGGACAAGAACCTGCTTTAATTATTTAAATAAATAAAGATACGAAGCCACACTTCTGACAAATTGAGACATCCCCGTCTGCTAATACTGACCGTGAGGTGAGTTAGTTTCAAAGCCCGAGTCAAGGGTCGGCGTAAGTAAATTTATACCCCTATTGATCGGATGCCTGAGATCGTAAATACGCATTCTCGTGGTAATCGTTCACATAAGGAAAGACAAATTGCTTCAAATAAGTGCTGCCGTCAATTTAGTGACCGAATTTCGGGCTACGTATTTGTTTCAGAATTTGAATCACGCAGCAAATGTTCAATAATCAATTACAGCTGAAATAAAAAAATCGGGAAATGTCAAAAAAGTCTGACACGTTTTTTTCAATATTTTCGTAGTGTGAAAATGGATTTATTAGAAGTAGGTAAGAACTATTGATATGTATGTATTGTCAAGTAGACAATTGACAAATAGAACCGAATTTACAACTGGAAAAATTTCATTTCCCGTTTTTTTTTTAATTCACCTGTATATCATTTATGTTAATTTAATATTCCGGTAGCATTGGCTATGGAAATACTTTGTTTTGGTAAAGGCATGTCGTAGGTTAAGCTCGCCGCGATCAGAATTGTCACTAGTGTCATTCGTCCTGTCAACTGTCGAGTAAGTCTTGTCGTGTTTGTTTACGTTGTTTATTGGTTTTATACAAAAAATAAGTTATTTTTGTTTTCAGGACTCATTTACTTTACATTTATTGCATTATAAAATGGTGATTACATTAGAGCAGAAAACATATGTGATTGAAAGTTATTTTCGTAATAGTTCAAAAATCGATGCTTGATGGGTATACTGAGTACGAAACTGCTTGGAAGATTTAGAATTAAATTTCCAGATGTTATTAATACTGCCCTGTTAAGGATAGAGGTCGTATCTACAAAAAGTAAGATCTTGTGTAGGTATATCAACAATATTACGACAATTTGCTGTAACAGTCGGTTAGAAAACAGTCTTTCCTTTTTGCTTAAAGATTTAACGCAAAATTTGAAAAAAAAAAAATGCAAATACGACCTCTGTCCTTAACACGGCAGAATAACTCGTTTACAATTGTGAATATGCGGATATGAGGACGTGAAAACTCAGAGTTTGATCGACTCACAGGTAGGTATTTTTAACCAAACATAGTTATTTTAGACAACTGCAAATTACCGTGTAAAGTTAATTGCATCTGAATTTTGAACAACTCAATTACGCTCGTGTCCACTCGGCTTGTACGCTCTGCGGTTAATTATCATCAATTGCGAAGTGTAAACGCGGGGGAAACTTCGTAAAAGCGAACTCCAAATTGCAATGGTCCATCTCTGGTTCGCGTAAATTCTCCTTCATGGCGGCGCGGCGATACGATCCGTATTTATGGAAAAAGATAGTTCGGAAAAATTTGTAGCATTCCATTTACTTGGGGCTTAAAACGTGCGGCTTTTATTGTCACCGAACAACATTATCATATAGATGGGGTGGCTTTGCTCGCGACAAAACGAGTTAAAGCCAAAAATGGAGCTTTTTCTAAAGTATCAGTGATCGACGCATGTGATTACGCGCTGAACAAGACGCGTTTGTATCGTGACGAAATGAATACGGACGGCCAATCCGCGAGAGGAGCTTCAAACGAGGCATTCCTTTTGCGAAGCTTTTCAAAAATGTTGCCTCATAAAGTGTAATTTCGTTTGCAGACTTTACAATCAGATTATTTGATAAAAGCGTTTTTATCACGTTCTCAACGCTATTCATCGGCTTTAATTGAAATTACTTTCGAGTCTCTTTTGATCATCTCATCAGATAAAGCGATTTCTTTGCTTTAAAATATCCATTGTGCACCACGCTAATTAATTAATCATTCAGTTAATTTTATGGATCTATACTTGTAATTAAAAAAGGAAATTAATAAATTACGCAGCGAATAGAAGTCTTCAAATATTTATTTATCTTTTTGCTGAGTTGAACCCGAATCGTATCCTTTCTTTCTCGAAGCTTTAGAGATTTAGCCTACATTTTCTGTCTTTTATACTAGGAGCAGGTGCAAGATAAAATTTTATCTTTTGCCATTAATTGTCCCATCTAAACCCTCCTTCTGGGGCTATTTCATCGTTTGTTGCCTTGCTTTTGCTATGTTATATAATTTAATACTTATCTGAAATACAGTTTATGCATTGAACATGTTACAGTTAGTTTCTTTCTACCTGCTATAAGTTCATTGAGTGCATTAATTTAAATATGACTTGGTTTTAACCACTTTTTTGGCAGAAAAGTGAAATGTTAATTACGTTTGCACTTTAAAGTATTCAGTATAATTTTATTAATCAAGTTAAAATGCTTAGATTTGTTAAAGAAAAGATTATGCTGTTTTGAAGTATCTTCGCCCTTCTTTTTAAATGAAAAGAAACTGCAAACAGTGAGACATCTCTGATTTAAAACGTTTCACCATTATTTCAGACTAAATATGACGCACATACAACGATACAGGCGAGTCCGCCTATCAAAACCTGAGTAAATATTTTTAAACAGTAATCCGGACTCGTCTGCTATCAATGGTTGATATTGGAAGAACCTTTCAGAATGGGAACACATCATGCACCTTACACCTTTCATTCGTGATTCGTTGATATGACCTTGCGCGGTCTTCCTCTTGCACCTATCTACACCTTTCCCAATTATATTTCAGAAAATTTCAGTTGTATTTCAGATTAGTAAATTGTACTTAAGAAATCGTTAATTGTAGTTCAGATTAGTAAATTGTATTTCAGAAAGCGTCATATGAAATTCAGAAAATATAATTTGTAAATCAGAAAGCATCATTTGTAAGTTAGAAAGCATTATTTGTAAATCAGGAATCATTTGTTATTAAGTTTTTTGTAAGCTTGTATGATAATAAGCGAAGAACTGCATTTCTTAGCTTGAACACCATACAACTTCTACAATTATTCGTTAAATTCATTCTTCAGTTTATTTCAATGCATTCGTGACAGTAAGTAACTATTCCACGCAAATCTGTTGACGGTTCCTAAGATATTATAAGATTTATTTACTATGACATCCTGATAAATTATGTATAATTATTATTTTCTGAAATACAAATGATATTTTCTGAAATACAATTCACCTTCTCTGAAATTTATTTCTCTTTTCTGAACTACAATTAACACATTCTGAAATACAGTTTACGTTTCTGAAACACAATTGATATTTTCTAAAATTCGTTTCTTGCATCTGAGAAACATTTGATACTATCTGAAATTAATCTGTTACTTTCTGAACTACACTTGGAAAAGGTGTAGATGAATGTAGATCTCTCACGGCCTCTTCTTTTCACGCGAGGAATATTATCAAAATTATCATGATAATGCCATTTTCATTGAGAACATTTTTCTAATTCACAACTATTGAATTCAGTTGTATAATGCGAGAGAATCACGTAATATTCTGACCGACTGATAAGATGTTTATTAAGAGAATTTCAGTAATGGTAAAATGACAGCAAGTATATTAAAATTATGTACAATCAACAACTTTTTTATCTCGTTACTATGTACACGGACTCGGCAGTACAACGCAGTACAACACGCAAAACGCAGTACATAACACCGACAAAAATAACATCTCGGCTTATTATGATCTTATTGCCCTTGCCTATTGTTGAAGATTGGCCAAAAAGGTCGTGAAGAAGTGAGGTCAATGTAGAGGAAAATTGGAATATTGCGAAGGACAAAGATGACAAATGCCTGCAGAAAATCTTAATCCTACATGTGAATGCCAATAGCAACATCTACTAATAAATACTTTTATCCAACAAACTTATTAAGATGCAAAAGGAAAGTACGGGTTTAAAAAAATTCGAATACAGTCGCGGCAAAAAAATTGTCCACTTTTTCTTGACGTCAATTTTATAATATAAAACTTTTCCTGGATGGTTGTAATTATGAGCTGACGAATGATAAACGATAAATATTACTGTTTGTCATCCGTAAGTATCAGCTCATAATTACAACCACCCAGGGTTTTATATTATAAAATTGACGTCAATAAAAATTGTCCACTTCTTTTTGGCCGCGACGATAGCAAAAAGATCTGTGCAAATTTTCCCATGAACTTTTTGCTTACTTCCTAGCTTTTCAGCTTTTCTTGATCAAAACCATGCTAAAATATTTTAGAACCGCTAATAACTATAGAGTATATACTTACGCTTGTTTTTTCACTGAAAACTTAAGTCATTTGGTCATATCCTTGAAAGTTTCCAATTTGTAGTGACGTCCCTTATAATGCAAAGTCCTCAAGAATAGCAAATTTAGAACCCGTCCTGTAGGTGAGCACTCTATTTGTTACGAGAGATTAATGTACAGCGTTTTGTTTACAGACACCAAACTGTAGCTGTAACACAAGTTGTCACGCTCAGCACAGGTCTTCATGTCTCTGCGGTTTTATTGCTCTGAATACAAATCGCATGCGGTTCATGTTTGCTTTATTATTTAAATCGTTTTATGAAGTGACGGCTTTCAAGCTTGCCCGCCAAAATTCACGTATTTATTCCACCACTTCAGAGATGGAAATTTTATTTAATATAATTGGAAGGCCCAGTTTTACAATCATGGAATAAGGACTGTTCGCCGAATAATAATTATTCGCCGAATATCCTTTAACATTCTTTCATATCTAGGTCACGTTATTTCTAGAATAGTGTTATACTCAGTTCATCCGATGATTGTAAAATCGAACCTAAGTCCTCGAATGGAGTAACAAAAATAACCTAGATTATCACATAGTTATCAGAGAATGCCACTCAAACCTCCAGTATTTTCTTTAATAACCATAATTATCCATAAAACAAGATTCAATAGTAGTCGCTCCTTAGGGTAACAATTCAACTGTTGTAAAATTTAATTGTCATCTAAACAAATCGACCCGGTTTTAACAATTTAAAAGTAGTTGTTTCTATGGGAATAAACTGGAGAAGATTAAAGTTAAACCACGTATTTTCTTACTTCTCGCTCTATTTTATTTTGAATATATTTCATACCATCTGTTGCAAACTTACTCCATCCAAAAAGAAAAAGCAAAAGTTATCCTGCATCCGACATTTTTATGAACTTTGTAAATTTATCTAAATTTACATCATTACCATATGGCTGGTCGTGGCCGGCGGAATTTTAGAATTTCATGCTCAATAGGTTACGTAATTCTTAGAGCCCCCAACTATCATAAAGCACAGTAATTTATTCGCGAGCACGAATACGTCAGATTCAGAAAGGCAGAGGGGATAACTCGCATCAAAGGCAGAAACTTTATTAAATAGGATATCTTTCGGAATTAACATATTTCACGGGAATAAACCGGATAGATAAAGCGGAATCCCCTTTAATACCACCGGGTGTTTATTATTGATGATAAGCAGTTAATCTATGTAAATGCAAAATTAGTCTTCCAAGGACAAATGTTTTCTTTATTGTTTAAATTTAATTAAAGTTTCAAAAAATTAATACATTTTGGGGCTTACAATTTATTCATTTAATTGATTTGATTCCGTTAATTCTAAACTTTTTAGTCTTTTGACTTCCTCTGGTACCTTCTTCCATTCATTGTTCAAACTCTTTCCATATTACCTTTTAGCTCTTATGATGATTTCTCTTTGGCTTTGATTTTGTATTTCGTTTAAGCTTGTTCTGTTGCCTACTTGGTTTCCTTATTTAAGTGAAAAAACTAAAGTCCTCTACACACTTTGAAATTTGGTAATGTTAGTTAAATCTTTTGCAGAAAAAATGTCAAAAGCATCAACATTTTCATTTATATAAACAATAAAGTTAAATCAAACGGAAACCAAAGTACCTACAAGTAAATAAACCTAAATATATTGCTACTATATAGAAAATTAACACTTTTTACAGAGGAAAAAATTAAGAATTAATCTTATCAATATAGTAAACCATTGGGTTATAAAATGAAGCATTTATTTAATTAGAGGAAAATCGATATTAATCCAAAAAAAGTTCTGTTATTAATCATTCATAACTTACAGTAAGTTCAATTAGTTTAGTTTCCATGACTCGTCCAGCGGCGTGCAATCAACATTCAACCATCGTTATGCTTTTGTTTCTACCAAACCAGCAAATACATGCACTCATAAACTATGGCTATTAATTATACAGCTGCGCTCAACATAAACGCGGTTGCAGTGCAGCCGAGTAATTATCGCAGTTAATTTAGAAATCATTTCAAACAAATTTCTATTCTACTTTTCAGTTTCTATGCAATACGTCCGTTTATATACAGGATGAGTTTTTAAGCGCCCCTTGTTTCATAGCATATTTATATAACGAGACAGAATTTTTTTCTTTCACAAGGACATTCTACCTATTGACCACTATAATCTAAAATTATTTTGATACAGAGTGTTACGTAAAATTTATAACAACCCACAACTCATGTTGATAATATCACATTGTATCTGCTCTTCCAAATTACAAATTACCGTCGAGTACGAATTTATGAAAACTGTTCGAGTCTGTTGCTATATTTCAGTTCTAGCAATTACTTTTTTGTACTACAACGAATAAATCTTGGTCTTCCGACTCTCTTTCTGCTAAATACTTAGGGTAGTCCTCCTGAGGCTGAAATCGTATTATAAGTCAAAACACGAGCACAGTAACGAGGGGTAATACAACAGAGAATTCCTGCCTCCACGTCGTAAGCGTCCAAACAAGCATTCGCCTCTTCAGATTCGAGCTGCGTTAGCAACAAGTGCGCTTGAAGTATAAACGCGAACACCCTCAGTTACGTTTTGATTATTTAAAAAGTTTCTCGAATAGCAGAGACACCACTTGAGGGAGTGAGGGATCTCTAATGTATCTATGGTTTTACGTAACATCTCGGAAGTAATTAGGAGTTAAATTGCATTTCTAGAATCGTGTGGATATAACTAATTATAATATAATTAATTATAATATAATTAAGGAGAAAGACCTAAACCAAGGATTGCTATTATTCCTTTGTTAATATTTGTTGATGTTGCATAAAGTGACTCTAAAGTTTAGCACTTGATGACTCCAATAAATTCAATAATAAATTGAAAATAGTTCCGTGAATTTCCGTCCTGAAAGTTTAATCAAGGCAATTGTTCACTTGGGTATTTTACAAGTTGGCAAACATACTATGGCTACACTGGCCTCAATCGCGTTTTTCCGGAAAAGTGTTCTAAAAGTTGTCTACGTCAATTCGATACCGCAGAGAAAATCAGCTGCGTCTTTTTGCTTTTTAAATCACCTAACTTTTAGCTCTTCACCACCGCCATGAACTTATTATAATTCTGTTACTGGAAGCGATCTAAGTTTTTTCCTCCTTGTCTTTACGCGAACCAAGTTTGTCTTACGAGTCGTTACAACTTTTTTCATTTAGTTTTTATGCAAGCATCTCATTACTTTGGCACAAAATCCCATCACTCTTAACAAACCACAGCATTTTCTTTAATGCTGTACGGTCGTAAAATCTATAATTTTAATCGTCGGGTCCTTGATCGAATCTCATATATTTTACAAGTGGAATTTGTAGGAAACAAATTAATTAAAGGTTATAAAGTACGAGATTATAATCAAAATGAAGGTTTTGAGAATTTAGGTTATAACATTAGTTTTGTTCGCGGGGACGTTGCGAACTATACTCTATTCAAGATAAGAAGGTAGTAGACGTCGTTGCGTTCGAAAGAAAATACACACAGCTAATAATATAAAACGCGCCAAATTTTAAAAAATAGTTAAATGAACGTTCATTTAATTCCTTTTTAAAATTTGGCGCGTTTTATATTGTTAGATGTGTGTATTTTCTTTCGAATGTAGCGACGTTTACTACCTTCTTATAAATAAATATAATAAATAATAATAAAATTTTATTTATCCAAACCTTACAAAGATATAGGATACGTCGAGATAATTGGACAATTGATTATTACGTAGAGATTATTCATACGCTGTCTGACAGATATTCGTTTATCGAATAGTAGGCTTTTGATAACAACATTTTCCTTAATTTACTTTTAAACAGACTTATGTTATTGTTCTTAAAACTAACTGGTAACTTATTGTATAATATGATGCCTTGATACTTGGGGCTGGTTTTGAAAATAGCTAAATTATGCTGAGGAATCTCGAGTAGACCCTGATATCTAATGTTATAGGTATGATTGAAACCCAAAGGTTAAAAGTCATTAAAGTGAGTAACTACGTAAACCAAGGTTTCATAGACTGAAAGGCAAGGAACCGTGAGAATTTGAAGTTCTTTAAAGTATATTTTACAGCTTTCTAATCGTTGTACGCCTTTGATATTACGTATGGCACTTTTCTGCATTCGGAACACTTTTAATGAATCCGCTGCCGATCCCTAACATATAATTCCATACGACAACACAGAATGAAAACAACCATAGTAGTACATCATAAGTGCATCCTTGGGTATAATTTTTTGAAGTCTATAAATAGCATAGCAGATTTTACTGAGACGTTTGCAAACCTGATCAATATGCACATTCCACTTAAGATGACTATCAAAGTGAATGCCTAGGAATTTAGTTGTGTCAACCTGAGCTATCGACGTTTTGTTTAATTTTATCAAAAAGCTTTCATTGTCAAATTTAAATGACGGACAAAAGAGAACATTGTTTGTTTTACTTATGTTAAGTTCAAGTTTATTTGCCTGAAGCCATTGATGAGCAACGTTGAGGGAACTGGTACTATTTGTTACCAGCTGTGATGTATTTGCAGACGTCGGCATACATCAAAACTATAGACGATTCCAAGTTAGACGGTAAGTCATTTATGTAAATTAAAAATAAAAGAGGGCCTAATACAGATCCTTGAGGTACGCCTATTTCAGAAACGCGTTTTTCAGATAGAATGCCATTTATAGTAACCTGTTGAATTCTATTCGACAAGAAGCTACCAACGAGTTCAAAAGCTGGACCCCTAATTCCAACAGCAAAAAGTTTTTGTAAGAGTATCGTGTGATCGACGCAATAAAACGCCTTTGAAAGATCCATAAATGTAGCTAGTGTTATGTTTCTGTCGTCAAGGTTATCAATTAAGGCATTTGTGAGATTAATAATTCCAGTCTTGGTGTTGAAACCTTTTCGAAAACCATGCTGACAGTTGGTAAAAAACTTAAATTTATTTAAAAATTATAAATTCTGTTGCATAGCAACTTTTCAAAGGTTTTTGATATACAGAGTGGAAAGTTTAACTGGAATAAATTCTGTAACTTAGAAAATTACCATTTGTAGCAAAATTCTTGGAACAGGTCAATTTTTAATTTTAATGGCGCATATTACAAAGGGACTTCTTTAACTTTTCAATTATTTGGAGGGGTGAAACAACCCCTAACTTTTTTTTTTTAAATAGAAGGGTATGTTGAGTAATTTTTTTTCTTAAAGCTTGTCCAATTGGGAGTACAGCTACGTTTTTATTTTTTAATTTTTCTTTAACAGTAAAAGGAAAAAAAAATAAAAAAAAAGATTTTTTTTTCCTAAAACCGTTTTTCCCAATAGGTGGATAGGAAGAAGAGGACCGATTGAGTGGTCAGCAAGATCTCCAGATCTCACCCCTTTAGACTTTTTATGGGGGTATTTAAAAAGTAAAGTTTATGTGACTAAACCAAACGACATAGCAGAACTTCAGGAAAGAATTCGGCATGAAATTAGGAGAGTAACGCCTGAAATGTTACAAAATGTTAGGGATGGAATTTATAATCGATTAGGATATTGCCAAGTGAGAGGTGGCGAGCAGTTTGAACATCTGATACATTAAAATCGTTCTAGTCAAAAAAATTTTAAAAATTTTTTCCCCTTTTACTGTTTAAGAAAAATTAAAAAATAAAAACGTAGCTGTATTCCCAATTGAACAAGCTTTAAGAAAAAAAATTACTCAACATACCCTTCCATTAAAAAAAAAAAAGTTAGGGGTTGTTTCACCCCTCCAAATAATTGAAAAGTTAAAGAAGTCCCTTTGTAATATGCGCCATTAAAATTAAAAATTGACCTGTTCCAAGAATTTTGCTACAAATGGTAATTTTCTAAGTTACAGAATTTATTCCAGTTAAACTTTCCACTCTGTATATGATGAAATCGCGACCGGACGATAATTTGACATTTCGTTTTCACTTCCTTTTTTATATATTGGAACAATTATCGAATATTTCAAGTTATCAGGAAAATATCCAGTTTTGAATGATTCGTTGATTGCATATGCCAGAGGATCGCCTATAAGGAGGGCAATTTGTTTTAGAAGTTTGACTGAAAAGCCAAAGCAATCTGAAGAACTGCTATTTTTAAAGCTATTAATAACATTTATTACCTCACTTTTATTTACAGGAGTTAAAAACATGGATTGGTTTCAAATTTTTTTTATTGACGGATTAACAGTGTTTTTACCATTCACAAGGATTTTATTGGCAGTATTAACGAAAAAATCATTAAACAAGGTGCCTATCGTGAAAGGATCAGAATACTGAATGTTATTAATTATTATTTTATTGGGGATAATAGTAGCCTGCGATGATGTGTTTTGATTAATTAAAGACCAAGCAGTTTTAGCTATGTTATCAGATTCTAAAATAATTCGTTGATAGTGTAGTCTTTTTGCTGCCTTGATAACTTTTTTGTAAATATTTTTATACTTTTTGTAATATTCAATGAAATAGGGTACACGAGATTTGGATAATCTAAACAACAATTTTAATTTTTGAGAGGATATTTGAATTCCAGTTAGCCACTCTTGAGGAGTGCCAGGACGTTGACTTTTTATAGAAATTATAGGAAAAGAAATATCAAAGTAAAATTTTAATGTTTGGAAGAAATCACTGAATTTCTTATCAGGATCTACCCGAGGATCAAACAGCTCTTTCCATTGCTCAGTGTACAAATTTATCATAACAGAGTTAATATTTACAGGGTTAAAAATAAGCTTCTTTCTTAGTTTGCTGTCACATATCGGTTTCTTTGTACAATCAATAGTAATTGTTTGCGCACAGTGGTCACTCAAGTTGGAAATTAGGACATCAGATTTGAAATGATCATTAAAATTGACTATTATGTTAACTAAACAGCTATCTTTAAACACCGCTGAGAATTTCGTCGGAGAATTTATTGTTAACATAAAACCGTAAGAAGACAATACATTTTTTCTACTTTGCGTTCACAATGGATTCATTGTGACACCAAAAACAGTTTCACAATGAAGCTCATTGTGACACTGTTTTTGGGGAAATTTTAGTCATTTTTAATTGAAAATATTTAATAGATTTTACAAAATAACTCAGTATTTATTTGTTACTTAACAATATACTCACAATGAAGCTGGATAAGAAAAATTAATAACTTGTTAATGTGACTTTTGATCAAAACGAAAGGTTTTCAGTGTTGCCACGCATTACAACTAAAATTCCCCATATACTAAGAAGAGCAATATTTTTCATATTTTTGTTCAATAAGTGACGCAAAGTAGAAAAAATAGTATATTATACACGTTTCACAAGAGGCATTGTAACACTCGTTCCGTTGGGGCACGACTAGCGAAGCCTTCTTGTGAAACTTGTATAATAATATACTATTTGAAATCTGTGGACATTCCGACATTGCATAAAACATCGATATTAAAATCGCCGCATATTATAATTTTATCAGTATGTTTGCTATATTGTGATAAAAGATACAAGCATTGCTCAAATTTATCTATGAAATTCCTGAAATTCTCAGGCGATGGTGCACGATAAATACAAACTATGAAGCTGCAAAACATATCATGCTTAACTTTAACACCGCAACTTTCAAATACACTATTTACATTAAGCGAAGAAATATAAGAGAGTTTATCAACAATTAGTTGTTCGCGGACGAGAATTGCTGAGCCTGCATGCGTTAAGCTATTACGGCAGTGCCACGCGACCGGAAAGTATCGATACTTGCATGATAGAATTGGTAATAATTTATCATTTTCAGACGTAATCCAATGTTCGGTTATTGCAATAACATCACAAGGGTTATCGTGCAAAAATATTTCCAATTCTTCTATTTTATTTAATATGGAACATATGTTTTGATGAATAATAACGAGTGTGTCGTCATAATTGCTGCTGGATGAGGACTTCGTAACATTTTGCGGCACTCTACCGAGGAAACTGGCCAGCCTACTATGATTATTTTAAAAAAATCTTTGTTTGATTCCGTACCATTTGGGATACTTACATTTGTTTTGTTTCTTTTAAAGTTGAAACGTCGCACCAATACTCCTGTTGGCCAATAATTGGCGTCATTTATTTTGTCTAGTAATTCAAATGGAATACCCAGTTGAAGCGAACTGTAGTGATTTGCTGAGGACAGTTTTTTGCAGATTGGATATTTACAATCCTCTTTTATGTAATCAATCATGTCCTCTTCTGAAGCATCTTTATTATTGATTCTTCCCACGAATAACCACGCTTTTTTAGATACACCACATAATTTGCCTTGAGATCTATCGTTGTCTAAAGGCAGGTTACCAATAATCTCGGTAGAAGTTTTTTATTTGAGGACTCCTGCGAGTTTTAACTTCTACGAAGTCATCGATTTCAGATTTATTTTCTGCATTTTTAGTTGGTCTTGCTTTGTTAGTTTTTACAATATCGGAGTACGCGGTAGGAGGTTTTGTGAGACGTATTTCTTCATTGTCTGTTGACGCTGAAGATTGGACCTCATTATTTTCCGGATTAGCAAAACATACTTTTTTTGGAATCTGTTTGTAACACGCCGAGGTGCTACTATTGTTTGTTGTCTTTATGGACAACTAAATAAGTAATAAAATGAATCCAAACAGATAAACAAATTTAATTTATTAGCAAGTTAATTTACAGGCAACTGAAAGATTATCGTCTGCAAGAATTTAACGCGTATTTATTCTCGGGGTAACTCCGGCAAATTTCCAGGAAGGCAAAGAAGGTTAGTTCTATTGTTCCAGACACTCTGGCCAGACGAATTGCTACCTGCGATTACGGGGCCCCTATACCATGCAATAATAACTACAATAAATTTATGCCAGGCGCCAGCCTTCAAGGAAATCTTCCGGGTTACTTTTGTTGATATTTCTGAACTATTTTCAAGAATTAAAAATGGCTCGTGATCTCTAATTTGAACGGACCCACTTGTGCCCCGTTCTTTGGTCCCGGTGCAGCGGATATAAATATGAGATAGCAGGAATTGGATACTTAACATAAAAATAAAAATGCGGACTTAACTTTAATTAATTTATTTATTGCAAATTAAAGGGAAAAACTCCGTTTTTCAGGCGCTATGCAGCCTGAAAATCTGAGTATAAAAAACCCCGTTTTTTATATTAACATCCAAGGAAACACCAAAAAATTTACACTCGTATAAGAAATACAGTAGAATTCGTTTAACGGTTTTCTCGTTCGGATATCGTGACGAACTACCTAATTCCCATTACACAACTGGTGGGTTGTTTTTATGCTTGTCCCAAACAATATTTGTGTACTGACTATTCAATTTAAATGAATAATTAATTTGTTTCCAAAATTACGTTATCTTGGTACTCGTGTTTAACACTTTAATCGTACTCTAAGACCCGCTCTGTATATCAACCAGTGTACAGCGGCGTTGTGCCTACAGTGTACTTACTTAATGAATGTAGGGGATTAATTAATCAGATACTGGGGAAGTATGTGATACAAAATGCAACCCAGGCGATCGATCTGTGAGAAAATAAATAGCAATCGCTCGTTTTTCAGGGGAGCCTCCCTTGGAGGCGGGAACCCGATTTTGATAACCTACTAACGCTACGAAGTGGGGAGACTAGCTCAACCGCTACTTTCGCTATTTTGAGGTGCAGGGTCAATGCCTCTGGCTTTATTAATTAACCTCTGATTGCGTTGTTCGACGAAGATCTAACCTGTACGCGATGGAATATTTTTGACCGTTTTTTTATGACACTCTACTATGTGTAGTTATGGCCTTACGGTCTCGCAGCAGATCCCTTCTAATTAACTACAGATCTCCCGACAAAGACTACACCTTGGTCCACACACAGAGTGTGATGGAAACTCGGCTGAGAAGATGGCACTGATTACGTGATTCAGAATTGGTTTGACCTCTTAATTTTACTGCCCTAGTAATACAACTGATTGGCCTTGATTTAGGTAATTAATCTGTGCTGGTCACACTGGGTTTTAGTGGCAGATCTGAACTTGCCTTAGACCAGTGGTATGAAACAATCGATTTCACTGCGCAAATCGAAAAACACGTTGCTTGCGTGTTTCCAATTTGCCAGAGAATACCGAAAAGGATTCACTAATTTTACAAAGTACCCTGTATATGAATTGCACGATAAATTGGAAACGTCGGCTGACTGCCCTGGTCGATTTAAATTACAGAAACGCCAACAAACTAGTTAATAATCTATATAACAATGGTCAAGCAATGCCACTACAGTGGATGCCACTGATTTACTTTGACTTTGGTTCGGATGCAAATTAAGACTAAGAATAAATTTCCCAAACCAAGTAAGTACTGAAATTTATAGATTATGAAAATTTAATCATCTAATACCACCAATTATGTAACGAATAAGATACAAATTAGAGCAAATTACCTAGCTCCGTGCCGCGGAATAACAATCCAGATTCACGCACAACACCTTATTTTAGATTCACTTCGCGGATTAGATTTCGCGCCAAAACCGTGATATTTTAATTTTATTTTAATTGCCTCTCAAAATCACTGTTAATTTTAACCAGACGGATTAATTAATTTATACCCTCTAGTGAAAATAATTAAAGAAATCAGTAAGTAACTCAAAGCAAGTTGCCCCGCAAAATAGATACGACTGACCGTCTTGAAAGCGCGTGGCTATCTCCTTCTCATTTTCAAATTCATCTTCCAACTGCCCCTAATTACTGCCCCTTCCTTTGACCCGAAAACAAATGCAAAACATACTTTGACCAATCGGATCGCGTCCTGTGTTTAGAAGAAACACGCCTCCGCGTTTCACGAAGTGTTTTTCTAACTTTCCAAACCATGCCACCCTGAAGGGCTCCGCGTCTTTAACGTCTGCTTCTACTAAATTTCGACATAGTTGACGTTTTTATTATTTCCTGCCTTTTGCAAGTGTCCCTTTCAATGTTGTATTATCTTACGTTTACTTATGCGTATCGAATTGCAACTTTTAAAGAATAGCAGACTCGTACCCGAAACTTTCGTGGCCCAAAATTTATGTGACAATCCCTTCAAAGTCCTGAACGATCTCAAGTGCGATAGGATTTATGGCCTTTCGTGCTTGTTAAATGGTTATTGAATGATCCTACGCCTTCTTTCCGGCCGGCAACTTGCCTTCAGTTTCAAATAGATGTACATTTGTTTGTGATTTATCATTTCCAAAACAATTTTCGACTCCCGTGACAATAACCTTAATTGCAAGTATGCGTAACAATTTTAGTTACATCAATAACATGCTTATTTGTTTTATATACAAATTCGCGACCGTTTCACTCGCCCCCCGCTGGAAATTAGCGCAATTGCTCCGTCGAAATGAGCATTTTCCAGCTTTCCCTTGATATGGGAGCGCCCACGAACACTTGGCACCCCCTCGCCAGGGCAGAAATACACCGGCGTACCGCGGAACGCTAACCGATCGAACTCGTCTTGGCCAATGAAAACCAACCTCAACTAACAATTTCCTCCAAACCACTAAGGACCACCCCACTTCAACACTCTAAAGGAAAAGAGAGGAAAAGAACAAGAAAAATCCCGAGCTTATGCAATCCCAACACTTCCGTGTTCCAGACGCCCCCAGTTGTTGAACCAGCTAGACCGGTGGACACTCTAACGGAACATATATACTGCTCTTACTTAAACGAAGCCACTTGACATTCCACTGTCACCTACTGATTAATAACTACCTTGATAATCACTTCTTATTAATCACCAACTCGCACCTACGCTAAATCCTAATTAATTCAACACCCACGGACTCTTTAATCACACCTTAATCGCTAACTATCCCTTCAATACCTGGCTAATTTGCTCACTCACTTCCGCACTCACTATTTAGTTTGCTAATTCCGTATACGGCCTAAAAAAACCTTCGTGTCGATGTCACTCACTAAACTTCCACTAAGATTCCCTAAGTTTTAATTATTCCACCCCAACACCTTGAGTTGATACCTCACCGTCACTAATCACGTGTAATATCTCATGACACTAATTCCCGCTAGCGCATTAGCATGCCACGGTAAAGCCACCTTAACTTCCCGGAATTACATCCTTAATAACATTGTCGCATTAATAATTCCGCACGCACCTGACCTTGACACCGTCAAATTGAAGCGCCCCGAGAAAACCCATGGACACCGTTAACTAAATTAATCCATCACTACCACTAAAATTTTCCTTAATTAATTAATCTCACACAATAATTCATTTAATATCACACCATAATTCACCGTTAAACTAAATATATATGCACCATTCGGAAACGCTTGTAAAATCTCCCATCACTAATTAGCTCATAAATTACACCGGTATCCATTGAAGTAATTTCGCAACAACACCCCCGACTAATCCGATACCTGTTAATGCAACACTCTTTAATCACGTACAAATATTTCCACTCACTTAATACTCGAGTTCGCTGTTTGCCGTTTCATAATAATCAGATGATAATGACGTATTATCCGTACCCTCATAAATACCAGACGGCTGGGCCAGTTACCCCGCCATAAACCTTCCCAGAAACCCCAGACAGTGTGTCAATAGCAGTCTGTGCCACTGACCGTAATTATCCGTGGGTCGATGACTTCCTGCAATCCCATATAAACACTTTCACTTGTTGTTACGAAATTTTAGGGTCCCCATCCGTAACAGTGGTGTTTGCTCATTAACCCTTTAATCTAGTCCGGTATATGTGTAGTATGGTCGGAGGCTAGACGCGTTAAAAATTCCCCGTCGGACGCCGGCGTGGTTCTCGAGCAGATAGGCGTTGATATGTATTTTCCGTCGGATAACATATGGACCCTCATAGAGGTTACAGAACTTTTGACTTATCCGGTCGGCGAGCACGGAAATGGGGTTAGTTCGAATTAGCACAAAGTCGCCTTCGTCGAATGGCTGTTGGAAACTCGTTTGCTGCCGCCCCCGCAGTTGCGCCATATGCCGTGTGTTTTGTTTAACTATCTCACGCACGCGATGTATATCCTGATTTAAAACAAATGGGTTAATCCGGCGGATTACCGCTCTATAGGGTAACTCTGGTTCTTCCCCGAATGCAATTGTTACCGGTGCAAATCCCGTGGAATCGTGTGGTAGCGAATTCAAACACGTTTGTAATTTTTCTAAGTGATCAATCCAACCTGTATGTCTTCTTGAGCAAAATGCCCGGAAAAACCGTCCAATCTCCCTCATAACACGCTCGACTGGATTTGAAGCTGGATGTCTGACGGATGTATATTGTACTTGAATTCCAGCTGTGGCCATCCTTTGTTTCCACAGCCGCGAAGTAAATTGAGTACCATTATCACTAAGAATACGTTCTGGCCTAATTCGGGATTCCTCTAAGATTTTACGTGCAGCCGTGCTTGCATTCGCCCTCTTCATAGCATATAATTGGACAAATTTGGAGAATACGTCAATCGTCACCAACAGATACACAGCCCCGGCACGCGCTCGTGGCAATGGCCCGTAGAAATCGACTGACATCAATTCACCGACTCGTTCTGCAATTATTGGCTGGAATTCCCCCGCAAAATTTTTATTCAGGTGTTTATTCCGCTGGCAGTTGTCACAGCTTCGCAGAACTTTCCTGATTGAGTGCCGCATTTTCCTCCAGAAAAACAATGTACGCATTGCATGAAATACTTTCCCGGGTCCGAAATGCCCATACGCTTCATGAAAGTGTTGTACTAACTCGACAACCAAACTTCGCGGCACCGCCACTAATTTCGCCTGCGTAAACCGACAGTTGTACAGTAGAACCCCGTCGTACATTTCATATCCTGCCTTTCTTTCTTCGTCATCTTGTACATAAATTTCCCCGAGATATTCATCGTTCGCCTGTAACTCTCCGATATTCATTAATTTTCTCCGTAGCTCTGGCTTTTCAGTAGTCGCCAGTGTCGCAATTATTGGCGCCGGATGTCCTTGTTCACCTGCTGTTGAGGGCCCAATCGGAAACCGCGACAAGGTATCCGCTACAACATTTTCTTGTCCTTTGATGTGGCGCACTTCGAAATCAAAAGCTTGCAGCATCAGTACCCATCTTGTCAAACGCTCACTCAACAAACGGCACTGTTTTAGAAACTGTAATGCGTGATGGTCACTATAAATAATCACCCTCGCGTTCATTAAGTACGTGCGGAACTTCTGTAAAGAAAAAATTATCGCTAGCAGTTCCTTCTCTGTCGTGGTATAGTTCACTTCCGCTGTATTCAGGGATCGGCTGGCGAAAGCGATGACCCCCAGCTCTCCTCCGTCCTTTTCCTGGCATAATGCGCTACCTATTCCAAATCCGGAACTATCCGTCTGTAAAATAAACGGTTGATCCCATCTCGGGTGCCGCAACATTACGCAATGTAAAAACAACTCCTTGATGTGTTGAAAATTAGACTCTTCTTCGCTTCCCCACTTCCATCTGACTCCTGTCTTCAATAGCTGTCTTATAGGCCGCGTATGCTCGCTATAATCTCGCTGGAATTGTCGATAGTAATTGCATAATCCTAGGAACGCTCGTAGCTGCTTAACACGTGTCGGCGCTGGGAATTTCAGAATTGCTTCGATTTTCTCTGGATCCGGCCGTATTCCGTTTGTTGATAAAATGTGCCCTAGAAACTTGATCTCTTTTTGTATAAAACACGACTTTTCTAAGTTCACGGTTAAATTAGCATCTCGCAGCTTTGTCAAGACTGCCCGCAAGTGTTCTAAATGTGTTCTAAAGTCCGGTGACGCTATCAATAAATCATCCACGTAATTCACCGTGAACTCCCTTACTTCCGGCCCTAAAACCAAATCCATGCAGCGACTGAAACTGGCGACCGCTGTCTTTAATCCGAATGGCAATACCCTGAACGTGTAGCTCCTTCCGTTATAGAGGAAAGCCGTGTACTTCCTACTGTTTGCATGCAACGGTATCTGCCAATAAGACGAGCGCAAATCTAATGACGAAAAACATCTCACATTGTTAAAACGGCGTATTAACTCTTCACTTGGAGTAGGACTTTCGCGATCTGCCACCATCTTCTCATTTAACTGTCTTGCATCTAGACAAAGTCGCACCGTGGAGTCCTTTTTCTTTACGACAACAATCGGACTCGAATAAGGTGATGCTTCACGTTGTATAATTTGTAGCTCTAACATCTTCTTAATTTCATCGTCTACAGCTGGCCTTAACGCGTATGGTACGGGATACGAGCGCTTCATGAAGGGCGTCTCGTCCTGCATTAAGATCTCGTGCGTATACAAGTGCGTCAGCCCTGGTATTTTTGCAAAGACCGAATTAAATTCTAAAAGCAAGCAGCTTAACTGATTTTTCTCGGTTTCCGCTAGAATACAATCCTTTATCTTGTCCTGTATAACCTCGTTGCCTTCGTAGTGTTCCTCTGCAACCAGCATTACATTCGCGTCAATACGTTCTCCCTCCGATTCGCAGGGGTCGCCACACGCCCCCGCTCTTTCAACCACCTCTATACGCTCAGTGAGCTGTACTTGATGTCGGCGTTCTTCGTATGTAAATTCAAGTACGCCTTCTTCGAAATCAACCTTCGCTTTGTGGCGGTTCAGCCAATCATCGCCGATGATCATCTGTTTGATCAAATTCTTAACAACCAAACAAGCCGTTCGTATTTCGGTTCCACTAATATCCAAGGAGATAAGCGCTTGCACGTTGACGCGAATACTTCTCTGTCCAACTGCCCCCTTTAATTGTGTTGCTTTTACAGGTAGTATTGGGACGGTAACCCCTGCCTTGATGAGTTTATCGTAGGTTTCTTCAGAGACACAGGTGACCTCGCTTCCGGTGTCAATTAGCGCCACGATTTCGACTCCTCCGTTGGCCTTGATAGTGATCGCTGGGATGACCCTATGATTTTCTTCCTCTCCGCTAGAAATAAACCGTGTCCCACGCTGTAACGACAAAATCTGGAAACAATCTGCGCCCGTGGCTTCCAACGGTTCACCTGGCCTAATTAATTCACTGTAACGCAATAATTCGCAACCCGAATCGCCTGAAAAACCAACACCCTGTAAATGTGTTTGCCCTGCTTGTATAATTGGTGCTATGATTCCCTGATGATATTTCCCTAGTCCTTGGAACGGTTTCCAGCCTAATTTCACGAGTAATTCAAAGCCCTTGTTAATCCCGTTTGACTCGCCTTTCCTTGTCACGTGATTCACTTCCACAACAGCGGCCTTCCTTGCGTCATCTACGGCGAAGCGATCGGCCTTTCGACTCGCCTTGCTCAGTTTTCCTGACCGGGTTCATCGTCTCCGTAAGGCGTGTAACGCCAATTCGCTCGCGCTCCTCGTCCTCGATATCTTCTCTCCTCTCTTGCAGGCCCCCCTGTTGATCCTAATTGTGCCAGTAAATCATCTTGTCTTCTCAGGAACTCGGCTGCTTCCTGTATGGTGTTCCTGCCGCTCATCTGCCAAAGAGATTGCAGTGTGTGGGGAAAGTGGCGCATTAAATCGTTCACCAATACTGTCTCCGCTCGCTGTGTCGTTAAAAGTTTTGCCTGGCTTACGTAATACGAGAAATGTTCTAACATCGTATATATCCCGCGAGGTTCCCATTGGGCGCTGATTATTTCGCGTAGGACCTCGAGTTGCTTCTGTTCGGACCAATACGTTTTTAGGAAGTCCGTTTTAAAATCCGCGTAATTTTGCCACTTCCCTTTGTAAATTTGGCTCCAGTAATAAGCCGATCCGACCAAACTTTCTTCTGCGGTTATTAGTTTTTCTCCCTCGGGAATTCCTACTCTTCGAAAATAGCCCTCTAATTGCCGTAAAAATCTGTATGGATCCGCATTCGCTTCCCCTTTGAAAATCGGCTTCCTAATAGTTAATTGAAGCAACGACCTTGATTGTACACCTGAAATTGCGCATGGCCCCGACGAGTTCGACACGGCTTCGATCGTATTCCGACAGCCCACAGGTACATTTCTTACCTGACTTGACGCTGAAGAACCGCGCTCTTGAACCGTCGAGACTTCGGACGTGGAGCTGCTCGCCGCTGATGATGTCGTCTCTCCTGGCTGCCGCTCGCTGACGATGCTCTGCAAGGCCGCCAAAACTCCCGACATTAGTTCCTGTTGTTGTTCCGTCCAACTGGTGAACCATCGTGGCATCTGTTCCGTTGTCCCTTCGTAACGCTGCATAGTGTCAGGCGTCGCGACGCTCGTCCCCGGTGCATCGATTTCGGCGCCGGCACTACTCGTTTGCTTCGCGGTTTCGCGATCCGTACCGGTCTTTTCCGCGACCGCCCGCGCGCGACTTCCTCTACTGTATATCTTTTTTCCGCGTCCCGTCATTTCCCACTATCTCAAAGTTATTACTCCGTCTACTTTAAATCAAAACCGGAATCCTGGTCGTCGGCAACAAAATTTTTACTTATTATGTAACACGCCGAGGTGCTACTATTGTTTGTTGTCTTTATGGACAACTAAATAAGTAATAAAATGAATCCAAACAGATAAACAAATTTAATTTATTAGCAAGTTAATTTACAGGCAACTGAAAGATTATCGTCTGCAAGAATTTAACGCGTATTTATTCTCGGGGTAACTCCGGCAAATTTCCAGGAAGGCAAAGAAGGTTAGTTCTATTGTTCCAGACACTCTGGCCAGACGAATTGCTACCTGCGATTACGGGGCCCCTATACCATGCAATAATAACTACAATAAATTTATGCCAGGCGCCAGCCTTCAAGGAAATCTTCCGGGTTACTTTTGTTGATATTTCTGAACTATTTTCAAGAATTAAAAATGGCTCGTGATCTCTAATTTGAACGGACCCACTTGTGCCCCGTTCTTTGGTCCCGGTGCAGCGGATATAAATATGAGATAGCAGGAATTGGATACTTAACATAAAAATAAAAATGCGGACTTAACTTTAATTAATTTATTTATTGCAAATTAAAGGGAAAAACTCCGTTTTTCAGGCGCTATGCAGCCTGAAAATCTGAGTATAAAAAACCCCGTTTTTTATATTAACATCCAAGGAAACACCAAAAAATTTACACTCGTATAAGAAATACAGTAGAATTCGTTTAACGGTTTTCTCGTTCGGATATCGTGACGAACTACCTAATTCCCATTACACAACTGGTGGGTTGTTTTTATGCTTGTCCCAAACAATATTTGTGTACTGACTATTCAATTTAAATGAATAATTAATTTGTTTCCAAAATTACGTTATCTTGGTACTCGTGTTTAACACTTTAATCGTACTCTAAGACCCGCTCTGTATATCAACCAGTGTACAGCGGCGTTGTGCCTACAGTGTACTTACTTAATGAATGTAGGGGATTAATTAATCAGATACTGGGGAAGTATGTGATACAAAATGCAACCCAGGCGATCGATCTGTGAGAAAATAAATAGCAATCGCTCGTTTTTCAGGGGAGCCTCCCTTGGAGGCGGGAACCCGATTTTGATAACCTACTAACGCTACGAAGTGGGGAGACTAGCTCAACCGCTACTTTCGCTATTTTGAGGTGCAGGGTCAATGCCTCTGGCTTTATTAATTAACCTCTGATTGCGTTGTTCGACGAAGATCTAACCTGTACGCGATGGAATATTTTTGACCGTTTTTTTATGACACTCTACTATGTGTAGTTATGGCCTTACGGTCTCGCAGCAGATCCCTTCTAATTAACTACAGATCTCCCGACAAAGACTACACCTTGGTCCACACACAGAGTGTGATGGAAACTCGGCTGAGAAGATGGCACTGATTACGTGATTCAGAATTGGTTTGACCTCTTAATTTTACTGCCCTAGTAATACAACTGATTGGCCTTGATTTAGGTAATTAATCTGTGCTGGTCACACTGGGTTTTAGTGGCAGATCTGAACTTGCCTTAGACCAGTGGTATGAAACAATCGATTTCACTGCGCAAATCGAAAAACACGTTGCTTGCGTGTTTCCAATTTGCCAGAGAATACCGAAAAGGATTCACTAATTTTACAAAGTACCCTGTATATGAATTGCACGATAAATTGGAAACGTCGGCTGACTGCCCTGGTCGATTTAAATTACAGAAACGCCAACAAACTAGTTAATAATCTATATAACAATGGTCAAGCAATGCCACTACAGTGGATGCCACTGATTTACTTTGACTTTGGTTCGGATGCAAATTAAGACTAAGAATAAATTTCCCAAACCAAGTAAGTACTGAAATTTATAGATTATGAAAATTTAATCATCTAATACCACCAATTATGTAACGAATAAGATACAAATTAGAGCAAATTACCTAGCTCCGTGCCGCGGAATAACAATCCAGATTCACGCACAACACCTTATTTTAGATTCACTTCGCGGATTAGATTTCGCGCCAAAACCGTGATATTTTAATTTTATTTTAATTGCCTCTCAAAATCACTGTTAATTTTAACCAGACGGATTAATTAATTTATACCCTCTAGTGAAAATAATTAAAGAAATCAGTAAGTAACTCAAAGCAAGTTGCCCCGCAAAATAGATACGACTGACCGTCTTGAAAGCGCGTGGCTATCTCCTTCTCATTTTCAAATTCATCTTCCAACTGCCCCTAATTACTGCCCCTTCCTTTGACCCGAAAACAAATGCAAAACATACTTTGACCAATCGGATCGCGTCCTGTGTTTAGAAGAAACACGCCTCCGCGTTTCACGAAGTGTTTTTCTAACTTTCCAAACCATGCCACCCTGAAGGGCTCCGCGTCTTTAACGTCTGCTTCTACTAAATTTCGACATAGTTGACGTTTTTATTATTTCCTGCCTTTTGCAAGTGTCCCTTTCAATGTTGTATTATCTTACGTTTACTTATGCGTATCGAATTGCAACTTTTAAAGAATAGCAGACTCGTACCCGAAACTTTCGTGGCCCAAAATTTATGTGACAATCCCTTCAAAGTCCTGAACGATCTCAAGTGCGATAGGATTTATGGCCTTTCGTGCTTGTTAAATGGTTATTGAATGATCCTACGCCTTCTTTCCGGCCGGCAACTTGCCTTCAGTTTCAAATAGATGTACATTTGTTTGTGATTTATCATTTCCAAAACAATTTTCGACTCCCGTGACAATAACCTTAATTGCAAGTATGCGTAACAATTTTAGTTACATCAATAACATGCTTATTTGTTTTATATACAAATTCGCGACCGTTTCATGTTTCACCGACGACTGCATATTTGAAGTAGATGCTGTCTCTCGTACAATGTTAATCGTTGCCTCAGCCGAGTTGGAATGATTATCTTTATCGCACAGTTTGTTTGCTGGCATTAACAATTTAAGTTGCGCTAATTCATCAGAGAGGGCCTTATTTTGGACACTTAATTTTGCAATTTCTTCTTGGAACAATTCTGTAACCTTCTCAATAATCACATTCATGGCATCATTAAGTTTTAAAGAAACTATCTCTTCTATGTTTATGTGATAATTGTCAGTCATAACTACTGTACCTGAGGCTGGCGAGATCGGAATGTTGCCGGAACCCGGTGGTAAACAGGTTAGATCTTTTTCGCAGCTATTACAGGACCATACTTTTACATCCCCGTTCTCCTTCAGAGCCATAAATTCATCCACATTCATGTTAGCACAAGTTATATGAAAATAACATTGGCACCTTTTTTACACTGTATATAATCATCGTAACGCCCTATATTTTTATCGCATGTCTTGCACTTTATCGCCATTTATCTTATCTTGAATAGTCTAGCTCTGAAATGTTCTAAGAAACGCCGAAGTCTGGTAATTACATACAAATATTAAACAGGTGAATCTTCGAAAAATTATTGTCATTTACAAAACATATCAATATGGCGTTTATGTTATGACCTATAATAATCTAAAAGGTAGTGCTTATGATTTATTTGAATTTTTCCACGTTTTATTCTAAGCGTTTCAAAAGTAATTGGGTTAGGGGGACATTTTAGAATAACTGTACATGTGGAACTAGAACTTTAACTTCATTTCTTAAACTTTGTTTTTAGACACATATTGCCCAGAAAAATGTAAGGAATTCATATACATTCATGGAGTAAACTAATAACCCAACCGAGTACTCTTCGGATTATTTCTAGTTGGAGTAATCCGCTAGCCGGCTTCCAACTTTCGAAACGCGTCCACTGTTCGACGGAGATTTCCGCGAAAGAGGGCGCAGCGAGAGCGGAAGTTCATTGCAAAACCAGATTACGCCATGTGCGGCGCTGAGCTAATGTGATTACGCTTTCCAACGGTAATGGGATCAATTCGGATTTGAAATTTTCGGTTAGAACATTATCATTGAATTGACAGGTGATACTTATTGATGTAATGAAATTTTATCCTCGTCTACAATTTTATCCTACTGGATTACTGTAAAATTCTAATGAAAATGCATATGTTTGGAAAGAAGCCAGAATTCAGCGGATTTACTTACTTAATCTGATTAGTGGAGTTTTTTTAAATGGAAGTAAATTTTTACTGTTGGGCTTTTTTTACAGAGTAAACCGAAAACGTAATACACTTATTAATCTAAACATAAAAGACTTACATGGTTCACACTAGACTAGGTTACAAAAGAAGAGCACTTCAGTATGACAACAAGAACACTTTGATTTCTTACGATTGACATCGACAAGTATTTATATGTTTGTAAATGGACTAATCCGAATAAGAAGGATGATGCAATATGCAGTTGTTCTTTTCGGCACCTTTTCATGCGCAACTTTGTTGCAAGGTTAATCTCAGCACCTTGATGGCGAAGCCGCCTTTGAGGGTGCAAGCCGCCTTATAACAATTGTTTATATTAACTCTTTTTTCTTTATTTCGCACGCCAGCAATGTTCTGCTGAGTATGTGTATGGTATCTCGAACATACTGTATTTGCACCAGTTCCCTTCTTTTATTTTAAAACAAATTGATTAAATTACGATATTCCTTGGCATCCGGTTTCAGCGTCGAAATTAATTATTAACAGTTTCAACGATTTTACAAAATTTAACGACGTACCCTTCGATTTTATGATCACGTGGAGTTCACAACCTCTCGCAGATTATTTGCTAGAGTTGGTTGTTACCCGTCCCATCGCTTTGCATCCATAAACATTAAACTTCACGACACTCTTCGATAAATCGATAGACGCACATCTCTGTTTTAGATGCGAGACGTGAAGCCGAAAATTTATAACTTATGCATATTAATGAACGGGAAAATAAATTACCAGAAAGCTTATAAATACTTGCTACCCACCTTGGTACCAGTGCCTCGTAGCTTGCCTAATGCGGCGATGGTGTGCTGCGATTCAAATCAAAATATACTTTTGTTTTGCCGACGAAAATTACTCGATTCATATAAATTAAATAATAATAGTTTATTGATCCCCCATATAAACTTTAGCTGAGTTATGTCTTGTTACAAGTGAAAGAATATCGTATAGTAGTCTGGTTTTTATGGTATGGCAATAATCGTCTCAGCGAATGGTTTACGCGGTATGGACCTGTCCCAAATTCTGGGAAGGTTACTTTCTGACGGTTTCGAAACCGTCAAAAGGATGCAGTCATCAAAGTTTTACACTTGATAAAGTTGTCAAAATCGATCATTATTTCGGTGGGCAACTGATTATGACGATTTCGAAACGGTCAGAGCTATTGTTTATGATAACATTGATAACCGACCCTCTTATGGCGCGTGCCGATTATGAAAATAGTTAACTACGATGAGTAGTCCTAGGCCATAAAAAACAATTTAGAAATGGATAACTATACTGGTACTTTTGGGACCTAAAGACTTTACAATTTAAAGTAAACAAAAGTAAAACGTACAGAGAAAAATTATTTATTAAATGGGAAATAACCCGAAAGTTTTATATCACAAACTCTTTTAAATGGACACTAAATGGCGCACAAACACTTAACGTTTCGCAGTCGTTCGACAGCTTCGAACGACTGCGAAACGTTAAGTGTTTGTGCGCCATTTAGTGTCCGTTTAAAAGAGTTTGTGATACAATTTTCATCGGACAAGAACCAGCTTTAATCCAAAAGTTTTAGTTGAACAAGTGTGCAAAAATTGGAACTAACTCACGCCTTCACTCTGGAGATGCGGTCCACGTAGTTCAGCCACTTGGAGGAGCCGCGTTTGATGGTTCTCGGTTGATCCAACGACCAATCAGACGGCCTTGTGTGATGACTTATTCGAAAAGCAGCAGATTCATGTTTTAAGGCGGTTTAAACGAGTTGTAATGCGCCGCGCCGCCTCGATTACTTTGCTAATGCAACAAACCCTCCCTTAAGATCTATTGCTACGGGAATGTCTGGCTAGACCGTTTACCTAGAGTTCCGAGAAGTCACCCGATGTTAGACTACAGTTGTGCGTGCACTTAACGGCACTACCTGCTTACTGGGGTTGTCGGACACACTAACTGTTAATCCTACGAATTGGGTTAAAGGTTGAATGACTTTTGTGGAACTTGTTCAGTACTGATAATAATGTTAATATTATATAACGATGGCCTGATCGTTAATCTAACCCCGCAGGTGCGTTATGATAGCCTATCTCTTTTTGGTATAGCAGTGTAATAATTCTTTACAACAAGGAATTGGATAATTTAATAATGAAACGCAACAATTAAATTTAATTAATGATTTATTGAAAACTCCTGGTCTCCGCCTCTGTGGGATCGGAGACCTTGAGCGAAAAACCCTGTTGTTGAAATCAATACAAATAAACAACAATTACAATTCTCAGAAAGTACAGTGTAATCCGTTTAACAGCTTTCACTTTCGAATATCGGCGCGATCTATTTTCTTCCGATTCACACCGTTGGTGGTATAATGTTTATACAGATGTTTGTTGGAGAGCTCTGCTCCTCACTTAGAGTAATAATTAATTGAGTTTCAAATGAGTTCGAGTCTTGGTACAGTGTTCGTCACTCTGATTGTATTCAAGGACTTGTTCTATTTAATAAACCAACACACAAAGTGTCTCAGTGGGACTACAGTGTACTTAATTAATGGAGTTAATTAATGAATTGATTAGATATTTTGGGCGAAGTATGTGATACAAAAGTCGCCTTCAGCGATCAATCTGCAAGTAAATCAGTAGCAGTTACCTGGTTTTTCAGGGGCCCTCCGTGGGGGGGGGGGTTGTTTTAACCCTGTCTCTAACTAACCTGATGTGTAGTGAGCCGAACTACTTCTACTACGTCACTTGAGCGTAATTAATGCTTTCGAGGGCGGTTCTTGACCCCTGTGCCTTCTTATCGAGGATCCTCTGCATATCGCTCTTCCGCCGTCTAACCTAGCTAAATAAAGTGCAAGAAATCCGTTTTTGACTGCCTTCTTCGCACTCCACTGTGTGTGGTTTTGGCGTAACAGTCGCAAGGCGATCGCTTCTAATTAACCGACAAATCTCTCGGCCGGCAAAGGCCACAGTTTGAATCTCCCACATATACAGGGTGTGAAAAAGCTTTGTCAAGAAAATTGCCAGGAATGTAGGTCAAATTGTTTGTTTCCAATTTGACTGAGAGAATTCCCCTATGGTAGAATGATTTCTAAAGTACACTGTATTGGAAACCCAGGTAGATGTAGGAAATCGTAAATTGCTGTCGATTGATTAAATAACAGGATCTGTCTACTAGTTCAGAAACACTGACCCATCAATTTTTCCAAGATGAAAGTCGCTAGTGAGTTTTAGTACTCGCTGTAAGAGTAACTAAAAATAGTTGATTAAATTTTGCTCAATGTAATAGTTCTATGAAACGTAGTGACTCTTTAGTTTAATTACTACCAAACAAATGATCTCTGCGCAGTTATTACCACCAAAGGTGCGCTGAAGGAAACAAATAAATGTCAATTACCTAAGCCGTATAATAGTCCGTGTACCACTTCCGCGCATTAACACTGCTTAAATCACTCGCGTCGCGACGCCTATGTCTATAGTTTTAATTGCCTTTCTTGTCACTGTAATTAAACCGGACCGGAATAAGTGATTTAACAAGAAAATTGGACAAAGACTACAAGCCCTAAGGATAAACACAATTAAGACAAATTAGAATTGAACTCGACCGTTCTCGCTAGAGCTTCAATGCTCACTCTCGTTCTTTTGCGTTTTGCAGCGAAATTCTAAAATCACTTCGACCAATCCTGGTCATGGTATTTGTTTCACACGCACGCCTCCCCAGATGCAAAAAAATCAAGAGGCACTCTATTAACTCATCGGAATGCTCGTTGTTTGTCTGTCGCAAAAGAAATCCCTCTATAAATTTTGACATTCAAGTGTAACCGTTGACATTTTTACAGTATTTGTTGCCTGACGGAAAGGGCCCAGATTCCAGCGAAATGGTCTCAACTTGCCCAGTAAATTGATATCTTCAAAAACATGGGTCATTTATCTATAATTTTAAAGTGCGGGAATGTGTACAAAACTAAGAACCCAATTTAAACCGTCAAATGAATGTGTTTTATGGTGTCTGCGTGACTCTATTGCTGCTGTTTCAAGCAGAACAGACAAGCGAGACATGCTTCAAAATGCCCGTAATTTGATCTTTTACGATATCGGACAGGTACTTCAAATTTAGAAAGCACTAGCTACATGTTACGATGATTTGTTTAAGCGTGTGCCTGTGTGGCCCAAGCCACTACAGCCGGCCAACGCGGCGCCTCCACACCCCCAAGTTAACGCTGCAACTCCGGAAAAGCGAACATGTGTTTATTGAAATTAGACATGCAATCATCGCTTTTATTTTGAAAACAATTTAATGTACCGTTTCAGAGTGTTGCCAGAAAAATTTGTAACCAATCATGAAATCATCGAAAATGTAAAAGGAAAAAAAAACCTGCGCAAGTACTTGATGTTAATGAGACATTTTTGACATTGTTGCTTAAGTTTCGCACGTAAACACATCAAGGGTGCGGCTCAATTGAACGAAAAGGGGATTCTTCGCATTGTAAGCTCATTCTCGCTTGGTATTTCTAGGCCGTGCCGTTTCTTTACAAAGGCGAGAGAAAGACAAGCAATTTGCGTTTCAGACTATTTTTTTGCAGGACTGTCGCGCCTCCTTATTATATAGTTACACAGAGTGAAACAATTTGAATTTATTATTGTGCTTAATATTCATTGACGACACATTAAACTGTAGCATACTTTCAATCAGGTCTCACTTTATATAAGGTAATGTTATGTTTGTATTGTATCAAATAACAAATTCCCAATACATCAAAATAAAAGTTCTTGAAATTATCAATCGATCGATCGGCATATACTAAAGAAATGACGTGTAGAGATTATTACTTCATATAATATACGATTATAGACTATTTCATGGAATTCCAAAATTATTGGCAACGGCAATTCCGGTGACAATATTAACGCAATTCGTATTTGGAAATGTTGGAAGTTGTAAAGAAAGGAAGACGTATCATAATATTACAAAATAATGCAACGGGGTTTCTCTATTTTAACCTTGCATTTTCCTTCATTGATTTTAATTACTTACAGTTTTCGGGTGGAGTTGAGTAAAAATAAGAATTTCAGAGATAGAACTAAGAAAGAAAACAACTAACAACAAAAAATTAGAGATGAGTGCAGCGTAATTACACATTTCATAACTTTTAATTTAAATTTTTATACTATAATACTCTTCATATATTATATATTTTTTATTTCGCTTTATTGAGCTGCAGAGCATCTGCTACAAATGCAATAAGGTTTTGCTAGCAACTGTGCATTTATACATATACATGGTCACACCCTCACACCCTGACCACTCATACATTTTTTGGTCACTAGTTAATGTGGTGTGTTATTGAAACAACGTTTAACATTTGTTTAGTTAAAGCTAAAAATAACTTATACGAAACCTAGAAGCATTACAAAATCACATGCTTTTTTGCTACTTATAATAAATTGTCTTTCTGCCTCTTTGCACACGCCGTATTGTCAGTTGAAAATGTTTCCTTCACACATACTGTTGACACAGCGCGTGTTTGACGTCGAGTTCTTTTGTAATCCTTCCTAGTTTTCCGTTTTCATCTATGATTTATGGCCCACATAAATCTTCATCGTTGAATAGTTCGCAGACGCGTCTCCAAATGTACGGTTTGTTTCTACGTTTGATTGATTCTGTTGTCGCTCTTTACGATCATTTTACGATTATCGTTCGGAATTATTGAATTGATGGAGTTATTAATTTGAATTTTATTACACGTGGAAAGATATTATAAAGTTTTCTTAAAACAAATTAATTTCGCTTGAAGTTTCGAGATAATTAGATTTCGATAGATAGTTTAAGACAAACAGCTTAAAGCTGTTTGGAGGAGCGATTATGCGATGAGAATATTTAAATGAAATTGCTTCCGACGTGTAACTGAAATTTCCAATGAATTTTCATTTGAATATCCTTGCGGTCCCACTAAGGGGGCGGCCGACATAAATATGCAAATGTACACACGCAGCACTTAAAAGCTGCTTCATTTATACTTTGTAACACTCGGTACTTTTCAAACTAATTAAGCTCTCAGTTAGCCCGAAGATATGTTTACATCGGAGTTTGCAAACTCGCCGGCTTAAGTTATGAATATTAAAAGATTTTGTTTACGGTTTCTAGCTCGCAACGCAAAATTTCTCGCCAATAAACGAGGAATTCGCAAGCGTGCGAACTTCTGGACGTTGATTAAGTTTTTCTTTGCCGGAGGTAACGCGCCTTAATTTATTGCGAACCCGCCCCGGCGGATTTTCCTCGACTATTGACATTTAAAAGCTTCGCGGGAAAGTTCGTGGAGAAAGCCCCTCAAATTGTTTGACTAGAAAAACACATTAAAACTTTGTGCTCGGGAAAAACTATTTTTGGAAAACACAACTGCAGTAAATACCATTAGGTTGTCAAAACTGTTTATAGAAATTGAAACATCAAGATAATATCATGATGATAATAACAAACATTTTATCTAAACAACAAATATTATTCACCATAAAAGATTATCTACAGGAGTATCTGTAAAATGTGCTCTTACTTTACTAATTCAAAACAGAAACTTTAGGAATGCAATTCTAATATTTTTCAGGTTCTAGAAAATACTAATTCAAAACAGAAATTTTAGGAATGCAAATCTACTATTTTTCAGGTTCTAGAAAATATTTTAGTATTTTGGTCTCCACTTGACGTATTTTAGGCTGTCGAAATTTAGCCTTCAGATATCTCTCACAACAAATAACTCTGCAAGCGCTCGGTGTTCCTGAATTGTTACTTTGAACTCTCCCATTATTCGTTCGGCCTTTATTAAATATTAACAACTCAATGCGAACGGTAAAATTTACTTGAATAAATCCGCTTTTGCGAAAACATTCCTCCACTGTTCTTCTGTACAAATTTTATATCTCAATTCCCCCCAGATTTGCTTGAAATCCCATCGAGTGAATTTGCATGGAAATTGCACATTGCGTCCCGTGCAAATATTAAATCCATTTTTTCGAAGGCCCCGACATCCAACATTGTTTCTCTTTTGTGAATTCGTCTCTTTTATCTGTTTCGAGCGCCTCGGTAAATGAATTTTCTCTGTCGAATTTAGGTATTCTATTTTTCTACATTCAATCTGGAATCTCTTCATTCGAAAACAATCAGTTGTTAAACCGATATCAAGCCAGAAACACATTTAGATGAAATCCTTTAAAACACGTATGATTTTAAATTTGCTTTGGTTGTGAATGAAAACGAATGTAGTCGGAAACATTCAACATGTAAAAATTTACATAGTTTCAAAACCGAATGTTTGTTTTGGACTGGTTGTGCAAAAGTTAATACTGTCACTGCACCAGAGATAAATTTGTTTAGAAAATAAAGTTTTGTTTATCTTGCGTTTTAAACAAGCAAGTGCTTTAAATTGAATCAAAACGGAAAATTAACTCATCTCATGATAGAATCAAAACCTTAATTCGCGTTCGCCAAATTTTCTTTGACTATCGTATAAACGAGTGTCAGTTCCATTAATTACGTTGTTTACTAGTTGTTTGTACGTGCGCTTGGCTGAAAAAGATTTTCAGAGCGAAAATTAATCGTTTGCCTTTAAAACCCGCTCCCAAAAGGTGCGGAATTAAATCAGAAAGGAATCATTAATTATTTGCCGTAATTAAAGTCGAGGTTGCTCTCGTTTATTATCGAAACCGTGACGTTCATAGAAATAATTAACTTTCCTCTGTGCAGTCAGTTTGTTTGACACTAATTATACGGTTGCCTGACTTGTTAATTTTGTAAAATTGTTCCGGGAATGATATTGTTTTATTAAAACCAGAACAGATAATTGCAGATAATGTTCGAAGCTATAGACACAGACATTATGTTTTCGATGTTTCTTAATTAGTCGACATTAATTGACATGGCAAATAATTTTAAAACAAAATGTGATATACTTATGTATTATATATATATTTCTTCTTTATGTTTGGGCACTTTTCAGAATTAACCGGTTACTCCACCGGTAGACATTTTAAATTCTAAAATCCCCTGTAAGTTATTAACTTATTATAACTGTATTATTATTATATACTTATTATAGCTATAATAATATATTATAGCTTTACAATGGATTTTAGAATTTTAAAATGTCTACCGGTGGAATAACCGGTTAATTCTGAAAAGTGCCCTTTATCTTCTCATACGACATTCGATCAATTAATTCTCGACTAGACGTGCCGAGGCCCTAGACACTCATTTTTTGTTAATGTATTTGTTTTGAATTTTGAAGTTTGAGGATTTACATGAACTCTACAATAGAAAATAATCGATTTTCTTCTTCTGCATTTTACTTTTAAAGATTTCTCAAAGTACTGCACTATATCTTTCAACAATCTCTTTTCCTTTGTTAACATCATCGAATTATTTTCTTCTCTATATATCTATCGTGTGCCATCATTTCTTACATTAGGCCTAAGTATTTAACCAACTGTTGCTTACTCAATAATAAATCATCTTCTGCTCCCAAAAATGTAACGTAATTATTTACATTACTAAAATATAGGAGCAGCTCATTTAAACAACACATTATTAGGAGTAATAATAATTAGACTTACATGTTTGCTCACTGCGGTATGATACACAACAGGAACTTCCCTCTGACTAGAATAACACTCTAATAATTTTCGGGCGAATTTACCGAGAATTTGTAGCGTTAATTTTGGAAAGCTTCACCGAAAAGATTATATAATTCGAAAGTTGTTTTCAGTGACTCATAATAATCAGGTCACCTTTGGTGGTCTAAAACGCCAGATGGTCATTTGCTTATATTAACGTTCTTCCTGGACTTTTGCCAAGCGTAGGCTAATTGTTTGATAACAGATGTAGCATTCTAGGTCGCGCATTGACTTGCAAATTTCTCTGTTACATTATCACCGGGAATCTGTTTGGCTTCGTCTCTTAGTTTCTTCAAATACGTTGAAGGAAGTAAAGGAAAAAGAAGAACATGATTGAACCTGTTGTTTTCTTCTTTTATAAGCACCTTATCAATATTATTGACGCTGTTGCTTCAATCTCTGTATCAATATTCTTTAAAACTTTACACGATGAATATTATTGACAATATATTCTTTAGTACCACCTTGTCACGAACCATTTTGGAAATTCGAGTCTCTATCAGTTCAATCTATCAGTACGTCAAACCATCAATATCTCCACCTTACACTGTCAGTATGATCAAATATTGTAACTAGAACAAGGAAAACGCTCACGCAGAAAATTCGCAGCTGCAGAAGTCTCAAGGAAATGTCAAGGAAGAATTGCGCAAATTCTGAGTAACGCGCTTGCGTTTCCGAATGATCCAAATGTATCAAGGCACAAGTTTCATAACATCCTGGGAAAGACGTCCTCAGACGAAACCCCTTAAATAATCGACGAGCTGATCATGAGATCATTAGCGTAATAGCTAGTCAGAGTGTCATGAGTGTCAGAGTTGTTGTATAAGTGACCAAAAAAGGACATGTAAGTAATTGTAATTGTATTAATATGGTAATAAATGTTTTGTTATACTGAGCTACGACCCTTATTCTATGTTACATAAATTAATACCGTAACATTGGAGGCGCCGGGCAAATGTAACTAGAACAAGGAGAACGCTCACGCAGAAAATTCGCAGCTGCAGAAATCTCAAGGAAATGTCAAGGAAGAATTGCGCAAATTCTGAGTAACGCGTTTGCATTTCCGGATGATCCAAATGTGTCAAGGCACAAGTTTCATAAAATCCCGGGAAAGACGTCTTCAGACGAAACCCCTTAAATAATCGACGAGCTGATCATGAGATCATTAGCGTAATAGCTAGTCAGAGTGTCATGTAGTCAGAGTTGTTGTATAAGTGACCAAAAAAGGACATGTAAGTAATTGTAATTGTATTAGTATGGTAATAAATGTTTTGTTATACTAAGCTACGACCCTTATTCCATGTTACATAAATTAATACCATAACATTGGAGGCGCCGGGCAAATGTAAGTAGAACAAGGAGAACGCTCACGCAGAAAATTCGCAGCTGCAGAAATCTCAAGGAAATGTCAAGGAAGAATTGCGCAAATTCTGAGTAACGCGCTTGCATTTCCGGATGATCCAAATGTGTCAAGGCACAAGTTTCATAAAATCCCGGGAAAGACGTCTTCAGACGAAACCCCTTAAATAATCGACGAGCTGATCATGAGATCATTAGCGTAATAGCTAGTCAGAGTGTCATGTAGTCAGAGTTGTTGTATAAGTGACCAAAAAAGGACATGTAAGTAATTGTAATTGTATTAGTATGGTAATAAATGTTTTGTTATACTGAGCTACGACCCTTATTCCATGTTACGTAAATTAATACCGCAACAATATTGTCAATAATATTAAATAAGGTGCCAATTATACAACCTGGATTGACCGCGTTACGTATAATGGAGCAAACATTTTTGATATCATATTCTTTGACGCTTAGTAGTTCAGGTCAGCTTGGCGCGAAATAAATTTGTGCCAAATTTGATGTCGAAGGTCATCAAGGTGGCGGAATTAATGCAAGAAAAAATAAATTTGCGTAGGCAAAGTAGTCTCTTTTTTGACTTTAGGAGAAAGTTTTAGTAACATAAAGTGTTCCCCATTTAAAATTAGGACACACCGAATTCCAACATTCTTGAAAGAAAAATTACAGAAAATTACTAATTATAATTAATATTTCGGCAGAGTAACAAGACGTTAACGCCATCTATTTATTGATCAAAAAACAAATAAAATATGACTATGCAAATAATGCTGCATCCACAATTAAGACATAACTCAAGAATTTTCTGTTTGTCAGTGAGAAAAAAATTATTGATTGTTGGCGACACTGTATTTGATAAAAGTTATCTCAGGAAATGCACTTCAGTTGTAAGTACTGAACGATCCAAAATTATTCAGATAACGTCAAGATACATTTGACGACAGTAGAAAAAATGTCTTAAATCACCTAATTGAATATATAAAGATTTGTTATGATTCTTTAATATGATAACGACCAATTTCAAATGGCGCGGGTTTCCTTGCTGTCAATTCTACAACTTTCAAAACGTTTAAACAACTAACAGATTTGACAGGAGTCAGAAAGCAAATGTCACACTAAAAGTCTTGAACTAAAGACTCCGATTTTATTTCTCATAGCCTCCCCTTATCTAAATAATTTTGGATCGCATAGTACAATATATTTTTTCCACATTGCATTCACAATGAATTCATTGTGACACCAAAAACCGTTTCAAAATGAAGCTTATTGTGAAATTGTTTTTGGGGATATTTTAGTCAATTTTTAATTGAAAAAATTTAATAGATTTTACAAAATATTTCATTATTTATTTGTTACTTAACAGAATACTCACAACTAAAATTCTCCATATACTAAGGAGATCCAATTTTTGACAGTATTTTTCATATTTTTGTTGAATAAATGACGCAAAGTAGAAAAAATAGTATATTTTACACGTTTCACAAGAGGCATTGTAACAATAAGCCTTTTTGTGAAACTTGTAAAATAATATACTATTTTATTCACAAAAGAAAGAGAAAACAATATACACCTGCACTGTGATACGTTTAATACTTCATGTACGACAAAAAATTGATATAGGTATAATGTAATTGATTATGTTAGTGTTATAGATAAGACAAATGATATGATAACCAGATTTATTATTTCAAGTATTGATAACGGACTAGTTTACTTTATGAGACTTCTAAAATGAAGCTTATTTCAGTCAATTTATTTTACGCTCTGCTTTGTCTTTGCATTGTAAAGTCGACTTGTTCGGAACAAATATTCGCACGAGGGAGAGTTGAGGTAAAATCACCATTATATTATTTATTTCATAACGAATACTTTATGTTGTTAATATTTTGTTATTTAAGAGCTGCCCTGGATGTTCACTAAACAGACAACCTGAAGTGAAGAAGTTCATTTACGAAGATCTCCTCAAGTATGAAAATGTAGAATTTAAGAAAATATAGGGAGCTCTTCCTGAACTCATTTTATTAAATGAATCCGATGAAGAAATAGAGAGAATAACTTTAAGTGGATTAACCAGAGAACAATGTAACAAAATCATGCTAGAAAGGGGCTTCCAACTAAAAGTTTTGAATCATGGGTTTCAAAGTGCAAAGGATAATGAATTGTAGTGTATGTTTGTGGAATTACTGTAATACTAATAATAAAATAACAGGTTTCCCTCATCTTAAGTTAGCTACATCTGTAAAGTGGCATTTCCCATAATCACAATCCACAAGGTAACAACAAAAGAGACAACCAGTTTGATATAACTTTTTTAAAACATCTGGAATTTAATTACTAGCAAACTAGTGCTTTTCTTCCATTGTAAAATAAAATCATACTTGCTAAACTATTCTGTATTTTTTTATCCGGTTTATCAACGTGTAAAGATATTTTTTCCAAAAAATCTTGTATGTCCAATTTTCGCTCTTTTAATTTTTGCTTATCTATATCTCCTCTTTTTTACCATTTTTATGTCACATTTATAAGAACTGTGTAAAATACAGTCAGTAACTCATATCCACATATGCCATAATATAAAGTGGTTGGTTTTGGTTCAGTATTGCAGCTTTAAAGTTTGTAACTTCCGAAAATTTCACTGGAGTTGTTTCGCAAACTGGACAAACTTGAATTGAATTGGTGTGCATTAAGACATTGAGAATCTTTCCATTAATTATAACGAGTACCAAAGCTTGTTTAAGATCACTTTCAACACAATTGCTCAAAATAGTTATTATTTAAAACGGACGTAACAAAATAGGAGATAACTCGAAAGCTTGGTGTACCTTAATAAAGAATTATTCTTAATGGTTTAATTAATTTTAAATGGTCCAGAATACATTTTATGGCAGTTCCTTAGAATTTTTCAATAGCCTGTATGCCCTGTATACATAATCGTGAAAGAAATAAATTTACTCTCTAGATTTATAAGTGAGATGAAAATCTGCTCAAAATTATTACAATTTCTTGCACGAACTAGATGTGCCTAAACAAGAACATCGAATGCTTAATCATGTTTCCTTTAACGGAATTGATTTATCGATGTATTTCCGAGAATAAAAATTTACTTCCAGTATTTATAGGAAATTAATAATGACTCTAAAATGTTTTACTATTTTCCTCTTTAAATTTGGCCAAATTCTTTATGCTGTTCAACACCACAATAATTAAAATACATCGAACTTTTCCACTGGAAAATGCTTCATGAAAAAGTACTCGTGGATCAAACAATTTTATTTTATGTAACGCATCAAAGAGCACAGATTATTATTAACAAAATAAAATTGCAATTTCAGGTATTAAATATTTATGTTAGGAGCTTTATATTCACATCTGTAAACTGCCTAAAAGTGGCTGCAACTTAAATACAAATATAGCTTTTTTTGTAAGGGGGTGTTTGAAGAGTTCACTAAGGAAACGACTGAACACATGCATAATAACGATTACATGTTCGTTGTCAGAAAATCTATTAGAGAATAAAAGAATTATCGCTGTGATAATCATAATATTGTGCTGTGCCTACGTGGTAATTAAACAAGAACAAAAAAATTCAAAATCTTGCTGGCGGAAGAAGCGACACGAAATTTTCCTGAAAGCGGCGACAGTTGCTGCCGCCATTACATACTTTGGACACAGGTTTTATCCACCGTCACAAATTGTTCCAAAAACTTTTTCGAATCAATGTTAAGAATCGTCAAATTTGCCTCAGCGATGATTTTCTGATACATTTTTGATTGGCCGTGAACATTCTAGACAACTAACGCGAAGAGAGTTTTTTAAGGCCAAATTCGGGATTTTAAATCCTTAAAATCGGTCGTACGTTTTGAAATATCTTAATAGTTCAAAATATTTAATGCGTTGTTAAAGGTCGAAATGGCGAAATACACAAAAGAAAGAAAAAGAACATTAAAGAAAACGATCTCTAAATATCGGAAAATTTTTACAGTTCTACGTAATTTCACCAGCTTTTGTATCGAACGGGGCTAAAAATAGACGTCCGCAATGAAAATACGCTCACTTCAGATATTCGCGTCATTTTGTTGTATTTGTTCGAAATTATTTCCTCAATTTCACTTGCTGCGTTCCAATCGAACGGACTCTAATTCGGAACAATTTTACATGGCGCGGTCTTCGGGGAGCTTTTTCATTTTTCATTGCCAGCAGTTACCTACCCTCCTGTGTTTCGCTTCTTGTGAAAGCGCTGGTGTTTTGGAAATGATCGATAATTTATCAATCGGAAAATTTATTCAAATCTTTTGAATAACTTGCATATGTACGAGTATAGGTAGAAATCTGATCACCTTTAGGAATCTTTGTGGATTAAATTATGGCGTAGCAAAATCTATCCAAATAAATTGCAAAATTAATTAAATTAAAAGTGAATATAAGATTGATTTTGGATAATTAATTGAGATATAAAAAAAATGGTATCCGAACCTAAAAATACACATTTCTATTAGTTTTTAATCAAACTTTATCCGGAAATGGAAACGCTGAGTGAAGCTATTAAAGCGACAACCCCACAAAGCTAAATTAAAAGCACGCGAGCGCAAAATTTATTATCACAGCAAACATCAGTCGCTCGGAACGTTTTAATACAAGCAATTGAGTTCGCAAATTGAATCAGCTCAATAAGTGCATCCGTTTAGTTGATGGGGTTTCTAAAAAAAAAAAAAATCGGTAGAAAATCAAAACTAAAAGCCCAAGTTTTTAATCCACTCGGCAAATCGGAACCGTTCGTCACACATAAATTCATTCGATTCCGGAAATCCTCCGAAGCGTGCTCCAAATCTGCTCTTTATGTGCGCATACATAATCCCCCGTGAAGGGTATGTAGGTCTGCGAACAATGGGTATCAACCCCAGTAATTTTAATTGTCAGAGGCAAGCGTGCGAGGCACTCGAAGATAGTGGCAGACAGGCCCGTTTTAGTATTCACTTCGTCAAGACTATGGTGGTTATAATCATCACCATACATTCGGGGCTTCGTATCTACATAGACCGGTTCAAGGGGGCGTAAAGCATAAACAATAATGCCCCGGCATTGTACAAGCGGCGTTAACCACGTTATTCATTGTAACGATGCAGATTTTCTAGAGGAAATGCACAACCATATTTAATTTACATATACATACGAGTATATAAACTACAGTACCATAAATAAGTGGTTGAGTCAGCTTTCATAATAATTTTAATTTATTTATTGTTTTACAGAATAGTTTGTATGCATGAAAGCAAACGCGTGTAAAATCAAACGTTTTTTTCATTGCAAATGAATATCAGTTCTTTTTTGTTATAATTGAATCATTTAGTAATCTTTTTCTTGTTAATAGACAGGCTTAAAATGTCAACAAATTACGTGATAATCTACCAGTCATAATTATCACTTTATCCCCATCAGTATTGTCGGTTAGAGAATATTAATAGCTAAATTTAATAGACTGTTAAGCAAACGCTTTGAATATTAACTAATACATAATGATTCAGTTTGTACTCCGCTAATTATTATCTGATGTGAGAATTGTATACAAATGGATGAGATGTCAATTTGAACAACATTGATTTTGTAATAAGCTCTGGGTTAGGTTTGGAATTGTTTTAAAATAAAGATGCTTCGAAATGAAAAAGGCGATAAATGAAAACAAAAGTAGAACTCAAAAGTACAAATCGAAATAAGCGTTACATAAGTCTGAATAAATCGAGCATTCCAAAATATCTCTTTAGTTTGAAACCAGCAATAAATCTGCACAAAGCAACATAAATAACTATTTTCAATCTCCGTACTCGTATTCTATACTCACGATTGCATTTTAGATATTCCAATCTTACACAACAACGAATCACCATCTCACCGTGCAAAAGGAAAACTTTTTGCAAGCGAATAGGCGAATATGCAAAACGTTAAGACGGTGCAATAGCTGAAACGTTTCTTTCAGATGAATCTTCACACCTGCTTACAAACGCAAAGCTATTATTTTATTTTACGTTTATGTCCTGTTCTAATAGTATCCGTAAAAGAAATAATTTGCGTTGAAATGAATTATCATGACGTTAAAACACTGCAGTTGCAGGTTCTGCATTTACTGCGCCCTTAAAATGAGCAGTAAATTCAGGTCAGCACACATCTAAATTACACTGGCGGCGGCGCTTTCGAGAGAAAACTAATGTTAGTTCTTATTTCTCGAGACTCACCCTTGTCCAATTTATGTATGCAAATAAATGTCCATGAATATACGACCGCAGTTTTAAATGAAAATTGATTTCAGTAAAGTTTAGAATTTCATTTGCAAAATTACTACCACTCCAACAATTTTGTAAAATAATTTTTATTGATTGTATTCATCCTTGAAGGGGATTTTTAGGATATCAGGTTGATTACATAGGTGAGATAAAAGCATCTGCATTATTCAGTTAAAAGGAGAAATCAAAAATAACATGTTCAATAATAAAGCAGGGTGATTTCAAATCTGAGTTCAAAGACAGGTGTTATTGAACCTTGTCTGTTCGAACATTTGGGTCATTGCTTTTGATAAACCTACATATCCTAAGAAAAATAATCCGACGATTACATACAGATGTTTTTCAATCAATGGTATATGAACCAGTTCAGAAAGAGCTCAGCTAACGTAGACTGGATATTTTCTCTAGACCAACTCATAATTCAGAATACCTGGCTACATTTCTCATTGATACGTACATTAATTTAATTTAATTTAAGTTTCCTATAAAGACTAAGAAAAACTCCAAGATGCCTCTAGCATGTTGGTTTAATAGTAAATTGGCAAAGATGAGAGATATTCTTAGTAGCTTGAAAACTGTAGGTGACTCAACCAAAGACTGCTCCTCTTATAAAAATTTTAAAAATGTATAGAACAAGGGAATTAGTAAAGCAAAAAAGGAAGCTTACGATAAGCTTTTAGCTAATTCTAAAAATAAAGTAAGAGATGCTTGGAAAATTAATTAATTAACTTTCGCCAGCATTCGCAGACATTTGAGAGATGGGAGAAATAAAGTAGAATCTGATAAAACCAACTTAGTTTTATCAGCTGATGAACTGAACAATTTCTTTGCTGCAGTAACTCAATTACTAACTGGCTCAACTGACAAAGGCGATCTAGACGATCTAAATTTTTGTAACAGTTTACCTACTCCTAGTTTCTCATTTTTTAATGCTATTTCTAAGGTAGAAATTGTAAAAGCTGTGAAGCAATTAAAATCTGCGGCGTGCACTGATTAATACGGCATGAATAGTAAAATAATAATAAAAATTCCATAGATATTATAATCGATCCATTATTTCATCTCATAGGATTTTGCCTTACCGAAACAAATTTTTCTTCGGCGTTTAAAATCAGTAATGTTATTCCCTTATTCAAAAAAAGTGGTCCTACAGCAATTAATAATTTTAGACCCATTACAATCATTCCCGTATTCAGTATAGTTTTCGAAATTATACTAAAGTCTCGTATCGTAAATTATCTCGAATCTAATAAATTTTTCAATTGTCAGCAATATGGCTTCAGAGCTAATTGCTCAACCACACAAGCGGTGTCGACGCGATCGTTGAGGACCTTGATAAAGGTGAACATGTTGCTGTTGTATTTTGTGACTTGTCTCTGCTGCACACAATATAGTTTTAAGAAAAATAGAGGATTATGGAATCAGGGGCATGGCGTTGGATCTTTACAAATCTTATTTTAAAGACAGAAGGCATACGCTCTGGTGAACGGAAGTATGTAGTTCTAAATTAATTTTTACTATCTGTAGTGTACCTCAAGGAAGCGTCCTGGGACCTGTTGTATTCACTCTTTACCTAAATTATATGCATCCAAACTTATGTATATCGTATGCTGATGATACTTCACTTCTGATATCAGATAAGAATTCTAATAGTTTAGATTTGAAGATAAGAAATGATCTAAATAAAGCAAATACGTGGTTTTGTTCCCATAATTTGAAACTTAATGAAAACAACACTAATACATTAATTTTTACATTAAGTAAGAAATATCCGTCTGATAATTACGCTAAAGTTTTAGGTATCTATCTTGATGAAAGGTTAAATGGGTCCAATCACATTGACTATCTTTGTATATCATTTCCAGCGATAGAAAGACAAATTGTAAATATCAAAGCGCCAATACATTGCATATCTGCATGTATTTCATGGCGTAAGAATACAGGTGCGAGTTGATTTCCGAATAACCAACTTCAAAGTACCAATGAGTGACCATTTGGACTGTGTATGTTAGTAATATCACAGAAGAGTAAACAACCAGAAATGCGACTCTCCGGCGGTACCTTTGATGTTTAGAAGCCGATTTTTGTGACCTTGCACGTGGCCGCCATGTTCTTGGATTACAGCTCAAGCATATTAGGAGAAATTAGCCGCAATAAAATTTACAATAAAATGGTTGAAATTAATATTTACAACATGTTTGGCTTATTTCACGTCCGGTAAGTAACATTTCTTTTCAATAATTAATGACAAAGGAAGTTCACTAATGGTTCACCTCAAATGTCCATCGCATAAACGTTCTTAGTCTATCATATTGTCCGAGATCTTATCCATTGGTACCCGAATTCGCCGTTGCCAAGATACAGTAGTCTCCTATTGCGACCCCGCTTTCCAGGTCTCACGGAAACGGGCGGTGAGGGGGTGACTCAACCTGGAAAACCTTGCTGCTCAAACTGCCGGACTTCTTCGACCTCTGTATCCTCGATGGACAATAGCACCCAATGTGATGTATTTGGTTACGATTTATGTTTTGGCTTTGTACGATGGACTCCTTCGATCTGGTCTGCTGGAAACTTCCCTCGGAACTATCTTCCTACGCTCATGGTGGCCACTTGATGTTGAAACCGGTGCGCTTTTCTGATTTTGTCGTAGAAATTTGTGTCTTTTTGTAATCGTTTAAGTTTAAGGTAATTATCACTGCAATATGTACAGTGCGTTTCTTGTAAAGTAGGTTATTTTGTGAATTTGTAAAATATACCTGTCTTTTGGAAAAAGGAAAAAACTAGCATTGCACTTCATAGAAATATTTTTACAGTTCTTTGGAGCGTAAACAATACCACCTTTACGTTTTTCAGACATGTTATATATTTGCAACACTCTGATTCATAAGAACATAAAATATTACGAAGCGGTAAGGTTAATAAATAATAATCCCAGAATATGGCCGTCATACCTGCGCGAACGAATGCGCGGACTTAACCGATGCGTGGGAGTCGTATTTCTGGTTGTTTACTATCCTGTGGTAATATCGACCTTTCTAGATTGGCGCGAAATTCAAAATCTGTCTTTCTATCTCTGGAAATCCTATGTATATTAAACAATCAACTGCACTTTTCGTATTGCGAAGACTAAAATTCCAAGACTGTTCTCTGGCAGTCAGAGTTTTTATTATTCAAAAATCAGCAATCAGGTTAATGGGTAATGTGTACAACAGCGAACATTGCAGACCGTATTTTTAATGTTTGAGTATTTTACCTCTACCTTGCCTTTTTATATACGTCACCCTCTTGGAAGTTCACAAAAGGAAATTAACTTTAATCACGAATTCAGATTTTCATCATTATAACTTATAACACTAGGTGTGTCGGCGATATCAGAGTGTCATACTTCCGTTTATCTGTCTCAAAAAAGAATTCACTCAGAGTAAATTTTTACAATATACTGCCGAATGAAATTAAAGCCCTCGGCTTACTTAAGTATAAGTGCGCGGTTAAGAGATTATTACATGATAAATGATATTTCACAGTTGAGGAATTGACACATTTTAATTACTTTACACAATGCACCATTGTATTATATATTTTTATATATATTTTGCGTGATTTTATTGACTTATAAGTTGTACCATTACGAGATAAATATTTGGTACGGCAGATTTTCCACACGAACATTGGTAGAATTAATGTGTTGGAACAGAATGATGGTTGCATAGAATTTTTTTTCATATATTGTTTTAATTCTAGCATTTTAGAACATTTCAACATGCTAAGAGTTTAAAATTCAGACTACTTTACAAAGCAACCCTACCAATTATTTATCTCACAATGGTACATTGGTCAGTTATTAGACTGACATGTACAAATAAACTTTGGAAACGATAAAATAAATGAGTATTGAGTATTATACTTTGAGCATTAACATGTAACTTTAGCGTGAACTTTCAAAGTTACGATGCTTTTATCTTATTGGTTACGTTATTTATATAAAATTCATGGGAGTTAAACAATAAACATTAAACTCTTGGTACTTGTGACTTTTCTATTATCTTATAACGCAATACAGGGCTTCGTTCGAGGTCAATTAAAATTAATATACCATCTAATTTTGACTCTCTAAACTTTCCACTAACATTTTGCTCCGCAAGTAGCTCGCTCGTGTACAATAATCTCAAATTACAGCAATTTTTGAAAAGTTTAATTAAATGGTTTGCAGTAAACAGCTTTGAGCACTTCTCGTTCTAGATTGAAATCGCTAGAGGAAAATTATCTTTTATGGCACACACGTGCTGATTATGTCAGACGACACGTGCTAAATGAGAAAAATATAGAAATACACCTCTTATATTTTTATATTACACTAATAAGCAAGTAACTATTATTTACGGTATTCCAAAATAGAATAATTGATAAATCTTATTTAAAAAAATAAGTTTATCTTTAAGGACAACCAAAATTCTGCCATCAATAAAAGCAATAAGATTTTCGGGGTCGTCTTTTCTCCAAAAACCCTCTGTAGATGTATGTTTCATGGCTACAGTTAATACATTTGAAGACGTCGAAACGCTCCATTATTACTTTGGGTTTTTCTTTTTGCAGAACGAAGCGCTCCACAATGCCGTGACGTCGCTGATGGAAAAGGAGTTCGAAACTAATCCCAGCACGCACCAGTGTCTGTAAGTATATTCTATTATGTTATTACACGATTCAACTTGAGTAGTAAAAGCTAGACAAACACTGAAATATGGCGCTTATTTGACGCGGAGCATATTACGTTTATTCTGCTCTTCCCGTCAGGAATGCAATAAAGCGGAGTGTTTCAAAATATTAAACTTAATTGACCTAATTTTTTTATGATATATCGATGTTCGAAGCATATTTTTCAACGATAAAATTAAAAGCATCTTTGGAAATTGTTACATTTATCCATTTATTTGTTTTATGCATACTTTGAAAGAGAATAGTATAATGTATTCTAAAATATTCATATAATGCTCTGATTTATTCATTTAATCTAAATGAAATGACTTCATTCTCAAGGTGGCATAAATATTTGACGTAGTAAAAATTGATTAAATTACATTACCCTACATTTTCTAATTAATACAGAAAATCTTTACTAAAAGTCTTTACAAAGCAGGAGGAACGACCCTGAAGAAGTGCTTCTATAACGAAGAAGAAAACATCGACAAAAGAATATAGTAACGTATTCTACTTGAAACCATACAGAAGACACCTTCAAGTTGTTCTAAAGGGTTAAAGAGTTGTAGCTAAGACTGGCTTACAATAGCTTCTGTTCTTCAATGCCAACAACCAAATAAAAGATTTAAAAAAAACTATATTCTCGTAAGATACATTTAATCAGTAATAAGGAAAAAAAAGAGAAAAAAAACTATGGAAGAGACGTTCGATATCAACCCCGTTGGGAACCCCTCGCATACTTGCTTTCCAGATCTTTTTGAATTTAAGAATCGTTTCGTAATTATATAATTTATTTAAAAGTAGGCATAATTCCAAAAACATAGAGATGTGTTTTTCTAGAACAATGTTAATTTGTCGTCGAAAATAATTAAATAAACTATATTGTTCTAATCTGTAGATTCTAAATCAACCAATTTGTTTTCCAAACAAAAAAATAAGGAGTGTTGGTATTGAAAAGTACTTCCTAATTTAAAATTTTCTAGCGAACGCTTTCGATAAGAGTTTTTACCTTCATCAGGCAGTTAACGTCGAAAATATAAAAAAGATAATGAAATCAACATCATTGGAGAAGAAGGAATACTGTACTGTACAGAAGGAATACTGTACATTTTTCCTTCTTCTTGTCAATGATGTTGATGTCATTATCTTATTTATATTTTCGATGTTAGCCGCCTGATGAAGATAAGAACTCTTAGTCGCGACACCGCGCGACAATTTTTTTTGTAATTTGAAGTACTTTTCAATACCAATACCTCTCAATTTAATCACCTAATTTTTGGACCTAAACAGAAAAATAAGGCTTTTATTAAACATAATCGATAAGGTGACCACTTTGTGGTTTTTGCAGCAACAATTCACATGTTTTTGTGAATTCAAATTATCTGAAATCTGGGCCATCTGGATTCACATTTGGTTTTTGTATTTTAACATCTGCAATGAGTAAGTGTGTGTTTATGCATTGTTTGTGAATTTTTTCCGATTGGGACGCAAACAACATAAAACACGAAATTTGTTTATATTTTAAAAAGCTTTCGTTGTTCTGAATTTTATTTTCCTTCTCCTTCACCTTGTAACTTAATATCTGTTTTAACTATTACACATTACAATTCAATATTTGTAATTAATAAATGGTTCCATGTAAAACTAAACTTTATAGTTAAGGTACACATGTTATTAGTGATAACTCACGCTGACATAACGGCGAACATAGTTATCTAATATTACTCAATAATCCATACATGTACAAGTACATACATACATGCATACACTGATCTAATCATGGTGCCGAACTAATTCCATTAGAGAAACTAAATTATTCAGAGTTAAATAGTATCGCTATATCGTGAATGTCTAATTTTGTAGAAGTATAATATTCAGTTTTGTTAGAGTAAACAAATACTATAATTTTTCAATTTTTTCTACCTACATTTCGATCAGTTAATTTTTCTCGTAATCCAAAATATCGGGACACTTCAATTTAAATTTCAAAAACGTCTGGACTAGGACTTAATCAAATTAAAAAAAGCACTCGCGTTAATAGCTTTTTTCTTTCCTACCGAATATAAATAATGAAGAAAATTTATTACCACTAATATTTTTCAAGAAATCGACTTGTACAAGTGTCAACGAGAATTAATCTTTCTCCTAATTCCAAAAATATGTAGTTTGTCTATATTTGGTTTCATACTTTTTACGATATTTAAGTTTGAAATTCTTATTGTTTTGGTATATTTTTATTAATTTATTTCATATAATATGTTAATATCTCTTAGATGTTGGCGTTTTGACTTATAAAGTGACTTTTAATTAGTTTAACACTTGTCACACATAATAAACTCCTTATTAATCCAAATAAATGCATTTTTTTAAATTTGAAATTTAAATATCGCACGAAGTATGAAACCAAATATAGACAAACTACATATTTGTGGAATTAAGAAATAAATGTCTTTCTTAATTCGAGAAAATATACATAGTGTTCCATTAAAAATAACAAAGCTGATGCTCATTTGTTAAGTGTCCAATTGTCATTTGTTCTTTTTTTTAATAAATTCTGGTGGTTCAGGTAAATTCCTAAAACTTCTGTATTTAACATTTTTTTCTATGTCCAATAATAAAATGTGTAGATACCGTTCAAAATATAAACAAAATCCCTGTACATTAATCGGTGTGATTTATTTAATAAAAGAATGATTTCTCACTTCCGAAGATCAGTCTAATTTAAACGAAAAAAACTGTACTATATTATTTCGAATATTTTTTTCGTAAAAATTTAAAATTGATCAAATTCTCGCCCCTCCCTCAGCCCCCCGAGAAAAACAAACGCGATTTTTTATCACCATGGTATTTCCGTGGCCGTCCACAAAGCGCATGCAAAATTTCAAGCCTCAAACTCGTCAAAAAACCGTCGAAATCGACGTCAAAAAATTTTACTACGAAAGGGGATTCCGTGCTGACGTCACGAGCCGATTTACTATATTTCTTGGAAAAAAAAGTAGGTCACAAGGTCGTTGGGTGTTCATGAATGGCCGCCAGTCGATTGTTTTTGCAGAGCATTTCGGCCTCCGGACGCAGCCTAAAATTATTTTAAAAAACGTAAAAGAAACAACAAACGCGTCGCAAGCTTAAAGAGTATCGTTTTAATGATATTTGAAACAAGAAAATTAACTTGTAGGTTATATTTTTAGCAAAATTACGTTTTTCATTTTCGGAAGTTTCGGGCTAAGCGGTTGGCACTAGTGCGTCACTGTGTTTTGACGTTTGTAGGTTATCAAGCGAAGCAAATCGATTTATTTGATTTATTCTTGATAAAAATTAGATAATAACGATCGTGGAAGCTTAAACAATGCACGGTAAATATAAAACGCTGTATGAAAACCGGTCTTTCGCCTGAGACTATACAACATAACCTCAAATTTTATTTGGCTTAATATGTATAAGAGCAGGTGCGTGCGATTTGATTTGTTTTCTGTAGTAGTTTTCTTGTGAAAAATAAGGTGTTAGTTGTTACTAAAGTTGATTCTAAACGTTGTTTGATCACCTTACACTTTCTTGCGGGGTTTACACACATTAATTGTAGGCATAACAACGAGTTTGCCAAGCAGTCTCTAGGCTCCAGGAGAAGGAATCAAGAAAATCGTAAGAACCTGTTTTGTAGAAACCAAAGGCTAAACGATTTATGATCATCTCTGTGTTTATCCCAATTGAATTTGGAGGAGGAAGCTTGCTATGACCTAAAGATTCTTTGAGCTGACAAACGGTTTTAGTGGATTCCAAGAAAATAAAAACTTAGTTGTAATTAAAGAATTTGAATGAATTAATTTGTGCAATTTGAAATCGACAAATCAAATAACTATTTAAGGGGCGTATTCAACAAAAACAGCGTTTCGACTAGCTAGGAGCTACTTCAGAACTGACGGGTTATTAAGCCGGCCACCACATTCAGGTAGACCTGTACAGGCACACCTATGCAGGTATACCGCAATATGTGTGTGTGAGCAAACCTTTGCAATTAAAAGGACCTGTGCAGTCGACCGGAGAAGTATCGAAAAACGATTCGGTGTACCTGCACCAGGGTGCCCTCGTAGGGTGTACCGGAACGTGTGTGCCGACAAGTCTGCACAGGTATTCAGTTCTCTCACAATTTTTTGAAGGAGGCACCTGTTTTCACTGGAGTTGTTTAATAAAATGGCGTTAAGTATTGCAGAGCAACGAAGAGTACTGACCTAGTTCATAGAAATATAAATATAAATTTGAGCCCTGTCTATAGCGAATTAAGTCCAAGGAATACCATGATCGTGGAAAAAGGGAGGCAGGTTATAGAAAACTGCTAGAAAAGCATAAGGAAGTAGACACTAACGCCAACAAGGATGCTGTCATAAAAAAAAAATTAATAATTTACGAAGCAATGTCAGAAAAGAAAAGAAGAAATATGAAGATTCTTTTAAGTCTGGAGCATCAGCTGACGAAGTGTACCATCTTAAGTTGTGGTAGTATAATTTATTTGACTTTCTTAGTGACCAAGAAACCCCAAGGAAATCTATATCGAACTTGGATCCAGATGAAGAGTATTCCTCCGAGGTAAGTTAATGAAAGACATAGCAGTTTATGTGTGTTTAATTACATGTTTTTTTTTTTTACTTTGAGGATGAATATTAACCAAAAAAAACTTGAACATTTTATATAAATTAGAATCTTGCCTGATAAAATTAATATAAATTACTCTTCAATTTCGGACAGTAAGTACCTTTTTCTTTCTTCGTCGACGTTTCGCTGTCGGTTGACAGCTTTATCAAGACTGAAAGTATTATAAAACTTTCAGTCTTCAGTCAAAAAGTATTATAAAACTTTCAGTCTTGATAAAGCTGTCAACCGACAGCGAAACGTTGACGAAGAAAGAAAAAGGTACTTACTGTCCGAAATTGAAGACTAATTTATATTGAACATTTTAATTAATAAAATCATTTTGCCATGGTACTTTTCCCTCATGACAAAAGTACTGCGTGAAATTTTCTCTTAACCTTTTTTGCGGCATCATTGATATTTCCCCGGTTTCGTTGCTGTAAATTTTCCATGTTAAATTTTTGTGAATTGTTTCCATAAGTGACAGTTCCGTCAACAGTATTTTCTTGTTGAACACATTCTTGAGGTACATATGATCTTGGTGAATGTTGTATCAGAAAATTGGGTAACACAATTGTTGCCATTACGATTTGAACAATGTTCTCAGGTTCTACATTAATTTGAGTATGAAATATACGAAATCGCGAAGCCAATATTCCAAATGCATTTTCTATGATGCGTCTTGCACGAGACAATCTGTAGTTAAATATTTTTTTTTCTTCCGAAGTCAAGTCAAGTCAAGTTGTCGAAAGGGTTTCATCATATCCGTGCGTAAAGCAAAAGCATCGTCAGCGACAAAAACATATGGCAGATTTCTACCATTTCCTTTGACAGATTCTTCGCTTGGAATATGTAATTCACCTTTATCTAACATTTCGAAAAATTTCGTATTTTGACACCTCCATCTGAAATTCTTCCATTGGTTCCAAAATCCGCCAATATAAATTCATAATTAGCATTTACAATTCCCAAAAGAACCATACTGTGTCTGCTTTTATAATTGAAAAATTCAGATCCACTTCCAGCAGGCGGAATGATGTTAATGTGTTTGCCGTCGAGTGCGCCCAAACCGTGTGGAAAGTTCCATCGTTCTTCGAACAATTGTGCCACTTCTTTCCATTCTTCGTGGCATTTAGGAAACTGAGAAAAAAACAATAAAAGAATAATATTTTTTAACAACTTACAATAACGTTTATTGTTTCAGACTGGGTCAATACCAGATACCCAAAATTCACATGTTGCCGATGACCCGGATTCTCAATCCCTTCAAAAACCGGACAACGCCGCCGCCGGTTCGTTAACTGACAATGAAACTGTCCCAGCAAAACGTAACACTCCTCGATCAAGACCAGGAAAACCAAACCAAGATTCTTTGACCACCGATGTTTTGACAACTGTGCAAGAACATTTCAAGCGTCCACGTATACAGGAAGACCGTTTCGACGTTATCGGGAAAGGTATTGCGATGAAACTGAGAGAAATGGGCAAAAGACAAAGCCTAATTGCAGAAAAACTAATCAACGACGTTCTTTTCGAGGCCGAACTTGGCAACCTCACACTACAACATAAGTGCTTTAACATGCAGCACGTTTCTAACGCAAGAAATGGTGATATGCAGCAAGCCAGTCAGCTATGTTTTCTCGCCAGTCAGGTTCATGTTCGGCATCCTATTCGTCCAGTCCTAGCCTTACTGTGTCCCCTACACCAAGTCCAAGTCCCAATTATAGGCAATACACCCAAGCAGAAATAAGTCAACTACAGCTTATCTCTCAGTATACTTATCAACATTCCCAGCAGTTCTCTCAGACCAGTCCAGTGCAATTTTGTCCTCGGTACCAAGAAAACCAACAGTCTGCTGAAAATCCACAGCATATGGAATCTAGCAAAGGAAACGCTTCTTCTCTTCTTACCAATTTTACATGTTTAGAGTAATTAATAAATACGTTCCTAAGTAATAATTTGTTGTCTTATTTACTTACCTTCAAGTATTCTTTAACCAGAGTTTTGTACAAAGCAGCACATATTTCGGGAATTATATTTCCTAGAGCTTGAGGTGAAATTATTGTAGAATACTTCATGTCTTCATAACTTCTTCCTGTTGCTAGGAATCGCAGAGTTGCAGTTAATCTCTCATGAGGTGAAATGCAATTTCTCATTGTTTTATCCTTCTTTGTAATAAGAGGAAAGCAATTTTAAGTATGTTTTCTCGTCCATTCGTAGATAGTTGTGGAAATCTTTAGGTTCAAATTTTAACTGGTTCAATAAATTAATATGACTATAAGTTTCTCGCTTAAGGAACCAATCTTTGCACCAAGTTTGACGTTTTTTCTTAGGCTTCTTGCGTTTTTTCATCGTTAATAAGAGGCCTAGCACTGCGAATGCGTCGTCTTCTTGCGATGCCATTATCAACTGAGAAAATCTAGAATTTTAACCATTGCGTGTGTGGGCTTTTCAGGTTTCCGGTATACCTGCACAGGTGTGCCTGTACAGGTCTACCTGAACGTGAGTGACCGGCTTTAAGAACTTTTCGACCTGTACATAGCAAAATCTGTTGGAGTTACTTCAGAACGAAACTCCCGAACTGGTTCGCCATTGTTCAGTTGTTACCATAATGAGTGATACGTCCAAACTGGAAATGAGTTCCGAGCTGGCTTGCAACTTGTTTGAACTCCGAACCCTTTCATCTTACCGCGTTCTTTTTAAGTTCAGATCTTTTGTCGAGCTAGCTCTGAACAGCTGTAAACTTGTTCAGGGTTTTGGTGAATACGAGCCTTAACCCTTCTGAGAACTTGCCTATTTAATTTATTTCTTCATATTCGTCAATTTTAATCAATTTAGACTTGGAACTTCTTGAAATCAATCTTCACTGCTTTGAGGGAAGCTCTTTTTCTCTCTTTACTTTTGCAATTCTTATTTTCGCTTTCGAAGGGGCTTCGAGACTCTATGGTGATATTTGTAAACACGCTCGAGGCACTTTCATACGAATTTTCTTGTGTATGGTTATTTACCTTTTTAGTTGCTAAAAACCTTATATTTGTTGGCAAAGCAGCTGACATGTAACCAAAAGAGTCGAGTTCGAATCTCGATTACGGTGGAAATTTTCCCCCCAAAAATTGTCTTAGTGTTTCTTTGAAATTTATTTCACTTTAATTACTTATATTTGTTCTTTACATTTCACACTTTTTATGACAATAATTTTAAGAATATCTACTGCAATATCAGGTCAACAAGCGATCGAAAGATGTCGCTACTTAAATGTCCAATAATTTTAAGATTCTTTTACTTTAATAGCTATAGCACCTTATCTGGAACTTTTTTTAAACCCAACTGGACTTCATCATCCTATTTTTATTTTATTTTTTTGTTATCTGGTGGTTGCCCAACGGGGTCCTGAGCCAAAGACTTGTCAGGACCTCAGGAGCGGGAGTGTATTTGAGTGTGTGTAAAGTGTTCCATGGCTTTGTTACTTCCAATCTCCTCGCCGTTTAAGGGGAAGCAGTGTCGAATTTTATCCCCAACACTGAAGGGTGCCTGAAGTCGATACCGACCACCTCCGAGAAAAATCCCGAGTGCGGTTCGAACCGACAACCATGCGATTGCAAGGCCGGTCCTCTTACCACTAGACCGTTCAGGCGATCCGAATGAGCAGAAATGACCATCATTTCCTATGATTTTCTTGGTACGCCTACGTAAGTCGAATGCAGGTGTGCGCACTCTTGTGTCCACTTGTTGATATCAGCATTTTCCTCAAGGTTTACAGATGTTTCTCGAATGATGTTAGTCGCGATAAGAGTAAAATGTTTACTCTAGCAAGGTTTTGATTGTGCGAGTTAGTTTCAATTCATTGCGCAATATGCGGTTTAATTTTATTATTGCGTCACCTTGCAATTTATTTTCTAATTTTGAAAATAAATTCTCTGTACAGAATTCCAGTTTCTTACATCAGTACAGCTGCCAAAAGAGCAAGGGTATCGGTTCTCTATCAAAACATATCGAGACCACTTCTAAAAAATGATTAGTTGTTACTCCAACGAACAGTTTTGATTAATATCTAGTAGCAATTCAAAGTAAATGCATGTAGTAGTGGCATCAAATCACCTCTGATGCAAAGAGTGATCATTTTACTATTGATTTATTTTTGCCGGGTTCTATGAATCGTGTTACTGCTAGAAAAGGTTTAAATTTACACTTTAAAGTCAAAAAAATTATATAGGTTTGAATTACAATATGTACCTGGTGGAAAATTTAAACTTAGAAGGAAAATAATAATAAATTTCAGAAATGTATCTGCTGTTTGTCTAAACACGAAAGGAGACAATTGTAATTTAATAAATTTCTGAACCGAGAATGATATTCTGTAAACGAATTTCAGTCGAATAATTTCCTATTTCATAAGACCTCGCGATCTTCACATAAAATTAATTTCACTAAGAGGCAGAGACAAAGCGCCAAAGCAGCGTGACCCTCCATTACGCCCGTCATTTCACCCTCCAGACTGTACATTTTAAACCCGAATTAATCTTTGAAGTGATACGCAGGAGGCGTTCCTCCTAATTTCAAACGGAAGACTGTCGCAGTGTGTCACTTAAACATTTAAATGTAAGGCAGCTTCGCCTCCCGAGGGATTATCACCGAGAAGTCGCCTTTCATAAAACCAGAAACGTTTAGACCGACGCGAAAAGGAAAATACCGCGTGGGAATCCCGGAATATTTATGAGGTGGAATGGTTGACTGTGATTACTTTTCAGTAGCGGTAGCTGCCACATGTAATTTGTAATTTAATGGCCTACGTGATTTTAAAAGTGTTGGGGCTAATGGTTAGAGCAAGTTTGATTGATTAATTTAGGTTAAATTTATTACATTAAGGGTGGGTTTATGGAAAGGAAATCAAATATTTAATTACGATTAACTATTTGATTGAGCTTAAAATTCGTGTTGCCATAGAAATCAAATTGTTAAACTAAGGCAATGCTAATTTTAATCTCAATCAAATAGTTATTCATAATTAAATATTTGATTTCCTTTCTGTAAACCCACCCCTAATATTTAGCACATTGCAGAGTCAACTGGACAAATTAAAATTCATTATTAATTTATCTTATTCCGTGTTGAAAATTTATGTAAGAAATTTGTAAATTAATTCCTTTCACACCTTTTAAATTGCTCTTTAGTCGACGTTGCGCTGTAAACGTCGACAGCTTTTCAAGATTAAATGTGCTTAATTTTGAAAAAGCTGGTCGGTATTCAAGCCTAAGAAAACGGCTATAACTTTGGAAGGAAATATTACAAGTTCATAGTCTGGATAGTAACTAAACTGAATTCCACCGTTTTTCTATGAGTCTCTGGATAGGGACAATGTGTTGCAATAACTTTAAATGTACGTGAAATATTCTTTCGTGTCCGTTAAATTATTTACCCTTTCCAGCAACTCTCGTTTCATTATTAACGTACAGTACGAAAAGTTTAGACTCGTCAAGTTTAAGTTCCGCTCGATAGATGAACAAAAATTTTGCGAAGCTTTTCGAATTTGATGGCGGTCCTTTGTGTACAAAATAATATCCTGCGGGCATAACGTGAAACGGTCTTAAAACAAACCGTATCCAAAAAGTTTTTTCTTGTTGTGTGAGTTTTTTCTGAGAAATGTCCGGTTAATAAAATATGTTTTTTAAGGGCTTCTAAATGAAAATGGTCTTGAGTTTGACGTGCTGAACTTGCCATAAAGTGTGAAATATACGTGAAGCAATGAAAACTAATGCATCTTGACAAGAAAAATCGCTCCCATTTATGTAATACCGGCACGCATAACGGCGACGATATCTAAAATTTATGGCTCTGTGAGGAGTTTAAGAAAATCACAAGACGCATATTTTGACAGAGTGTTTTAACTTAATACAATTCTTTAAATATCCATTGGAAAAAGGAAACTGATCAAATGTATATACAAATTACAAAACTATTTTTTTCCTTATACAGGATGTTTTAATGAAGGTGCACCAAATTCGGTGTGTCGGTAGATATCGACAAAAGAAATAAAAGTTTCGTATAAGTTTTTTTTTTAAGAATAAATTTTGAGAAAACCGAATGGAAAGGAGAATCGAAGATGAAGTCAAACGGAATCCTTAACCTGCCTAAACCTTCTTCAAAAGAATCGGTTTATTGTTTTATTGCCTCATAAAATGTCGCCTCATATGATATGATGAAACACATTTAGTCCGTTCTGGTTATTGAATGATTTTTAGATTTTAATAAAAAGTAACGTTGGAAGCGAAGCATAATTTGCGTGAATTTGGTGTAGTTTGTAACTTTCATTTTTAACAGTTTATTAGTTTATGTAAGTGTGTTTGTGTATGTGTTGTCAAACGTGTTTGCGATGGGCGATTTTATGTTTCAAGAATTCGCTGATATGCATATTTTATATGAAGAATGTCGAGGAAAGGCGCGAAAGGCACGTCTCTATGCGGAAAGGTTTCCTGATCATAAACGAAATCCGTTTTATCTAACGTTTATCAGAATAGCTCTAAATGCACATTCTTTCAATGTTGTCACAATGTTGCAAAATACAAATGCAAATTTCAACTTGCTCAGATTGCAAAATTGTATTAAGATATTTTGTTCCTAATAATGCCGGAAAAGGGTTCCCTAATTTGGTGCATAATCATTGAAACATCCTGTATGTACTTGACTTACAAAATTGTATACATATACTGACATGAACAAAAAGATATTACGGATAAAAGTCTATATTGCTATGTTATGTGGGTTACTCCTTTTCCATTCTTTCGCTGCCACGTTGGACAACAAAAATATAACGTTCGCCGTAATTCACATAAATTTTCACTAATCTCTCTTTTTTAAAATTTATTTCGTTTAAATTAGTACCAAATTACACGCAAACCTCAAAGTGACACCTCGTGTTTGCACGACGTAGATGTCACTCCCACCTGTGTTTGTTACAATCAGATAATCGTTCCTCTAAGTCAATGCTGGGCACGGGAGTTCTGGTGAGTCATCCCCTCCACTCTGCAACAACTGTAATCGGCGACAGTCGTAAATATTCGCCACTAGTCGAGATATTATATTGCGCGTCGTTGGTTCTAGACGTGCCGATTTCAATTTAAACTGGAATAAGCACTAAATACTTGCGAAGAAGTATAAGGGGTGGTGGTACTGTTCTCCTACCGTGCCTGGCACTGCTCTAAGTAGTTAAAGTCATGCGTTTGCACAACAATGTCCTTCCCTTTTTTTATTTAATTTGTTTTGATTAAATGGTGGAAGTATTATTTAATTTTTAAAATAACCAGGTTTGACGCGTTTGCACAGCACCCAACGCTAATTATTAGTTATTTTTAATAAATTTGCACCGGTATTTATACAGAAAAACAAATGAATCTGCCAATTGATTTTGCGCGCCGCTAGCTGCTCTAATATGTAGAGCAACTCCGACCGCGTCCGTTTAGAATGATACAATGGGATGATCCAGGTTCAGCCTGGTTACTTCGACAAGCATTTCCGCAATTCTTCCACTTACACTTTCACTTGTTTTACAATTTCGGTAAGTGATGAAGTTTGTTTCATAAAATCAGATCTTCCTTCGCCTAACCTAGCTTTCTAACTTCGTATCCTCAAAATAACTTAAATTATCCTGATATTTCAAAGAAACTGCTAAATTAAATTAAGTTTATTATAGTTTAACCATTTATGGTTTGACTAGAATTTTGGTAAAAGAGTGATGAGAAGAGATGGAAATAGAAATATAATTTTTTTTTGTAAAGTTATGTAATCTAGAGGAGAAAAGTGTCTCGACGAGGACTTGTAAATTGATAAATTCGAAAGTAAATGATAGTTCATCCCTTTCAATAAATGTTCTGTGGTTATAATCATGGTTTCATTTGACAGTTACTTGTAACAAGGCAAGTATGAACACTCCAACATTAAGGACACCAGTTCAGTCTAAAGGTTCGTTTTCACGATGGTAGTAGGTACTTTCGTGAAAGTACTAACACGAAATTGGGTGCAATACTTCCGACATGAGAGTTAAGAGATTATTGCGAAAGTACCGATAGTAGTAGCATGACCAACGCTGAGTTAATTGCAATGATCTCTTTTACCCTGTTTTTAAATTCTGGAAAGTTTCTTTCCCACAATCATGGAAATCACTGATATTCCTTCAAAAACTTGAAGATATCAAACGGTTGCGAAAGCACCATCAATTATCTAGTCAGGCGAGATAGTAGGAAAATTGTGCCGCGATAGGGTAAAAGCGATTGTCAAGTTGATGATAGTTTCTGCGATAATTACTTTCATGACGGCAACTATCACAGAAATTACCATCGTCAAAATGAGCCTTAAGGAACAGTGATCAAAAGCTACACGCTGAAATTGGTTCAAATGACAAATTCAAAATATCAAGGTTTCAAGTTATTGGAGATCGTTTCGAAATACACAATGAATAATTTACATTTGTATTTTACTTTCAATTTTATATGTTTTCATTTTTATATGTCGTTGGGTTTTCAAAAATTTTACTTAGAAGTCAATCAATTTATGATTTAATCAAGTTCAAGAAAGTTTTCGGTCGTCTTACAGCCCTAAGTTTTCTATCCACGTTTTGTTGAATAAATGCTAATTGTGTCTTGTAGACAAAAACTTTTTCGCATCAAAATTGGCTGGTCGTAAAGTAAACAAATCTCAATGCAAATTTGGTAAAAGTAGTTCCATCAAAAATTCCATTCGGGGAGGACGGAAGCCCGTGTATTTTATTAAAATTAAAATATTTATGCGTGCATGTATGCATAGATTTCCATTTGCTTACAAATTTGAATTTTAGTCGGGCACAGCTTCGGAAGCTGATGCGAACAAGATGGCACGTGATGTTACTATTAAGTCGGGTCGACCCCTGGATGCAATATTAAATTCTCTGCGGTGTGAAATGTGCAATCTTACATTTCGCTGATTTTATCTGGGGTCCTCAGAGATAGCAATATTTTCTTAGCAATTTCGTCGATATAAAATAATTTATTCATTTTAAAATAATTTTTCGTAAGAAATTCTTTCTTTAAAATGAAATGTCCGAAATAGCAACGCCATAACAATTTCAGAAATCCTTGACCGGTAATTCCCCAATCCTCTAGTCGTCTAGACAAACTATTCGATAATAAATGTTTAATTTGGAAAAGTCTCCCAAAATTTTGTTTTGTATTTGTGTATACGGACGTTTTTAGCAGTGAGTTTTGAATTTTTCATTTCAGACAACGGTTTTTACCCAGCGCTCTGTAAATGTAAAATCCATTCCATAATCGGATTTCGAGCACAGGCTCTATTTCGAACGGAACAATACGAAATTCAATACTTATGTCGTCGGCGCGATGCGTCTTTATGTATGTTCGAACGGCCGGTATTCGCATGGATTCATATGAAACATAATTGGAATTTGCTGCCTGATAAATAATTCCAACGTTCCGGGCCCAACGCCTCGCCGTTTACAGCGGATTCTGATAGGGGATTCCGGTGTATTTAAAATTCTATCAAATGCAGACCTGAATTAGTTAACGCAAACGGGTGATTTATCTGACGCTTATGATTACACACTCAAGCAGATGGAAATTTAACATCCAAATTACGCAAATACCATTCAACGATAAACTTTTAAACAGAAGTGACTTTTGTTTCTTAAAAGAATCATGCTGACTTAAAATCTTCGAAACTTAAATAAATTATAGCAAAGTTTTTGATTTATCTACTTTCTTAATAGATAATTGAAGAAGATTGAAATTTATGAAGTGCAAATGGGATAGTATTAGGTTCTAAATAGGAAAAACGTCACTCCGCAAGGGACTAGAACATAGGTGGGCGATATTGCCCACCAGTGGGCGATATTGCCCACCAGTGGGCGCTAAAGCCTTCTAGACACTATTTCTTCAATAATTTAACGGCATGATAGAAGCGACGAAGACGACATGAGCAAGGATGGAATGGAAAAGACAGAGAATGAAACAGTGTTAATAAAGATGGGAACATGGAACACTAGAAGCCTTGTAGGCAAAGAGGAAGAAATAGTGGAGAAGACAACACAACAAATTGAGATGTTAGCAGTAACAAAAAAAAAGAAAGGCAGAGGAGTAACTAGAATACACAAAGGGTACTGGCTATTCTGGTCAGGCGTAGGAGAGTCAGAAAAAGCAGCAAAAGGAGTGGGATTGATAATAGCACCAAACTGGTTGAAATACGTGATAAGAGAGAAATATGTCAGTGAAAGAGTATTAGTAAGAGAAACAGGAATAAGGAAAGAGAACATTTATGTCATCACATACGGAATAAACGAAGATGAGAATAAGGAAGGAAAGAATAAATGCTTTACAAAACTACAAGAGAAAATAGACAAAGCAAAAGAAAACCTTATAATTGCAGGAGATCTATATGGCCGGGTAGGAAATAACAATAGGAGATATGAAAGAGTAATGGGGCAAGAAGGAGAAGTAATGAGGAATAACAATGGAGCGAGAATCATAGAAATGTGCAAGAGAAACGACCTGGTAATAAAAAACACAAAGAAATTCACAAAATCACAAGAAGAACCAAACAGAAAGGAAAAGTCCATAATTGGCTACTTCCTGATACGTAGGAGCTACTGGAAGTATGTAAAGGATGTAAAAGTAACAAGAAAAGCAGAAATCGGCAGCGATCACTACCTAGTTAAAATGAAGATATAATAGGACAGAAAGAAAAAGAAGAAAGAAAATAAAGAATAAGATTAATAGTTTCAAGCTCAAAGAGACGATATACGAAAATAAATATCAAGAAATCATTAGGAAAAAGTTAGAACGAAAAAGCCTAGACAAAGAAACTATAGAAGAACATTGGAACATTGGAAAAGAATAAAGGAAACAATCCTATCAGCGGCGGAAGAAAGCTGAGGAAGGAAAAAAAAACAGGTAATAACAACATAAAAAGAACAAACTGGTGGACCACAGAGTTACAGAATTGTATTAAGGAGAAGAAGGAAACGTGGAAGAAATACCTAAATATGAAAGCACCCACGGATTATGAAAAATACAGGCAGAAAAGTAAACTAGTCAAAACTAAAGTAAAAGAAGCAAAACAAAGAGTCTGGAGAAAATTCGGACAAAACATGAAGGAGAACTTCAGAGATAACCAGAAACTTTTTTACGGTACGCTGAAACAATTAAGACAGAAGAAAGGTTACAGTATGAGGAATATGAAAGGAAAAGATGGAAATATAATAACAGACGAAGATAAAATAATGGACAGGTGGAGAGAACATTTCCAGAAAGTAACCGAAACAGATAACACAAGGATACAGGTATACACAAGGAACAAGGGGAAAGGAACAGAAAGGTCTATTTCAGAAGAAGAAGTCAATGAAGCGATAGGAAAACTAAAGTCAGACAAAGCAGCCGGAATTGACGAAATCACGCTGGAAATGCTTGAGGAAACGGAAAGAACAGAACTTACAATGTTATTAAACAAAATCACAAGAGACAAGAAAGTACCGAAAGAATGGAATACAGAAATTATTCTACCACTTTACAAAAAAGGGGACATAAGAGAGTGTCAAAATTATAACGGTATAACACTGATGAGCTTGCCAGCAAAAATTCTCGCCAGAATAATAGAGTCAAGGGTGAAAGAACAGTTAGAGCACACACTGGAAGAAACACAGTATGGATTCAGAAAAGGGAGGAGCACACAGGACGCCATATTTATAGTAAGACAAAGCATAGAGAAGTTAGTGTATAAGTAAAAATAAAGAAATACTCATGGTTTTCATCGATTTGGAAAAAGCTTTTGATAGAGTGAGACGGGAAAAAGTATGGAAAACTTTAGAAAAATACAGAGTCGACAGAGGAATAATTGAAGTGTTAAAAAGTATGTATGACACAACAAAGAACATAGTAAGGACAAACAATGAAGAGCCAAGAGACTTTGAAACAACAGACGGCCTGAAACAAGGGTGTGTACTGAGCCCCCTACTATTCGCAGTAGTGATAGATGATGCAATTAAAAAGGCCAAACAAGAAATGAGACCGATGGTACTGGGTTATTGGAAAATGCAAAAAATAGAAGTAACAGAGCTCCTTTTTGCGGATGACATGGTGGCAGATTCAGAAAAAGTCCTACAATACAATTTAAATAAGCTAAACATGAGAATAAATATAGACAAGACGAAAACGATGATAATAGGACAAGGGAATAAGACACACGATATCAGAATAAACGGTGAGAAAATAGAACAAGTCGAGGAATTTAAATACCTAAGAACAGTAACAGAAGACAACGGAAATTGGAAAAAGAAATAAACAACAAGGTCGCTACAGTAGGAAGAATGTATAACGGGTTAAGAACAGAATTTTTGATAAAAAGAGGAATAATGACGGATATAAAAATAGAAGTAGTCAAGAAAGTGGTAATTCCCACACTAGTACATGGTAGTGAAACATGGACTCTCACGAACAAGGATAAGAGTAGAATTAACGCGACAGAGGTGAGATTCCTGAGGAAAATAGATGGGAAAACAAGAAGAGACAGAATCAGGAACGAAGTATTCAGGAATAAGTTCCAAATAAAACCGTTAATGACAAGAATTCAAGACAGACAATTAGGATGGCTAGGGCATATACATAGGATGACGGAAGAAAGACTAACAAAATAAGTGTTTGAAGTTCGAGTATAGGGGACTAATCGAAGAGGAACACCTAAAAAATCATGGCAAAAGGAAGTGAAGAAGACCGCCCAAGAAAGGGATATACAATGGAGAGACATAAAGAACCTAGCACAGGATAGAAAGGAATGGAAAAAATTAATCAACTTAGCCCCACAGTCTTACACCGTACGGTAGAAAGACTTAGGAATAAGTAAAGTAATTGCTATTGCGATTGCACCCATGGTTGAACACCCGATTTAAGTCTGTGCTGCTTCTGAAGAAACTATAAATCCTATTTCGGAGTGGATTCGTCGGATGCCTGCTCTGTTCAGATCTTCTTCTACTTTCTTCATCTACGTTGTTCTAGGATTGCCCCGTCTCCTCTTCCCACTGCACTGAGTTCCCATGTCAGTAACAATCGGGTTGTTGCTTCCGTTTCTGTTCTCCATTCTCTCATGTCCAAAATTGCTTTTTACGTCAAAAATATCAAACGGCTTGAAGGGGAATACTGTTATAATGAGAGGCGTTCAAACATTTTGTCTTGCAAAGTGGGCGGTGGTCTCAAAAAGTTTGGAAAACTGTGGACTAGAACGTACAATCTCCATCTCTTTTACGTGTCTAAATCGCTTTCTGTCTGTTACATTGACTATTGTACTGACATTAAAACAATTACCTGTATACACAGGGCGTCCATTTTTCGAACCTAACCCTAAGGTTCTCTTTATCTTAATAGACATTGAGAAAAGTTGCGTATTTTTGTATTAGACTAGCCTGTGAAATAAAATCTGTCCAAACTCTATTGTAATCTGTCTGGATGAAGTTATTTTGTGCTTTGTTTAATCTTGTTAACTTAGTTTAGATTCCTTCAACTGACCTTCCTATTCCACTCTTCATTAATGTCACTGTAGAACGGAATTCTTGCCTTGAATTTCACAAGGTAATCACGTCTCTATTTCTGTTCTTTTTTCTCCCAACTATTGATTATTTTATTTTCAGATCTTCTGGATCTTCAACAAACGTTCGTGATCAGCACTTAAAAAAATAGAAGTTATTCCTTGAAACTAAGTAATTAAACTGGATAATAAAATTTGTTCTCAAAACATTTTACTAGTCGCTTTCCTTTCATATAAAAGAGAAGCGCCGAGTTGTCTAAGGACTTCAGGGAATGTATTCCTTTTACGAGAACGAGACAACGAGCGAGGACATCACATTTCACGGTCACCCTCTGTTTTCTTCATTCGAAGATCAACCTTTTTCTCCATTGTGATCACATTATTGCCTGTCTCTATTTCGTGATTTTTTAATCCGTTATTTATATTTACCCCCAAAATATCTTCTAATGATCGTACAGATTATTGTCTAAAAATAAAATATCTTTTATTCAGGGGATCAAATTGCAAAACTATCTACTATAATAAATGATTGAGTTTACAGCAATGGACAAGGCCAAGTAATCAATTGTGCAGTCGAATTGGGTGGGCTTTCCGACTTGGCAACGTATTTTATACTCAGTTTGGCAACTTATGCATAATAATACATGAAAGTTCTATGTGTTTCATAAGAATTTTAAGTGTCATCTTTTACATTTTTCTAGTTTGTAGTATAAATTTCGTAGGAGAAGACATTTATGATAAATCGATTGCACTTATGGCGGATAGTAAATGAATAAATAATTGACAAGTTTCATAAATTTGAATCTTTTATTTACGTGTACAAAAAAGATATGCTGATTCTGCATTGTTTATACCGACTATTTCTAATTGAGTGTGCACTAAAGGATCTCCTAAACATAATAATAGAATAGATTCTCTTTTGCTTCTTCTTAAGATATATTTAAAAGGACGTGCCTCTAGAAAGCTGCCTAACCAAATTATATCTCTTGCAGAAGAAGAAATTCCCTCAGGTGTCATTTACATACGAAGTAAACGGATGTCTAACCAAAAGGCTGAAAAAGTTTTGGAAAATGTTCAGCAAATCATGAATGATTCCTCATTACATGCTTTGACACAATTAAACAGAATTATCACTTTCAATTTATTAGCGTATTTTGAAAAAGGATTTAAATTACATTCTTACCCTGTAACTGCAATTGTGCCATGATATGTTCAAATATGAGTGTGTTAGATTTTACTCTATATTATTTATGTAAGTCATAAACAGAGGAAATCACAAATTTTTTTTATTTTAATGTTTGCATTGGATGTGCTTTTATGTGATTTATTAAAAATCAATTTTCATTGATTACATATGAAACTTTTCAATTTGCAAAAATATGTGCATTAAACCGACTATAAAATCTTCTTCAGAGTTTAGTAGTTTCTTTTTTGTTGCATTCGACGTGTTATTGCCCGTGCTTTCAACTTCTTTAACGTCTGTAAACTCCGACCATGAATACCTACAAAGTTGTGTTACATTTTCTTGTATTACACGTTCTTATTTCAGTTACCTACTTCATTTATAGTCGCAAGTCGTAGAAATTATACTTTTCAGTTTATTTCTTAACTACTTTAAATGTATGGTATACATATGTGCACAGCTGTATGTCTTGACATCTCAATTTAATTAAATTTTTTAGTTATTGTATGACATACGAGTAATTTTGTTCTTTATCTCAGTCTCTTTAATAGTTTCATTTCATTGTATCTTCTACTTTTATTATCTCTCCTAAATACTGGAAATATTTGCTTGTTTTCATCTTTTTCGATTTAGTTTCGATTATTTAATAGTTCATCTTCAGCAACGTTATTTTTATTTATCTTTCATTCCACATTTGTAATTTTTCACATATAGGTTTTATAGTCGTATACAGTGTACATTGTTTTTATTCTGTTTTAATAAATATTTTCAAAACAATAATAACTTCAACCAGGATTTGTTCCCAATTAATTACAGCGTTTAAATATCTGTCAGCGCCAGTTGTGGCTTTTAATTTTTCCCAGCTCAAATTATAAACACAAAATTCAAAACACTGGCTCTTAACGAATATTAATGAAAATTTTAATTACCGCCAGTCAGAGTTCAGCTTCAACTGAACGAGCAAATTTGATTGTAGAATGTCTCATTAACCTGAACCAAAATTCCATTAGATAAAACTCAACAGTATAATTATCGATTTTAATCTCAACCAAGAAGATGTTTGCGTATGTAGAAAGAATATCAAGGGAAACTACGCCATAAACGACGCATAACGCAAGTTTCCACCCACTCCGTCGTATCGTCCGAGGTAAACAGCGTGGTTATACGAGCAGTTGATCCTTCGGGTATCTTCTTGAACTGAGGTTATCCTCAAGGGATCATGAAGTAAAATATTTGGGTTCTCGTAACGGCATCCTGACTTCATAAATAAACAACCTTACCATCCCGAATATCAAGCTATTATTAGTGATATATTGGCTGGCAGTTAAGAATTTTTAGAGGTTGTCCCTTAGAAGGGGAATTAATTGAACGGAGTACTTTAAGTAAAATGAAAACTCTAAGGTTGCAATTGTTATGGTCATATCACCCAACATGTTGGCATGATAGATGCTGGTCTACGAAAACAAGTGAAAAATTAATAAAGGAGAGTCATTTTTTCAATAAACTATAAAGGCTGTTTTAGACTAGCCTATTTCTTGATTCGGTTCAATTTCTTAAACAATTTAATTTGTGCAATAAATTGTAGAGAAATTTTAATTGGATTAGAAAGTATCTGGAAAAATAGAACATGTTCTATCTGCAGATCGTATCTGCATCCCAGAAATTTCTCGTTCTAAATTTTTTTTTGTAGAAATTGAGCTAAATCTTGTACAAGAAGTAACTACGTATACAGCATAAGTTTCTTTATTTTTCATTTTGAATACCTATCTGTTGGCATTCGCGTTCTTTCCCGTTTTATAATATTCATCTATATTATATTACAGTTTGATGAAGTTTTTACTGGCCAAGTCATTTGCTACTTTAATATAATGTTTCTAATTATGGTAGTAAATTCCTAACGATTTTCCTCTTTCAGATATTCGTACCCCAATCTGATCAAACGTGATCGAATAATGAAATTCGTTCTCAATATCTCGTTTACAGGAGCACGTAAAGTTTCGATTTAATATCAGAATAGATTTGAGAAATTACCTCCACGTAAAGTTCAATAACGCGTGGCACCTCCAGATATTACAGTCGTCACCCTCTTCCTTCCCACCCCTTCAGGTAGAAAGCGTCCTGGCGTTTGTAAAAATCCTGCGGTAGGGTGCCGTCTAGTTGACAAATCATTAGCGGGTCTATGCAGGAAACCGAGCGCTTTTTCCGCCGTCGGATCAATAGATGAGGGCAAATCAAATATTGACACTCCAGCGATAATGGCAAGCTCTTAGATGCGAGAATGTGTGCGTGAGTTCTAGTGTTACGCTAACGTTCTCAGGGGAGGATTTGCGCACCGCTCAGGGCGGCCATGAAGATATTTTACGGACGAGGAGGTCGAAGGTTGTAAAGTTCACAACTCGCGCGTTCACTTTTATAATTCCATTAATTATTAATACGCCATAAAAAGATTTTATTCTATTTGAAGGCGGGAAGTTGCCCTGGCGGCGTAACAAAATGTTTACGGCGAAATATAAAAATATGTATAAATAATATAAAATGAGTTTACTTATCGGAAATTATTTAGCTACGGTTTAACTTATTAAATTAAAAATGTTTATATGGAGATATTACCTATAAATCCCAATATACTTTACAGTATTTTCGACTGATTGCTCTGAAGCACTCTGAGAGTATCTCCATCCTTTGTTATTACATGAGGTTAAGACAAGAAGGAGATATTCTAAGAGTGCTCTAGAGCAGCAAGTCGAAAACGCTAATAGTAAAATTTTCGTAATGTTCTTATAAGCCATATTCAGACTCAAAGTAGGCCATGTGACATTTTTGTTTGTACCTCCAAGTGAATATGTTCCATTTTAATTTGATTGCCGAAAAATAATGATTTTTAGCATTTTGACTTAGTATTAAAAAGTCACAAGTAATTATTTGTTTTATTTTTCTTTCTTCGTGCCATCGTAAAGTATAAGAAGCAATAGGGCTGATTTCAGAATTAACCGGTTACTCCACCGGTAGACATTTTAAATTCTAAAATCCACTGTAAAGCTGTAATAAGTTATTTTAGCTATAGTAAGTTATTAACTTATTACAACTATATTATTATTATATACTTACTATAGTTAAAATAATTTATTACAGCTTTAGTGGATTTTAGAATTTTAAAATGTCTACCGGTGGAGTAACCGGTTAATTCTGAAATCTGCCCATATAGTCAATGGGACTGACATTAAAGTGTCAGAAGTTTACATTTGTCACATTTTGAGTTCTATCAAAATACATACGCGTAACTTAACGAAAATTCCTTCAATGAGAGATCCCTTAGAATGGAATTGCAGTAATGCAGTTGCATTATTACAATACCCAATCTAAGGAGTCGCTTATTGAAGGAGACCTCAAGGAATGAATATGGGCATTTTACACCGATATTCCGTATAGTTCCGTCTTAAGTTATACCTACTAGGCGCAATATCGATTTTTACCATATTTTGTCTTGGGCACAGATCTCCTGAAATATCCGGTACGTATTTATAGCACTTGCCATTCCCTTGCGTTCAGTAAATCCAATGGCTTAGGGGGTCATTCTAATCAAATTTGCAACCTAGCAACGGTGGTACCTCCTTAGCAACTGGTAAGAAGCTACAATCTCGGCAATGTTCAGTGGTAACAGGATACATCGTTGTGCAGTCTCGATAATGCTCGGAAGTAGGATCAACCAAGTTGTAACTTGCAACCCCGATTAGACTAACCCCCTTGGACAATGTCACATTTGAATGAAAGCAATGAAGACGAATGACTCATAAATACACTTGTAGATGTTCCACTCGAACAGATTCGGCGTTGTTAAGCAATTTATGACTTCTATTCTACCGTATAGTACCCATTCATCAAATAGGAACATGCAGATGAGTTTTATGATATTTATTTAAAGTATAAAAAGGCAGGTAACAATTTAAAAACATTCCGCGAAATCGTTCTAAAAACTCTAGATTTACTTTCACAGAAAATCGAAATATTTGCCGTTAATATTAAAAAAAAATGACAAAGATCTTTTCATCACTCCTCCGAAAGCAACCAAGTCAGACGAGAGTGATCTTGAAATTTTGGCCGACAAACAGAAAAAACTGAAGCTACAAAACTCAAATATAAAGAAAAAAAAAGTAAATAGAATGAACTAAGAAAAAATAGAACTTCTTCAGGGATCACAGAAGATTGATTTAGTAGGAGAAGAAATGTTCACTGTTACCGGTGACAATAACTTGACACCAGCTGATTTCTTTAAGATGTTTTTTAACGAAGATCGAGTTTATCAAATTTTTCTAGAAAGAAAAAAGTACGCGATCAGAAGGATTGTCATAATCTTTGGATATAAATATTTTGCTGTTGTCTTATTGTCTGGACAAAATCCAGTTCCTTAACTAATTGCTAGGAAAAGCAGCCTGTTACTTATAAATACTTATAGCGTTTCCGATTGACTACTCTAGAGTACTCTCAGAATATCTCGATTCCTTATGAGGTGAAAACAAGATAAGAATACTTTCAAAGTACTCTCTAGCAGATGTTAAGGCGCTTGTTTTATTAAAACAACTGAAAAACACCCGCGGAAAGAATTTTTATTCTTTTTTACCGAAAACAAACTTGGGACGAATGAATTGATTCTTCACGAAAAACAAACCGAACTTTGACAAGAAAAGTCAGTGACGAGAGCAAACGAGAGAAATTAGATTCCTAATTCTTTTAACAAAGAAAATGAAAGGTAGGTACGTACTTTTCAGCCTAAACTTGAAAATAAATTTTATGCGCATTACATTTATGTCTTGTCTGTAAGAAATTTGTTTAAAGAAATAACTTGGTTTCACGTATAAAACAGAATTTTCATAAATATTAATATCATAAGTTAAGGTTTAGTAACTTTTCAGTTTTAATTTAAAAATGTTTCTATTATCAGAAACAATTATCAAAGAAAAGAGAACCACTTAGTTTCTTACTGCGGTGTTTGGTAATTGAATTAAGGCGCAATAAAAATGCTAACCGTCAACAAAAGCGCAGATTAAATTCATTCGGCGAGAAAACTTCGCAAACAAGAACAGCATCTGTGAAACTTTAATTACGCTCTTAATTCACTTAAAATTCAACCGCAAGATCTTTGCTACCGACTATGGAAAGCAGCGCCAATTCGGAAACAAATTGCAAAATATTATTCATTTACAGACAACAAACACAGGAAGACTGATGTTGAGCTTTTTGTTTCAGTTCTCGTCTACCGGAGGATGTCAGCGGTTGTAACCACTACGCCTACCTGGAGGATTTATACGACATTGTCAGCAACGAAAAAGGTAAAAAGTTAAAGAATTTTCGTCGTCGTCGCTCGGTGACGATGAATTACGCTGATTTAATCTCGAAATAACGAGCCTCATTTCATACTCGGATTCGTTATTTTGCTGTTTTTTTTTTTTTTTTGCAGAAAATTGAGATTTATGTTCCCCGGTAATTTGCACTGGAAATTACTACTTGTTGCCCTGAATTATTCACCTAAAGCGCATTCGTTACATTTTTATTTCAAGCATCGCCGGAATGTGTTTGATGATATTCGAATTGATGCTGTAACGGATTGTTACCTTTGAATAGGCACGCTCAATTTTAAATGAATTATCTGCTCACAAATGCCAGTTTAAAATTTCAAATGTACTTGATTTCACTTAAAATTTGTTTAGCACGTTCTAAAAATTCAATTATGATCCCAATTATTACAATACATTCAATTTTTTTTTTTTTTTAATTTCGGATTTAAAATAGTTTTAATAATGGGTAAAAATTCGTACAAAAGTACCGCAGTTGGTTTGTCGAATATTTTCATGAGTTTGCCTATTTTAGACAATCAAATTATGTATAATTTAATAAAGAGCGATATCTTCGACCCTTGATTGTCTTACTATACATATATTGATATTGTTGCTGCAATGAATTTGTGAATCTAAATTTAGGTATTCTTTCACTGGCGTATTCTAATCCTTAACAAGATGTACCATAAACCTCAATTGTCCTTTCAATCATAAGATTTTCTAAAGTCGAATGAAGGCAAAATATAACCACAAATATTTAATAAAATATGTAGCATACCATTGAAAAAAATAGTTCGATGTGTAACTTATTAACATCTTATATAGGGTCTCCCAAATAGAGTAGCCTATTAAAAGTTTTCGGGGAAGGGAATATACAAGAATTCTGAAAATTAGCACACTGCCCTAAGGGTAAGCGATCTTTCAGATTAAAATATTTTCACTTTTATATTACTTCCTGTTATACGGGAAGTCGCCATCAACTTTCTTATTTTAAATAGAATGCTGTACTTTTTATTGCAAACTCTGATTCTACACATTATTTTAAATAAAAAATGTTAAGGCTTCCCTATACCTAAATGTAACCCATTTTGAGATTTCTCAAATTTATTTATAAAATTGTTTTGGTGACCTTTCGTTTAAGACAATGTATTTACGCCAATTTCAAACTTAAAGATTGAAGTGACATGTCGTTTAAAAGTATAATGTTCAGACTTTCAAATCATATCCTAATTATCCCTGAAATACATAGGCTGGTCACAATATGGTGTCGAAGGTCATTATGTTCAACTGCCCAAAACTCAATTTTCGTAAATGGAACACCCTGTATATTTTTATATCATGAGATATAGAATCAGATTCTACATCGATTGGTATTAGCATTCCCTATACCTATATCTTCTAGTTTTCTTGTTATCAATGATTGTTTATTTTATTCTGTTAATTAATGGAATGAATACACTTATTCGTAGAAAGCCTTGAAAAAAGAAGCAGATATTGAACTGTTACTTTTTAAGAAATAAATAATTGCTAACCATAACATTATTTTGACGTACATCATAGAATAAAGCTATTAGGTAAATTCCTACCGTAAGTTTACCATTTTCATAAACGAGCGTCTTTAAAAATTAAGCGTGCTTTGGAAAACAATTTTTTTGTCAATTTAACGTTTTTATTAAACAAAAAAAGCAATACAAAACAAGGAAACTAAAAGAAATAGGTATAGGGAATGCTAATATCAATCGATGTAGAATTTGATTCTGTACCTCATGATGTAAAAATATACAGGATGTTCCATTTACGAAAATTGAGTTTTGGGCAGTTAAACATAATGACCTTCGACACCATATTGTAACCAGCCTATGAATTTTTCAGGGACAATTAGGATATGATTTGAAAGTCTGAACATTATACTTTTAAACGACATGTCACTTCAATCTTTAAATTTGAAATTGGCGTAAATACATTGTCTTAAATGAAAAGGTCACCAAAACAATTTTTTAAATAAATTTGAAGATCTCAAAATGGTTACATTTAGGTATAGGGAAGCCTCAACATTTTTTATTTACAATAATGTGTAGAATCAGAATTTGCAATAAAAAGTATAGCATTCCATTTAAAATAAGAAAGTTGACGGCGACTTCCCGTATAACAGGAAGTAATATAAAAGTGAAAATATTTTAATCTGAAAGATCGCTTTCCCTTAGTGCAGTGTACTAATTTTCAGAATGTCTGTATATTCCCTTCCCCGAAAACTTTTAATAGGCCACTCTATTTGGGAGACCCTGTATAGTTAATTAATTTTGGGTTGTGCGGAATTGGGAAGGGCAGAAGAAAGAGTCGTCGCCCTGGTGGTTAATATGTGAACTCTCGTACGTGAGATAAACTGTCAGAGAAACGTCAGTGGAAAACGTTATGAATAAAATAAATAGATTAAATAAATCCAATATTTTCTGTTGTATATCTCAATGTCAGAGTTATCATACCGAAAATGTATCGTTCCATACGTTTCCTAAGCATAAACCGATCAAAAACAGAAGGTTTATCGTATTTAGGTTAAGGCTATCTCACATATAAAGTCCATACGCTCCATTTGCTATTTTTGCAGCGCCACCTACATTCCACTTTTCTTCCCAATACGAACTTTGATAAAGCTTTTTAGTAAAATGTACTTACAATACCATTTTCGCACTTCCTCGGAACTCCGGAACACCCAGTACAAGACTTGATTCAATTTCTATAATAATATTTGGAACAAGAAATGTTTAGGCAGGATGTGTTTGAAAATATAATACATTCTATTTTATTAGACAAATTTTGATACTGCACAATTTAAATCGTTCAAGAAATAGAACCATTTCTTGTACAAAAAATAAAGTAGTCTAAAATGGCCTTAAATATGTATAAACGTTTGAAAATAAAATACAGTTGGCCAGTTAGCAACTCAGCCTAAGACTTCAAATTTGATTATCAATTTAACGCATTTTTCTTTTCGTTTCAGACGTTGACGAGCAGGACTTTCTGGAGAAGCTCGGTCAGGAATTGATAAAAACGTCGTGCACGGGTAGCTTCGAGAGGGCCTTCAAGTGCCTCGGCGGTAACTTAAAGGAATTTTTAACTACGCTAGATGGAGTGCATGATGTTCTTCAGCATCAGCAGGGGTCCAACGAAGAGGACAGAGAAGCTGTTTTTATCTGCACGAGCACTGATAGTTACTTGCAGCTCGATTTTACAACAGAACAACCAGCTATTGCGTACCTACTTGTTGGATCGCTAAAAGCTGTAGCCAAGATATTGTATGCGACGGAAATCAAAGTTACTATTACGCAGAATACTCACGACGGTAGATATTTTAGGTAAGAATAAAAAAGAAATTAAATAGGGAGTATTATAAATTGAATAGACTTTGATTATCATTGCACGAGACATTTTCACATCGAGAAGTTTCGAAAGAGCAATTTTCTCAGACACACTGGTATCTTCAAAACTCACACACATCTGAACGATGATAATTTAATAAAGTGTCACATCCAAAAACAAAAACTTTTTTGCCTGTCAGTCCGACAACAGATAATTGAAACTTTTTAGGTTCTGAATTATGCAAGCGTTTATCGGAACTGAAAAGCACAGTTCACAGCTACTATCATAAATTCCATCACGGAATAGAGAATAGCACATGCAGCACATAAATTTCGACATCTGTTTTTCTCTTTGCAGGTACCATATAATGCGGATAAGAAACAATGAGAACAAAAGCAATAAAAATCATCTTAACGCGAGATACATTGCAAACACGTGCTCGATAGCTGCGATATGAAACAGGTCGCCGGGAATATAGGAATATTCGTTCCGAAAAGTTCTGTTGAAAGTGTAGATTAAATTCGATTTTACGTTGCGCCCGAATTTATTACCTCGTAAAGGTTTTTAATATAAAAAACTGTTAAAATTTATGTTCTTCATCAGGATACAATGTTTGTATTTAATTTGACGATTTTTATTAGTGAGAAAGTAAACAACCTGGAAATAGGAATACGTATAAAAGAAAAAGAAATGTTGCACATATACTTAAATGGATAGTTATACTAATCATATTAATTTTAATGAAGATGATTTAGCGAAACTCTATGTATATTCCTTATCTTACAATTAGTTTGGTTGTAAAGTAAATATAAGTGAATATCCTTTCAAGTGGAATCCCGCAGACGTCCTTACTAAATACGACGAAGTTATGAATAATGAATCGAATCAGACCTAATAACTGAATATCTGATATTAATAGATGAGTGGTCTTTATAATGCTTCGGTGCGGTCTGTTATGGAGAGCAATGCAAATAAAACATGAAATCGTATTTCAATTCATCGCACGATTTCCCTTGCAAACTGGACTCCCTTCTAAATTTAGTTTTCGGAAATTTATAAGTAAGTTCAGAAAATAAAGTTTTATTTCTTGTCGACGTTGTTTTTACAAGTGATTAAATTTAATCGTATTTTTCTCCACGACTCCACAATAAAAAGTAATTGTTTCAAATTTTGACCATCAATTTTTAGCCATCGTTTTAGGTGTAGTTGTCTTAAAGTCGACGATCTGTTTTGATATATCTCGCAAATCGACGAAAATTATTTCAAATTTAGGTCGTTAATTTTTTTGGTTTTCCATTGCCTTAGGCATAGTGTAGAAAATATCACTAGAGGATTGTAAATGGGAATTTAGAGAAAGAAGAAATATTCAGTATTTCATAAAAAAAAAACATCTAACATAAAAATTAATCAGAAAAATAAACAGAACCATAGGAATGAGAGGACTAATCAAACACAACAAAATTAAACAGAGAACAGAGATCGTATAATGAAGATTAGACAGAATTAAATAGAAGCGAAATAGGCTTAAAAGGATGTGTAAAATGTTTGCAAATGGTTTCTTTAATTATTATAGAAAATACCTAAGAAACGCAAAGAAAAAATCGAATCGTAAATATACAAAAGTGGAAGATGAGATGTCACCATTCTTGGGAAGGACGGCACAATTTACAGGTTAGAAAATACGCGATTATATGACAAGGAGAATTAATGTTTATAGATAACATGATGTTAATTGTAGATTCAGAAGAAATTTTAGACATAATCTAGAAATGTATTAGGGGTGACGGATGGAGGGAATGAGAGCCACTTAAAAAGAAATCAATATATTTTGAAAAATATGAAGTGTATTCTCTCAACAATTTTCTGCTATTTCTTATGAGGAAAAACCATTAAAATGACGTAACTATATCATTCCTATCATTAACAGAAATTATAATATATTCATTTAAAATAAAAATGGAACTATAGCTCCTATTGTCCACATGTTCGGGTAACCATGAAAGAAGTCAAAGCGACTGCTGCCTAAATGACTTGTTTTAACAAATAACTGCTACACAGTAAAAAATATTTTGTTAAATTAACTATTAGAGGACCAAAATGTAAACGTTAAATAATTTTAGTCACTGGTAACAAAGATTTGGCATTAAATTTACTTAATTTAAATGATCGCTGGTAGTTAAATGTAAAAGTTTACTTTTTACTAAATATTTTGTAAAAGTAACTCATTGCTGTTTAATCTCATTTGATGGTATATTCAACACATAAAAAATGTAATTTTGCATCCTAGTGTAGTAAATATACCCACTATCGGTGCAAGATCTGTTTCTTTTTTGTAATTTACACAAATTTAATAAAAAATCTTTATTATGTTAACGATATATGTCAAGACGGTGTTTTAACTTAAAGTACAGCATCCCACATTTCCTAAATTATACTGCATTCCAAAAATTCACAAACCTAACACACCTCTTCGTCCAATAGTTTCTACTATAGGTTCTTCTCTATATTTCTTATCAAAATTTGTTTCAAAAATTCTTACTCAAGTTACCAGTAAATCAGAACACTTTATAAAAACTTCTTATGAACTTGTAGATAAAATTAAAAACATAGATATACCAAATAACTGTATTATAATTTCCTTAGATGTTGTTTCTTTGTTTACTAACATTCCAAAAGAGTTAGCTTTAAAAAACATTAATGATAGGTGGATAGAAATTAAAGATTTTACAGACATTTCCAAAGAAATTTTTTTAGAAATTGTTACTTTATGTTTTGAAACATCTTATTTCGCTTTCAATGATAAATTTTATAAACAGATTTTCAGTACAGCAATGGGTTCTCCTTTATCGCCTGCTTTAGCTGAAATTGTTATGCAGGAACTAGAAAAAAGTGTCATTAACTGTGTTAATAACCTATTACCTTTCAATTTAACTTTATATTTTCGTTACGTCGATGATATTTTATTGATTTTGCCTTCAGATAAAGTAGACTTTGTTTTAAGTAGATTTAACTCTTTTCATAATAGATTACAATTTACAGTAGAAAAAGAAATTAACAATTCACTAAGTTTTCTAGATGTAAATATCATCAGACGTAATAACAAATTAATAACGAATTGGTTTCATAAACCTACATGGTCAGGTATTTTTATTCGTACACATCTAAAAACTATAAAATTGCAACAATTATTTCTTTTACAGATCGAGCTGTTTTACTTTCAAATAAACTTTTCATTTATGATAATTTAAATTTAATAAAAAAGACTCTTGTTCAAAATTCTTATCCAATAAATCTTATAGAATCAGTAATAAAAAATCGTGTTAAATATTTACAAAATTCAAAAATCCACAATAACAATAAACAAACTTCAAACAAAAAATACATATCATTACCTTACATTGAACCACTATATGACACATTTAAACACATATTCAAAAAACACAATTTAATTTTAGCTAGCAAATCTGTAAATAATTTAAATAGTATTTTCTCAAATTTAAAAACCAAAACACCAAAACTAAAACAACCTAACGTAGTTTATGAAATTAAATGTTTAAATTGTAATTCATGTTATATTGGAGAAACAAGCCAAAATTTAAAAAAACGTCTAGACCAACATAAATATCATATCCAAAAAAATAATCAAAATCATTCAATGCTTGTAGAACATTCATTAGAAAATGACCATAATTTGAAAATACTAATATTTTATATTACGAGTCTAATATTTTCAAAAGACGTTTTATAGAAACGTGTAAAATAAAAATGTCGTCGAATTCTATTAATAAACGTACTGATTTTGCAAATTTAAACGATACATTTTGTAGTTTTCTCGATTCCTTAAATAGAATATAGATTTGTCAATTTTTTAACATTTATAATGTTCAAATTATTTTTAGATTATAAAAAAAAAATCAAGTTACTTTTTCAGTTTCCGTTGACAACCTTGTTTATTTTGACAACATGTTTCACTTCTGACGAAGCTGTCGAACGACTGCGAAACGTTAAGTGTTTGTGCGCCATTTAGTGTTCGTTTAAACGAGTTTGTGATACTAAGTATTAGGTGCAAAAATCACATATCCAACCAGTTTACAGTTTGTTGTTTTACGAATCCTTATGAAAAAGGAACACACAAGTCTTAATTTGAAACAAGTGCTCACTGTTATTACTACGCATTGTTCTTTTGCGATAAGTGGATATTCCATGCGACGTGGGCAGGAAGGGGTACTTTCAATTATTTTTTCGTTTGTTAATTATACCTAAACCAGGTTGGCTCTTATTATCCGCAGACTCTCATTATCCCACGCTCCCCTAAACAGAATTAGAGAAAATAAATTTAGAAATAAATATTAATAAAAAGCCGTAACCATTTAGACTAGTGATGGGCGAAAATAATAATAGTCGAACAATTGAATGATTTTAATCGAATGCAATGTTTCCAATGAAAACAGTAGTCGGACAATTAAATAATTGAGGAAAAACTGACAAAAATATACCAAGAGGAAACAACAAATACAATGAAGTACGAAGAAAAATGATAAGCACTATAAAAAAGTAGCTAGTGAATAGATTATAAAAAAAAAACTAATTGAAAGTGACAAACAAAAATAATAATAAGCAATATCTATTAACTGCTAGTGACTGCTGGTCACTGCTGCTCACAATGGATTGTTTTTTAAATTTGAAAAATAATAATTTAAATAAAGCCTTAAGAATAAAAAGTAAATAAAGAATGTAAAGTTCGTTTTAGGCAACCCTTTTTCTTGTATTACGACCTCCAAAGGCTCATGTAGAAGCACTTGTGCCAGGTTCAATAATTCAAAGATTTGGTTCAATTTCTTCAGTAATATTTGTAATTTAAATTGCTGAAAAAATGGACCAAATATTGTACAAAAAAATAGGATTGTCTAAAATAAAGTAGTAAATAAAGCGTAACTTTAAAAATTTTTCTTTTGTATAAATTTACTTTTTAATTTGTTTTCAAAAAGGGAAGGAACGTATTTATAAAGTCTATGAGAGGCAGCTATGTTTTTCTAATATTAGGTTGGTCGGAAATAAATGTCGTGTATACATATAAATGTCATTTATATAAATGTTTATATATACGGGGTGTTTTTGGAAGTGCAACTGAAAAAGAATCCGGGTACAATATGAAACAAATCTAAAAAAATGACGGATTTATTTTTCTTTTTTCTGTGTTCACTTTGAAATGAAAAATAATTTCATAAACTTTTCTAAATTACTGAAAATTAGTATACGGTACTGATTTTGAATTTTTACTAATTTTCCTATACTTTGACAACTGTGACAGTCAAATATGACATTTTTTGTTTGGGTGTCACTTAAGGTAGCAGCGAAAAATTAGGAAGAAAATGATATAATTCGATTCCACAAGTGTGGAAGTTTTGTATTCATAGAGCAGTGGTGCCATAAGCATCGCGCTTTCATCATAGAGACGTATTTCAAAAACGGCGATTCCATTACGATCACGCAACGAAAGTTCCGCCAGCATTTCAATGTTCCTCCCGGCGGAAGGATTCCCAAACGGAACAAGCCATGGAATCTCGATGAACTAAAGGAGTCTATACTGAGAGAAATACATGCAATACCTCGCCCAATGTTGGAGAGACTTCCATAATGCGTTGAAAATGGTGGTCGTCCTTTAAAGGATATAATTTTTCACACGTGATGATTTTTTAACAATTCTTTTTTATATTCAAAATTTCCGGACATCTTCTGTCTTCTTAAAAAAAGAAATCTTTTCTCTGTCGATAATTGTGTGTGTTATCCTCTCTCAAAAAACATCAGGTTTGACTGCCGGGCCCTGTATATAAATTTTGATTAAACTATATGAAGGGTCCAGGGGAAAAACGATGAGGTTCAATTTTTAGTCGAATTCGAGAAAAATGCATAAAAAGTTTTCTGACTGCTTATTTTACTTGATGTGTTTGTCTCAGTGATTTTAATAACAAGATTTGTTGCTATGATGAAAAACTTATATGTTGGGGGGTTTCTTATAAACAATTTAGATGCAAATAAAACCATTAATTTTGGACCAGGCAATGAATAAAAGTACTATGTAAGAGTAAAAATGGACCCTCATCGTTTTTTCCCTGAACCCTTCATATAATCTCATTTTTTTCCGAACAACCTAATAATAATAGTCTAAATATCGGTCAGAATATTAAAAGCGTCTAGCTTTTTACAAATATGGCGGACAATTGTAGATTAAATTATTATTAGATGATAATGTACAAATGACAATATTTGTTACGATAATAGAAAAAAATTCAATAATTATACAGGGTGTTTACGGTCTTCTCTGTATTCTTTTAGGGGGCGATAGTACACCTCAGAAGGAGCTGATAAACCTTAAAACACCTTAAAACACAGTAAAGGTTGTCTCATAAGCGAGATAATAAATCTTTTATTTTTTACATTAAACAGTTAATTTGTGTTAAACTCTAGTAATGTACTACTTAATCAGCATTGCCTACTACAAAAGATGTTCGAAGTTATCACCATGTTATTTTATACAAAGTCTTGTTCGGCGTACCCACGACTCCACATACTGTGCAAGGTCCAAACCTTCTTGACGAATTTTTGGTCAAACAAAGGTAATAGTAAAACTAGATTACTGATAACAACTTTACCTGTCAAATATCAACGTAATAACAATTGAACAATAATTTCTGCATCCGTCCAAGATTACTTTTATCGTTTAATGTAAAAAATGAAAGAATTATTATCTCGCTTATGACACGACTTTTACTCTTTACTTTTCCTCTCTTCCCGGTCGGCTTGCTTCCTTATAAACCGAGCTCTTTTTTCGAGAATCGCCTAGAAGGCGACGGAGAGTCTCGGATTGATGCCACCGCTGGCGTGATCTCGAAGCGTCCGAAGTTTCTCGTCTAAGACGCGTCGGTGGTGACGCATGAGACGGGCTGGCACCGGACTCGTCACTTCATCTCTTACTGCATTTTTAATTGAAGACAATTTAAATGAATTGAAAATGTTGCTATTTGAAATTCATTTTTGGACTCGTCTAGTGTAAGGGGCTCTACATAAATTGACTTGTTTGATACTTTTGAAAAATGTCAGGCTTCTTACATTTCTAACAGGTGATACTTAATGAGTTCTAAAAGTAAAAAATGATATTTCTTTCGACAATTCCACAACCTTCGTAAATTACGTTTTAATATCAATTATACAAATGTAAAACTTACAGTATTATTCACAAGAGAAGACCGTTGCGTCATTGTTTGGTGTTGAATCAACAGACTTATGAATCATAACTCCGTCTTTTTTTCTCATTCACCGCTAACAAAGAAATAATACTGAAATAATTGTCGGTTCTTGCTTCGGCGATTGATTACGCAGCACTCAAGTTCCGTGATTTTCATTGTAGAAACAAAAGAGATAGAGATAGAAGATGTGAATGTTACGCGACACTTTCATTTTACAATCTCAATCTAATTTTCTCAATTTTACGCAGTCGTATAAGAAATATAACGTTTAACATAATTTAGAGCAAAAAATTCAAGAATTAAATTAATCGAATTTTTAGGGTCCCAAAACTTTTCTGTATTTTCTCGTAATTAGTGTGCAACATTTCAATCCCCTAATCCGAGGAGAAAGTTCAGCAAATTCATCCTTTTAAAAATTCCGGAGGAGATTCCGCGCTGACATCACAGCACCGGAATTCTATGTATAATTCATTAATTAATTACGCCCGCCAGTTTTCAGAATCAATGTAGGTCAGCCAATCAGCAAAGTGATTTCTGAAGGCCGTCTGACTTATAAATTGATCAACTATTAACTTATAAATAAATAGTTTTTAGAAAATTTAAGATATTTCCTAATCTCTATTAAAATTAAATTAAAAATACGATTTAATTTTAATATAATAAATACTGCTATTTTTTTTCCTTTAATGGGCAAGGTATCGGGTTGCGGAATACTCCTCGTATCTTTAAGCCTCCACTACTAAGGTCATATGGCCAACCCTACTAGAATTTAGCCGAATCTAGGGGAATTCCACCCCCAGTAGGGATTTTTAACGTGCCAAACATCGTATTGACACGGGACCTATGGCTTTACTTCTGTAGAGTTTTATAACTCTAAAATAACATTTTATTAAATAATATTTTTTTGTACATAACAACGTGTAAAACTCAAGTTACTAGATCATCATCTGCTACAGTACTCCTCCCCCAGTATGTTAAATACGAAAACGCACTGGAAGGCGAACTTCTCTACCTTTGGCGGTAACCGTTTTCTGTGTAGATTTTTCTTGCAAACCAGATAAAGTTACAGAAACAGAATTGCTTGTTAAAAATGCTGGTTTAAGTCGATCAATAGATACTCTAACTTCCTTATTATTCAACTTAATTTTGTACACCTTATCAGATCGCTCTAATATTTCATAAGGACCAACGTATGGTTGTTGTAGCGACCTTTTAACGGTATCATCACGATGAAAAACGTGTGTACATTTGTGAAGTTCTGGATGTATGAATGTTCCTTTTGTAGTATGTCTTGTTGTGGAAATTGGTCGAATTTGTCTCATCTGATTTCGTAATTGTGTGACAAAACCTGCAGGATCTTCTTCCGAACTTCGAGAACCATTTACGAAGAATTCACCTGGTAAACGTACTGTGGTACCAAATAGCATCTCAGCGGTGGTAGCTTTAAGATCTTCTTTATAAACAGCTCTCAGACCTAAAAGAACAGTTGGAAGAACTGCAACCCAATTTTGTGATTGATGGCACATTATGGCTGATTTCAAGGTGCGATACCATCTTTCCAAGATTCCATTCGACTGAGGTTGGTAAGCCGTTGTTCGTTGTCGTTTCATACCCATCATTTTCATTAACGATGATAGTAATGCAGATTCAAATTGTCGAGTAGTAATTACACGTGGTACTCCAAATCGAGCAATCCATGTTGAATAGAAAGCTCTTGCTACTTCTTCAGCTGTCATTTCTGTTATCGGCGTTGCTTCTGGCCAACGAGAAAAACGGTCGATCATAGTTAAGCAATACCGAAAACCTTGTGATGGTGGAAGAGGTCCGATGATGTCCAAATGCACCTGCTGAAAACGTTCATCAGGAATTTTAAAATCTTGTAATGGAGTTTTAGTATGTCGATGAATTTTGGAGCGTTGACATGCTTGACATTCACGTGACCACCTCTTAACATCTTTGTTAATTTCTGGCCACACAAAACGTTCGCGAACTAATCTGCAAGTGGCACGAATACTTGGATGTGCTAAATTATGCAGTTGTTCAAATATTGTTTTTCGCAATGATTTTGGAACAATCACAATAAAGCTGTTTGGTTTCGTTGGGTGGAGTATAGAGTTGAAGCTTAAGAGCGGTTTCGTTGGTCAATAAGTTATTTAAATCCATGTCACCTTCTTGTGCCTCGGCTAATTTAGAAGTATCGATAGCCGTTGGCATAATAATTGTTTCAATACGTGACAAGGCGTCTGCAACTACATTTTGCGATCCTGAGATGTGTATTATTTGTGTTGTAAACTGCCCAATGAAGTCCAATTGGCGAAATTGACGTGGTGTTGCTTTTTCAGATTTTTGATGAAAGGCATAAGTCAATGGTTTATGATCAGTCTTGATAATAAGATGTCTCGCTTCAACCATAAATCTAAAATATTTAACAGCTTCATAAGTGGCCAAAAGCTCTCGATCGTATGCGCTGTATTTTCGTTGTGCCGAATTTAATTTTTTTGAGAAAAATTCTAGAGGTTGCCATGTGTCTTCACAAAATTGTTCTAATACAGCACCTATTGCAACATCAGATGCATCCACTGTCAGTGCAAGATGAGCATTTTCTGCGGGGTGAACTAGGAGCGTTGCATTTTTTAGGTCGGTCTTGCAATCTTCGAATGCTTTTTCACTTTCAGGTGTCCACTGAACGTTGCATTTTTCATTTCGGTGATTTTGTTTCAAAAATTCAGTCAGTAGTGATTGCTTTTCTGCTGAATTTTTAATAAAACGACGGTAGAAATTAAGCATTCCTAGAAAACGTCGTAATTGTTTGATATTGTTAGGTTTTGGAAAATTTTTAATAGCCTCAATTTTTGAGGGAAGTGGACTTGAACCTGTTGGTGTTATTAAATATCCCAAATATTCAATTTCTGCTGAACCAAAACTGCATTTTGCTTGATTAATAGCTAGACCGTATTGACGAAGACGTTTGAAAACTTCTTTTAAGTGCAAAATATGTTCTTCAGGTGAAGTTGAAGCTATCAATATATCATCTATGTAGACGAAACAAAAATCGAGACCATAAAGAACCTCATGCATAAAGCGCTGGAAAGTTTGCGCAGCATTACGTAAACCAAAAGTCATTTTAGTAAATTCAAATAATCCAAATGGTGTAATTACTGCTGTTTTTGGAATATCTTCTTGAGATATCGGTATTTGATGATATGCTCGGACTAAATCTATTTTTGAGAAAATCTGCTGACCTTTAAGTTTTTGGGCAAAATCCTGAATGTGGGCAACCTATCTGGTATCGTTTTTGCATTTAAACGGCGATAATCTCCACACGGCCTCCAAATACCTGGTTCTTTCTTCGGTACCAGATGTAATGGACTAGAAGCCCATGGGCTAGAAGACGGTCGACAAATTCCCTGCTGCATCATGTAGTCGAATTCCATCTTTGCAATTGCAAGTTTTTCAGGTATTAGGCGTCGTGCTTTCTCAACAACTGGTGGGCCATTCGTAAAAATATGATGTTCGACGTTATGTGAGATATTCGTTGCTGTAAGAGAGTTTCTTGTAATTTCAGGAAATTCTTTTAATAGGTCGGAATATTTACTGTCTGTTGCGACGGTAGTCACTTGCGGTATTTTGCAAAAAATGACTTGCCCTAACGTAGACAGTCCGGTGACATTGTCAATAAGACAGCGACGTTTAAGGTCTATAAGCAGATCGTATTTGTACAAGAAATCTGCTCCGATGATTGCATGAGCAACGTCCGCAATAATAAACCTCCAAGTAAATTGTCTTCTTAGTCCTAAATTAATACTTAACAATTTTGCACCGTAAGTTTTAATTTCGGCACCGTTTGCAGCATACAGTTTATTGTTTGTGGGAGCTAAAGTTTTTGTTAAGAAACGCGGAGGAATGACTGACACTACAGCACCTGAATCGATTAAGAAACGTAAACCTGTGGATTTATCCGTAATAAAGAGACGTTTTTGCGGTAGAGTCCCATCAGTTGACGTCTCACATAATGATGGTTTCATTAGTTTTCCTGCGTCCTGTTGAAAGTTTTCCTGCGTCCTGTTGAAAGTGCAGGGTGTTTGACACTTCCTGGCCTTTCTTCCAAACTTTTGGTGATAATAACAAAATTCTGCATTTAAATTTCTTTGCCAAGAAAGTGAGCGTCCTCTCTGTCTTGTGTTGTTCCAGCGTGTATGAGATTTTGACCTACTCCTGTTAATTCGAAGCTCTTCAACCATTTGGGTCAGCTCGGTTACTTGAATCTCTAGCTTTTTGATTGAAGAGGGACTGGGATCTTCTTCCATTTGTACCGCTGCTCGTTTCTCTTCCGTATTTCCGTGAGAACATGACGCTATGCTTTGGTGAATGTGACTGCTGCTCACTTCTAAAATTTTGTCAGCAATGTCTGCCATTTTTGACAAAGATAAATCACAACTGGCTGAAAGTACCACTTGCACTTGCGAAGGCAAACGTTGGAGCCAGAGTGTTCGCAAAAATTCTTCACTGATTTTTCCATCCCCTTGATTTTGCATTTCTCTGAGCAATTGAGACGGTTTCCTATCACCAAGTTCAATACCTAATAAAAGCTTGCGAAAACGGACTTCTTGCGATTCAGTGAATCTTTCAATAAGACATGTTTTTAATGTTTCATATTTGTTTGTTTCAGGAGGAGCTGCCAAAAGATCCGAAATTTGTTCTAAAACTGTCGAATCCAGTGCGCTGATGACAGAATAATATTTGTTGACATCAGATCTAACTTTGTGAACATAAAATTGAGCATCCGTTTGTGTAAACCAGAGTTTTGTGTTCGTTTGCCAGAATTTTGGAAGCTTTACGTTTTTAATTTCTGATAATTCTGTTTGGCTTTCGACTTCAGTTTCAGGGTTTTCATGCATTGTTGAGTTGTTTAATTATTTAATTTTCACAGTGGAGCCTCCAGATTTGATTGATCCAGTATTTCCAGTAAGGCAAAATATTTCAGTGGTCGGGGTCACCAATTGTAGAGTTTTATAACTCTAAAATAACATTTTATTAAATAATATTTTTTTGTACATAAAAACGTGTAAAACTCAAGTTACTAGATCATCATCTGCTACACTTCCTATCCGAGAAGGAGACATGTTTACGCTTTTCATCCGCAATTGAACAACAACTGCTATTAATCTTATAATAGTAACAACTTTATATTGTACTCTTTAGTAAACTACCGAATGAACAGTTATTATTAAATCATTATTATCACTGAATCTTCTTCATTTATTTTCATGAAGCTACTTTGTTTATTTTTTATTCTTCTTGGAAATCTTCATAAATGTATTATTATATTAATAATGCATTAGCGTTTATTCACATCAAAGATGCAAAATTCAGTTTAAATAAAATTATTTTTAAAATTTAATTACATGAATTAGGCTCGATTTCACAAATGTAAGTTAAATTTACTGTAGAATTTAATGCCTTACTAACAACTATTTTTATTATTGTTAATAAGGTATTAAACTCTACAGCAAATTTAACTTACGTTTATGAAATCGGGCGTTCAACATACTAAGGCTGGGTTTCTCAGTCCTAGTTTAACTGTAAACCAATGTTTATTCCCATGGTAGCAATTATAAAAACAATTGTTCCTATGGAAATAAACAGGAGTTTAAAGTTAAACTAGGACTGAGAAACCCAGTCATAATAAATTATAGTAGCTTTGAAGGATATGCAGATACGTTACCGCATAATTTCCTGTAAATTAATAATTTATATTAAATTAAAACTCATTATAGCCCGCTGTTCATTTTAAAGTGTATTATTTAATTGTAATATTGCACAATTTGTATGTGCAATCAAAATTCAAATTTCAGGAAGGCAAATACATATTTAAACTTTGTTTTATATATTTATTTCAGTTTCACAAAACGCATTGCCTGTTCTTCGTTCTGAAGTAATAATTCTTTTAAATCACTTTAATCCGGAAAGAACTGGAGAAAAAGACAATTGCATATATGTGGCCGTTTATTTGTCTATTCATTCATTTTTTATTTATTTGTGTTGCTAAAGATTTGAAAATTTTTATTTTTCAAACGACCTTCAACCATGCAATTATCCCTTTTCTATTTAGCCTTTTCTGCTTTCTAAATTACTTCCACTTTTTCTTCTGTAACTTTATTTTATAATTATTGATGCCTACTAAATTGTCACAATCTCTGCTATAAAATAACTAATTCCTTTAAATCTTTAATCCAGATCTTTTAATCCACATTTATTTGTGTATTTCCTTCCATCTTAGATCTTTGTTTCTTTATCTGTTTTTCCAATTCTGAAATCTAGGACTCCTTGTTGAGTTGTTTCTAAAAAAGAGAATGAAGATTCATAATTAACAGAACATGTTCTAAAAAAATAAGTTAAGTAAATAATAATAAATAAAAAAGAATACAGGAAATATAAAATTAATGTAGACTTAGGAACATAAATTAATAAAGAAAAGCTCAAGGAAGATCAATATACGAGAATGAAGAAATTGATAGAGTCCTTGAAGGATATCTATAGGGATAGAACGTGAAATAGAGGAAATACACGAAATTTTTATTATACAAGGTATAGTCAATTAATTAGAAGGGACGAGCAAAGATTTGCAGGAATTGTTATAAATGAAATAGAAAGAAAACAGTAAACGAAAGTGGAAGGCCAAAGCAGAATGAAAGAGTAACAAACATAACGGAAAGATAGAAGAATACCGATATCTGAATAGAATGGAGGCGAAATGATTTCGCAAAAGCATACTAGCAGAGGAATAAAAAATTGTTTAAAATAATTTATTATATGAATTAGTAGTTGTGTGAAATATATAATGGCTCTTTGCTATATTTTGATTTGTGATCTATTGTGAAAACAGTGAGAAAGTACAGTATAGATGTATTGGCACTACAGGAAACGAAGCAAAAAGGAAAGGAGGCAGTAGCAATAGAGGATTATGTTTTCCTGAATAGTGGCTCCTTGGAGTAGGTTTTATAGTGAGCAAAAAAATTATGATAGCCCTAACGGACTTTGGAGCAGTCTCAGAGAGGATATGTAGATTAAGAATACAGACTAAATAAGAAAGTTGCCAATAATAAATACACACGACCAACTGCAGATAAACATGTCGCAAAGAAATACGAGTTTTATGAAAATCTTAACAGTTTAATTTTGTATATACCCAATTACGACATCAAAATGTTAGTAGGAGACATGAATGCAAAAGTAGGAAGAGAAACAGCTTTTAAAAGAATAACCGGGGGGAAAAGTAAACATTTGGAAAGTAATGAAAATAGAAAAACTTTGATAGACTTCGCAATGGAACAAGAAATTAAAATAGTAAGCACAAGGAAATCCATAAAATAACTTGGGTGTCACCAGATGAAGCCAAGGAACCAAATTGATCATGTGCTGATAGAGAAGAAACATCAAAATCTATTTAAAAAAACGTGAGAAGTTACAGAGGGGCAGATACGAATACGGGCCATTTTTTGGCCCTGTCAGATTTGGAACAGAAAGAAGCAAAGTACCCAGAATGAGGAATACAAAAAAATAAACAGAAAACTTACAATGTATGAAAAATTCGGAAACAAAATGTGCAGGAAGAGCTAATAAAGCAGTTCAACAGTGAGCCCCAGGACTTGGAAACAGTAAATAGTATAGACCAAGAATGGACCTTCATTCAATTATGACTATTTGATCAATTTTCAAGGTTTTACCAACTTACATTTCTGTCTTCCAGCTTAAAAATACCAATTTATCTGTTTAAGCATTGAACGTCGATTTTACTGTGTAATACGCAACAAATTACACGTAAAGAAACGTGTAGAAATACACGTATAATTACATGTAAATATATAACCGTGTAAAACTAGCTTATAACATACGAGTTTTTACGAAATCTCCGCTGCCAGTCGTCTTATACTTCATTTCGCATAAAATATAAAGGCACTGAAAGTTTCACGAAGTTGTAAAATAACTTCGTTTATACTTCTCTTAGAGCATGTAGATGTAACAGAGGAAGTTGCTCTTATACATACATTGTTGAATTTACTTACAACGGTCATGTATACTTTCTGATGTACGTTATTTACTGTGACAATAAAACTTTTGTTCCAGGTACAAAATAAAACCTAGCTCAAGAGAATCGTATAGAACGGGCGTAAAATACATGAAGAATTCTCCAGTGTCTCCGATAGCAGACTTGCAGATGGGCGTACCAACTTTTTGCAAGGCGTTCCCGTGGCACTTTGTGATAGATCGTCGTCTGGAGCTGGTGCAACTCGGTTCCGGTTTCATGAGAGTTTTCGGGCGAATGCTGACGACGTGCGGAACTGCGACGGCCACATATTTCGAGTTTCGCCGTCCCAAAAGTATAACACTCTCATTCAGCGAGATTGTTAAGCGAGCTAATACACCCTTCGTGCTGGCCATCCGGAAATTACCCGAACTGGAAACGTTTCCTGCTGAAGTAAGCGATCCTTAATTCTTTCAACAGCGACGCGTTGTTTCACGCCTCCGTGCACGTGAAATCAGTTTCGAGTTCTTCCCCTTTGTATTTATTTTGCAAGGAGTGAATGGGAATTTCATTTGACGTAGTACTTGAAACGTTGTTACGTTTCAAACGGAGATGGTTCTCTAGGGCTGACTCATTTGCTTCTAAGTTGTATAAAGTAAAACATCAAACATGTGCCTTAAAAATCAACTTATACGAGTATACTTGAGAATTTGTAACTACTTTTTTTCTAGTTACAACAAATAGATAAATACTATTCTACACATTTTATACCTAAACCTAACCATTCTTGAAATATTTCACATTTTGTCTAAAAACCGCGATTTGCAGTCAGTATTTTATTTATTCACATTTTATTTATTTTTAACTCCAAGAAAAATTTTAGTTCATTCTGGCTATGTCTCCTCGGCTAACTGCGGTTGAAACGTTGGTCGAATTTAAGGGTAGGTATTAATAGAAATTTTAAAAATAATTTGTCACTCATAAGTGAAAATGAAATTGCACAAAATAGGTAAAATCTTCTCATTACAGAGCATCTTCTACTTCAGCTAAAGCTTTGAAGTGAAGTCCTTCCACTTTCTCCTATCTCCCGCATTCCGGTTTAGTCCACCAATTGATTTTCTCTTTTTTGGCCTAATTCTTCAATTCTTTGCTTTTTCTTGGTCTCATTGTCTCTTCCCGTATCTCTTTGATTCTGCTACTCTCTTAGTTAACGTATCTGGAGACATCCTCTGTGCTGTACAAGTCCATATCACTTAAACTGTTTTCTTCTATTGTCTGGGTAATTGGTTTTTGTTTTATGTTTTGCCTTATGTCACCTTTCCATATGTATCCCTCAAACTTCTTCCAGTTATTTTCCAGGAATATTTCATTTCCGTATACCATGGATGAGTACCATAACAGTATTGTTTCATTTAGCTGATACTACAGTTGTGCAGCTTTTTTTGTTCTGTTTAGGATTTTTGTATCCATTTTTCTATTGTCACAAATTTTTGTTCCTAGATACTCTATCGTCAAATATTTCGTTGATCTTGTACTCCATTTATTATCATGCAGTGTTTATTTCAATGTCCAGTTTTGTATTACATTATTCCACTGATTTAATATCTGTCGTATGTTCTACCATAATTAATCACTACGTCATTGGGCGCAGATCTCTGTATCTCACTGTTATTTTTTACAAAGTTTCAGTAATCTCTCCGTGTAAACTATGTTAAACAAAAGGAGACTCTCCTTGTTTCAATTTTTTTCTGGAAAACGAAAGCCACAACACTCTCGAGTATTAAGACTTTTTTTTACTCCACATAGTGTTATCAATGGTGAGAAGGTTGTCCAGGCCATTACCTAACACCCTGTATAATGTTATAGTCCTACTCTTTTCTATCCACGCTTTTCTAAATATCAATGTTGTCCATCTTTCCATTATTTTTCCACATTATTTTATTAATTCTGTTGTTATTTCAACGCTTCCGCTTCCACTTCTTCTATTTTCTCTTCAAGTCGTTTTTCTACTTCCTCGGTGTATCTTTGCCTGGTCTTTTAACTTTTCTGTATTAAGTCTTATATAACGTTTTGTTGCTTTCTTTTTAGGTATTTGTACTTCCAGTTCCAACAGCAAGTTAAGATCCGTGCCTAATTCAGCTAATTATCTGTCCAGACGTCTTTTAATTTATCGTCTAATGTCTTTGTGTATGTCATGTAACCTACTATACTCTTGTGTTCTCTATCTTATTGTATGCATTTCCTATCTGCATGCAAAATTCTAGTATCTCTTCCCATTTTGGTTTATAATCTTTTCTGTTCCATATCTTCTCATATTCGTTTACTTTATTTATATATACAGTCTCCCATTATTAAGACCTCTGTCCTATGCTTCATCAATTTATTATTGAAATATTTCATAAAACACGTCTATTTTTTGTACCTCTGCCTTCTCTGGGTGCATAAATTTATATTATAGTTAACTTTACCGTAAGGTTTATTTAATCTTTCCGGTCTATTATTTTCTTTTCTATTTCATCGTCAGTTATGAATGCTACTCCTTCAACTGCCCATTCTATTTTCTTAACTCCTGAGTATATTAAAATAAAGCCTGCCACTGATTAGGTTCTTTTTCCTGTCCCTTTTTTCTTGACTTCACTAATTTTATTTCCTATACCTACTACTTTTTCCTCTTTATCATTTATCGTTTGTATATTTCATATCCCTAATGTAACCTTTCTGATTCTTAACTGTCTTCCTCCATTTTGTGTCTTATCCGTTGTCGCCTTATTATTCGATTCATTGTCCTTATTCGATTGTTGAGACATCAACATTAATCCTTCAACCACTACTTCACTCAGTGTTTGTCTTTTTAACACATTCCTTGAACTTACAGTTTATTTTTATTTTTTGATGTCAAACCTCGAAAAATAATGTTATTTGGTAGAAACATACTGATTGAAAGAAGTCACCACTACTTTTTTCCTATCTTCCTCGAATTATTACGATTATTTTTCCGTTCTTTTTAAATGTCCACGCCACTTTAATGATCGCCCTGGAATTGAAGCGTTCTTTTCATATCATATCTAAGTTCATTCTTTTTCTCTGAAGTAGAAATTTATTTCAGTGCTATTCAGTTCATTTCTTTGTCTTTATGGTGGTCCAAGGGTCGCAAAAAAAAGGTTAGAATCGATATTACTTTTTTTTTTACTACCGCTGACTTGAGGTGTGCTCTCATGACGTTAAATATCTTTCCTGATTTTTTGATTCTTTCGCTTGTGTTTTGTTTTGCAATTCCAATTCCGTTATTGTTTCAATTTTCGATTTTATAATAACCTGTCTTGCCTATTATCAATAGTTTTCATTTTTCTACATTTTTACTCATCTTTATATTTCTAAATTCTTTGTTAAGTATGTCTACTTTCAACTTGAAATGCCTTCGTATAATGTATTCTTTGTTTACCTAATAACTATTTCAATTAGCGGAAGTATGCATGCATGAAAATCTAAAGCCGAACTAAATCCGAAGACAGAATAAACACCGTAACAAATAAGCCAAAGATGATATAATACTTTTGTATGCTACTGGAGTTATATTTCAGGCGATTTTCCGCCGAACACGCAGAACCTCGATATAAATTTATACGCTGAGCCGAAGGTTGACATCGGAAATAGTTCGAAAGAGACCACAAAAAGGAACCGTGTCTCGACGTATAAGCAGGAAAATAATTGATGGTATCTTCCATGATAAATGAGCGTCGCCTGTCATCTTTCGCACAACCACGTACCTGTGTTATTACAGATTTATTTTTAAATCTGCGATGATATTGTTTTTGATTATAATAAAAAGTAATTCACTCAAAAAAGTTTTCATATATTTAAATTTAACAAACAACAAAATGCTGCTATAGGATGACTAATAACCAAAGGACGGACATTTGTATGACTGTTCACGGTCACTTCGCCTCGAGGACTCAACGCGCACGTAAAGTAGCAAGTTCATGAGCGGCGGGCAGAAGCCGGGTCAATATATTAATATATTACTTTCAAAAAAGTGATTAATATGCTATAATAAACATAAAGTTATAATCCGTAAATTATAATTTCTTATTTTGAAAGGATTACTATATTTATTTAGAATTTAAACTGTAGTGATGCGAACACCAACTTTTACGCTTGGGATATTAAGACGACCAGTTACCGCGCAGGACGTGCCGCTTATGCGAACGACATTGAATTCCATCATTCCGTCCGTTGTCTGCTAATAACCCATATGCATCGAACACTTAGACTTAAACCGAGTTTAAATTTGAGTTACATTGTTAATATGACATTTGAAGCTTCACGTCATTGTATAAAGGTCGTTTTAAACCTCGTCGTTTTAGATTCTTCTTAATGATTTATTATAGTCTATAACCAGATAATTAATTCTTAGTTTCTCTCAAATTAAAAAAACACAGAACACCATCTAATGACTAATGACATGACTAATACATTTATGAATGTAAATCAATACATTTAAGTACGTACGTAGACAAGTAGGATAATTTGTATTTATTATTGATTCAAATTTTACGAGCTCGTTTCCCAGTTAAAAAAATAATACTCGCTAGTCGTTAAACGTTTAACGCCCGACATTTAACTATCAGCAACTCCATTTGCATGTAAACTCGTCCGTTTATTACCTAGCAATTGGGCAACTAAATTAATATCCACGCGTTATTTGCTCAAAATGAATAAAACGCAAACACCTCCGGCGTGCAATTATCGAGGAGAGTCTAAACTCGCGCGTGCACGTGCCGCTAACGACTTACGTTAAGCTTTAAGAAGCAAACAAAATTCTTATCGTTTGACATGAGTTGCCTAGCGAGTTATTACACCGGAGTTTGCTAACGTAATCGTTAACGTTGAAATTTAGATTTGATCTTTGCGATTTAAAGGTCTCTCGGCTTTACCTAACGAAATCTACGTGGGACGTGATCCTTAATTCGATATCGTATTGTTGTTTGGATAACTACAAGGTGAAGGGAGAAATCTCGAAAGAAATCCGCCCGGATTTAGAGAGGGTAAAATTTATGGGAACGGAATAATCTTACTAATCGATTCGGACAGATGAACAAATAGAAAAGAATATATAAGGAAACTCTTCAAATATAAAAACTTCAGTATACCTATGGTTGCATTCATGCACCTAAAATGTATTAAAAGTTCAAATATAATATATGTAGTATTCCTTTTTTCTTAACTTATTATTATCGCCAGTTTTTTTATAATGTTAATTGTCCATAATTACACATGTAATTTATTGTAGATTGAAGGAAAGTATTTCCTAATTTTCTTTAAAAGTAGCATACTTTCAATTTTTTCTTTATGGGAGGTGGTCCTATCAAAGGACTCTAGACCAGAAACATTTTTGAAAGTACGGTATTTAAACATTCCGCTAAGTTGTAAGCAGCGCACAAGAAAAAACTAGTTTCTATTTTTACAACATAATGCAGTACTTACCTAAGAAGCAAAATCATTTTTTTCGAAAACACGATAATTTTAAAAAATCTTAAGAAAAAAATTTTAAGAAAGTTATTCCGGAAGTTCTTTAAAAACATAAGAAGTAAAAAATTTCCCAGCATTAAACCTCACAATTTAGGTAGAATTAGTGGAGCGCGTAATTTGAGCTTTCATTATGAATTATGTGCCATCCTGGTTTTCTAATTAAGGTAGACTTAATTTTAGAGAAACTTCAAGAATTAATTATCTCTTTATAGGCTTTAATAAATCATTAAGTAGATATACAGAAATCCTTAATAATTTCCTTAACGCTTGAGACTAAGGCTGCGTTTTAGGGTCCGCCGCTGTCAAGTCGTTAAGTATGCGGTCGAATTCTGGGGAATTTTCAATCAGCTCTTAGTGGAAAGTGATCATGTTTAAAACGTGCCTGAGTTAAGTAAACGGTCGAACCAATTTAAAGGAAATTTTAGGTTTGCCTGTCCACTTAACGCCGCTTTCGTTATTTAGTTTCACGGCCAGTCATAGAGTATTGGACAAGAATCTGGTGGCTACCAAATAATATCTTATTTAGCTTATTCAAATCTTAAACTCTTGTTAAGTTGAGATAACTTTTACTAATTTGATTTTGCGCTCAACGACAACGATAAAAGAAGAGATAAATTAATTGCCTGGCAAAATTTTAATCTGTGATCCACTGATAAAATATAGAAACAAATTTTATTTAAATTCCTATATTAAACGTTTGAAATTAAATTATTAATATGATAAAAAAACAAAACTTAAATGATTAAAATTTCTTTGCAATAGAAAGGTGTAAAATTATTTTGTTTAAGCAAATGTGATATGAGTATGAGTATGAGTCTTTTGTGAAAATCTTTTTTAAGCACATGCTTTTTTAAGAAACACTTTCAGTTGATTTAGTGGTAATACCGTCCTAAATAAACCTTCTCCTCCAAAGACACAAGTTTATAAAACAACAATGCGAGACAGCAAACTTGAATTTGATATTGTGTGTTCTCCGCAGGGGTTGGAACTGAAGGGCCAAATGGTATATTGTCCGGAATCTGATTCCGTTCTTTTCATCGGATCTCCCTTCATAGACGGCCTGGAAGGATTGACTGGCAGTGGTTTATTTATATCAGATATTCCGCTCCATGACGCAACCAGAGATGTTATTTTAGTCGGCGAACAAGCTAGGGCACAGGTAGGATTACATTAAGGCAGAGTCGTTGAATGTATGTAGAATTAGAATAGTCTTCTACTGCACTTGAGTCACTGTAACAGTTAACAAAATAAGGAAAATTTATTACATAATCAAAGCTGAAAATTAACTTCGAAAGAAAAACATTTTGCAAAAGTTATTTATTGTTATAAAAGGAACGGCAAGGTGATGATTGATAATCTAGTAACACCCTGTATACAGGAAAAAACTACAATTAATAAACGTCGTGGTCTAGCAGCACCGTGTACAATGTTAGTCAAAATAAATGTAGAAGAAACTTAAAATTCTCCAACCGCAATAATAGAAACTTCCTGAGAATAGTATAAAGCATAATAATTTTCCGACATTTGTTTGCTTTTTTTCCTTCTTTCTTATCAAAAGTTTTGTCGGTGTCCGTCCCAGGAGTAGCGTGCATTTACTTACGTGCTTCGCGTTCAACTTAAAATTACTTTCGCATCTCGAAAAATGAAAATAAAAGGTGAAAAGTTAGGAGAGGTTTTATAAACGTAGAGTTTCCCGGATTAATGCGTTTCCGTTCGCCTATGGATTGGATAAGTGCAAAGTTTTCAGTTACATAACGAAGCACTAACGCTAAATATATCTGTAGTTCCGAGGCTTCTGAACGTCAGGAAGAGGTGAAATGTAGCAGGAATGCTCCTGATCAATTAGTACCCGTAGACTAGCGTTTCTCGAACTTTCTGAAATATAAAGTAGTTCTCATAAATTTTCATCAAATTATTGCAAATTAGTTTTGCATCGAGAAACTATACGATATTATAACAACAAGGGAAATTCGCACAACGCCAACGCGCGACCTAAAATGGAATAGCTGTTATCAAACCTTGACAAAAAATCCAGCAAAAACGTAATATAAACACATGGCCATCTGGCGTTTTAGACCATCAAAGGCGACCTAATTATTATGAGTCATTGAAAACAACTTTTGAATTACATAATCTCTTCGGTGAAGCTTTCCCAAATTCGTGCTATAAATACTCGGAAAATTCGCCTGGTATGTGTGTCACCCTCTAGTCAGAGGGACGTCCTTCTTGTTGTATGTATTTTAGTGAAAACCATGTAAGTTAATATTCGCTGTTATTTATAATAAATGTATTGTGTAACACGCCGGCGTCCCATCTTGTTTATTTGACTTTTATGAACCACTAAATAACCAATAAAACTGTCCAAACAAAAAACAAACTACACTTATTGCCAAATTAATTACCTGGACCGAAAACTGAACTGAAACGTTTACTTGCGGAGAACTTCCAAAAGGGTCATCCAAAAGGTTTTATTACTTCAATTAGGCATGCGCTACCCTAACCGTCTAGACACTCGGCTACCTAGTATTTACTGCCGGCGCTAAAGGAAATATCCTAGTATCCTACTCCACCTGGCCTCCGTTTTCAAGCAACCTTTGTTGAACCCGCAATAAACTTATAATGCTTATACCTCGTGATCGTCAATGCAAACCCTGGCCTTACGTTGTTGTAACTCAGTTCTTTTGGTGCGTCGATGAATAAACTTGAGAGATTAATGAACTAAATACGAACTAAAGCGACCGAACTAACCTCAATCACACAGCTGGTGGCTTGGTGCACACGCAAATAGTTGTTGGAAAACTCTGTTCCTCAATTAAATTAACAATTAGTTTAAGTTCAACTTAGATTGGTCTTGGTACTAGTGTTTGCCACTTCAGATCGTACTCTAAAACACGTTCTGCTCAATCAACCAACTCACCGTGTGACACAGCGTGTCTACAGTGTACTTAATTAATGGAAGTAATTAATTAATTAATCAGACGTTCTGGAGAAGTATGTGATACAAAATGCCGCCATCGGCGATCAATTTGCAAGATAATCAATAGCAATCGCCGCTAGTTTTTCGGAGGTGATGGGAAACCCAATCGCTAGCTAAACTAATTAATTGAGGTCGAATGGGGTAGGATCTTGTTTTATCAAGCATTGGAAGTCAAATATATTGAATTTATATTATACAAATATCTACCTCATCAGTAGACTCTATCCCTTTTTTGTAGTTATGTAATTTATTACGTAATAATATCCAGAACTAAAACTTTATTTACTTAATTTCTCAATACGACTCATTTCTTTCTGTGTCTCAAGGCACAAAAGGCAAATTCCAAAAGAAGAATTTCCTTGTCTTGTCTCTACCGATTAAAAAGAAACTGGCAATTGATTGCGATTCTTCCGCCTGAACGTCGTTAACAAATTGCGTTTCCAGTAATTGCGTCCTAATGGATTCTTAATTGAACAGAAAAGACGCTTCGCCAGAGAAAGAAATTAAATTCCTCCAATTAGAAACGTCCATATATTTTAAAAGTATAATTCCAGTTTGCACTAATTCAGTTGGACGCGATCTGTCTTTTCTTGCTCTATCTTGATCAATAAATCAGAGTTGAAGAGCGGAACACGTGAAAAGGCGCTTCATAATGGCGCCGTATTTGTCGCCGTCGTCGAACAACAAATCTACAAGTTTACGCTCACATAAATTACAATCGCCCGTTCTTTTCAGTATGCTCACTTTTGTGCAGGACCGGACGCTCTGATATTTCCGAAACGTGCACATTACGGCCGTAAATCCGTTTTAATGGACGCAAAGGTCCAAGCAGCGCGCTAATAACGGCGGAACATGTGTTTAGAACGCCGGCAATTTATCAGTTGTTGTTATTTATTGGTTTCAAGGGGTGCGAACATGAATTTGGAAAAAGTGGAATTTGAAACAGACGATATATACAACCCGAAACACCAACCAGAGCTAATAAATTTTCGTTTTCTCCAGAATGAATTGAAAACATTTCCGTTTTTCTGATTATTTGGTAATTATTTGTCACTAAAATTTAATTTACTACATCGTGTTTCTTCAGGCGTAAGAAGGGCTAAGATTGCTATGGAGTTCTCGAACTACCCTTCTGCTGATGAAATAGCTGTACAGAGGATGATCGAGGATACCATTGCAATCAAGCCGACTTACAGCAAACTTTAACAATTGATTGCCGTAAAAATTGCCCATGTAAGAGCACCATTGTAAATGTACATGAAACTTCCTAATGAAAACAATCAATATGATTCTACTAACGTTGAAAACCATTGTGACAAATTATACTGATACAGAACAAGTTTAGTACAGAAACTGCCAACTTTTAAACCAATATTCAAACTTTAAGGCGCGCTGAAGGAATCGACCTACCTCCTTAACTTCAAGCCTACCCGATTGTTTTCCTATTGAATGCATTACGAATTGTTTAGTATCATTTTAGTAATTTACGATTGATATGCAACATGATATTATTCAAATTTGCATATTATTTGCTACTCAGGTTTTTTTTTTACAATTTAAAATCAATTAGTTCAATTCTCTAAACTGAAAATTATATTATCCTTTAACTGAGTAATACGAGTGAAGTACACCAAAAAAGAATAAAGTTAGAAAGTCGAGCGATCTAATCAACAACACGAAATAAAAATAAAACTCCGAGAGTAAAAATATATAAAAAAGATAAGGCAAGAATTTGTAAAGTTAATAGAAAACATACAATTTAGGAGGTTCTTTATCTAACATTTATGAAACCTTTTATCTCATAAAATATGACAAAAGTATGAAAGTCATATTACAAACAATAAATTTATATTAAAACTGAAAACTAAGTACGAAAAGCACTACACAAACAAAAGGAGCTTTCCGTGCGGCCTTCGCAATTTATTTATTCGTTCCGTCGGTCTCACGGAAAGCTTTAAAGTTGTAACATTAAGTAGAGGCGTTATCTAGGAACTTTTCCGAGATAAGGCGAACGTTTCGGGGCCCCATTGTATCACTGATTTATTTAGTTGAGGGCAGTCGAAGAAGCCGCCGTTTCCGAAAGCAATCCCATAAACAATTTTGCGCTTTGGTTTGTTTCCCTTGCGAAACCTCAATAGATTTTTATTAATAGTAAACTAAATCCAACTGCAGTTTAGTTCAACATTATAAAAAGAAACGATTTCCTTTAAAATAAGAAGTAAACCATTTCTATCTATAAGTTCTTCCAAAATTTAGCCCTACTCCTACAGTGTTACACACCGTCTTCCGTAGATGATGATCTCTTTTATTTCTCACAACTATCCCTTACTTGGGCTTTCAAATTTCCATATTCCTCCCAGTTCTTCGTTCAAGGAGGCAGTCAAGATTGTCTCCCGAATAAAGTTGTTCTCACGTATGTACAACGTTCTTCTAAACACTCGTAGTGATATGCGATAAAAGTGACTAAAACAAATACATTTTGCACTTGTTACATAATGCAAAAAGTAAAAATGTATACTGTAAATGATTTAATTTTCTTTTTCTGTAATTGCCAAATTTGTTTTAAAACGTGTAATATATTCATAGATTAAAGTAAAATGTGGGTTTAGATACGGAGATCAGTTTAGATCACGTTGTTCACTGGACAACAGCAACAAGTGTGCTCGCCCTGCGCGGATTTGGCTTTCGAAATTGATTTTGCAAAATACGCTGAACCGGTGCCCTCGAGAGGTAATTACTGAATAATGCGAACCAGAATAAATAATTACTCTTTGTCGTCGATTGCGGAATAAACAATGATTAAATTTAATTGTAAAACTCTCGTGGGCAATCGTGGCGCGAAAACACCCCATTTCGAATGCAATGTTGTCGTATAAGCGGATTAAACTCTGCAGTTAATGCTCGCGCTTGCCACTTTCAACATTTCGAATGAGTTTTAGCTTTATGTTAATTCCTCAAGTGCGGAGAAAGTGGTTTTATATTTTTATTTTCAGTTGGATTTCCATGTAAAAACGCAATCGTTTACTCATAAACTGTGTCGATTTATTCTTCGTTTTTTACGTATTAAAATACTCGAGTCAGTTTTGCGGAAGTAAGGCGTTGTCTTAATCTAAAATAATGCTTGTAGATAAAGCGGTCTTATTACTAAGCAGCGGACGGCCGTTGGGCAGGCGAGAGTGGGGGACCTGTCGATCGGGCGAAAAATACATAAACTAATAGAGGCGATGTATTTTTCGCCCGTTCGACACGAGCCCAATCTCGCCTGCCCAACGGCCGTCCGCTGCCTACTTATTACCTCTAGACTCTTGGACTCGATAACATCCCATACCACAATCCCCATATAATTCATTGCTCAACAAAATTTTGAAGATGCTTATGTTTGTATTTCGACTCCTTTGATGTTCTTGAATTCCAAATCAAAATTGGGATTTCTCGTTGAAGACAATTCCTCGTTACTCAATATTCCACTGAACTCTTCCTGCACCAATCTATACTTTACTTTACAGCAACGTATGGTAACTCAAGATCTGTTGGAATATCAAGAGTACTACAGCGTTTAAATGCTGATAAGGTGACTTTTTTATCAAACTCTCCATTGGCGTTTTAACTGATGGTGAAAATCGATTTTTTAAAATAAAAAAATTTTGTGGCAATCTTGGCGTGGCTAGCACTTGTTCTTTCGGTTCCACTATCCTTTCTTTACGTTCTCGAGTATCCAATAAGTCAGGCAAGAAGTTACATAAAATTTCATTTACCGTTTGATCTATGGTCAAAAAATTCGAAATAGTTACTGTATTTCAGTAGCGAAATATTTTTTTTTTAATTAAAATTGGCTAAACACTTTGCTTTTCTGTTTGAATTGGCTTCCGGTTAGAACCGCGTCACGTTGACTTCTTCTACTGCCGACGTTTCGTTCTTCATTGCAGAACAACTTCTTCAGGGCTGCTGCTGCTGGTGGTGTGGCTGCTGCTTCTGGTTAGTCGTTGAGACTGTTTTAAAGAACAAATTAAACATACCAATTTTTGTCGAAATTGTCCCAGCTGTCTCGTCTTCTTCATTTTTTTAACATTGTTTTCGTTTTGATAGCTGTTCTTACCTAATTTACATGCTCTGAATTTAGTAGTATTCACAGATTTTCGCTATCACATCAGGTTTTCCCACAAAATTAAAGAAATGTTTATATGTATTTTCGAGAAAAAAATCAATAATTTATCTAAAAAACAGTTATTTTCTAAATTACTACCGAAATATCTATTTTAATCAAGTCCTTTGGATATGATGAAACATCTCTGTGTGATATCTTCCGTTTTCCTGCGCTTTAGAGTACTTGCTTTTGAAATATCACGTTTTACTGACCAGCAGTAGTTGGCTATGATATTTACATTCCATCGGCCTTGGTATCGCTTTTCTATCTCTTTCATGTCCTGATGAAAGCGTTCTTCCTGTTCTTCGCTGAAATCACCAATTTTCAGGGAAGAAATCCAGATGTGAACGGAGATTGATGGTCATACAGCAATCCAGTTTTTTGAATTTTTTAAAATAATGTTACGATCATATTTTTATAGTATGTATACTTGTGTTTGATATTAGTTACAAAGTTCCACTACTGGGGGTGGACTCTGTAACTATTATCAATCTTTATTTGCCGCTAACTCTATTCTCATGAGTGGAGTTAGCGGCAAATAGCGATTGGTACTGATGATACTCCTAATTACTAAAGATCACCGACTATATTCAAAACAATGAAAATCATGTCGGCTTGTGTAATTAATCTGTGAAAATTGAATTATTTTGAAACACTTCCAATATTTTGTAAAACTGCATTTAACATCACTTAGGAGCTAGAGCTAAATTTGATATCTGCAGAAATTTTTGGATAATATTTCAAATCATTCCTGAAATCTCCATACGGATGAAAACATTTGAGAAGGAAATATAGGATAAATCTTCTGCGGAAGCAGTAATTTGGACCAGAAACAACCGGATGTATACATATAACTAATGCTCCGTTTTCACGCTCAAGCAATTTGCGCAAATGGATTTGTTCAAGCATTGGCGCATACAAATTTGCTTGCGTAAATGCATGTGCAAATACATGCAGTTTACTAGACTTTCTAGCTTGTGCAAACAAAAAAAATACGTTTACATGCAACGACTTCCTTGTGCAAATTTGTGTGCACAAACACATTTGCGCAAATTGCATGAGCGTGAAAACGGACCTTAAAGCTCGTTTTTTTTTCAATCACAAGTTAACTTTCGGTTTATTCCCATAGTAACAATTATGGTAGTACATAATTGCTCTTATGGGAATAAACTGAAGGTTAAAATTAACTTGTGGTTGAAAAAATACATTTTAGCGACTACTTCAAGGTGAAACTTTTCAGCGCAAGTATTTCATGTAAGTGAACTTAATTGGATGTTTCACTTATTTTACTTCCTACACTGGTATTCTGGGAACAATATAAGCAATAAGAATAAAATTACTCCTAAAAACTAATAATTTTATAATAACCAAACACATTGTAATTTGTTTGCATAATCTCATTTGTCCATAATTTATGATTATTTACCCCCGCTCCAACTGAGGAATGAACACTCACTACTGATGACGGTTTGCGACTTTGCGATAAGGTTAAGTAAACCCCTTACTTATTCCTCATTTCCAGTAAAAAGAACACTTAATTTAAGGGAGTCAACGTAAGTGAGGTGGATTTGTCTTAGAATCGGCGCGACGTAAAAGGAACGCAACTATTGTTTCCCAAGTGCATGGTATAATGTTTCTGTAACTGTTATCGCACGTTGTATCAAGAAATAATAAAATAATTATTAACCCTTTAAGTCCTGAAATTACTTTTATTTTAAAATTTCCAGATTTATTAGAAAATATCTTCGTAACATGAACACTAATTTTAATCAAACACAAAATTTTCTTTTTTTCAAAAAAATGGTGGTTACACCATATAACCAGTAGGACTAGTTACTTCGGTGGTAATTGAAGAAGCAGTTCTGCTTGTCACTGAGGTAAAGCCCCACATCACATACTGAGCAACTCCATCTGCTCCTGTGAGTTTCACTTTTTGTACTGCATACCGCACAACGTCTAGATGTACCATAAACTGGCAAGTGAGTTGCTTTGTCCATTCTCTTCTCTAAGGGTATCTACTACTTTTTTATAATGGTTGACAACTTCGACTGATTTCCTCCCTTTCTTTTGCGAAATACGTCCTGTTCCAATTAGTCCTTCAGCAACGTTAATTCGGAATTGTTTTAATCAGATGTAGTTGGTTGAAAACTTTTATTTCCCTTCTGTGTTGTTTGTTGGGTAGCATACAAATTTGTATGAAATGCTACATCATTCACCAAAGCCTCTGGAAACAAGCATTCGAAAATTTGTACAGGAGTTTCAGCGGAGTCTTCTACAGTAGGACCATAAGAGTGTGAGAATGAAAATGGTTGCTCAAAAAAGTTTTCTTTTTCCCATACTACGTTTCTTTGTTGCAAAGTAGCGTCTACCCGTGCTAATTTTGCAAGTGGCAGATCATCTTCGCTATCGTAATCGTCATTTATTACAATGCCATTGTTTTTTTTCATTCTGCTCAATATCAATTGCATTCTCAGGACTAAAGTCTTCTTCGTCGTCTGACAATGCATCAGATGCCAGTGATTCTGTGTCGGATGGTATTTCTGCCAGAATCTCCCATACTTCTTCCCCTTGTAATCTTTCAAGTTCTTGAAATGACCACTTTCCTTTACCTGTTCGCCAAATCAGAGAAATCAACAACTCAAACAAATTTTACTAGTTATGTTATACATTCCTAGTGGTTACCCCACGAAACCACCACATATAAACCTCAATCAAATCTTATAATCAACCAAAAACCTGTACTGCATTTTTATTTATTAATTTTCCAGTATTTTATAGTTCGTAAATAAACAAATACAATCACCTGTTGCAATCACTTAAAATTCGGGAAATGCACCCACAAGTAAAACCACATAGGTTACAAATTCAGCCTGGTGTATTTTACTACTAATAGGTGGAGCTTTAGGCGATACATATTTGAGGTGGTTACGCCAGCGGTCCAGTAGGAAACAGTAGGCTAAATAATTACTTGGTGGTTACCAGACGTAACCAGTAGGAGGCAAAGAGTTTTAAGCAAGATATACACAATTCCAAAATTATGAATTTTTGTATTAAAGACTTTTTGATTTTAATTATAAAAAATACAAAATAAGCAACATAAAAGACAAAATGTATTAAAGTATCATAACTAATGTTATCCTTTAACAGAGAGGTATAACGCAACCTGTATAAATAGTTCTAAGACGAATTCTTAACCAAATGTTAAAACTCAGACCGTTTTTGGAGACCTTGCCTTACAGATGATCACATGAAAAATGTATCATATCATTCCGAATTGCTATTGCAATATTGTGCGCAAAGTTTCATCAAACAAGTTTTATTTGAACCTTTTATTAATGCAATGTGCAATCATAGTCGTTTGTTATTTCATACATTTGGAATGCTTATTATATTATTATATTACTTTCACTTTTTTTCTTTTAATAATATATGTGCATGTATCGGTATATATTTTATGTATAGACAACCAATATTTCTATGTACGAAATACAACCTTTTCAAATGCTTCTGCTACGTTTTTATTAAATTATTATAAATTGAATTACGCATACTTCTAAAGGAGCTTAAAGATTTGACAATGAGAAAGAACATTTTCGTAATTGATGGAAAAAACTCAGCACTTCTCAGGTCCACCAATCTAAAATTTTACTAAACAATGACTCTTACCTATCGATTTTGCATTCACTTATCAAAACAATGAGGAAGATTCCCCGAATTCCTAGCGTTTCGATTTCACTATGGAACAACTTCCCTTGCTTGTTTGGATGATAGCTCCTTTAAATTCGAGCGAGGAATATCGAGCCAACAATAAAACCCGCTTTATTTGTCTGGCTGCCAAAAGCTGGCCTACTTCCATCTCGTACGTTTTACGATACAAACTTCTCGTGAAGCTTAAGTTGCAATGAGAACATTCCTATTCATTCAAAGATACCCCACTTAGAAAATCAGTTGGATAAATAATAAATTCAATAAATTTTATCGCAAATTCCGATGCCTAGTTATAAGTTGAAAACAAAGTATTCCGTCATCAAAATTTATAGGGGTTTAGTCTACAGGTTCAGTTTAATCCATTCAAATTACTTAGCTGAAAAATATTTTCTCGTTACTAATCTTTTATGTCCTTCTTTCTGTCAAACTAATAAAATTTATATTGCGCAAAAGCGAGCGGTATAGGAGGACAAAAACATGAATTTATATGATTCAGAATCTGCCCGTTGGAAACTGTATGTCACATCGGAAACTTAACGAATATTGATGCGAAGTCGATGAGGGATCGAACGCCTGCACTAGCGACCGGATTATTTTAAATCCAAATCAGTCAGTTACATAGAAATCTCTGGTCGCGAGGAGTCACGTATTGCAAACCAAATCTAATTACGCAATCTGTGATTAATCGATCGGTTCTAGTAATGTAATTTCGTGCCGATTGTATCCGACACTCATTTCAAATGAAACCTTTTTTTTTAGTCAACCCGCACTAAATTGCATTTCGAAATAACTTTTCATTGACAGCTAGCATCACATGAGATACTGATCAAAATTATTTAAAGAAAATTAAAATAAAATTTAGGGATTAATGATCAGGTTTCCTTTTATTTTGAATATTTGACTATAAGCTAATAACGATTTTTTTTTCTCCTGAAGGAAGTGTAAGTTTTCTTTTTGTAAGGTTGTAGATAGAGAAACGGAACTTGGAACTTGTTCACACTAAGGCATTTTTCGAACGTCAATTCTGCCGATGACTTAACAGCAATACTGCCAATACTCATCTTGACTGTGTGAAAAACTCCGATTAATTACGGTCAAAATCTGCAAGTTAAATTAAGTAGTTTACTCATCGTACACGTATTCCAAAATGGATACAGGTGTTTTGCGGTCATTGCAAAATCTAGCGAATTAGTTCGCTTGAGACATGTTTTATTTATAATTTTGTTCCATTTAAAATAAACAAATTTCTGTACAAAATACCAGTTTCTTACATTACCAATTGTTTAACGATTTTTGTGTTTATTGTCTTGGCCTGGAATCTTTTCTCTTCTTCATCAGAGTCATCATCTGAAAAAGAAAGCAACGTTTTCATTGCTAACCTGTATAAATTAGATTATGTATCTTTCTGTAATTTTCTTTCATTTTAATTTTTTTAGTTTTTCTGAAGACACCATTCATTTTTACATATCTATAAGAAATTTAGTTGAGCGCTAAGTATACATGAAATACGTCACATCATGACCCAATTAGTACCTAATGATCGACAAAACAAAGCCATTTGTAAGGTATCGATAACATTCTCCTGCATAGAATTACTAAATAAAGTTAAACCCGTATATGTTTGTATATGTATGTGATTGATACAAATTTTCTAGACATTTACTCTTTTTTATAACGCTATAAGTGTACATATTGCAGTGATATTTACCTATCAGAAGAAATTTATTCATCGTAAGCTGTTTCAAGGAATCTTCACATCATATAAAAACATTCCAAAAATATAATACTCTTCACATAATATTCCTCAAATATACAAAATACCACAAATTCTTCATATAACTTTCTCCAAATTACAACGATCTTCATCAAATTATGTCTCCACACATCAAATTAAACAGTCCCTGTATTGTACAGCGACAAGTTCCAAGTTAGAATTCCAGAAAATAATTTACCATTCCTAAATCTGGTGGATTGGATGGATTTTACCAACTGGCTGGAGCGTATGCACGGGAGCTGTCTGCACCATCCACTCACGGCGAGACATTGGCCAATCCAAAAGGAAAAGAAAAAGACATCTAAAAGAAACAAAAGATTAGTATATATGAATGATGGTAGGAGATATAGAATAAAAGGTAGAAAAATCCGGACAAAATAGTAAACTATCAAAATTTATGTAATAAACATTTACAAGGTTAGGTTAATATTTTAAATTTTATTATAATTATTGTTAATTATTAAAATATAGTTGAAATGGTAATAAAATGAAATATACTTACTTAGTTTAATCTTAAGTTTGAAATATTTAAGTTAACTGTCAGATTGACGTTTTGTGTGAAATAAATGCCAAATTGATTGAAGTATTTATAAATAAGATGGAGGGGTTGATCACCAAGGAGAATAAACAAACCGAGATGTACTGGGGAGCTAATAAACACAAAACGAAAATCTTTCAATAGCAACCATAAAGAACACATCAAATAATTTTGCTCTTATAAAATTTAATCCACAATATACTTTATAAAATTTCAACTTTCTTTGATTCATTAATAACGCTAGTAGAAGTCTATTCAGAGATGTCTTACAGCATAACGCTGAAGTAAGTTCTTTTCGTTTAAGGAAATTCTTTTGGTTTTAAAAAAACACATTACATATAACACATCAATCATTTGAACTTTCAACACACATATACAAAGAATCCTCATTATTATAGAAGAGTTATTGTTTGTTTCGCAATTGGGCGTAACAGATAGCAACACTTGGCAAATACGACTATATCTAAACGTTACAAAATTCTAAAGCATCATAGGAATTTTATTGTTTGTTTCGCAATTGGGCATAACAGGTAGCAACACTTGGCAAATACGAAATTACCTGTGTTTCTTTAGAATTTTTAGACATACATTACAAAATTAAACAATTAAATTACTCACCAATTTATCTTCAAAAGAATTTTCTTCTAAATTATAATAACTAACTGGATTTCAATTGACATTGAGAGTTCCCACCCTGTACTGTCACTTTGACATTTTAAAATAAAATTCATAAAAGACTACTAGACTACGTAATTGTGTAGTGGATGTGGTTTAACGATTAGAATAAAAGAAAAAATAAACAGTTTCGATACTTACCACATCTGATAAGAAAGTAAACACTACAATATGAAGTACACCATAGAAAAATCCATGCTTTCTTTGATTTCCATATGTTACCGTTTTGCAAACGTTTGGAATACGAATTTGAATACGGTGTATTCTAAAAAGAATCGTTTGTATTCAAACTAGTAACCAAAGGAATAATAATATTGCTTTTTTTGGATAATGTTAAATTACAATTAGAATTAATTGGGTATTGCTAGTAAGGGTATTGCAAATGAGAAACGAGGTAACCTTCACAAAGTTAAATTGATGGGTGACTACCAAAAACATGATTTTTATGTCGGCCATACCGTAATGCAGTTCAAATGATTGTTTTAAAAAAAATTAATTTTAAAATAACTAAAATTAATTTGCTAATAATACACGTCCTTTATATTTTGCAAGCTTGACAAAATTGTTTATGGAAATTATAAAATGTTGCGATTAATTGATTAGTGCAAGTAATTTAATTTCGGACGACCAGACATGACTCAATTGATGAGACATTTTGATTTAAATGTACATTAACATTACAACTGAAATAGTTCAAATGATTATTTAAAAAAAAATTAATTTTAAAATAACTAAAATTGATTTGCTAATAATACACGTCCTTTATATTGTGCAAGCTTGACAAAATTGTTTATGGAAATTATAAAATGTTGCGATTAATTGATTAGTGCAAGTAATTTAATTTCGACGACCAAACATGACTCAATTGATGAGACATTTTAATTTAAATGTACATTAACATTACAACTGAAATAACTTGTTATATACTAACAGAAAACTATTCGAATTTTACAGCACCTGAAAATTACACAGCACGTAATTAATCGATAATGTAATTTCGTACCGGCCATTGCACAAATAATTTAAATATTTTTTGATGTTTTGAATAATGATAAAATTTTATTTCGCATTTGAGAAATAATTCGGTAATTCCTCATTCTATTTTAACGATTTTTTAACATTTTGAATAGTGCTCACATTACAATTCAGATGTAGTAAAATTATTAGTGAAAACTGCGTTAAAAAATCTGTAAATAATGGATTGCTTCCAGTTCTGGCCATTTCAGACTCGATTTAAATGATTTTTAAATTCATTTTGTTCTATGTACATTGGAATTGGTTGTCATTATTTATAGCATTTTCGACTGGCTGTTCCAGAGCACTCTGAAAGTACCTCCATCCCCTGTTATTACATGAAGTTAAAACAAGATAGAGATACTATGAGAGTGCTCTTGGAGCAGTCACTCGAAAACTGTATTCCTTTTAAGTGAATTACTCCTAGAATACAAATAATATTTTACCAATTTTTAATTAATATTAGGCAGCATAACGGTTTCAAATAAATACCAATTAACTTTAGAATTTTTAATAAATAATCTGAATGCAATTAATGTATGACACTTATATGATAGGAGTTTCTTTATATTTCATCCTCCAGATTTTTTTAATAAATTGAATAATTTGCTGTGTGAAATTTGAAAGCAAGAGTATCAGTTTAAATAGAAATGTTTCTGTTTAATATTGAAGATCCAAAATAAAATTTTGTAATGTCATGATAATGCATAAATTCGGCAATACTGGTCAATCGATAATACCGTTTATTCTGTTTTCTAAAAAAAAAATATAATACGAGAGCGTATTTTTATATTATCTACCTAACCATGAAAAAGTCACGTATCACATTAACAACCCTTTATTTTTCTTCGTAACTCCATTCAACATTTATACATTTATTCCATCTTCTTTTCATACCCTCAGAAAAAATTAATTCGGCAACTCTGCAACATATTATTTAACAGCTTCTTTAAGTAGTGCTTCATTAGATACAACACGCTTTCTCCTGAGATGCTTTTTCAAGTTTTTAAATAAAAAGAAGTTTGACGGAGTTGGGTCAGAGCTGTTAAAGTGAATGCCTGAACTCTAAGACTACAGTCATTGATTATCTGCTGGACTTTGTTTTCCTTATGAGCTCATCAATTGTCGTGCAGCAACAAGTTTTTTTTACGAATAGGAATGTGAACATTTTTCCTTCAATCCAGTTTATAAATAATTTTGAATTGTGTACCATAGGCCTCTCCATTTATGTTAAACTCCTTCGGCTTATCCTCATTAATCAAGACTCCTTCGGGTGTTGCCATCAGTTTTCTTTTTTTTCCCTAGAAAATTGTGTTTTGGCTTTTCTTTGCCAGTGGAGAGTCTTTATGAACTCAGTGCAGGATTCCTGTTTAGTGGGAGGTTCCTAATCATATTCCAAATCTCATTCCCGATGGTAATTCGAGAAAAAAAAAATTTGTCCCTTTCCAACGTGGCCAGACTTTCTTGAGAAATTTCTTTTCCAACCAATTTTCACTCAGGTGTGAGCAATCTGCGAATCTACCGCGCAGGCACCTTCTCCTGGTATGCTATATTTTCAGGGCACTTCATACATAGTAACCATTTTTTAATAAATAATCTTCTTTTGTCAGGAAACTTATGACACTACTATATTCCACCCTAATTTTACTTATTTTATTAGCAAATAAACCTTCTCAAATCTCTATAAGGCCTAGTTGTACAATGGCAGTTTAAATTTAAGCTGAAGCTTGAACCCTTAACAACGATTATTTCAACAATTTGTTGTTAAGGGTTTAAGCTTTGGTTTAAAGTTAAACTGGAATTGTACAAGTAGGCCTAAATCGTACAAATTAAACACAACGTAGCACATGTACTTGTCAATGTCGCAGTTAGTTTGGTTGGACCTCGTCGCTTTTTTGTTTCATGGCTAGGTAGGTAACATAAAAATACGTCCTCGTAGTTTCAATCATAAAAGTGTTCTTGATTACGACTGCGAGCTTAAGGCATTCTAACAGGAGTGAGCTTTGAATAGCCCTTTTGACTGCCTTCTTGTAAAAGACACACTATTGTTTTAATCATGCTTCGGTATGTTTCCATCCCTCGGCGACCCTTTTAATTTTCACGTAAATACTACGTAGAATGGGATGCGTGTATAAAATTCTGAATTTTAGTGGAAATTTATTATAATTTTACTGACCCTATATTTTATACACCCTCTCGTACTGAAAAGAATGACGTAGGAGAAAAAATAGATAAAAAGAGGTTGTCCCTTGTAGGGCATTAGAAAAATTTTAAAAAGAATTCGGCAAGAAGCTGAGGATACAACATCAGAATCTGATATAACGATATGGCTGAGTTGCATAATAATAATAATATATTTAGTTATTAACCAGCAGTGGATGTGACAATATGAGGGTCAATTCATAAGATATAAATACAAAAGGTACAATAAGACATATAAACATAGTAAAAATATCAGTTGAAAAATTCTAAAAATTCATTAACTGAATAAAATGCCTGACTTAGAAGGACTTCTTTTAGCTGTAATCTAAAATGTCTGATATTATTTAAATTGCGAATATTGGCAGGAAGTTTGTGAAATAAGAGCTTACTCATGTAAATGGGCGACTGTTTAAGATATGTATATATTATGAGGAAGTGGTAAATAAAGGTTATTTTGTTGCCGAGTAAAATGATCGTGAACACTTTTAGTTTTAAGTAAATTATTATTTTTGTTTTTAAAAGTAATGCTTAGTGTTTCTAATATGAATAATGAAAAGATAGTTAGGACATTCGAATTTATAAAAAGTTGACGACAGTGTATAGTCAGCACCATTGATAATTCTAATTACTCTCTTCTGAATTATAAACAGATTATTCAAATTTTCAAGCGAAGTAAAACCCTAGAAACAGATTAACTATCTTAGTTTCGATTCAAGAGATGATTGCGTGATGTTAATGATGTTAATGAAGATGACCTTGAAAGTTTTGTACCATTCACCATGGTATGAGAGCAATAATAAGTTCCTGGTACAGGTTCATATAATATAGGTATGGTTCCTGCCTAATACCAAGCGATCTAAAATAAAATGATATAGTGTAGGTTATAAACATTGAAAAAAAATTGATAATACTGTCTATTGAATTGTATTTTACAGTGATATTTAATTGCTTAAAAATGTTCGACTTGGAATGCAGTTTGTTGAAGATCAAATCTGCAAAGTTTCGTCAAAAAATATAGTGTTGCTATTTTAAAAAAAATAATGACGTTGTATCCGCTACATCACGACGCTATCTATGAAAATTTCATATCAACATGCGGACAAAAAAAGATGAAGTCGACCTGTCCGAAGATATTTGTTAAAAACGCATATTTTCAAAATTACTGAATTTTTTCCAGACTTTTCTAACACATTGAATATCTATGTCTTAGCTTAAGTGAAAAGTACATCATTGCACTCCTTTATACTGTTTTACAGTACAGCTACGACATGCCGTCACGCGGTATAAACTATGAATGCATTACAGTAGTCAGATATTCAATATGAGCATCCTCAGTCCTCAATATGACTCTCGTTATTGTTGATACAGCAAGTAGGTCTTCTTTTGATATTGTCGAAACCTTTCCGTAATTGCTGAACCGTTATATTACCAATAACATTTGTAACTGCATTTTTCAATTCGTCAACAGTGTGGATACACGTTCGATCATCATGTTCTTTAAATGTCCAAATAAAAAAATAGTCGAAGGGTTTGAATAGGCTTCCGGTTGGAACCGCATTACGTTGACTTCTACTCTCATCCCCAATTCCACCACGCCCTGAACCGAATATATCTCCAATCCCTACAGTTTACCTAACTTACATTCACACCACAATAGATCGAATCGGCAAAATTCTCAAACAACAGAACATCAAATCTATTTACTTACCCGTGAGAAAACTTTCAAACTACTTACCCGCCACAAAAGACCACATCTCCTTACAATCCGAAGGTGTGTATCGAATTCCATGTTCCTGTGGGCGTGTATACAAGTATACATCGGTAAGTCAAAACGCTGTATTGTACTACTACAAACAACTGGTTCAGCCCAATCTGAATACAAACTAGAAACCAGTCACCAAATCCTATTTTCCGACAGAAAACTTCTACCCCGCTTACCTAATTTTTTCAATCGTAAAATCCGTGAATCCATAGAAATCCTCAAACACCCCAATAACCTGAATCGTGATACTGGCTTTTACTTCCACAATACCTGGAAACATCTCATTAGTGATCTATCACGCCCCAACAGATCAATACCCACTCACCGTTAGGACCCACTATCTCCACTGACCACTATAATACCACGACAACGGACATACCTACTCAGTCTCAACGACTAACGAGAGGCAGCAGCAAGACGACCACCAGCAGCAGCAGCCTTGAGGAAGTTCTTCTGCAATGGAGAACAAAATGTCGGCACTAGAAGTCAACGTGACGCGGTTCCAACCGGGAGCCAATTCAAACATGATCGACGGCGGCGGAAGCCTTCAAGTTAAATTATAGTCGAAGGGTGTAAGGTCTGGTCTTGAATCTTCTAAATACTGGCGTGTTTGTTGAGCTGTATGTGCAGTCGCATTGTCATGATGCTGAAATTATCCCTGCTGGAGTGCATTATCATGAAGCTGAACCACAAATTGGTCTAGAATTCCAATATAATGTTATGCTGTTACTATTTGTACAAAAAACATTCATTCTTCTTTATAGTTGTTTTCCACTTACGAGTTTCAAACTCTTGAAAAACTCGTAACTGAACTGAACTTTCAAGATTATATCGGAACGTTCAAATCGAATTGTAGGCGCGTAAATAATTACAAATGTCAAGAGCACCAATTAACATTAACTCACACATTGCTTACATTTCATTTCTCCGGGAACTGAATTCATTAAAACTTTTACAAATCGTTATTTCTCTTATGCGAATTCATTGATATGCCTCCACTTCTTGGTGTTCGAAACGCTAATCATTCGGTTGGTACTTGAATGAACGGAGGGAGAAGTCAAAAAAAAGCAGTTCCAGTGCATTTAGCTCTGCACAATTGGAACACATTGGATCAGTTCCGGAGTACCTCATATGTATGTAAAGAGTTCGCAAAATATTTTGGATTTGAGTTTAAAACGGCAAGGCTGTGATCGAATTTTTTTTTTTTTTTTTGAAGAATGAAAAAGAAAGAGAGAAACAGAAAGAAGAATAAGTATAATGCAAGATGCTGGTAATTTAAATCTAATTTTTCTTTTATAGGATGGTCTGCGCAGGAGAATGGACAAGCTGAAAAGCTCAATCGAGGAAGGAAACAGAGCAGTCGACAAAGAAAGGGAGAAAAACGTTAGCCTTTTACATCTCATTTTCCCGCCGGATATTGCAAAGCGGTTGTGGCTGGGTAAGTGACTGCAAAGCTTAATCGGCTCTTTCTATTTCGCCGTCGTGATGCTTCCAGGCGAGACGATCGAAGCTAAAACTCACGAGAACGTTACGATGCTCTTCAGTGACATCGTCGGCTTCACTTCTATATGCTCCACGACGACGCCGATGATGGTCATTAACATGCTGCAAGACCTGTATAATAAATTCGACGTGTACTGCGGACACCTTGACGTTTACAAGGTAAGTTATTTACGAAAGCAAATTGGAGGAAAACCTGGAAATTCTTCATAATTCGTAATTAAAATTCAGCTTAGTATCCAAATTATATTTTCTTTAGACGAATTATAAAAGTAATTATGCACAAATCTTTGAACTGTTTTAAGTTTATTTATAACATTAAATAGACAGTTTAAATTTCAGTGTCGAATGAAATTATTGAATAATTACTAAACCACTTTTCCATGAGAGTGAAATTTTGGCATTACCAAATGTTTACATATATACTTGTGTCTGAAAAATATCAAACGCATGCCAATTTTCATTCATGTAACACATGATGAAGGAACAAACATGAGGAAGGGATTGAAGGGACAATATCGCTAACCCGTAAAATAAATAAGTCATACCACGGAATTAACCATCTAGCGTTTAATGTTTAATAATGTTTAATAAACTACCCCCGTAGTAAAAGGTATGTGAAGCTTCATATGATGATAAATTGTATAATTAATACTTATGAAGAAAAATATTCATTATTTCTCATTTTTTTGCGAAGCAATAAATCTGCTTCAGCTTTCAATTATATCACATGAATGGTAAATCGAACTCATTGAGTTTGTAATAATTTTGTTTAAAAGCAATTTAACTTCGTCGTTAGTAGGTACTTATGAAGTCTTTCGGCTTCTTTATATACAAGTCTCATTTTTTTCTTTTTGTGGTAATCAGCTTTTGCCTCCTAACCCTACCCATCCTTTCACTTCTCAAGTAAGAAAAAAGCTACATTTTTTTAATATTTCAGCAACGGTCGTGTTCTTATTATATTTTTATATCATTTACTCGTGTTTTTCCATAATTATATTTTATTGGCATAATAACTATACATTATTTTATTCTGAACTATTTGGCGAAATTTTTATTCAGAAACTATGGAGATTCTAAATTTTTATCTGACGAAGCTGTCGAACGACGGTGAAACGTTAAGTGTATAGTGCGAGATTTAGTGTCCGGTTAAAAGATTTTGTGATATAAATTTTTATTGTCTGAAAAAAATCTGGAATAATTTTTAATTTATATGATACAGATATATTGAAACAGAGCAGAACAGATATATTGAAAGCATATTCTCCGTCCAAAATTGTGCCGCTGAAAAATTCTCTCAACAATTCTACAGCATTTTAATGTATTCAACAAGTTTATTTCGTGATATCGGAAATGTCCACACCGCGGAAACCGTTATCCAACCAAGAGAACTGCGGAGCTTCTGCAAAATGTTCAACAAATCATGAACGACTCACCTTGTACTGCGTTACATGATGAAACATTGCCAAAACGGGAACAATGTTCTCGTTGGTTTCTGATTAACGCAAATGAAGATCTTTTATCTTTTAATTAGCGATTGTTACCAACACTTCGCTTCCAAAAACGCATCAGAGGAGAATCATTTAATCCATGTAAATAAAATGAACTCGGAGGCTCTATTAAACGACATAAAAACTAGGGACACTATCTACCTTTGCATTCTAATATATTCTTTACATTTGGATAGTGCTCTTAAAATTGTTAAGGTCCAGTTGTACAATTTCACCTTAATATTAAGCCAAAACTTAAACCCTTAACAACAATTTTGAAAAAATCATTGTTATGCGTTTAAGCTTCAACTTAAATTTAAAACGAGCCTGAATCATTCTGGATCAAGTAAGGAAGCGACCCAGCTTAAATGAAACGAAAATAAACGACCTAATAAATAAAAGTTATTAAAGTTTCCATTAAAAGAAAATTCCAGGAGGCTTACTGTTCTCGAGTTGTTTTCTTAATAGTAACACGGTAAAGTTGATGCATCGCTGCTATTAAAGTCAACTTAAAGTTCGCTAAACAACAAAGCAGCTCTTACAACCACTTTCGAACTATATCAGTTAAAATATTTCCAGCGGGTAAAACTTTCCACATATTTCAGAATTTATACAGAAAATGATTTATAAACGTAGAGAATAAATTCGTCCCCTCTTCTTACTTTGCATACATAACTAATTCGAAGCATACGTTTTGTGTAAAGCACAGGATCCGCTGCACTCTTATTGTGCGCATGAATTATATTGATCTTTAAAGCGGTGACGCAAACGTCGACACTATACATTGTATAATTTAATCGTTCAGGGATGATTTGGCATATTGTAAAATTCATAAAATGCAACAGAATATCTTACGCTTTGCCTTGTATACTTCTATTATAATTCCCGGTTCATATTTCAATTTAACGTTGCACAGGCACTAAAGATGAACTCGTTTTGCAACGATAACTATCTTAATGTAATTTCAGAATGCAATTTCAGGGGGTGCAGTTGCGGAAGAACCGAACGTCATAAAAGTTTTATCCTCAAATGAAGCGCTCGCCTTGTTCTAATTTAATGGCCTCCGTTGCATTACCGCATTCGATAGATATTTTCGTGTCGTCGTTTTTACAGATCATAAAACACGAGATCGCCGGAGAGCCCCTTCGTTCGGTTAATTTTCAGCTCATAATTTAGATAAGTACTTGTAATAGAGAAATTTTCACCAAATTAACCTCATAAAACTTTAACTTATAGTAACAAAGAATAACATTTTTGAAAATTAAAATATACAGGGTGGAAATGTAGCACAAAAAGTGTAAGGCGCTAAGCTTTTTAAATTCATGGTGGATTTCTAGATAGAAATATTGTCTAGTGCTTCGTTGAACAAGTGGCAACAAGAGCATTTTAAATCTGATTTTTAGTTGACTCGCTGTTACTTAGATGACATCGTACTAAAAAATAAGACTGCCACGATCATCAAAGTACATAACTTGGCCGACGTCTGTTAATAGTTAATTTATCATTTGTATCCTGTGTATAAAATGATAAGATAGCAAACAAATTTAAATCAGTTTATTACTAATTATGAAAATATTTAATGGAGATGAGTCTAGCTCTAAAATAATAATACAGAAGTCAAGTATTAAATATAATTTGCAAAAAAAATATCAATTTTTGATCCACTCGATGGACCACCTTCTTGAGCAAGGCAAGCTCTTGTTCTTTCAGGGATACTTGAAACGTTTTCAGGCATTTCTCTATTAATCGTGTTAAATGATGATCTTCAAAAAGATCTTCTGAAAAAAAAAACAATATTGCATTGACCGTATTAGGTAAAATATGCGGTTATTAATTCCACCGTCCAAAATTCCAGCCCAAACGTTCTCACTAAATCTAACTTGATGCCATCGTGTCTTGTACCTAGTACAGCATGTGAATTTTCTCAGAGCGATTTATGTAAATTGTAGACATCAAGAACTCCATTTCTTGTAAAAATTGTTTCATCTGTTCACAGTATTTTCGTCGGTTTCATTTTGCTCAAGTAAATATTCACAGTATAAATGAAAGCGCAACGTTTTTCTCAATACATTTAATACGCAGTATAATAACTGTCAGTTATTAAATCTGTGGTGCCTTTACACGTCCAGGGCCTACTAAGATAACGAGACTTTATGATCACATGTTATTTGTTTTTTTTTTTAATCACGCTTCCTTGTTATTTACCAACGTCATACGTTTTACTGTCTTTTTTTGTTCAATTGCTATCTTCCTTTTGCGCATAGGATTTTAGATCGCATTTCTTTGTATTTGTAAATCTTTTAACGAACACATATTCATTGTTTTCATAACTTTACGATTTGTGGAAAGTGTTGTTGATCGCGATCGCGAACTTAGGGAAGCAGTAGTGCTAGTTTTTGCAAACAATTATTTTTGACTACCTTCCTGCAAAAACAAACATTTTATTACTTAAATCGTAAAATTTATTATAATACTTATAATTTATTATAATACGCAGTGATCACTAGTGCCTGAATGTTTGTGTCTGAAATATTTCAAATATATTACCAAATTTTTTATTTGCAAGAGGTACTTACTATTAGGATATCAATAATAAGTCCCACACAACGCCCTGCGTTAATTTACTTATTTTTTGGAGTTATTCAATGTTTTTTTTTACTTCAGTCATTTTGATCACAGTGTAATATTTTTGAAAACACTTAAAGCGAAGTTCTTCCAGTGGTTTATAATTATTTTCTATTTCAAATTTGTCACCATGTTAGTAAATACTGCACATGTCCAGTTGTAGTTGCAGCTGCGTGTTTTTTTTTAATTATTTTCGGTATGTTTTTTTTATTATTTTTGACTAAATATGTGCTGTCGTGAGCACAGAAAACAGGACACTATTTTATAATAGTCATCTTTAAACGATAGTTCTAAACGTTGCGTTATACAGTCGCGAGTATTAAATTCTGGTCGTCACTTCGTTTTAATTCTAGAAATTAAAATATTTCATATAAATATCATATCTTTTACGGAAAAAGTGTCGAAAATAAATTAAACTTTTAAGAATTTATTCAAAGTTAAGACGTCAACCTCCTTATTTTTAATAAAACTCAAGTCAGGTACGAGTCTTTGACAGCAATGACGACTAAAATTTATTGCTCGCGACTGTACATCTTACAGCTTAGGTTGTAAGAAATCTAGCATTTCATAATTATCAAGCTCAGTACTTAAGTTAAATTCAATACAACGCGACCGCGGAAAATTCGCGCACCTAAAGATTATGTAAGTAAGCGTAACAGCGGCTCGCTTTATCAAAAGCCTTGGTCGAGATGAGACATGATCGACCTTTGCAAATTCGAAGAATTGCAGTGGCATTGATATAGCCGGCAATATGAATTATAGAGAAACTGGCACACATGTGGAATACTACGTAATCGAAATGACCTTTGCAAAAATCATATAAATGGCCATGGCGTGGCACGACTGCTCAGGCACCCAGTGCCCGAGGGCGTAATCAACATTTACAGAATATCTTAATGTGTAGCTGATCGCCAAAAAGTCTGTCCGTCTCTGTATCTAGTTCCATGGTGTAAGAAAGAATTAATTGATTTTACCATTTTGGTCATGTTTTTAGAAACTAACATTTGCTTGTTTTAATTATGAAATACTGTTTTTCTCGTTATGAGATTATTTTGAATTTGTTTTATGTCATCTCGTATATCGTTCTGAAGTTATCTGAAATTGGATTTAAATTTTACATTTGTGATCTCTAGTAATTTGACTAGAGTGTTGTATGTGCGTAATCAGTTTTAAAATTGTCTTAATCAATTTATAATTATTTATAATTTTGTTTACTTATTCTTAATATATTTATTTATATAAATTTTCTCTTTATTTTTAAGTCAATGTCATTCTTAATAGAAAGAACGTAATTTTTTGTCAATCCCGAAAGTTACTGGGTGATCTATGACGTCGGGGAAAAACTTCACCGGTTGATTCCTATGAGTAATTCAAACAAAAAAAATTCTAATAAACATGTGTCCGGTAATGCTTTTTAACGGAAGTGTAACCCTTCAAAGTTTGTTACATGTTGAATGTTTACAACTTCAAGACGATGTTAAGATACTAATTTTTGTTTTCATAGGTAACAAATGATTAACGAAATAAGCTTACTGATATTGCTTTTATTGATTGACGTTATATGTTATAAAGTTTGAAGGGTTACACTTTTTGTTTAAACTACTCATAGGAATCAACCGGTGAAGTTTTTCCCCGACGTCATAGACCACCCTGTATGTATTGGCGGGCAAGAGCTGAAATCTCACTCCGTATAAAGAGGGCGTAATAGCAATTATCTGGCTAAAAAACTAAAAACCAGATATATACAAAGAAATTGATACTTGGGTCCTTTATGGTCTGATTAAAATTTCAGTAAAAGAGTAAGGAGAAGTGGAAATTGTTGATTATTTTGTTGTAATTAATTTTGGGAATTAAGATCTAGTTTGGACATAACAATAGAACTTCTCTCTTACTCTCGTCGAGACATCTAAAAGAACGTAGTGTTTCGACGAGGCCTTGTAAAAATTGATAAAGTTTAAAGTAAAGGATAATTGATCATCTTTCTATCATTCACCCGTCCCTCACAAGGTTATAATGTCATAATAACATAATAATGACATTTCAACGATGCTTACGTTTTTCTGAAATCGAAAAGTACTACCACCCAGATTTTGGGCATTTTAGCATCAAGACATGGTGTGCTTGCGACTCTACATGATTTCAAAATATAATTATTCCACTTGTTCGTTAAAAAATAGATGGAACTAAGGAATTATTCATACAGGGTGAAATTAATAAAACCTAACACTAAGAGAATCCTTGTCACAGATTTAACTTTCTTATTTTAAATGGAATGCTATACTTTTTATTACAAATTCTGATTTTACACATTATTTTAAATAAAAAATGTTAAGGCTTCCCTATACCTAAATGTAACCGATTTTGAGATATCTTTAAATTTATTTAAAAAATTGTTTTAGTGACCTTTCATTTAAGACAGTGTATTTACGCCAATTTCAAATTTAAAGATTGAAGTGACATGTTGTTTAAATGTATAATGTTGAGACTTTCAAATCATATCCTAATTATCCCTGAAAAATTCATAGGGTGGTCACAATATGATGTCGAAGGTCTTTATGTTTAACTGCCCAAAACCCAATTTTCGTAAATGGAACACCCTGTATATTTTTATATCATGAGATACAGAATCGAATTCTACATCGACTGGTATTAGCATTCCCTATACCTATATCTTTTAGTTTTCTTGTTGTCGATGATTGTTTATTTTATTCTGTTAATTAATGGAATGAATGCATTTATTCGTAGCCAGCTTTGAAAAAAGAAGCAGATATTGAACTGTTACTTTTTAAGAAATAAATAATTGCTAACCATAACATTATTTTGACGTACATCATAGAATAAAGCTATTAGGTAAATACCTACCGTAAGTTTACCATTTTCATAAACGAGCGTCTTTAAAAATTAAGCATGCTTTGAAAAACAATTTTCTTTGTCATTTTAATGTTTTTACTAAACAACAAAAGCAAAACATACAATTGGTAAAGTGGTAAAAACAATAATGAATAATTTTATTTATTCTAATAAACATTAATTTTACATTCAAGGAGAGTGCAATAAAATGGTTACGAGAACGAGCAGAAAATTTAATGAAAAGTATCCGCAGTTACCGCCAATGACAGAAAAAAAATAGAAGATTTTAACGTATTTTTAAGAAGTCTGACCAAAGAAAACTTTATCTGCTCCTGTTACTGGCAATGAAGCAAATGAAATTTCTGTATTAGCATTCGTCGAAACTTATTTATTTATTTCTACTTATCTGTTAATGGTATAACTCAACAAATATTTTTATCTTGTCGACACTTACTGCGAAAAATTTCGATAATTCTAGCGAAATATGCCGTTATAATAAACAATTATTGATAACAAGGAAATTAAAAGAAATAGGTATAGAGAATGCTAATATCAATCGATGTAGAATTTGATTCTGTATCTCATGATGTAAAAATTTACAGAGTTTTCCATTTACGAAAATTGAGTTTTGGGAAGTTAAACATAATGACCTTCGACACCATATTGTGACCATCCTATGAATTTTTCAGTGATAATTAATATATGATTTGAAAGTCTGAACATTATACTTTTAAACGACATGTCACTTCAATCTTTAAATTTGAAATTGGCGTAAATACATTATCTTAAATGAAAGGTCACCAAAACAATTTTTTAAATAAATTTGAAGATATCTCAAAATCGGTTACATTTAAACATAGGGAAGCTTTAACTTTTTTATTTAAAATAATGTATAGAATCAGAATTTGTAATAAAAAGTATAGCATTCCATTTAAAATAAGAAAGTTAATGGGACTTCCGGTATAAACGGAAGTGATATAAAAGTGAAAATATTTTAATCTGAAAGATCGATTTCCCTTAGGGCAGTGTAGTAATTTTCAGAATTTTTGTATATTACCTTCCCCGAAAACTTTTAATAGGCCACTCTATTTGGGAGACCCTGTATAATACGACATTTTGTAAATAAAAGTAAAACTGCGATAAAGTTTTAAATTATTATTCTCCTTCAGTGCAGTATGATGCTGAAGAACAGTTCTTATCGCGTAACGTAAGTATTAGCTAGTCCCGATGCAAATTATTGTTCACTGTGAACTCGAATGGTAATATCAGAGTTTACAACCGATAGAGATGTGCGTCAAAATGCGTATAAATTAATTAAAGTAGTGGTATCGCCTTAAGTGAAACTAATTGTTTTGTGTTTGTTATTTTATTATAGAACTTAAATTTTGTGAGTGCTCTAGGGTAAGGTCTAAACTACAAAAGTGTTTTTTCCTAGCGTAAGTTAGGCTGGTCTTTTTGTTGTCAGCTTACGGAATCGGGGCACCGTTATTTCTATTGCGTTTTATTTAATTATATTAGAAAACAAGAATTAAGATTTACTAATTATACTAATGACGATGATGTAAATTGCTAACGGTATCTGAAAATCGCCACAGGACGTAAGAATCGCTTTTCCAAAGAATCGCCTAAACAGATCGGTTTCTTCCAAAAATTTAAAACGTTTCATCAAAAATTCCACTGTTCGCAAAATCTTCCGTATCGATGTGAAAGTGGTCTCAGTGAGAAACATAAGACAATAAAATTTTATTAGATACAGGTGGAAAACATGAGTTTTGAATCAACTTAACTACCAGTGCCGTTTTATGCTTAGTTAAGGATGTATTAGCTCAATCGTTACCATTTATGCAGATATATTACGGGTTTCAAGCTTCTCACAATTATTAAAGTCACCCAGCAAATTCCTCCTTAAAGAGACAGGATCACCTAAAGTTGCTCAACTCAAATACCCTAAAGTTAAAAAATTGGAAAATTGTTTAAGCTATAGATCTGATTTTTGTGCAAAATGGATTGCTGAAGTAATGTATTTGGTATTTTTTGGAAAAATATATTATCCCAGAAAGGAAAGCTATTTCTACTTTCTGTAACTGTTTCTGACAAATGCAATTTTAATATCTAAAGGTAATTTACTCCTAATCCAGTTCGTATGAAAATTCTACGGAAATTTCTTAAAATAAAAAATTGTTGATTTACTTTTAATGGACTTTCACATTTACATTGGTTGAATTACTTACACATGGTGTTTCCACGTATTTCTTGTAAAACAATACCGAGCATCTACGCTGTTGTCTTTTCAAGCGAGAAACGCGTTTTCTTATTTATTTACTTGGCCGCATGAAACTGCGAATGTCTTTCAGGCGATGCATCCATCTGGTTAGCGAAATCGATTTACGCGACCTTATTCTGTCGTCGATTCAATCAGTATTCAATGGGATCTCGCAGGGGAATTGAAATGTTTCGTTCGGCTTGCCATGCATATTTTACCGCTTTACATTCTCTCAGACACGGATTCATCATTACATACCTATATGGCATAATTTTTTTCCACAGATTTTTCCCATCATTTGATCTGCTTGGAATTATGATGGTTTTAATCAGACAAACACCGCAAATTTTCATCTAAATTCAGTATAAATACCAAAACTAATTCTTTGTAAATGCCAGAAGCTAATCTTATAAAACAAATAATTTATAAATTTATAACAAATTTGCAAAATAATTTTTCTAAAGCATGACCTGAATTTCTACTTCTTTCCTTTTTTGTCAACATCTAGAATTTATGTGGACGATTTACAAATTAAAAATTCATAAAATCATCTGCTGAATTAATTGTATGAGTCTGTGTAGTACCATGCAGTTTACTATGGCACTGTTTCACAATTTCCACTTCTCAGAGGAGAGCGACAGTCAATAAAGAAGTTTACGACATCTTTGTGGACGCGTTGTCGCTAATAAAAGCAGCTTATACTTTGAAGTGCTTTCAGTTAATCCGAATCAAAGATATGAATAAACTATTTACGATTCTAGAAATAATAGAAACAGGTTGAGTACTATTGAGTATAAATTTTAGATTTTGTAACGTGATTGGCTAATAATATTAATGGAACTCTTCTTTCCATCTTCTTTTCTATTACATGTGAGAGGGTATAAATTAGTCAACGTGGATTCGAGAATGCGTGAAAAGAGTTTATAAGATGAGTTTTTATGATCCATTTATTATCTCTTTGTAAAATTACCCGCTATACTTTCTTATAACTGCAATTCAATCAAGAAACAGCGTCTTGATAAAATGTATATTACACATATAATAAATGGTTCACGATTTCTACGGTTCTTCCTGTAGTAGTTGTTGCAGGTAATTTTTGAAGCGGTGGCAAATAATGATATTTTTATTTACTCATTACCTTGATGTCTCGACTCTACCTACATATACATCAAAGGCACCAATTTACTTATCATAACAGAAATCCATTCTGCTCCTTAGTAACGAAATTTAAACATGGTTTTCGAATGTTTAGCGCAATAAGAAGAAGACAGAAAATGATATTAATAACCGAAGTTTTGTATAATAATGAAAGCAATATTTACATTTATTAAAGGAATTTCGCGAATATCGCAGATTTGCGTGTGAGCAAACGCCCAGCCGTTTCAGTATTTGCATGTCGATGTAATCTGTTTGCTCTTGTGATTCCGTTTCCTGTAGTTCCGGTTAAGTAGCTTTCATAAATTCGCTTTAAATATAATCTGCTGTTTATTTAGATCGGATGGAAGCAGTGGGACGTTCGCATATTTAAAATTAATTTGGCAACGTTACTTAAAATAACGAGAAAGTAAACTTGCTATTTTATTTATCAAAGTTTTATTTTTTGTATTATGCAGTCAAAAAAGTCATATCATAAAATAGTAAATGTTATTCATCACATCTTTGAAAAAAAATGATGCAAATGATCCAAAAAGCTCAAGCTACTCTTCTGCTGAAGAGATGCTAATCAGGGCCAAAACAGCTGTCCAGAGGGTGCTCAAGAATTCAGTGTTACGCAACCTCAGAAAATGCAATGACTTATTTTATTATTTTTAAAAATTACCCAGCATTTTCGTCCTTTAAGTCTGCAGGTACCAAACGAGTGCCATAATCAACTACACCCGCTCCTGACAATATTCTTACGGACCTAAAAAATAATAATCTACCTTTTCCATGAAGAGCGATGCATCAAATAAAACAGAAAGTTCTTTCCAGTAAGTATTCAATGTTTCTCTATAGAGACGTTGGTTTAGAAAATAAGTTTTTATGAAAATAAATACTAATGGATCTGCAGATGGTATATTTGAAAGTATCCGAAAATACCTACTAATGGATCTGCAGATGGTATATTTGAAAATGTCCGTGAATCAATGAAATATTTAGGTTTACATTTTGCAAACATTTTCACACTAATAAAATGCGATTCATTCATTCATTCATGCTCGTCAGACTCAGATGACAACTGCCTTTCAAAATAGCCTAGACGGAATGGATTTTGAGGAACATAATGGGTGGTATGAATAAAAACGAAGTAAATGCTACTGCTTCAAGCATTAGCATCTTCTACGTAGTATTTACTAACTTCTGGAAGTACTTACTTCGTTTTATAAAGAAGATACTTCATAGCGAAGTAAGTAATTCACCAGGTGTAATAGATGCTTCTGCGGTGTAGTATTTTCTCCGATGTGTAGCATTCTCTCTCACTTATAAAAGTTCTCGTTTAATATGCCTTCAGACGAGGAAATGGCACAAGAAGACACGCAGTGAAAAATATATTTTTCACTTCTGACTTCTGACGAAGCTATCGAACGACGGCGAAACGTTAAGTGTTAGTGCGCATATTCAGTTTCAAAGAATTTGTGATACAATTTTCATCGGACAAGAACCTACTTTAATGAAAATTAAAAAAAATATAGATATTAAAAAAACGGGAAATAAGAAAATCAAACTGAATGAGTGGCAACAAAATTTTAGAAACGGTAGTCTGATGAACTCCTAAATCAATGCCAGCTCCCAGTTGCATTCCAGGGTCACCTTAATTAAAAAAACATCTTTAACTTGCTGTTTTTTTTTTCAAATCTCTTACATCTTCCTTACCTAAATTCCGTAAAAAAATCTCCATTGGTTTAATATGTTTCATTGACTGGCTCCAGAAATTCGTTAGTCAACTAAACTACGTTATCTCTGTTAAACCTATAAAAATAACGAGTTCTGGCAATTGTATAAATAGATGTTTGGTAATTCTTTTATACATTTATACTTACCTAAATATTTTATGATAAAGCACATCATTTTCGTAATTTCGTCTATTGTAATAAACTTTTCTATTACGCATTTGTGCCATTTTTCGCAAATGTTACAAATGGAAGTACGCAAGGTGAAGCTGCGATGAGAGCAGCTTCGCTAACTTGAAGTAAATACTACAGTTTTATGTTAAAACTGAAGCATTTAGTGGCCGAAGCAAATACTTCAGAGCGAAACTTCGATAGTTTCCACGTGAATGCTACTTATTGAAACATCTTCCGGAAAATAAGAAGTACTTACTTCACAACGTAAATACTACGAAGAAGATACTTCAAAGTGTAGCAGTAGTATTTACTTCGTTTTTATTCATACCACCCAATATGAACGCCTATCTCATCAAAAGCCTGCAACATATCCTCTAAGTGCGCCTTATAATTTTCTGACCTACGTTTACCCAATCAATTTTCTATAATTGCCTTTATAGCGTCTCAAGCAAACAATTCATTTACGTTTAAGACATCATTGAATGCATTGCTCTTCATAAGTTGTCGAATGTCGGGACTATTTAAAACACCTCTTGAAAATAAATAAACACATTGCTTAGACAAACTTTAAACAAAATCTTTGAAAATGTATCTTAATTTTGCCTTGTTGAGTTTCGGATAAATCCCGTTTAAACAATCTTCAACGGCCTCTCATTTTATTACAGTCTTTACGAAATTTTTAATAATTTCTAATTTAATGTGTAGGGAAGGTAACAAAATTTTTCTGTGAGCACTAGTGGTTTATTTATCCTATTGGCGATTGCTGCCCAATCTCGTCTTTCGTATTGGTTACCTGTACAGCGAGTATCCCATAAGCAAATGAAACCCATATGCTTAGTTGATCCAGTCTGCAAACCACAAAGCGAAGCAACAACTTTTAAATCACATAAGATTTTCCATTCTTCATTTCTGTACCGTTGCAATCGGAATCGAGGGCTTTTTGTTTGTCTGATGAAGTAAAACGACCTTGAAGCTGGTTGTAGAAGAGTCAATGAATAAACGCCAATCTGAGGCATCATATACGATATTCATTGTTTGGAATAAATTTTCAATGCTACAACAGTACACAAATGTATTTTCCGGATTGGTTAAGAAAAATTTTTGCAATGGTGCTTGTCGCAAATTATGTCCTCTTTTCAAATACGAAGTGTGTTGTGCGTTGTGACATTTTGAACTCGGCAACCATTTCGTCCAACAGTTGTTGAGAAATTGGAATTTGCTTTTTTGTCGTGTCCATCCAAATCATAGGTATAGGAGTTAAGCGTTCGCCACCTTGGTGTCAACTAAACAAACCCTTGTATGCTACACAACAAATCGTGTTTTGCCGTCGATCCTGAGTGTATGATGCGTTATATGTGACTTTCTCATTAAATCAAGTTGTTTATTTTTATTAGTACGAACTTAAACACGTGCATTACAAAAGTAATATTGACTTTTCCAGATTGGCGCGAATTTCAAAATCTGTCTTTCTATCGCTGGAAATACTATACCCCATATTTCATCTGAACTTGTTTTCCACTTCCCCAATCCAACAAATGAACATAACACGTTTGGCAAAATTTCCTTTGGGGGCCACCATACGTCTTTTATGATTGATTGAGAATAATATAATTCGTACAAGTGTTCAACAGTTTCGGTTATTGGTTTTTGGGTGAAAGAGATTCTTCCACAAATGTAACAGTACTTATTTATCTTTTCTTTGCATTTATCGGCCATATTTATAAATTTGTAAATTTCATTTGTTCATAAATTACAATTTCAAGAAGAATTCCAACAAAGTGTCTGCTCACAGAATAAATTAATGTCGTAGTACCCAATGGTACGACCCCCACAACTCAAAAGCTATTTATAATTAAATACTACTATAATTTAACTATTATATTATTTAAATATTTCACTTACATATTGCAGAACTAACAACAAACTTTGTGACAGTTCAAAAATTAAATAAATTTGACAGTTGTAGTTATAATCAAGTGGTCAGACTTCCCTATAGTTTTATAACATGTGAGCAAGAAACTTTTAAACCTAGTTATCCATGGATTTCTTTACATTATTTGATTAATTCAAACAAACGACTGTTAATGAAGTGTCAAAAAAATTATTAACTTTCTATTTTATCAAAGCTAATAAATTATATTCAACGAATAACTTGACGAATCACCATAGAAACAATTCATAAAAACCGAGTTATTCGTGGATGGCCCTGGCTATGTTAAAAGAGCTAAATGTTGAATATTAAAAATATTGTGTTAAAAATACATACCAATTTCAGTTTATACTCTAAACTCTAAACGATGAGATAGTACCGTCGTGATCATAAAAAGCGACTAGAGCGAAGTGAAATCGACACTTCCATTTTCAAAAAATTTAGTTGTGTAACATTAGGTTTGACACAGTGGCGGCTCGTCGGGATGGGCAGGGTGGGCACTGCCCACCCTGTTAAAGTTTATCAATACATAATTAAAGCAGGTTCTTGTCCGATGAAAATTGCATCACAAAATCTTATAAACGACGCGTATAATTAGTGTTCATTTATAAGATTTTGTGATACAATTTATCAATACAATTTATGCCCGATTTCTTCATCGCCTTATCTTGATGTTAAATTTATCTCTCAGTTAGATGTGGCACATGGTATGTGTATGGCCAACTGTCCGTCACATTCCAACTGTTAGATATATTAACCTTAAGTTAAATATGGTGAAGAAATAGGCCATTAATCTTTAAAATAATTTTGAAATATTTTTTAATTTTTTTTCATCTATTCGTGTTCTTTAAATATATAAATCCAGAACATTATTGTAATGCATAATTAAAAATGTGCATGTGATCTAGATTTTAGAACATTGTATAATTCCGCACGCTCGGTAATACGTTAAAATGCGATGCGATGCAGCTCCTTGTCACTATGCATGAGTAGGGTGGGCTCGCCCCCTGTATGACTGTAAGTGCAGACATACGATGACTTTTCATTTAATGTGACAGACAGAAAGGAACGCTACACGTAGGTTGTTACGTTATCCTCTCTTACGTTCACCCGATGGGCAGGCCCACGGCCACGTGACAACTCGAGATCGGAGTGCTGTATAAACAGAGTGGGATATTAAGATTAATTTGCCAAATTTTGTATTTTATTTTGAATCTTCTGTCCATTCTGTTTGATTAATACCTAATAAATGTTACATAATATTCAATATTCGTCTGAAAGATTTATACATATTATACATTGTAATGCATAACTAAAAACAAAAAGAATAATAGCTGCTCTGAAGTTAGATAGCGGGAGGGCAAGCCCGTCCTACAATTCGTCTGTGTTCGGTTGTTCACGAGTACCATCCGAGTTAAAAACGTTAATGTCAACGCTTTATTATTAATTTAACTAAGGTGAGAGATTTCGATATTAATGTTTAAAATGATTTATCATTTAAAAATTTATGTTCTTATTTTCAGAATTTATTTTAGTTACTGTTTTGCATGTTATTTCATTATTCTGAGAATTTATTTGTTATTGTTTTAAATTTTATTTAGTTATTATTTTGAGAATTTATTTGTTATTGTTTAGCTACAGTTTTAAATTTTATCATTTCAAAATTTGTTTTAGTAATTCTTAGAATATATAGTTTTGTTTTGTTTTTAATTTATTTATTTATTTATTTATTGTAACCAACAGCAATATGCCAATTACAGGCTACAAAAATGAATGTTCATGAAATAGGCGCCAATGCACGTAATAAAAGAACATAATGTAATAAATAGAAAATAATAAAGCTAACAATTAACCATAAACTTACAAGATTAACTAATAAGATTAACTAAGTAGACAGATTTTCTAAAACATGTTTTCTGAATTTCTTTATGTTATCGAAAAAAACATCAACAGAATTTAACTTATTAAAGTTATCACACATTCTATTCAAAGGGGAATTCATTGCGTAGTTTGTCTTTTGAGTGTTTAAAGAAAAGCAGGGTCTGTATCTTGCATCATACATAGGTACATAAAACTGTAGTTTACTTAAAATTGCAATACTGTCTAAACGGTTATTTATAAGTTTATATAGAAATATGTTTGAAAGTAAATGGCGTCTATGCGCAAGAGTTATTACACTAAATTTCTCAAGTAAAAGGTTATAAGATATCTCGTATGCATTAACTGGTCCGTATTTTTTAATATACAGGAATCGTAAAAATTTTTTTTGAATGTTTTCGATTTGATTACTGTGTGTAGCATAAAACGGAGACCAAATTATAGAGCCATATTCCAGATGACATCTTATAAGGGTATTATACAAATAAATTAAAGTGCCAGTATTTTTAAAGGAACGAGCATTCCTGATTAGAAATCCTAGCATCTGGTAAGACTTTCGAATACAATTTTCAATGTGTTTGCTGAATGTGAGTTTAGAATCGAATGTAATACCTAAATCTTTAATTTCCTCAGTTCTCTTAAGAATCTGATTTCCTAGTTTGTAAGAAAAAACAATTGGCTCTAATTTTCTTGTATATGTTACTAGAACACATTTCTTTATGTTAAAATGAAGCCTATTTTTTACAGACCAGTTATAAATTCTGTCTAAATTTTTCTGTAATGTAATGCAGTCTTGAATAGAGGAAACGGTCTTATATATTTTAAAATCATCGGCAAATAACTCAGCATCACAATCTTTAAGTATAGAGGGCAAATCATTTACCATTAATAAGAATAATAATGGTCCAAGATTAGAGCCTTGGGGTACACCAGATAGTACCACGAATGATTCAGATACTGCTCCTCTAAAGACCACATACTGTTTCCTATCAGTAAGGTAAGACACAAAAAATTTTAACGCATTCTTGGAGAAGCCAAAAATGTTTAATTTGGTTAACAATACATCATGGTCTACAACATCAAATGCTTTAGCAAAATCAGTATATATTACATCTGTTTGTAAGTTGTTAGCTATAGAATCAATTGTATTCTGTGTGAAGTTAAATAAATTCGTAATTGTTGAACGTTTAGCCATGAAGCCATGTTGAGATGTACTAATATAGGGGAGAACATGCGAGTACATATGCCTATGTATTATATGCTCAAATATTTTACAAGGAACAGAAAGCAACGTAATAGGCCTATAGTTTGCAATATCACACGGATCCCCATTTTTTAAAACTGGACAAACTTTAGTCATTTTCCAGATATTAGGAAAAGTTGATGTTTTTAACGCTAAATTGAAAATGAATGTTAACGGTTTGACTAGTATCTCTGAACAACCTTTAAACACATAGGCAGGTATATTATCAGGTCCAACGGATTTTTTTGGTTTCAATTTTTTAATAGATTCTAAAACATCTTGTTCAGTAACAGTTCCAAAGTTAAAATTTTCATGACAAGAAACTTGACATATGTCTACATCATAATCAGCTTTAGAGTGTCTATAGACGGACCTGAAATATTCTGCAAACGCATTAGCTTGCTCAACATTAGTTTTTAATATTAATTCTTGAAATTTCATGTCGTTACTAGCATAGCCCTCTTTTTTCAAGGATTTGACAAACTTAAAAAATGAGGAAGAATCTACTTTTAAATTTCGTTCAATTTCTTCCACATATTTACTGTATGCAATATTAATGTTAAGTTTAATATGCAATCTCAACTGTTTAAACATCTCATAATCCGATGATCTTCCATATTTTTTAAAATTACGATGATATCTTGCCTTTCGTTTGATATCTTTAATAATATCAGTTGTGAACCATTTAGGAAATACTCTTTTTAATGATTTAGTTTTGGGAACACACTCGTCTAAAATTGTATATAATTTGTTGTAAAATATATTCACTGCAACATTTACATCTAATACATCGCTCAGCTCCCAATCTGTATCGCGCATCATTTTATATAATTTTAGAAAATCTGCCCGCCTAAAGTTATATTGCGCTGCATTGTACGTATTACAAGGCATAGAAATACGAAAATTAACATTAAATTCCCACATTAATGTTGGATGATGAGAATCCTCTGGTACAAGAGGCATATCACATCTTTCAACAATTGTTTCAATATTACTTAAAACTAAATCCAAAATTCTATCATTACTATTGCGTATAATATTAAACTGCTGAAAACCAGTGGTACTTAAGAAAAATTCAAGTAACGAAATTTTGTTATCATTCGAATACCGAGAATCATACAAGCCCGGTAAGTTAAAATCCCCAACAATAACTACTTTTTCATCTTTAACAAAATAATTAACTTCAAAGTTATCATAAAAATGTTGATATTCATCAATACTACAGTTAGGCGGAAAATAAACACAGCATAAAATAAATGAACATGAACTAAAAGTAATTTTAACCCAAATATCTTCATAGACAGAATTTGATGCAGACTCTCTCAGAGTCAAACGTTTACATTGAAAGTGATTTTTCACTGCAATTAATACACCACCACCCATCCGCTTGTCTTGATGTGTATATCTGTCTCTTCTAAAAACAACATAAGAATCAGGGAATAGTTCCTTGTCGAAAACGGTAGGTTTTAGCCAAGTTTCGGTAAGCAAAATTATATCAAAATCTTGAGACACAACACTAAGGTAAAAAACATTAGTTTTAGTATTAAGTCCACGAACGTTTTGATAAAGTACGTTTAATGAATTCCGCTCACTAATGCACATCCAGAAGATTAGAGATCGATGATATAACGAATATCTTAGTGTTGTCGCCTTTTCTCATAAAAATCTTTCCATTTTTGACCCACAGATATTTGATCTGATGCTCCTTCCTATAATCCCGACATTTGGCTAATAAGATTTTATTCTCTTGCGTGAGTGACTCATTTATATATATTGGTTTTTGGGGGAAATTCCTTACTGAAGGCAAGAAATCTAAGAGATGTGATGTGTTTAAGTCACGTTTAATTCTTTTGGCCTTTATAAAATCATCCTTATCTAACCTGCTTATAAATTTAACTATTAAACCACGAGGTTCATCAATTTTACGAGGATCCTTTTTCAATCTGTGACAGGCATCTATCATATTACGCTCCATGTTTAGGTTTAACGCTTTACCTATAAATTGCACAATTGATAGCGGATTCTCATCTTTAACTTCTGGAACCCCCTGTATTTCCACACAGTTCAGCCTAGAATACTGCTCCATTTTATTTAGCTTAGCATTCAATATATCATTATCTTTCTGTAATTTAACGTTTTTGGCTGTCCATTCTTCAATTTTTAATAGACACGTTTGAATTAAATTATCTTGCTTAGTGAGTAATTTATTATTATCATCGATTTTATTGTGACACAAATCCAACGATTCAGTTATAACATTAATTTTGTTCATAACATCAGCAAGAGTTGGTTGCAACTCTTGGGGCTTATGCAGATTATTTTTTTTCTTATTTGAGTTACAGTTGTTGCAAATCCAATCAGTATCCCCTTCCGTTTCTTGAGAAGTTAAATTTAGGCATTTCAGATGAAATTCAACGGAACAAGTAGCACATTGAATTTTAGGTCTCGATGTAATTATTCTGGCTTTGCAAACACCGCACATGGAGGCCATGGTCGAATATTATTACTTACTTTACGATAACAAACTGGTATTGATAGCGTGATAAGTAAACAAACAGGTTTTCCCAATACAACACACTTTTCTTACGCACTTAATTAATGAGCTATATAACTGAATTCAAACTGTTAATTAATTAAACTGAATTTGTGCAATAACACTAAATGTAAACTGAATGTGTGGAAAATTGGAGACATACGGAGTTAATGACATATAATATCATAACGATAATACTTGTTCATCAACTTGTTAAAATAACTTCTAACAAAGAACGTTTAAAAAATATCAATCAGAGGAATATCTTTATAAAGGGTCCTTTAGTTTTTCAAATGTTGCCCACCCTCTGCATATCTTGAAGAGCCGCCACTGGTTTGACAGTGTTTGTCATGTATTTGTCAACCTATAAAATCTCATCCATCTCATTCGATTCCAAAGAAATAAATATTCTTTATGATTACTAATACTAAGAGCAAATTCAGTTGCAATTGCTCGAATACTGATTCCGTCTTGCAATCGCGTTTGAATTATTGCCTTCTGAATTGCTTTTAATTGGGGTATTTTTATTTGATTTGTCAAAACAATATTAATGTCAAAATGACAGAAAGTTCATCTTAAAGCAAGCTTCAATTAACTAAAATTTCGAGTGTAGTCGGTTTTTCTGATTACGATGGTACGTTTAAAGATTTTCTTGAATTTATGAACATTAAAGGCGTTTTTTTTTTGTTGAACTTGGTTACAAATGGTTCAAATTCTTACATTTGTGTGTTAAACCTATAACGTCAGCACCACCGGTCAGCACTAATTTGTAGTCAAACCCATGTCAAACCTAAAGTATGTGGTTCGAACATATACCGCGCGTAAGTTCTATTATAATTCAACATGGCGATCAACTGTCAAAAACTAACATTATTTAATTATTTTAGAAACTTTTGATGGTTGAACATTGATATTAATATTACAAAAATGTAAGATTAACTACAGATTCTTTATATTTATTATTATTATTATTAGTATAATTATACATTATGTATGGTTAAAAAAAGTGCTTTTTTAAATTAAAGTTTCAATTTTTAAATCCTATTATTACCTTTATTAATTTTAAGGGTTTTACCCGGGCGGCAAAGTTATCCACATCATCATAGCTCGTTGTTCCTACATTGAGCTTCTTGAATTCCAGCAACCCTAACAATAAGACTATAGGTTAATGGCAAATCAAATCGACTAATATAAAATTTAAAATTACTACTAAAAGCGTCTTTTCAAATCCTATCAGATAAGACGATAAAGTCAATCAAATCTAGAGAACGTAAACTATATTTTTTCTTACTATGCAGAACTTTCTTTCATTCATAACGTTAACGGTGCACTTGCGATCCCAAGTAAAAGGGCAGATATCTTTGAATGTGCAAAGTAGAAATTTCATGCTGGCTGAAATTTTATCATTTTCTTTCTATAAGTTGTTTCTAATTATTTAGTCATAATTTCTACACTGTTGAACCACTCAAAAGTCAATGGATAGTTCATAGTAATAATGTATCTTGTTGAGATTAATAGTGAAGAGAGAGATTAATCCCCTTAGGCCCAGTTTTACAATCGTGGAATAAGCTCTATTCGCGGAAAAATAACTATTCGCCGAATATCCTTTAACATTATTCCACATCTACGTCACGTTATTCCAAGGGTAGTATTATACTCAGTTTATCCGACGATTGTAAAATCGGGCCGTGGTAAGATAATCAGTATTTCGTTTCTGTTAAGGCTCACTTAAAATACAGACAGATATGATTCTGGCTATTTCAAAGTAAGTCGGAACATTGCTAACTTTTTTTTATTTTTGGAGCTACAGTCGATCAAATTACCAAATTTGTTAGCCTTTTTCCGCTGATTACAAATATGAAAACAGAACATTAATATAATCTTTATTATCACCATATCAATATAGATTTTTTCGAATATAGTGTACATAAAGTCTCATGCGAATCTCAAATATGTACACGAAGAAAACGAATTAAAATAATTTTTTAAATTAACCATGAATTTACTACAATGGAATTATTTAATGATTATTTACAGATTAAAAAAAAAATGTCACCATAAAAGTTTTGTACGTATTTGAACGTACTCGTGCAATATGGAAACCGATGGGTGTATGTTTTGCCAAAACAAGATAGTGAAATGGATGAACATGGTAAAAACATAATCTGCAATAGCAAATATAGGGAATTAGTGTGAGACACAAATCGATGTACATGCCTATTGTAGGCAAGTTTAGGAATAATATATATGGTTTGTAGCAAACCTTAAACTCAGAATGTAAACCAATAACTGTTATTCTGAACACAGCAGTGCCATTAATAAGCAACAACGGCAATATCGTTTAAACTACAATATGTAAAGCTATTTAATTGCCAATGTAGAAGTCTGAATAAACAGTTTATCCAAATTTGAGCAAACTAAAACAACAAACTTTGGACCATTACGAGCGCGAATAAGGACCGCATAAAATTTGCAGCATGTGTTATTATTTTATCTTTACGACACGGCGAGAGCTTTTTCATTGAATTTTGCGTCGCGACGCTGCCATCCGCAGAGCTAATTCTCCGGAGGCGCAGTTACGTGTTGTCGAGCAGTTTAATTTGGTGCGAGTAACTCCCGCAAATACGTGCCTGCAGGAAACGCTCATTAGGGAATTTGCGTACTGATTTATTTGCTGTTGGACTACGATCATTACCTCGTGGCGTATCTATTTATGCAGACAATGCTCTGCACTAAGTTGAATCCCTGTTGTAATTTGCGCAAGTAATCCCTATTTTTCAAACAAATGCACTATGTTAGATTGCACCAGAAGCATCATTTTGATTAGAGGCTCAACAGATATAAAATATGTATAGAATTTATAAAACGGCTTTATAAAAAGAATTATTCTGGAAGTTTAAAATTTTAGAATTCGAATCGTCCTCAATCTTCCTAAATCCAAATTCTTCAGTTTGTTTATCTTTAACGTGACCAAAGATTTTTCTTTAAAATATAACAACTTTTACTCGCCTTCCTTTCTATCATGTGTTCTGTACATTACGTGAAATGGAATACACTGGAGCATAAACTCGAATGAGGTAACCGAAACCGCACAAAAAAAAATAAATGTAGATGTTGAGACAAACTAAGGAAGTGTGCTTCGAGTCGTGCGACGTACGGTCTTGATTGTCAATACATCAAAGCAAATTTCAATATGAAAGATATCTTTTGTAACACTTTCGTTTTGCTAACGACTTCAAACAAACGAAGCTTCACACATTTCTGTACAAATTTCCACGAAACTGTAACGAGGTGTATGGGTGGGCTCAGCGTATCCAACTTCATACTGAAGTTTATACTCAAGGTTTTTTTTAAGGTAAAGATTGTACTCCTAAGTTTCTCATTCCGCGACTAATTTTAACAAACAAAAAAATACCCCCAGTTCTATTGGCGAACTGTCGAACTGAATTTCGTTACGTTTTTCGTGAACGACACGGTATAAATTTATAGAACTTGTCATAGAATGTACCGAATTTTCATGGATAACTTAAAAATGGACAATCTTCTTAACATTCTACATTCAAGAAGATTCATATACGATGAAAATTTGTATAATGACTTCTCTGATGGACAGCTTTGTATGCCCTTAAAAAATTTTACCTGTCTATGTTGAAAGAAATCAGAGAATTTCAAATTTGTTGTCCTATTAAAAGAGCAAGACATTATGATTTCAGTTAAGTAATGATAATGTTTTTGATTTACTTTTTGCTTGCTTATGGAAATAACGCCAAATGTTAGAGATTTGTTATTGAATTTTATCAGGAAATTTTTTCTGTTTTTAAAATTGAACCAGAACAATCAGATACTTCAATCGGCAAGCCGAGATCAAATAAATCGTTACGCATACAAAATCGAAATAAATCTACCGTTTCTCCAAACAACACATAAAAAAGATCCCCCTTGTTTAAACTCCGAACACAAAACTATCTCGCGATTTATCCTCGACGGATTTGTCCCATTCGAGACACTGTCGTGTTTTATAGGACAGCTGCGGATTCCTTCACGCTGGCTGATTCAAGGTTCGAAAGGCAATTTTTCGCGAAGCGTTCTTTCATCCCCAAAACCAAGAGCCCCGACGTTTCGTATTCCGCGTGCGTCGCCGACGAACGCGATGTTTTAATGCGAAAGGGCGGGGGAGGCAATTGCCGAGGCGCCGATGAACCGCAGTCGGCTAAATATGAGGCTAATTAAATTACATTATTTCGGACGGGGCTGCACGGCCTTGCTGAGAACATCAAAGTTGTAATTAGGAAATTGTATGAAAGGACAATTAGAGAGGACTCTTGGTTCACGTCAGGACAAAGAATTCGTGGACATCATGATTAATGTCGTCGCCTGTGAAGGCAATAAGGTCAGATTGATTTATCTGATTATGGGAGAAAATGTTTGCTTTTTAAATAACAATGAGTAAAAAACTAGATGATCATTAATTCAATTCATTCTAAAAGTATTATTGGGGAAAAAGCATGCCAATGCCCATCATCCCTTATTAGTTTATTACGTTCAGGCTACACAAACAATATTCCGAAAGAGCGTCCAGATTAACATGTATTCATTCAAAGACAAATAAATAAAAGCGTTGATGACGAAAGGATAAGATTAAATTTCAGCTACTAAAAATGAATACTAAAGTATTCAGTTTAAAAGTAGTAATTGACACACCCCGGTGACTCGCTTTTACGGTACTTAACCTATAAATCTAATTATTTAGGAATCGCAAACTTGATAAAGTAATCACTTAAGTAACAGTAGCACTACAATAGCAATAAACAAATAAAATTGCCAACCGTGCGCTGGAAGCAGTCAACGTTTCGAGTGCCGTAAAGCCGGGAAATTTACGGCGCAGTAAAATGCATAAGGAGACATCGAATATAATTCGAAATTTCCTCACCTTCTGCGGCCGGCGGCTGTGGAACTTAAATTCGCTTTTTCGGAGGAAGGCGAGTCCGCCCAAATTGCAAAAGTTTGCGAAGCGTGCGGAGCAGTTTCATCGCAAAAATTACAAGCTATAAAATAACGCTGGGAGAATTTCGTAATTTTAAAGCGAAGCTCGTTTTCGACGTAAAGCGAAAATTTCAAGCCGTAAATCAAACGATTTCATATTTATATCAAGGTAAATTTCAAGAAATAAAAGTGAAAAATGTCTTCCTGTTATTGTATATGTACATTACTCGAGAACGTCTGCGAAAGAGCGTTGACATAAGCACTAAAAATCGAAGCTTTAACAATTTCTTCTTGATTTTATCGAAGTTTAAATAACAAAGTTGACAGGTGGACTTGTTGATGGACACATCTAAAAAATATCAGAAGTAGTGTTCACAAAGACTTTTAACATATTGCTACGTTATTCGTTATTGAGGAATAAATTTGTTTATTTTTCAACAACGTACATATTCGTCTATAATATAAAATTCTTTCAGATTTAGGACTTAATCTTTTTCTTCTGTTTTAATTTAATAAAATCTATGAACGCTTTTGGGTCCTTTGCTCTTCATTAACAATTTCTGTAAATGCAACAAAAGTGACTGTTTGTTTATATTGTTACGTTTTTAAGGTTCAATTAATTTTTATTTTAAAACAAAACGCGATATACTTAATAAACTAATTTATTTAAAACATTAATAAAACTTAATTTCTTTACAAATTTACATTAACACTAATTTATCTCAATAGGTAATCTTTTAATCATTCCCCTCATGTGCGTTTCAGTAATAGCAACATTTATGTTGAAATACATTGGGATCATAATTTTTTCTTTAATATGCAAGACTTAATTGATGAATGATGAATCACGAACTAAATTACAATTAATACATCAAAATCATAAATACAAATACCTAATATTGTTACAACAATTTTGAAACTTCAAAACCAAAATAACATAGCAATGTGTTCAATAAAAGAAACATAATTAAGTTGTGTTATAGTTTCGATATTGCGAGAATGATGCATTAAGAACCCTAAAAGTAATCGGTGACTAGAGCTATTGCTCAAGACTCTTTTCTTGGTCCTTTGCTTTCCTCCATATACAGGTGTCCCAAGAGTGTGTTCTCGGGCTATATCTCGATAATACAAAAAAGTTTTCAAGACAGTTTTGTTTTTGGTTCTAGAGTTCTACAATATAAAATTATTTTCACCTATACAGAGTAAATCAAAACAGCGATACCGGACAAAACTTTTTTATTTGAAATGGCACATCCTATATATGAAACCAGATTTGTATTTCCCATAAAATTCTACACATTTTCTTTATGACATTGCCTATACCTAAACCTAACCGTTCTTGAAATATTTTGTCTAAAAAGTGCCATTTGCAGTCACTATTTCATTTATTCATATTTTATTTATTTTTAACTCTAAGAAAAAGATTTTTGGTACAGATGTAGTTGATACATTAACTTATTATAAGCCATTATTAAATGTACTTTTATCGCTACAGGGTGGTCATGGTAATAAACAAAATATCAGAAATTTTAAAATGACGAAACTCAATTTTCTTAAATAGCATGCCCTATTTTTTTCTATCCTAAATTATTCGTTTAATAAAGTACTTTCATTTTTGCTAAATATATCTTATACCTACCTGCGATATTTTTTGAGATTTTCAGATCTATTTCAATTGTTTCTTTTAAAACGAACACGTGTATACTACTCCTGTATACTAGAGATTTAGTGAAACATCTTAAATATTGTAATGTACAGAGAGCTCGAAATGGATTGTCCTGATCCTACATTACAGTGCATGCATAGAACATTCATGAAACTTACATCCAAACCTAACCTAATTAATAAAGAACATAATTATTGTTTAATCAGATTGCTATTACAATAAAATAAAAAAATCTCAGGAGTGAATGGTAATGAACTGTCAACAAAATCTTGGGACATCTAGTTATTTCCCTAGATCTCGCTATGTTGCTAACTTCATTTTAATAATTGGATGTAAACATCGATATCAAGCTCGTGGAAGGCAGTGTAGGATCAGGGCAATCAATTTCGATCGCCCTGTATATGTTTGTAGATGTTACGCAAATACGCAAATCTTTTAAACCTTCTGAGTAATTAACAGCGACAAAATTAATGAACTTAGATCTAAAATATACAGGGTGTCCCAACAGTGTGTTCTCGGGCAGTATTTCGATGACTGCTGAAGATACAAAATGTGATTAATCCGGTGATTGTGTATAATTATCGATTATTATTTTTCATAATCACCACTAAATGTGGTAAATTATATAATAATTGAATATTTATCAAATTAACCAGTTTAATAATAATAATAATTGTGTCTTTATTAATAGTCACAGTTAAACAAAGTACAAATTATAGTGCCCAACAATTGGCGAGGTTCAGTATTGACGAAAATTAAAAATTAATTCGCCAAACTGCTCTACCACCTAACCAAAAAATTAAAAACCTACCCTAAAGGAAAGCGATATTTAAGACGTGCTTAATTTAATAATTAATTAATTTAATAATATGTGAAAGCTATATCAAGATTATTACGTTTGTGATTGAAACAAGGTTCGAAACAGTTTGCACCTGAACTGCCTGTAATTTAACTTGCATTCAAGATAGAATTTATTAAAAAATTTTACGATACAGCAAGTAAATGACCGTTTGAAATTTTGACTGTGATGACGGGGGGGAGTTAATAAGCCTCTGTATCGCAAATTCAAATTGTGGACGTCAGTTCGATATGTGATTAAATTATATAAATATGGCGGATGTTGATACGTAATAATTTTGTAAAATAAGCAGTAAGTGTGAAACATTCTTCTATGTTCCATATGCAACCAACCAGTCTCCCTAACTTTGTGACTAATTCTGGAATACTTGCCGATACCATAGATAAGGCGTAAACAACAATTTTGTAGTTTCTGTAATCTATTTTTATTTATTACATCTAGATGTATACACAGTCACACACAGTCACAATAGTCCACCCTACTCAAAACTAAAGAATTACATATTTACATAATTACATAATTACATAATTTTTGTTTTCTGATCTAATATGTGCCTATTGAGATAAATAGTTTTTAAATTCATATAAGCTTGTTGCAACAATTTCGAAACATGATGCGTGAACTTAAGGTTAGAGTCTAAGGTAAGACCCAAATTCTTTAACTTCTCAGTAAATTTTATATTAACATTATCAACTTTTATTTTTAGTTTATTAATTATTTTTTCTTTAGAATTACATCTACCAAATAAAATTGCTGATGATTTTTCCGGATTTAGAACTAGTTTATGCTTTAGAGAACATTGGCCCAATGTTGCAAGATCATTATTTATTAAAATACAAGCATCATCAACATCAGAAGGAAAAAAAGAAAAATAAATTTGGGAATCATCAGCGTAAAAATGCGATTTACAATGTTTCAGTACGGTGGACAATTGAGATGTGTAAATTATAAATAGAATGGGACCTAAAATAGAGCCTTGTGGTACGCCACTTTTCAAAGTAAGAGGTTTTGATATCAGATTCATATAATTAACTGAGTGTTGTCTAAGATTTAAATAACTTTTGATTAAATTTGCTGCGTCCTCACTTAATCCAATATAATGAAGAATTGCAAACAAAATATCATGATCAATGGTATCAAATGCCTTAGAATAGTCTAGTGTGACTAGCACCGTTAGCTTTCCATTGTCACTAGCTCTCAAAATATCATCCGTTATTTTTAATAATGCAGTATTACAACTATATCCAGGCCTAAAACCAGATTGACTTTCTGGCAAAATATTAAACTTCATCAAATGATCTCGAAGCTGTGAAGCAATAATTTTTTCAAAAATTTTTGATGCTGTGGGCAATAAGCTAATTGGCCTGAGGTTTTTAAATTCTGTAGGAGTTGAAATTTTAGGCAATGGAATAACTGAAGCCTATTTCCAACATTCAGGAAAAACCGAGTGTGCAATGCAATAATTTACAATATGAGTAATGATATAAGTAAGCTGCGGGGTACATAACTTTATCATAGCAGAATTTATTCCGTCTATACCATAAGCGTTCGATTTAAGAATTTTTATAAATTTATCTATTCACATTTACATATTGTTTACATATTCGCCCCGACTTAACGGCGAATGTGATAAATATCTGACTGATTGAGCCAGTAGAATACAGTGCAGTTTTTTGAGTAGTTAGTAGTCAGAAGGGTAGTTTTTCGTTGAATAAAATGACGCGAGAAGGCTGCAAATAACAGCAAATAAATAAATAAATAAATAAATTTAATAATTTACAAATAAAAAGTCAATAATTGGTTATTTTAAGTCATATGGATGCAGCCTGAACGAAATTTGAATAAGGAACTAACATATTTTGTCAAATGAAAGACCTAAGTAGAGAAAATAATTTTATTATTAGAACTTATACAAAACAGTTGCATGTAAAAAACAAACTAAACCCATATTCTAGAGAAAAAAAAAACATTTTTCCAAATAACGTTTATTGCTGCTATTACAAATTATTAAATATTTTAAATTTACTTATTTAGACAAGTTAAACTGTTATGACTATGACATTAGGTCCAGTTGTACAATACCAGTTTAAATTTAAGCTGAAGCTTAAACCCCTAACAACGATTATTTCGACAATTGTTGTCAAGGATTTAGGCTTTGGCTTAAAATTAAGCTGCAATTGGGCCTTAGAATAATACAAGGTTTGCCAGATTTTTTACAATTGCACTTATCAGACTTTCATTGCATTTTGCAAACACATCGCTGATATCCTTGACCCCAGAGAGAGAGAGATGATTTTCTAACACATTCTTTTTTTTTTTTTTTTAATCTGTGGTGGTTGATCACTTCTTGCTCTGTCTACGTCTGGTATTCGCAGTTTCACAGTTTCACCAACTTTACCAGAAGGAAATTTTAGATTTGAAACTTTTAACATTTTCTTTGCCTGTGATTCTAAACGTTCTTTAATACTCATTCTATATTTTCTTACTTGTTCTTACCTGCTTAAAATATCTGTCCGGATTAAAGGGACCACTGCTTCATCCTCTTTCTGAGTTTCAAAATTAACTTCAGGTTGAGGGTCATTTTGAGATGGGTCGTTATTGTCCACATCAGAATCATCTTCTATTTCGCTATTGGTGTTTTCGGAACTGTGTTGATTAAAGCCTGAAGCTCTTCTTAGGTTCTAAGATAGAGACATTCGGGAAAGAAGACGTTTTCAAGCCTACTTTTACAGGCGTTCCAAACATTGCTTCATAAGGAGTACACTTGATGCCTTCATGAAATGCTCTATTTTTCATAAGTTGCACAAAGCGTAAACCCTTCGGACCATTTACTAGCTTGACTGCTTTCCAACCAAGAATTTAACATGTTTTCTATATCCTGGTTTGCACGTTCGACCGAACCTTGAGTCTGGCTGTGCCTAGGTTTTCCGTGCACAATTTTCGGATCCGGCCACATTGCACAAGCTTCTTCTACGATTTTGTTACTGAACTCACGGCCATTGTCACTATGTAGTACACTGGGGGTTCCAAACAAAGTAAAAATATCAATTAGATGATATGCAACCTCTTCTGCACGTTTGCTTTTTAGGACACGCAACTGTACGAACTTCGTTAAGTGATCTTGGTAGACAAATACAAATTTCAAGTCATTATCTTTCAACTTTCATACTTCTTCGGTAGTAATGTTTTTGTACTTTTTTTTAAGTTCTTTTAACATTCTGTTTCTACCACCATGACCTATTGATAAGTGTGCCTCATGAATTATGGTAAAAAGTTCTTTAAAGTGCACGTAAAATCTTACATTGGAGTTGTCTTTACTTACAGGAAAGATAAGTTTTTCAACATTGCCTACTGTCATTACGTCGTATCTTTTTAGTCTTTGATAATCTTCTGGCTTTTTACCACTGCTTTTCTTTTTACTATTATTCACTTTTTTCAACAAGTCATGTCTTTCTTTCGTCAGAAAACCACTGTTTGCTTTCTTAGTGTTCATAATAGTTAATAACTAACTTGGAATTAAAGCATACCAGCAATTATTCAATCAATATTTTATAACATATGTGAGGGTGAATTTTGGTAAAGCTATGGACTTTTATCACATTCGCCGTTAAGCTGTGGCGAATATGTAAACAAACCGGTTAATTTGATAAATATTCAATTATTTATCACATTTACCACATTTAATAGTGATTATGAATAATAACCGGTAATTATACAAAATCACCAGTTTATTACTTTTACCGTAACACATACATTCTTATAACATATACAGCTTATAAGGCATTAGACAAGTTATGTGCGTATGATTATTCCTAAAATGTAGCAAAACCTCTTTTTTTACTCATTCAAAACTGCATTGCATATTAAGAAATCATTTTCCGTTAACTTGGGATCAGCAGAGCATGTTTTCCGGTGTCTACTTTAAAACCCGGCATTTCAAATCCTATGATATTCGTTTTGTTATTGGTTTTCATCAATACATTGCAATATCCGGAACTCTTTGGTCTTTAGTGTTCGCACGGATCACTTATTCAAAAGTTGATTTCCCAGATAAAAGCGCAGAGGTACAAATAGATCAGCTTTCAATATATGTATTCGTGCTTGAAATATATTAAAATCAGCAAACTAGGTTTAATCCAGTTAATGGATATTCCTACCGCACTTTCCGTATATCATTAAGTAGAATTCTGTTTCAATTCTTGCTCTTGCTGTTACTTGCAATCTTAAAAAATATTGAAAATATGAGCCGAGACTTGTTTATTTCGTACAATTAAATCAGATCATGTCCTCCATCAGTTGCTTGTCGCTTTTACTAGACGCCAATGTCACCACTAATATGGCGTTTAAATGGCAGAGGAAATTCATTACGCCAATCAGAACGCTCACGGAGAGACATTTAAATGAAATTAGTCTTACGACCAAAATCATTACAATTACATTCATTTTTGTAATGATCATCCTTTCTTTGTTGCTTATATTCGCAACTTTACTTATTTAGATTTAAAGTTTGAGATTGCCCGTCAGTTTCAATATTTTAAAATTATTCAACGAATCTGTCTAATAAGTTTTTTTATTACGCCTTGTCCCTTCTAAGTAAATAAATAAACAAACAAAACAACTTTCAGGTCCAATCAATACATTCTTCCAAGGATCGAGGGAAAACAAACTCAACAACTTAATGAAATTCCAGACGAAAGTCGACTGCAGCAAATTTAATCTCCTGCAGCGAAGAACACAATAACTAATTTCGCGTTCGGTGCAACCTTTCACGTGTTGCTTTTTGTTTACTGAAGTCGTCGTAAAAACGTCGCAATTTTTCAACGGGCACCCCACGGAAATTAACGGCGCCTCGTTAATATCGGCGCCAGGTTTAAATTAAGCTCACTGCACACAGATAACGATTATGTTTAACGAGCTGTTACGCACCCGGAAAATTCCGGACGCGTTCCGGCATATCTCGTTCTTGCTTTCTCGTTTTGTTTACGGCCGATAAATCGTCGGACAGAGGTCTTCTTATTGTATGTAATTTGGGATTAGTGAAGAGATTAAAATTTTAATGGAGACATTACCATTGTAACATCATGTAAATAATATAAATCAAATTTACAAAGCATTTCCGAGGAAAAACATTTTCATATTCGTGTAGTACAAACATAAAATTTCAAAATTATACTTTTTCGAAAAACAGAAAGCTTTTTCGTAACTTACTCTGTATTACTAAAACAAATTCAGATAAATGCAATAAGTTTTTTTTATTGTTTCAGGTAGAAACCATCGGAGACGCTTATTGTGTGGCCGGAGGTTTGCACAAAGAAAGCAGCACTCATGCCCAACAAATAGCATGGATGGCGTTAAGAATGATCAATACATGTGCAAATCATCAAACGCATCAAGGAGAACCTATAAAGGTATCATCTCACATTTAAATCTTATATAATTGGAAACCATACATGTTCATTAACACAATATCGCTAGAGGTAAATTTAGTTTGAAATCTTTAATTAAGTAGATGTGAACTTATCAACTGTCAATAAATTTGAAAATTTTAAGTACACCAACAATTTGCAGATCTGCGCAACATAAACTGATAAGCTCTCTTTATATAAATAAATGTACTTTAGTTTATCATACAAACTCTTCTGCTTCGTGTTTTATGCTATCAATAATCAAAATGCAACTATTATAGTAGTTTACGTACAGACCGAAAACATCTTGAGGTAACAACTAGAACTAAGACAATCATCCTGTTCATCATTAGTCACACGTTATACATGCCTTTTTCAACATTAAAAGCTAATAATATTTTCCATTTCGTTCAAAATTACTTGCTACTATGGAATATTAATTAAATTAATTAAAAGGTATTTGTTAGCCGAGTTCGTTGAGTCCGCTGGCAACGGGCTTGTTGCCTGGCCGGGCAACTATTAGGTGTGGGTACGAATGCCCTCCTGGTGCATACGGGTTCTATGTGAAAGAGAATACTTACGTGTCGGATTGTGTTTCGGATTCATACCGGCTCCTTCGAACTGGGTTTTCTGCGTTTCCCCAGTTTATAAGGCGAATGCCGATGGAGGAGAAATTAACATCTAGTCGGTCGCAGCCGACACCCCTCCCCGACAAGCTTTGAGCTTGGGGAATTAATTGGGTAAAAAAAAATTGTATGTGTTCTTCTAGGGATTGCAATTTTTGTCCTTTCATGCTAAAATATTAAAACTATTTAAAGACAGAAACCAATACATTAAATGTTACAGCAATCTGTGGGTGATTCATCGTGTAAATGTTTTTTTTTTTTGTAACTCAGCATTTACAATGGCGATATCGCCTTTGAGGGTGTAAACCGCCTTGTCATTTGTCTATATTAACTTTTCTTGGCTTTTGCCAAGCATACGCGGACTGTTTGATAGCAGATGTGATAACCGAGGTCGCGGTTTAGTGGCGTTCTAATTTCTTTGTTACATTTTGCCCTTTCACAAAGAAAAACTTTTTGGTACCTACACAGAGAAAAATTTTACTGAGGTAAACTTCATCTCCTCCATAATTTGCAATTAATATCTTTTTTTTTGTTAAACAACAATTAATGTATTTTTCACTTTTTCGGATAGACTTTTACCTTTTGGAAGTAGTTAAAATTAAGGCGGAATTATTTGATTCCGAGGAAATGAAAAATTCCACGACACTAGCAACCCTAAGCAGTTAAGTTTCACATACTCGATTTTTACTTACATAAAGTGGAAATACATATATACCGAAATTTGTTAAACACCTTTGTAAAAGTAGTTACAATTTTTCGTGATGATGTGACATCTTTTAGCAAAGAGTTAAAACAATCTTAAAATTTGTTACGTTTGAACACCTGCTTTTTAGCGCACGCGTATTACATCCTTGATTTTGCTGTATTTTTGAATTAAATATCAACGCTATAAAAAGTAGGCATTACCTACTTTATGTCCTTCTTGGAGTTAAGAAAAATAATTACCTTAAATCTAACACCTTGCACGGTCTCTGGGAAACTACCAAAAAGAGTCAAAAAGGAGTTCAGGCGTCCAGTGCAATAACCAGTCAAGTCCATTTTTGATCATTGTACTGGAGAGCAGAATAATGTTTTGTTTAAAAAATTGCAGAATAGGGGAAGTCCGAGTAATTCGGATCCCCTTAGAAACCATGCCTGTAACTTTCTTCAAATGGTTTATAAAAGGACTCTATTTTTGTCACGTGGACTGTTTACTGAAGGGTCAATCCATATGAATTGATCCAATAAAAATATTTTTTGTTGCTTGAGCATATTAAATATTTTTAATTTTTTTATATATTATTGCCATATGTACTGGGAGTACAAAAATGATGTTATTAAATTTTTATCTCAGCCCGTTTGTTTCTGGCGGCAATTTTTGTTTTGCAACGCGCACCAATTAGTAAGTTTGCAGACGTGAACGTATACTTATTTTTCTTAGGACTGGATTATGTTAGAACAAAGACCATTTTATTTAGCATTTCCTCCTCTTTAATTTTGTGTCTCAGCATAAAAAGCCTTATTTGTTTCCTTATAGGTGAAAATGTTCCTTAAAGTTTTGCAACGGAATTTAACAAATGCTACTTTTTGGAGCCTAAGTTTATGATGAAGGGATGGTATATCACAGTTGATTTTTAACTACAATTACATATACTACTGTATTCACTATAGCTAGAGTCATAACACTGATAAATGTGCCCTTTAATTTTTATGACTTTTTAAAAATTGAAAATTTGCGATTTTTTCAAAGTTTGAAGCATGATATCTCTGGTGGGACATCTAATCTAATTTTTTTACAGAGTGTCCACCTGTTTAAGAGGAAATTACAGTAAAAATTTCAACTTTGATATTTTACCATGGAAAAGTTATGATTTTTCAAAAGTGTAAAAAAAATTACATGGAATTGTGTTTAAACCGCATTAAAATTAAAGGCTTTTAATTGCACAGAACACAAATTTGAATTCCTATTTCCACAGACATTTCAAAGTTATGTTTTAAAATAAAAGGAATCCACAACTCAACACAAGAAAAAATTTATTATTATATTTCGTTTAACCTAATGATCTTAGCAAAATTGAGAAAAACAAGAAATTATCCTAAATTTCATGGAGTTTCGGAAAACGTAGTTAGGTGCTCTGCAACATCAAAAACTGACATTTACAAAGACCACTGTGTCTGTAAAATTGTGCCCTTGACTTTTCAAACAAATGACTTACACTGGTGTGCACCGCACTTTTGGATTAACTAATCCTGAGTTATGTTTCATTAGTAGTTAAATATGTATATGAATTAAACGGGTTCATTCCTAATTATTTGACCTGTGCAAAGAAACTTATGGTTAAATTTTAACTAGAACTTAACCACAAGCGGTGGCCGTTAGTGGCATGTGTGTATGATGGACGGTGGTGGTTGGCAGAGGTTGAGCAACTAAGTTTGGTAAATAGTGATGTGTATGTACACTTTTACCATCCTGCAGGGCCTAGAACGTCTTTCATGAAATGTGCTAGTGATAAAGTATGGGTGCCTACTAAAAAAATATTAAAAGAAATATCACCTCTTGAACTTACAACTGCAACTGGAAGATCACATAACATTTCACAAAATCTGTCTGAAGAAATAAGCGTGCTTTTTAACAGTCATTCTGGTTAAATAAAATATCAAACGTAAGTTTTTCTCAATTTTGTTAAGATCATTAGGTTACTCGAAATATAATAATAAATTTTTTCTTGTGTTGAGTTGTGGATTCCTTTTATTTTAAAATATAACTTTGAAATGTCTGTGGAAATAGGAATTCAAATTTGTGTTCTGTGCAATTAAAAGCCTTTAATTTTAATGCGGTTTAAACACAATTCCATGTAAATTTCTTTACACTTTTTGAAAATTCCTAACTTTTTCTATAGTAAAATATCAAAGTTGAAATTTTCACTGTAGTTTCCTCTTATACAGGTGGACACTCTGCAAACAAAGATTAGATGTTTATCTCATGTCCCACCAGAGATATCATGCTTCAAACTTTGAAAAAATCGCAAATTTTCAATTTTTCAAAAAGTCATAAAAATTAAAGGGCACATTTATCAGTGTTATGACTCTAGCTATAGTGAATACAGTAGTATATGTAATTGTAGTTAAAAAATCAACTGTGATATACCACCCCTTCATCATAAACTTAGGCTCCAAAAAGTGGCATTTGTTAAATTCCCTTGCCAAACTTTAAGGAACATTTTCACCAATAAGGAAACAAATAAAGCTTTTTATGCTGAGACACAAAATTAATGAGGAGGATATGCTGAATAAAATGGTCTTTGTTCTAACATAATCCAGTCCTAAGAAAAATAAGTTTACGTTAACGTCTGCAAACTCCCTAATTGGTGTGCGTTGCAAAACAAAAATGGCCGCCACAAACAAACGGGTTGAGATAAAAATTTAATAACATCATTTTTGTACTTCCAGTACTTATGGTAATAATATATAAAAAAATTAAAAATATTTAAAATGGTCAAGCAACCTTCATTCGATCACTTCATATGGAATGACCCTGAAGTGAATTGATAATGAACCCCAAAAAGAAGCTCCCAAGAATAGTTTTATTTTAAAAAAATAAAAATGATGTTTTATTGTTTTGTGTAATTTGGACTTTTAGCGTGTAATTTGGACCTAATGAAAAACTGAACAAATAATATAGAAAAAAAGTATAATTCTATAGTTTTAGGGTTTATTAAAGATAAACAGAAGCAAAAGAAGTCAGGTAAATATTAAAATAAACAAGGTAATTTAACTTTAAGTAATTTACTTTTCCGCTCCGCTCGAGTGGTCATCTTTTTAAAATTTGAGACTCTCGTTTAAAAAGTATACTATACGTGGACCAAATTACACCGGGGTAACAACTACATATTTCAATATTTCAAATCGTAGAATAGGTAGCATCATCTGCAAAGTGTCATTTGGATTGGATTACCAAAAAACCAATATGAATGAAGACATTGGTTTTTTGGTATTCCAATCCAAATGACACTTTGCAGATGACGCTATCTATTCTACGATTTGAAATATTCAAACAGGTCCAAATTACACACTGGATCCAAATTACATGGACTTTCCCTACTGGATATTGGTAAGAATTATACAGTATTCGTTTGATTACAAGTTCCTTAGAAGGTAGTAATTTCTTTTGCCAAAGTCATTACATGTTCAAATATGTTCTTTTTAAGTAATCTCCGGCCCGAAAATAACTTTCAATCAGTTTTAGGCAATCACCAAAATATGTGCGTTTTCCTTATTTTTAAAGTCAGGGACCTCATTCTTGCATAAGACGAAAGAGAATTGTATATTGCGTTAAAACATATTCTTAACTCAATTTGCTCAAAAAATTGACTTGACCGGTTATTGCACTGGACCCCTCAGTTAGATTTGTCTCCGTATTTTTCCCTGTGCAGGGTGGTCAAGATAATAAACAAAATATTAGAAACGTATAAGACAATAGTATGTAGTATCTCAGGAGCAATCCAAATTTGGCATCATCTACAGAATGTGCTGTTTGAAATAAGAAAGCTGCATCCAGCACTACTGTTTTCATTCATTCTGTATAGATTAAAATTATTTTCAGTATTTTCTGTACTTAACGAGATATTTCCCGAGAATACCTTGTATAAATGTATCATATTTTTGCCCTAAATTTTCTTTTATAAATTCGATTAAACTGGAATTGATTTTTTCATAGAAAAATTTCTTTAACGTCAGACTTAAGGTAGGAGGCGAATATTAAATAAAGAATTTGGCACTTGATTTGCATACGCCCTTTATTACGCGGATGAAATTTTCCTGATTGATTACATCGACGGCACAACGTAACAATCGAGTTATCTATAATTGAGTTTGCAGTTCCGCCTAACTACACGAAGTGATTATTTAACGTCAGCGCCGATCCGAGATTGCGTGCGATAAATACTTCCAAGTGATGTTATCTAACGAGTTCTATATTGGTTCAGTTTGCGTTAATTGCACAAGACATTATAATATTTATCATTGTTCAAGATTATTAATTGTTTCAGTTTCAGAAGAATGGTTTCTATGATCGATTCAAATAAAATCGGGTTTATGTTCCAACCTTACGTTGATATTTCCTCTTCAAATATAACGTTATGTTAACTAAATTAAAGTAACTCGTGTCTAAATAAAAACCTAGTCAAGTAAGCTACATTTAGGAATTCTGCTATGTAAATGCAATGGATATATTCTCGATCACAACCCACTTGACCAGGTTTTTATTTAGACGTTCGTTAGGTTCTTGTCCGATGAAAATTGTATCACAAATTCTATAAAACGGACACTCAAAATGCGCACTACCACTTAACGTTTCGTTATCGTTTGACAGCTTCGTCAGAAGTGAAAAAATATATCCGTTTTAAAGAATTTGTTATGTTAACTGTTTTATATTTTTTAAGAATGCAATTTCACATTTCGTAAATTCAATTTGAAAATATCAAATATCGCCGAAAATTTAATTCTGTAAATTATTATTCAAATAAATCCTTTGATAAACTTTAAATGTACAAACTGCGACGCAACTTTAACAAATTGTGAAGCTTCGTTAGAGATGGATTTTCACTTGCTCGGAAACACGTGAGATTACGCAAAGCCGCCGACATACCCAACAAAACCTCAGAAGATCCCTTTCTGCGTCATTTAAATTCACCGCATTTGAAATTTTAATTCGTCGAGACGCCTGTAATTTAGTTAATATCACTTTGCGGCGCAGCCGCCTCTGATATTTATTACATCGGGCAAAGTTCGTGGAGCAAGTGCAAACTTAAATGACGTTGATACTTGATGCTGTTTCTCGTAAATCGGAAGAAATTAATTCAGTTGTGGAGATTGATTTACCAATGTTTGTACTACATTATAAAAAATAGTTAAACAATATGACTGTTGATATAAAGAGGGCAACATATTTATTATTTTTTTAAGTATCTCTTTTCGATTTAATCGTTTGACTTTCTTTGGATTACATTTTTAAAGTTATTCAAAATACTATCTTATGTTGTTGAGAATAGAATTAGACTTTTTTATGTTGTGTCCAGGTGTTTGTAAGATGAAGTTTAGCTAAAACTTTCCCGGTTAGATGTAGACTAACTTTAACCAAAGTTTTATGAAAGCACATTTCCACTTGCACAATTATATTTGCCAAGATTAAGTACAACATGCAAATGCAACGCTATTTTAAGGTATTTGAATTACTCGCTTTGGTAGGTATGTATATTAATTACAAAGTTTAGACTACGGAGGTAATAATGCTAAAAGTCTAAGAGGGATTGCTTCTAGTTGGATAAGTATCGTGTAGAACAACTTTGCTGTAATAGTTTTGTAAGTCATATAACAAAACATAAAATTGCCAGTGAGCTCCAAATATTATGTATGAAATAAGGCAATTATTAATTATGTACTTTAATCAATCTAAAGTAAAGAAGAAATATTTATATCCATTTTATTTACTTATTCAATTTTTCTTTTTCGGTTCAAAAAGTGTTCTTTTTTATTCGATCATAATAATGAAGAAAGCTTCTTAATGATGCAATAAAGATCTAAAGAGCTAAAAGAACAGGTTAACCGCCATTAATAATCAAACGTTATCGGACCACGGAGGAATAACATTGAGGAACATAAAAGAGGAAATTATTAATGAAAGTGGCAGCCTGTAAAAACCTACATAGGTCTCAATCATCAGCCGAATTTACTCAGATTTTATAACGTAATAAATTCGATCGCGTCAGTAGCACTAAATTTAATCACTTTCGGGGAGTAATTTATTGACGTGGAGGTGTATGAATGTATAAAAATTTTGCCATATAACAAATAGTCAAGTTGAGAAGAATTTGGCTGAACAAATAATGATAATCCAATTATTTTTCCCACTTTGTTATTTTTATTTTTATCAACATTTCCGTTCTTTCACATAAATTAAGTTTCATATTCTATTTCAAGCTTTTCAAAGTCAACTTAACTATTAGTCAATACCAGCGCTTTTTTAGCAAAAGTACTATTAACAGTAAAGTACTAAATAGATATTTGGACAAAAAATTACTGATCTTTAGAAATTAATATTAAGACATTTAAAAAATTATCGTACCGGGCAAGCTACGTACATACATACTCGTACATCAAATTCTGAACACAAATTCTAAGACTATTCCAAACTAGTTGCTCGAATGAACTTATATGATTCTATAGATATTCTACTAATTACTAACATTGTGATAATTCTGTTCTACATATTATAAGTAAGACATGAATACTTTAGAAGATTTAAATTAATGTACAGAATTTGTTCTAAATTTTTTATTAACTACTCTCAACTACTCGAATAAGTATTTTATATATTTCAATATTCTATCGTTCCTGTTTGTCCGGCACAAAATTATCGTTTTTTTTTTTATCTACAGAATACACTTTAGTAAATTTCAATGTATGATTCTCTACTAGGTTCATTTACAATTAATTGTTGTGGTGGATATAAATCGCACAGTACATCTGTATAGTATGTATGTACATACACATAAGGCCTAGTTGTGTGCGAGCAAAATAAAAACGTATTAAATGGCTCAAAAGATGCTATGTCGATAAAACTTTTAAGAAAAAAAAAATTAATTACATATTTTAAGCTAGCAAATACATTTACAATTAAAGATACATTAGTTAATTGCTATTAATATTAATTACTTTAGACATTGATCTGTGACTTTTTTGTGAATTTGTTGTTTTATATTTACCCACTCTGTCAAATTAAACCTTTCACAAGATAGCCAATCAATTCAAGAAAACGTGTAAAAAGTGTAATTATAGTATTTCTTCTAGTTTTAAAAAGTATTTTATTAAATGCATTGTTTCGTTTCTCCGTCGTCAGTTATTTACTTTCTGTTTCTTGCATGTATCATTTTCTTATCTAACAGAATCTTACAGAACTTGGATAATGTTCAAATATCTGCAGTGTCATTATATTAAACATCGAATAATTATACGGAGCGTTCATAAATGTCTGAAGTGCATTTGAATTTTCCGCTCAGTATCTTAGGAATATTTAAAAGTTGATAAAATACTATGCTGTTTACCATCCATGGGTTGCATATGAAAAAAATTACATAAGGGAATTTAATGGGTCATTAATATAACAATTCATTAAAAGTACATAATTTTTATTAATTAATGTGATATTTAGGTATATTTTTTCTCCAATTTTGCAAATAACTTAAGCTTATCAATTCATAGACTTCATAAATTTGAAAGTGGTGCTATTTATGTATGCACGAAACTTCAATGAATTGCCTATGAACTTAAATATTCTGGACAAAGGAATTACATTCTAACAGAAATAGATACATGAGTTTTTAGTTTAACTTGCTGCATGCTATCTTTCTGATTATTATGATTCCTAGAATATTGTGTTTTTTTTATTTTATTTGTACTTTAATTTATTAGTTTTAGATTATATATTAGGATTACCTTTTGGAAACTTATTGTACCTCCTTTTTTGACACTTTTTAAACCTGCGAAATATGTGTGCAATTATTTTGAAACAAAAGGTATTAGTTATTATTATTAACAAAAGTACGCCACTGGTGAAATGCTTCATGTGCGGCAAAAGTACCAACGTTGTATGACGAAAATTACTAACACAACTGCGCGCTAAATTCAAACACCTTTCAATCATTTATGAACGCTCTATATAAGCAAACCTACACGATACAAAGCAAACCTAACTACTGTATAAATTTACTCAGATTTTGTTGAATTTAAACAAAACATTTTGAGGTGCTGGAACAGAATTATGATTTACATATCTCCCCCTCTGGTAAACAAAATTATAAATCATTCTTTAAACACATAGAATTTATAGGTGTAAAATATAGAGCGTTTTCCTGACAAAGTTTTGTCGTACTCAGCCAAATCTAGAGACTACTCTCTGTGAAGCGAGAGCTATATTTGTTTGCTTGAAGAACTGGACTAAACGTATAATGCTGGCTTTGTGTCATTTCTTTTCAGATGCGGATAGGTCTTCACTCAGCAACAGTCTTGGCAGGCGTCGTCGGTGTTAAGATGCCCCGCTATTGTATGTTCGGACACAATGTCACCATAGCAAATAAGTTCGAATCCGGGAGCGAACCTCTTCGAATAAATGTCAGTCCTACGACGTACGAGTGAGTAAACATTTCAAATACTTTTTTCGTTTTTATTTTCAAGCTTTCTCTTGTTAAATATAATCGGTCCGAGTGTTTCAACACTCATCACAGATTTCGGGGAAAATATTTAAAAAGGTTACATACAAGTTAGTCAAATTTTTAGACAATTTAAACAAATGAGAAATTTAAATATAATTACAGATTACTTCAGAACGACATTTCACGATTCAAATAAGCAGTTGGTTTCTAAAAACATAACAAATTCTCACCCAAAACCATGGTACTAGATACAGATAGGCGGACGGATTTTTTGAGATCAACCACACACTAGGGCATTCTGTGAATGTTGATTACGTCCTCGGACTTGTAGAGTTGCATTCCACAGGACGGACACTAGCTGTATCCTCTGTCGTGCTGTGTCATGGCCTTTTATATGGTTTTACAAAGGTCGTTTCGACTACGTAATATTCTACATGTGTGCCTTATGATTCATCGTGATTTTCCAAAACCGTCTGCTCACACGTTTGCATAATGCGATGAATCACCTATGCAGCTACAATTCTTCGAATTTGCAAAGGTCAGTCATGACTCATATCGGTAAAGCTTTTGATAAAGCAAGTCGTTTGATTACATTATTTGTAGGTGGGCGAATTTTCCGCGCTCGCGTAGGCGACATTGTATCGAGTTTAACTTATGTAATGAGCTTAATGATTATGAAATGCTGGATTCTTACAGAAGTCTGAAATATAAAACAATAAAGTCTGAGATATAAGACAGTAAAACCTATTAGTGCAGCTATTTAATTCATGAACCGCCAGAGATTTTGCTTCAATTTTCAGTTACAATTTTTTCAAAACCTATTACCTTTTGGTTAAAGACATACATAATAACTCAATCGTTACTATTTATAGTGATTTATCACAGGTTTCAAGCTTGTCACAACTTTTAAAGTCATGTATTTAAAAAAAGGTTACATCAGTGGAGAATCCATAATCAGATAATAATTCACATACACTTCTTCTGGAACAAAAAAAAATATCAGTGATATCTATACTCTTCTGACATGCGCTGTTTTTAAACTATCCATTCTTTGCGAATTAATTGTAAGTTTTCACAAGTTTCCACATTCTTCAAAAAAATAAAGTCGTATTTTACTTCCTGCAAAGGTCATCGCAAACCCATATATAAGAACAGAATGTTTGCGCATTTCCATTCGTCTTCATAATGTAAAAGTTAGGAGCACTAAGAAAACGACATCCGCAACGTAGTTTGCGGTGTGCACGTAAACTTTTTAAAAAGAAACGTAAAACTCCGGCAATTTCTACAGACGTCCGGAGCCTCGCTACAAAACGCAAATAATTTCGTTGAATTTATTGTAATGGTTTCCCAGGAAAAATGACTCTAGTCTTCGACGACGAAACAGCGAAAGCACTATAACTTATTGCACCTAATAATAGCAAACAAAATTCGTTTTAGATGTTTTACGTTTTATTTTGACGTAATGCTTAATTAAAATTAAAATCGCATTTGTGTTTGATCCCAACGTAAAATTGCTTATTTGAATGAATAATTATGACTATTATTTTATAGTTAAATAAACACAACGATTTTTGATTTGATAATATAGTGTATTTTACATTTAAAACTAATGACATGAGAACCAATTCTGCTTTGTTAACTAACATACATTAATTTCTGTTAGTAATTAATTTAAAAACAAATAATACTCTCATCGTTAAATAAAAACAAATTAAATAAAAAAGGGAAGGTCATTGCTGCGCAAACACGTGAATTTACCGATTATCAAATTATAACAAACAAGGGTGAGAGTGACATCTTTATCGTGCAAGCACCATAATCCGCTACTCATTTAAATAAAATAAAATAACAAAGAGGCAAACAAATCCACGACCATTTTTTGTGTCCAGCTAGCAAGCGAATAACACAATATGTATTAGTAATTTGTAGTAAATTTATTAATTTCTCTTATGAATTTTAATTTATGTACATAATTTTAGATATTAAATTCCTGTTCTGACAAAGTAAACAATGAAACAGTAAATACATTATTATTCGCAATTCTAATTTAGCTCTCAGTTATTTATTTTTCCCTTTGTACAAAATTTAATTTTCATTTTCATATTTACATACCTTTTTATGCATAAAATTAAACAATTTTATTATTCATTTCACGCATGCGATTCTAATCGTTAAATGAGGGTGAATTATTATCATATGCCTGTTAATTTCAGGCTTATGGTGGATTATCCGGGCTTCAGCTTCGAAGAAAGAGGCCGAGAATACCTCCCGAAGGACTTCCCGGCGCACATTCCGGGAAGCTGTTACTTCCTCACAGGCTACAAACACCCGGACGTCCCGGAAGATTGTACGCTCGATGAACACATTGATGCCGCACGTAAAGACATCGGCCTGTATGGCGAAAACACTTAATGAAGACTGCAAGTTAACACGTTTCATTTTATGAGATAGTTTAAGCAATAATTTATTGTTTATTGTTCGTCGCGTTGACTCTTCGCAGCTAAGTCATGCTCAATACTGCCAGGGAATGCAACATTATCAACTAGATATCCAATTGTTAAAGTCATATTAACCTATTTTGATGCTGATTTAAATTTTTTAACTGTAATGTACTGATGAAGAAATGGTTATGCGAAATCAAGCAAAGCACAACAATGCGACTGTAATGAAACCCCTTACAAACGTTTATTTAATTTTACTTGATTTGAGCTTTACGTACTGATGCTTTTATTGCCACCGAGTCAGCGACATTAACTTGCATAAATAAATAATCTTCAAGGCGTAGCTGCGAGTGAGTTAACGAACACTCTGCTGTCATCCTACACACTTGTTTCTTAACGATGTTGCCTTGTAGTTTCTACACGCCAAAGGATGAAGAGCTTCACCTTTCCGCGGGATCACGCACGCACCTCTCTCATCATCTGCGTCATCTCGTATTGTAGATACAAATTCATTCATGCTAGGAGCGCAGTGGATAATTATGACTGTAAATTGTACATAAATATGTATATTCTCTCACAAATTCTTGTAAAGAAAGATATGTAAAAAAAAAAACTTTTCACCATCCCCAGCATTTACGATATAAAACTTAAATGCCGGACGTGTTAAGTACTTTTAAATATCGATATCCTTTGGAATATTTTCATGTTTGTAATTATTTTATGATAAATGTTGTAATTTTCCTACAAAATTTTAACTTATTTGCTCTCGAATTGACGTTGTCCTAAAAATGATGATACGATTGCCGAAATGAAAAGGTGATAAACGTTCCTAAAGTACATGTAAAATTCGAAGCAACCAATATGTTAATGAGTTTTTCGAACAGTGAAACATCCATCCTAGGAACGAGCCTTAAAAGGCTTGAGGCCGTTCAATGAAAGTGTTATTCTTAATTAGTCTTTTTCTCTATATTACAATCTATGTTCTGCCCGATAATCCAAACTTGTGTTTTATTTTAACCGCCATGAAACATTTAAATGGTTAACTGTTTCAATCTTATATAATTTTTTTCTTTAATAATATTTGCATGTATCGGTGTAGATGTTACAGACAATATTTCTAAATGCGAAATGTAGTCTTTTCAAATGCGTTTTTATTAAATTATTGTGAATTACGTGTACTTGTAAAGGAGTCTAAAAATTTGGCAATGAGAAAGAACAGGATCGTAATGCATGAGAAAAAACTGAGCACTTCTCACGTCCACCAGTCTAAAAATTGAATAAACAATGAGTCTTACCTATCGATTTTGCATTCACTTATCAAAACAATGAGGAAGATTCCCCGAATTCCTAGCGTTTCTATTTCACGATCGAACAACTTTCCATGCCTGTTTGGATGATAGCTCCTTTAAATTCGGGCGAAGAATATCGAGCAAACAATAAAACCCACTTTATTTGTCTGGCTGCCAAAAGCTGGCCGACTTCCATCTCGTACGTTTTACGATACACACTTCCCGTGAAGCTAAAGATGCAATGAGAATATTCCCATTCATTGAAAGATACGCCATCTACATATATCAGTTGATTAAACAACGAGATATTTTATTCATTAAATTTTTTCGAAAACATAGTCTACTTTAACAATGTGTTTGTTACTATACCAACGTGAACTATTTTTTTTGTATTCATTAATGGTTTATTAACAAATATAAAAATGTCGATGACGAAGAATTGGTTGAAAATTTTTATAAAATGGAAAATGAAACGGTAAGTATGGATTACGCCTTCGGACTGAAATTTCAAGAACGAGTAATGCCATGTTTGGTACTACCTGTGCTTCATCTATAGAAACACATCGCCAAATACTGTATCATACAAATACATAATTTAATGTATATTAAGCTGTTTGGAAAAGACCTGTTACCGCGTCAACGATGTCTTCAAGTAACTTCTGTATCGTTACATCTGACAGAGCCATTTTGAACCAATGGTATTTGCATTTTTTAAATAAATTCAGTGGCAATCATTTCTATAATTATGATGTATATTAAATAAAAACGAAACAGTATATAATTATCAAATTGTTTTAGCAATAATAAAATGATCTACGTATTTAACGTGCAAGACCATACATTTCTATATTTACATAAGGGCACACGTGCACATAACTCGTTCAATGTGTATAATGTCATCATTTGTAATAAAGTCTATTACAAAAGCGTTTGTTCTAAAATTTGGAGCTAGCAAATATATGTAAAGAAAAAATTTGTCTCTCTAGTTTTCCTCGTTACACAAACAGTAAATCTTCTACACGTATCTCCGTCCCATCACTGGAAAACCTGTAGAACATTTACTGTTGCATTTATTTTAAATACATATAAGTACCTAGTAGGAAAATCTGCTGTATGTGATGTTACTGCAAGATGTTCGTCGTTTCGTTTAGTTTAATGCGTTATGTACAGTATTCCGTATTTTTCTGAATGATGTGATACTAGCAAATCACGTCGCAAGTCACTTTGTACACTTGAATGCTTCGAATCAAATTTATTATAAATTATATGTAACTTGCAGTATGATGCAATAAACAATTAATGTCAAAAGTTAACATTGTTTGATTTTTTTTTTACTTTTCAGGTGTGATATAAGAAACCGATATTCTATTTCATACAGAAAATAAATTTGTTCAAATTTGCACAAATTTTTCGGACTCCTTCTCGACGACGTGACGTCTCCTTTTATGACGTTCAATATTTTGTTGCAGAACTCTGAACCCTTCATTTTTAGTCAAAACATTTAGTTTTTCGAATTTTCTTAAAAATTTAATTTATTTTCCATACTTTTTTGGTAAACGATATGACGTTTATCTGAAATACTTTAATTTCTGGAATTAAAACTTACGTTTTGATTGACAGTGATGACCAAAATTTAATGCTCGCGACTATACAGTGGATTAAATGTTTAGTGAACATAGACATACTTTGTCCACGACTACTCCAATAATCCGTCAATTATTTATGTGTTTGGTCAAGGATCCATACCAGTGAATAACCATTATTCATGGTAACCATCATTGTTTATGGTGTATAATGAAGGAAATAGGTTACGATTACGTTATTTCAACAGGAAATGCAGTTTTGTAACATTTTATGTACGGAACAACCAACATTTTTATTAATAATACTTTGTGCAAACTCCTCAAATCTCAAAATTAATACAATTACTTATTTATTTACATTAACATTAATATTTACATTTGAACAATTAGATAAGATATTTGTAGTCGTGGACAAACTATAGTGTATGACTCGCTGTAATGGCTACTATTACCTCGGGTAATTGCAAAATTCGGTCGCATTGCAGATTATCCTCGGTAATAATAGCATTCATTATAGCATCGTGTATAATATAAAAAGTGAGCAACTAAAAATCAGATTAGAGCAGGCGGTGCAAAGAAAATGTATGTCTGTGATTAACTGAATTAATTAATGTAATACATTCGTGCGCTGTCAAATTTATTGACTTTTCATTTAATCACAGACATACATTTTCTTTGCACCGCCTGCTCTAATCTGATTTTTAGTTGCTCACAGGTTACTATTAAATGTTTAGTGAACATGGAGTATCATATTCGCAGTAGCGTATATGATATAAGAAAGCATTAGTAATATTTTACCACTTGGCAGAGGGTTTGGTTAAAAAAAAATACCAATTATTAGATTTTGAGCTTGTAATTTACACCAAAACTTTAGAAATAAATTATCTGTTCCAACTGCGAAACGAAGTTTTAACTTTCCGCCACGATTATTATCAGCACAGCTTATTGCAACTTTTTTACTCACAAGATAATGCATCCAACCGCTAAATTAAACCCGATAATTTACTTATAATTAGTTGTTTGATAACGGGTGCCGGGAGAACGCGACAACAAAAACTTTCGTGGGGCAAAAGAACGTAATCGATCAAACGAAATCCCGTTGCTAAACAAAACGCACCCTTCTGAACGTTCGTTGCTGTCATTGTCATTTATGCATTTGAAAGAGTCGCAGATTTTTGAGTTTGTGTCGAAATGTTAAATTTTCAATTAACCACTGATAAGGACCGCAAAGAAGCCTCGCTAATTGATAGGCGCAGAGCTTTAGAAGCAGAACGCAAAAAGCGCATTTTCAATCCTAGAGCTAGACTGTTTGGGGTAAGTCGACGCTAATTACGATGTTTGCAATCATATAATTAAATTAGTAGGTAATTGAAATACACACAACTTGTCCTTACAGATTTCAGCAACTCTTAAACACATGTTTGGACAAATACTTATTATTTGAATGTATTTTAGATTGATTATGAAGCTTTAGATAAACAAATTGCAGAAAAGAAAAAACGTGAAGCGGAACAGAAGCAAATAGATGATTACTATGCACGCCAGCAACGGAACTACGATGAAATCGCAATTGCAATAGAGACAAACGAAAAAAGGGTAAACTACCAAAAAAGTAGCAATAAAATTTATATTCCAGAGAATAATTATATCGGTTTTTATAATATATTAACGTTAATAACAAATTCTAAATCTAAGTTTAAGTTCTTTATTCCATTACGCGACAGTCACGTGTCTGCATAAAATCGATTTTCCCAAAAAAAAGATGAACTTTATACTTTTGTTAGGAACGAAGGACTATCGAAGAAGAAATCAACGAATTCAGGAAAAATTATCAGAAGCCGGAAGATCGCAGAGAGTTCGACTTGAACGACCCCAACTTGTACAAAAAGCTCATACCGGCCAGGCTGAAGGACGACGACCCGAGATGTGGTCCCTCATCCGCACAAAAGTATCTACGAGTCGTATTAAATTCGGAGCAATATTATAAAATTTCATCATTTCGGTCGTAGGTTCGAGGGTGAGGATCTCTCCAGCGAGGAGCGCGCCAAAGTACAGAGGGAGCAGTTGAAGGCGTGGTTGGATCAGCAGATGATGGAAAAAGAGGCAGCCGACAAAGAACAGAAAGCCGCTGAGGACGCTTACAAGGAGGCAATCATTGCAAGGGACCAGCGAGCAATCGAATTGGATAACATGGAAAAAGAATGCAAGAAAAGACTGGAATTTGCGTGTGTTAACTACAACAGAGCATTGGTAAGATGACAAAGAAATTATCACTTTTTATAAGCTGCATCCCAAAATGGGGGTGAGCCATTAACCATAGCCATTGAATCAAAATTATTTTTACGGAATTTTTGTACATTTTATTTTATATTTACTTATTCACACTCATTCGACATCTTATAAATAACTTACTCGTTCAAGGCAAACTGCCTCCTCTAGATATCAAAAATCTAAGATTGGCCGCTCCCTGGGAATAAGCAATAGCCCATTACAAATAAAATTTTACGACATCGCGCGGCCAGTGTTTAATAATAATAATAATAATATTCATTTATTGATCTACCAGATAAGAAAAATAGTAAAAGAATTTACATGTATACACAGTGTATCTTAGACGTAGATCAATCAGGTATAGATTCAGGCCTTCGACAAACCGAACTTCTGATCTTCCATCTATACCTTTCCACCCTACAGTTAAATAAAATAGAGCAAGAACAAATGCAACAAAATGTAATAACATACTTGTATGAAAATTAATAGCAAATTCAAAATTAATAAATGAAAATATAATTATACATGAGGTTGAAACACATTACTGTTCACTCTTCTTCAATGCAATCAGTAGTCGTTTAAAACACATTTGAGAAAGATTGTTCTTCTTTAAATCCAGAGATAAACTATTCCATAGTTTGGCTATGTTGTACGAAAAAGATCGTTTAAAGAACATAGTAAAATGCCGGGGAATCATAATAACATTTTTAAATCTGATGTTAACGTTGTGCACATCAGTACGGTAAGAAATTCTCTGAAATAAATAAGGGGGCGTCTTATAAAGAAGAATACTACGAAAAGTACAAGCGGTATGAATATATCTTCTGTTTGCCATGTTCAACCAGCCAGACATTTTCAGTGCATGGGAAATGCCTTGAAATTTTCTAATACCATAGATGAATCGCAGACAGGAATTCTGCACTTTCTGGATACGGGCTCTGTCTGTTGCATCAATACAAGGATCGTAGACACAATCACAGTAATTAAATAACCATAGAACAAGGGAATCGCAGAGTAATAATTTTAATTTTTGATTGAGAAGATGCCTATTGCAGTATAATAATTTCAATACAGAATAAGATTTACGAATAAGGGAATTAGTATATGCCTTAAAACGTAATTTACTGTCTATTAAGAGTCCAAGGTTTTTAATGCAATCAGACAGATTTAGCATTTCATTGCCCATCTTAATGCCAACATCTTTAACAATTATGTCGGTAAGTTGCTGTGGACCAAAAACTAAGACCGAGGATTTGGAAGGATTGATTTTAAGACCATGATTTGAAGATAAAGTTAGAATATGCTCTAATTCACGATTAACACTGGCGATAACATCATGAGGATTACCTGGAGGAAAAGAGAAAATTAACTGCAGGTCATCCGCGTATGCATATAATTTACAATTTGGAGTAATAGATTTAAAACAACACGTATACAAAATGTACAACAAAGGGCCGCAAATACTACCCTGAGGAACTCCACTTTGCAATGCAACAGGTACCGAAAACAGATCTTTAAGTTTAACTGTTTGTGTGCGACCATAAAGATAATGACGAAAAAATGCAATTACGCCTTCGCTCATGCCAACATATTGTAAAATGGCTAAAAGTATATCGTGATCGAGAGTATTAAAGGCTTTAGAAAAGTCTAACGTTACCATAAGGCAAGACTGTTTTTTATCGATGGAGTTGATGACATCATCAATTACACCCAATAGCGTGGTACAGCAACTGAAACCTGGTCGAAAACCAGATTGATTGGAAAGTAGCACATTATGTTGATCTAAAAACTGTCTTAGTTGTCTATCAACAATCTTTTCTAAAACTTTCGAGAGAAAAGGCAGGATACTAATTGGCCGTAGATCTTTAAATTCGGTAGGCTTAGAAATTTTGGCAAGCGGGATCACTAGTGCTGCCTTCCAACAAGCCGGAAAAACGTTGAATTCTAAACAAAAATTAATTAAGTGAGTAATATAAGGCGAAATGAAGGAACTTCACAAAGTGATAAGTTTGTTGCTTAAACCATCAGAACCTATTGCGTTGCTGCTTATTTGGTCTAGAATTTTATCAACATCGATCACTGTGACAAGCTGAAACTGAAATTTGTCAGCTACGTTTGGATGGCGAGTATTCAGATAAGAATTTATAATAGTATTTTTGTTAGGGTTATTAGCAATCTCTACATTCACAAAGAAATCATTTAAACTATTAGGATTGTCACATGTTTGTCACATGGTTTCCTAAGTTCACCATTTCCGAAATACAAGAAAATTTCAAAATATGTTCACATAACACGGAATTTTTTTGAAACGCAACACATAATTTGATTTTTAATATATGAAACATTGCCAACAATAAGAATGTTAAAAAATAAACATTATGGAAGATTCCAGTGAAAAAGTCATACTCGTACAAAAAGTGCTTCAACTTTCTGATTATATTTTCCAGTACTTAAATAGATTCGTTGGAAATTAACCTCCTTCCAGCAAAACCGAAAGAGTCTGATGTCACATTATTTCTTATACTCCTCAGCATCAGGAAAACAAAATGACAAATGACCGAAACAAAACCAACGAAGTGCTCAGAAACTCTCCGTTTACTTTCGCGGCCAGGGCCCGAGAAGAAATTCGGGCAGGTGATCTATTACATCCTCGTTTGCTGTTTTGACATTCTCGTTTTTCGCCCCGGGCGCTGATAGATCGTTCTTATTATTAGACACGCACGTCCGTGCGAATTTCCCATTTTTATTGTGCAACTAACCATACACAACATCAGATATTCGGGACATAAATAATTTTTTTTGTAAGAATGCGGCCGACAACCGAAATTTATTTTACAAACGTATTGATCTGAACGTTTTCGTACACGCTCAAGTTCGCCTAAATGGATTTCCAAGTAACCGTCAATCACTGTCTCTCATTCAGGACTAAATGAAACAATTTTGGAACAATACGTATCGATTTACACAATACATATTACTATATTAATTCATAACAGAAGATTTCACTTTACCTTTTAAATTCATGAATTATAGTCCATCTAGAAATTATCCGAAAAAAAGACACTTGCTGTTTTCTATAAGGTTGTCACTTCTTTCTTTTCTCTTTTTTCTTCCCTTCCAGGTTTTTTGCTATGCAGTTTTTGTTTTTCCTATTCTCACTTTTCATACATTGTCTTAATAAATGTTGGTATAGGTTACGCTAGGGTTAACTGGCGCTTTTTGTATCCTGTTGTTTTTTTTTTCCTTTTCTTACTTTGATTCTGTTCTTTCCACTGCATGCCTTCTCTGGCGGTTTGAAATGTTTTCTTTTCTATTCTATTTCTATTTTTATTAACCTCCATGGTTCTCCTTGGCAGTCTTAATTAATTACCTTAATTAATTACCTCAATTATTTCTGTGTCTTTACAATATTTTTTTTTTCAATTTCCGCAAGTCTTTATTTACCAAGTCGACTCACTGATCATTAAACTGTTCCTTTTTTTTGTGTATGCGGTCCGTTTATTCTTTTCCTCTCCTTTTTTTTCTTGCTGTTTTTTTTTTCTGTTATTTTCAATTCCGACTCTTTCTTTATACGTCAGTTGTGACCAGTTAACCCAGTTAACCTAATTGCCCCGAAATTTGCATCTTGAATGATAGGACTTGAATGATAGATGACTTGTTAAAATACTTCTAACAAAAAACTGACGACAGAATTTTTAAGCATCATTTCTATGTATAATAAAATATTTCAAATTCCGTAACTAATTAAAGCCCTCTCGGCCGAAAAGAGCACACGCTCAGAATGCCAACAAGACCTGCGGAAACTCGCATTTCCGGAAGGAATTCACGTCTCAGCTCGTTGCGTAAGCCGTCGTAATACTCCAAACCAGGGGCTGCCTAGTCGAGCGGAACACGGCTGAAATATTTATATTTTGGTCGGGATCGGCAAATATTTTCTTTTGGGATACGCATACGTAATGCTGGAGGAAAATAGCGAATTATTATTCCCTTGGATTTTCCTGTATACTCTCCACTCGAGACGATATATTTTTGAGAATGCAACCTGTTGAATATAAATGAATTTAAACGAAAGTTAATTAACTAAGCACAGGAATTTAATGAGCTGCTACATTGACTTAAGCGAAGTATAAACTTTTAATAATTCGAAACATTTGACTTTTATTCATTATGTTCCCTGTCACCAAATAAAACAGTAAATAGAGAGCTTTTAAAGCCATAAACGTCCATGCCCCCAGCTTCTTAGAAGTAAAGTTGTCACATGTGTACTAAAGATAGACGCAAAATGACGACGGAATTCCTTCCGGCTAAGTGCTCCGTCATTTTGATGTAGTAGTAAGGAGACTCCGGGGAGTCAGATCCATAATATGTCATTTTCGCATTGATCCGGGTATAGTAGAACGCCTTTATGTGAAATAATCTGAAATAAGTCGCCACAGTTTATATAGGAATTTAACGTAGCAATAACTTTAGTTGCTTTTTCTTTCTTCTGGTTCCTTTTTTAATCGTACCTACATAAATAAAGTTGTACACAAAAAGTTTGCAAAATTATTTTACAGAGCCACTTTTTAATCTAGATACGTTGATATGTTTCTTACTATTGAAGAAGTGATATTACTCTTTCGTATGTACAGATATAAATCGTTCTACTTAACTACTATTATTTTTCTTTATTCCCAGGCGGAAGAAAGGGATGCAAATAAAAGGGAAGAAGCACGCAAAAACAAAGAAGACAGTCTGGCTGAAATGTATAACATCCTAACAAGCGATATGATGACGGAGAATCCGGAAGTATCACAAAGTAATTTGGGACGAGGCAGACAAGTCGGATATTTATATAAGGGAATGACACCGGAACAGAAATCACAATTTCGTATCTCACAACTGGCGCAAATTGAAGAAGCTAAGGTAATTAATTTATTGCAATTCAATCCAGTACCCAATTGCTTTCTTATTTAGTAAGGATATCTCTATCTTCTTAAACTATATAACTCGTTACAGGCGAAGAAAATACAGGAAGAAAGATTTGAACGCGAATGGCAAGATTACAACAACGGCATTCAAAGATCGATACACCTCATGGATCGCGAATTGGATCGAAAGAAAAGGTAATATATTCACTTACAAATAATTTCTTTTCTCTTCTAAGCAAAATCTTATGAAACTAAATCGTAATTCAAATTAATTTAACCAAGACATTTCTTCGACAAACAAGCCTAGGGCCCACTTGTATAAAGGCAAGTTAACTTTGACTATCGGTTTATTCCCATGGTAACAATTGTGTTCACAATTATTACCATGCAAGTAAACTGACAGTCAAAATTAACTTTGACTATCGGTTTACTCCCATGGTAAAAACTGTGTTCACAATTGTTACCATGGGAGAAAACAATTTTGTTCACAATTGTTACCATGGGAGTAAATTGTTAGTCAAAGTTATCTTGCCTTTGTACTATGCGTTAATATATTTTTTAGATAAGGGGAGGCTATGAAAAACAAAATCAAAGTCTTAGCTTGATTTGAAACTTTTATTCTGACATTGCTTCCTGACCCCTGTCAAATGTGTTAGTTGTTTAAACGCTCTTGAACACTATAGTCATGGGTCAGCAAGCAATCCAACGGCATTTGAAATTAGTCGTTATCATGTTAAAGAGTTTTAACAAAGCCTTATGTATTCAACTGGAAGATTTTTTCTACTATCGTCAAATGTATCTTGACATTTCAGTTTTGACATAAGTTAATTTCATTTAAGCTACGACTTAAGTTTTACTTTTCATAGACTCCTCTAATCTAAAAAATATATTAACGCATTGTACAAGTAGTGTAATGTAAATTTCCTTATGAGAATAAAAATACTCTATAATTAACTACTAGAAGATAATATATACTGAAGAAAAACTGAATTATTAATCATTTCTGATAACAATTCGAATAACAGTGATACATATGTGTACTAGAAAATTTCATTATTTAGGGTAACATTGCTCTAATTTTGAAAAAAAATCTTTAAAATCAATTCTTCTTCTTTTCCTCCAGGATTTACAGACCTTGGCAAACTTTCTCGTCTCTTCTATTAGCTACTCACTCATACTTTAGCAGAATTACTGACAGATTGAACCCGACGGGACTGGCCTATCAATACTGACCCGAAACGGACCCATCCTTTCATGGACCACTAACACAAAAATAAAAATGACAAGCAAAGCCGTTGCTCCATCGTTCGTGTTAGTGGTGTAGGACTGTTATATAACTCCTTAATCCGTGGGCTTCAACACGTTGGAAGTAGTAATCACCGTAATCCTGTGGGGCAACTATTAGGCCCCGGTGTATATGGGTTTTGTAAGATAGATAGAATGCTCATGGTCCGGATCGATTTCGTATTCATGCCGGCTCCTTCAATTTGGTTTCTCTGGGTCTCCCTAGTTTGTAAGTTGAATGCCGAAGAAGAGATAAACATCTACAAATCTATTGCAAAAACTAACGGCAATACAAGAATAATTTGCTAGTACGCCTCCCCAACAAGCTTGCAAAAAAAGAAAAAAATGTAATGTGCAAAAAGAGAGGCTCTTCTCTACATAGCTACATAAAAAGCTATATAACACTATTATTAAATAGTAATTTTAAACTGCCAATGTGAGGTAGTTAATTTTTTACACCCACTTTCTTCTTGGCCTTTCTCTTTCCTTTTTTGTCGCTTTTTCACGCCCAAATTATTCTCATTTTATGATCAAACCAATTAATTTGTTTTTCCAATATTTTAATGACAACATTATCTCTTGATAGACCTGTTTCCTGATGTCTCCATTTCATTTTTCCTGTTATTTTCCTTAGAAAATCTGTACCGTTAACATACATTGATTATGGAACAGAAATTCTATAGGCATTTTACTTTATAAACACAAGAGAATTGCGGGGTACTTTATTCGCTCCAAATCAGCGCATATATTTCCAAAACAATTCGACACGGACAGCATGTGAATATGTACAGCTGAAATTAAAAAAAAAATTGGGAAATGAAATTAATTAAATTGCAGAATTAATTATCTACTTGAGAATATCTTTTCAAAAAAATTCTATTCATGTCGTTAAATTTAGACCAACTTTTGCAATGTCTCATTTAAGCGAAATAGATAAAGCTAGAATAGTCTACCACATAGAATATGGTAGGACAATCAGCAAGAAGATTTGGAGTAGGAAAAAGTGATATATGGAGAATTAAAAAAAACTGGAAAATGGAAACTGGTAAAACGAAAGGTGGGTTCGGGTCAGCCTGAAGCTACAAATGAATTGGAATTGATAAACTTTTTAAGAGAAAGGCCTATGTCTAATGCTCTAGAAGCACTCAGTGAAACCAACTTTCCCGCAACTCGATACACTGCACGTCGGCGTCGTCGAATTCGTTCTTCTGAGTTGGACTGCTATTATGCAGCTAAGAAACCATTCCTTACTAATTTCTGTGATAGAGAAATTATTGTGGACATGATTTTAATTTACGGCGAATGTGGTCAAAATGCGTTGGCTGCAAGACGTTTGTATGCACAGCATTACCTACCCAGATCGGCCTTTGCCAAATAGCAGATCCTTTGTGTAAGTTGTGCAGTTTGTTTGACAAATTATTCGTGAGGAAGAATTACCCGTACCATTTCCAAAGTGTACAAGCTCTGATGTCCGCAGATTACCTCCAACGCATGCAATTTTGTCGGTGGTTACTCCGGAAACCGAAGGACAATCCGAACTTTGTTAATAACATTCTCTTCACTGACGAATCAATGTTTTAAAGGGATGGTATATTTTACTTTAATGGGTATGTTTACGTCTCACGCAGGGAAGGAACTTCGAAGACTTGTTGTGGGTGAAGGTCACCGTCCGTTGCGTCTAGCGGTTCTAAACATTTCACAAGGAATTGCCGGATGTCGGCATTGATTTTTTTTTCGTTTTAATTTTGGTGCATTCGTGAGAATATCTATTACCAAATACGCCAATAGTTTTTTTGCACGAACTTGAAGAACACCCTATGTATCTCATAAATGAAAATATTAATATCAGAAATTCGCATCGCAAGAAGTGGCACGAAATATTCCACTAAAAGGGTTAGCATCGTTTAAAGTTCATGCTTAAGGACAATAATTCACTGCAGAACCACTCAACCCTTATGGAGAAAATGTAAAACAAAATATACCTCGGATATGGCGGAAGCTTTAATGGCTCAGCTATTTTCATGTAAGGAAGTAATACATTTTAAGTTGGACGTCGTATTTGAAAGCTTGCATTTTATGCGCTATATATCATAGCTTTGAATAAGGCCAGTTCCTGTTATACTAACAGAGTAACTTTCAAAATAGTGTAAGCAGGGCATGCCATCATTGTAAGCATGTGCCTTCCTAAACGTGTTTTAATTTGAAAGAAAAAAAAAAGAAATGAAATCCCAACTCTGCGGCATCAAATATAGGAGCGGCCAATTTTTATTATTGAAAGTTTGATGTTAGATAAAATTCCGCTTATCTGTAATTTGCTATTCAAGCAGGTAGCGTTCTTTAAATGCATTAAGAATCATAATAATTTTGGAGAAATAGAATTTCGCTGCCACCAGGTAATTATTTGGGAATCACCAACCCTATTTAATTGAATAATTAACAACCCTTTCAACTCTCGAAGGCTTTCGGAGACGCGATGATCTTGAACTCAGAACTGTACAAATAAATAAAATCCCTCATGTGCTTCAATGAATTTATTGAGCACTAATTTAAATTGATACAAAAAGAAAAATAAACAAGTACAAAAAATATATGAAAGTAAAATTTAAAGAAGATTTTGAAGAATAAACGGAACATGGTATATCAGATAACAATTACATTACCTTATCAAAGCAGAACTCAGTAACAGACACAGGGGGTGACTTGGGGGCTGGCGATTTGGTTCTGGTCATCGTGACTGGTTTTCGCTGCGTGTAGAACACACACACACATTTGTTTCCCTGAAGGGGTTTCTAGGGGGTTAAACTGCTATGGCAAAAACAACCGCATTCTGAAGCGGCTGGGTGAAGACTTTCTAATTTTTCATTCCCTCAAGCCGCAGTGGTTAAATGTTTACATTAAAATTCCCACCTCTTCGCACTTATCTTACAGGCGTTACAAAAGTTGCTTAAACCAAGGAGCAACTTTAACCAGTTTTTTAATTAATTTAGCACGGCGCACAGTGGTTTAGGTTCTATAGAGATGCGGAAAAAACTAATTATTTTTGAAATTATCATTGTCCGTTATCATTTTTAATTTATTTTACTTTTTTTGATGCATTATGTCTTTAAATGAATAAAATAAAATGAATGAAAATTAAGCCGAATTAAAAAAAAAATAATTATTAAAAATCAAAATCTAAAACGAAATAGAAACTTATACATATTTTTAACACCATAAGAACTTAGAAACTAAGGCACTGGATGAACAACAAAGGTTTCACATCAACAGGTCGACAGTTGAAGCGATATTTACAGTATGTCAAATATTAGAACAATTGTAACTTAAAACGAGGGTCGCAAGTGGTCGCAGCTAAAAAGTATTTTATTACTTAATTAGAAGTCTAATGTATGCAGAAAAATAGGTTAGAACATAGCGCTCGACGGAGCTCAAAAATTATGTCCTATTAAATTTTTTCACTAAACATTTTTCAACAATTCTTTGAGTCCTCTATGTAATGGCACAACAATTGAAATAATTATTTTTATTCAGCATAACATATTCTCCAATAGTGCTGCTATTCATTAAAAAATATTTCTTTAATCTAGTAATAAAATTGTAAGAGAAATTCGTATAAAAATATGATGAATTTTTACACTGTCAGTAAGCATTCCAACTCCGGCGACTTTAAGGGCTTATATAAGAATGCAATGTGGAAATATATCTGATTATTTTGTCAATATACATCAGTTAATCATTAAGAATTACTAATTTAAAATCAAAATGCTCTTTGCAGCATTTTGAAGAAAATTAGTTTTTTCCGCATATTGACCACTGTGCGGCGGCATGGGCGTAACCAGCTATGGGCAAGGCCGGGCATTTGCCCGAGGTTAATATTCGGAGCGAAAAAAAAATTTACAGTTATTAGAAATTTTACAATAGAGACAATAGACAATTGTTGTTATGGTAATTAACTGAAGGTTAACTTTAACTTAAAGTTAACTTGTGTTTGATAAACCAGGCCTAAGGAGAGTAAAAACTTGGTTATGATCTACTATGGTCGACCATCGATTATCAGGATTATGTCTGATGAGTATTCATCGAGAGCTTTTACAGAATAATGAGCAATCGATTATAAAAGAAGTGATTGAAAGTTTTGGACATCAACAGATTAGAAGACTGCAATTTTTGTTTTCAAATACTTAAAAAATGTTACGCTTTTTTAAAACCAATATATCTATACCTACTGCTAACCATCTGTTAATTATTATTAATAGTATTAATAATTATATGTATAGGTACATATTATTTTTAATATGCCCGGGTTTAGAAAAACGTCTGGCTACGCCCATGCACGGCGGGGAGGAGGAAATATATTCGCACGGGCTACGGGCAACGCGATTTTATTTGTTATGTCTACAGTATTTCCTGTTCAGCTCTTATCGGCTGGGAAAGTTTATATTAAAATTAAATAGATTAAATTCCACCCGTAGTAATCTTAAATCAAAAACAAAATTAAAATTTCGAATAAAATATACAATCGATTTTTCCGGGCGCTTACAATCGATATATTTATAGGTATAAAACGGAAAGGTTAGCGCCAGGAAAATGCAATAAAAGAGTTAATAACGGCTTATCTGGCAAGGAAAAGTAACTGTCGACGGACGTTTCGGTCTTATAGTGATCTCCAAGTGTCAACACCTTACACCTTGGTTATACTGTCCTGATTAGGTCTAATAAGACCGAAACGTACGTCGACAGTTACTTTTCCTTGCCAGCTAAGCCGTTATTAACAACTCTTTTATAGGTATATGTGCATTCTTTACGTAGCGTACATAAACAGAGTTACATTTACTAGCACAATCAATTTATGTATTGAAATAAATAAAGCATAAGATTTATTTCGTAAAAAAAGCATTTTCTTGTTTAAATTTTTATTATTTTCATGCCACAGGTATACTCGTATATTGTTGGTACCCCAAAGAGGAGCTATTGAATGGAGAATTTCATTTCAATTGTATGAGAAAATATAAAGACTAAATAAGTTTTTTTTTGTTTCAATTTGGACACTGTTCATCGTTTATTTAGAAAACCCTCATTCAAACAAGCGACAGATTTTTATTATTGTTAGACAACATCTTGAAACAGATGTTTATGTACGCGAACCCTGCAAAACTTCTCTCGAATCAATATACTATAAATGTATCAATTTATATTCAGACCGTAACAAATCTTCCTACTCGATGGAGCCTTTATTCGGACGCAAATTATTTTATTCTATTTTTCAGGGAGAAGGAAAAGGAGCTGGCGGAAGAAAACAAACGCTTAGGCATCGAGCAGAAGAATCACAAGGAATACATGAATAAAGTGGTGTTTACGAACCGCCCGACGGCGGCTTATTTCGCGCAATTTAACTCGTCCACCAGATAACCAACGGGAAGGAAAACATCTGTTGGAAAACTTTTTGCTTTCACTTTATACACATATCATAAATTTTTGCCCCAAATAAAACGAAACTTATCAACAAACTAATTTATTCGATTTTTGTTTCACTTCAACTGGGATATTTTTAGCACATGATCTAATTAATTATCACAATAATTAATAACGGATCTTAGGTCCTTTAATTAAGCCTTTCTGATGCAGATTAATGATTGAGTTCGCGATAATGTTGGCTGTCTTTTTCAAGTATCCACCGCTTGTCAGCATCACAATGGGTGTCTTATAAGCTTGAGCTTTCTTAAAGACGATTTCATCCCTACGGATTATGCCCTGCGGCGACACAGACAGCCGACCTAATGTATCACCTTCAAGCACATCCGTTCCAGCATTGTAGACTATCAAATCGGGGGTGAATTCTTCAAAAGCTTTGTCGAGGTTACTACACATAAAAAAATAATGTAAATATGTATTAGGCTAACGAACATTCAATTTTTAAACATAGATATTCACTTTGTCATTTCTACTGTTCATTATACCGAGTGATTTTTTAAATTTTTTATCAACTCTTGCCATGGAATTTGGACGGAATGTCTTAGTTTTACTGTAAAACAGCCTTTCACTTAACTTTAATTTTGGCCAATAGTGGTTTCATGAAGAACAACAAAAAAGATGCGACTGGCAATATGTTACAAAAAAAAAAGTAGGCACAGTATAACTAAGGGTTATGTGTTACAGTGAACGCTGCAGATGTGTGAATACAAATCAGTGGATTGTAGTATGTTCAAAAACAGAAACAAATAAATTAATTGTTAATTGTCTTTGATTTGATTGCAACGTAATCCTCGAGCATCCTCTGCACAATTGTTTTAAACCTTTATATAATCATAAAAGATATATTAAATGAATATTTAAAATTTCTTGGCGCTATTTGAACCTATTGTTCAGATAGTGTTTTTTTTTTTAATCTGGCGTCGAAGTTGACCATGAAAATTTCATCGTGAACCATCATCGTCATGACAGTTGTTAATTTGACGTTTGAACTTGCAATTCCTAACCTTGCTTTCCAGGTTTTGAACTCAACAGTACGAGAGGACAACACACGAATGTAATCTATTGTAATAAACAAAAAACGGCAATAAGAATGAGATCTGTTGTAACAATGAAAACAGATAATAAGAAAAAAGATTTACAACAAATAATCAACATTGTGGTGCCTTCACAATAAGCACGGCCTACTTCGACGCCAAATTAAAAAAAAAAAAAAACTTCGTTATATATCTATTGCTGTGATATTACCAATGAGAGGCTAAAAAGTTACAATCAAACAATCGTAACAAGCAGCGAGAAAAAACATCCCTCATTGACAATTATGTTCCACATCGATGATGTATGACCTTTAGACAACAAACATCGTTACTCCATACACAAACATAATCTTCTGGGGAAGCTTCAATTGACATTCGAAGTCCAAATTATTGATACGGGACGGGTACAAAACACAACAAATGCACAAAACACAAAACATTCTTAACAATGACAAGACTGAGTTTCTGTAGGACTCGCGAGAATCGGCATTAACAGTCACAACTAAATCGATCAATGCAGAAAGGGCATATCGATGGTGTAGCGGTAGCGCACACTTGTGTTAAGTGCACTTTTTGGTCAAATTGTGTTAAATGCGCCAAACGATAGATTGTGGTTTAAATTTTCACCTGTACAAATGTGGTAAGTGAAATAAAATCTTTGTAAAGACTAGCGACATCTGACGGTAAGTGCTAATAAATTACAGAATTCTATCTCAATTGTGTTAAGTGCACTTAACACATTTGGATTATACATCGGGATTCCCACAGTGTGGTAAGTGTGCACTTACCACATTTGTGTTTAAGAAAGTGAGGTTATATTTTGTCGAGGTGTTGCATGTGTTTTGTGCCGTAAAAAGTTATAAGTAGTTTTATTATGTATTCGCAGGGTCAGAAAATTCTTAATCTATTAAGAGATAAAAATAGCAAGGAAATACATCAAAAGAAAAAGTTTACAGGTACATTTCTATTTCATAGCTACTCGATAAAATCTTAGGTGGTCACTTTTATGCTACCAGCAAGGAGCTGTTACAATTCGGAAAAATATTAAGCGAGTACTAAAGATCCTTCTAGTACAAACAATCAAACCTTCAAAGATATGATTTTGTCGCTGTAGATAAGTCCAAAGAAAATTAATCAAGGGTAATCATAATCTCTAACCAGATTATCTTAGCACAGAATTCAGATAAAACCCTATGCAGAAACAAAAATGAGTCACACATCTTCGTCTTTCTCTTGTCTTCCAGATAAATGGATTGAAGGTAGATTGAAGATATTAAATAGGTACTTGAAAGTAAACTCACTGTTATTTTTTATTCAGAACAAACAGCACCAAATGAATTGGCCATCGTTGATGAAACTAATATTCCTGGGCCATCCGGTCGTTGTAGAAACAACGGTGAATCTGATGTTCCCAGTGAGCCTTTTGCGCATTTTTTGAGTTCCTCTGAACCGTTTACAGACACTGATGAATCTGATGAGGAAGTCCTAGTAACAGTGGCAAAACGTCAGAAAATTAATGCTTCTAGTATAATTGCGAAATCTACCGAAATCTTGTCACCTCAAGATATTACACTACAAAAAAAAATAATAGAAAAGCAAATAAAAATCTTTGAAGAGATCGATCAATAAACATCTTAGACTTGGTGAACAAAAGTACGTAACTCGTAGAGGAAAAGAGGTACTTGCGAAAAAACCAAAAAAAGTCGATTGTACACACTGCCGGTATAAATGCCATGAACATATTCCGGAAGTTCAAAGAGAGATATTATGCCAAGAATACTATAATCTAATCGATGCTACTCGTAAAAGAGTCTTATAGTTTCCCTTATGCAGAAAGTTCCCGTTGCCAGAAAAAAAAACACCCCAAAAACAAAAAACCGACTAACTTCTATAGTGTATTTTTTTTTAAATTCAAATGGAGTACCATGTAGAGTCTGCTTAAAATTCTTCTGTGGCACATTTACCATTTCACATAGAGTTACAGAAAATTGTGTTCGTGACATTAGTGATAGTGGGTTGTATATTGGGCATGACAGGAGACGCGACACTAGACCTCCAAATGCTACTTCTGTCACTGCAGCACAGTTAGCTAAAGAGCACATTGATTAATTCCCAAAAATTGAATCGCATTACTGGAGACGCGATTCAAAAAAACATTATCTTTCGCCTGAATTGAACATTTCTAAGATGTACAGGCTGTATAAAGATTAATTTTGTGTTGAAAAAAAAAAATATTACAGCCATTGTCAAAATACGTGTATCAAAACATTTTTCACATGAACCTCGTTTGGCTTTTTATAAACCAAAACAGATCAGTGCTTTCAGTGTAACGCATACAACAATGCTAAAGATAGGACGACTACAAGAAGAATACAGCAAGCACAAATAGAGAGAAAAAGAGGCAATGGAAATGAAAGAAGCAGATAAGAAAAAGGCTGCAGAAGAAAAAGGGAAAACTTTTAGATCAATTACATTTGATCTTCAGGCAATACTTTCCATCCCACACGCAGGCGATAGTCAGATCTATTATAAACACAAATTAAATGTTTATAATTTTACGATTTACGACGCCTCTAATTCTGATGGAAATTGCTTTGTTTGGGACGAAACACATGGAAATAAAGGATGTGCTGAAATTGGAACTTGTATTTTGAAATATTTGTTGAGTTTACCAGAAACAGTGAACCACGTTGCTTCATTTTCTGATACGTGCAGCGGACAAAACCGCAACAAATTTGTTGCTGCAGCCATGCTGTTTGCGGTGAATACAATTGATCACTTTCAAACAATGGACTTAAAATTTATGGAATCGGGGCATTCGTATCTGGAGGCTGATTCTATGCATGCAACCATAGAGAGAGCGAAACGTCATAAAAAAATTTATTCCACGCGCGAATGGTGTCTGTTGATTTCAGCAGCCAGAATACAACCTAGACAATATGTGTTCAAAATCTAAAGTACACTGATTTCTTTGATTCGCAACGACTGGTGTCAGATATTGTCATTAACACTACTCACAATGTCAACAAGGAAAAAGTTAATTGGCTTCTCACAATGTCAACAAGGAAAAAGTTAATTGGCTTCGCATTAAATGGATGCGCTTCCAAAAGGAAAAATCTTTTACTATACAATATAAGTATAATCTTTAAGATGAAATCTTTCTAGAATTAGACGTTACAGACAAGCGTAAGCCTAGAAGAAAAAAGGGCTGGGGATGCGTAGGTTTGAGCAAAAAGTATGGATCTAGAATTCCGGTTTCTCAAAAGAAGAAACAAGATCTAACTTATTTGCTCAAACAGAAGATTATTCCTGAAGAGTACAGAAGTTTTATCGAAAAAATTCCAGCAACAAGAAATCCGAATTTACTCAACCGTAATGACTCAGATAATTAAAGAGTGATATTTCATTGATAATAATGAGTGTACTTATAAAGATTGTTAGATACTACAGTTGCGGACAGAAAATTTCGGATGTCACTGTCATTCCACTGACGTAAAAGTTAAGAAATTCCTATATGTATACGTCAGAGGAGTGACAGTGACATCCGAAATTTTTTGTCCGCAACCGTACATATTATTATAATTAACTATTTTTTTATTAAAATTTTTCAAGTTTTGTTAAGATTTACCTTCATGTTCTTCCATTTTACGAGATTGTTTCAAAACAGAAACTGTGGTAAATACAGAATCCGTTTTTGTTTTAGTACAAAAGTGGTAAGTACAATTTTTTTAAACAAAATTTCAAATCAAATTTTCAACACAAATTATCTACATTGTTCAGGCCTAAATGATACTGTAGGAATATGTACTTAAACCGTGATTTAATTTTGCACTGCTTAAAGTTTTCAGTTTAATTACAGCAAGTGGATAAACTTTGATTTTACCGTAGTTCAAAACATTACATTTTGCACTTAACACATGTGTGCGCTACACCATCGATATGTCCATAGAGAAAAATACAAGTTTTAATGAAAAAATAAAATAAAGATAGAGATAGAGAGCGTTCTGATTAAAAAGGCTAAAAAGAACTTATCGCCCTGAGAAATCAAAATAAAACTATTTACGCAAGAATTATACACAAAGTTAATTCAATACTACAAAATTGAATTTACAAACTAGAATTTTAATACAAAATTGACATTTTCAACAAAAATCATAACCCAAAATAACTCGATTTTGAGTGTAAATAGGACAGGTTAATGTAATCTCACCAACCGGAATTTTTTAACGTTCAAACGATCATTTAGTTTCATTTTACTTTTGTTTCTTTTAACTGACAATAGATGTGTTCGATTGTTCTGCACTTTTCTACACTTCTTGCATCGACCACTCCTGAGAGAGTAGATCTACATCTGTAATACAATGTAGGTAAGAGTGAGAAAAGTAGAGTAAAGAAGTTAAAAGTGTAGAAAGTGCAGAACAAATCCATTAAGTATCAGATTTAATTAAATGTCAAAATTCAAAATTTTCATTAATTTTTTTACTTATTTCATATGGATGTTTAAAAAATGCGAAACTCGTAACATCATATTACGAAACGAGATGGGAAAATTATCAAACGAGGCGTTAGTCGAGTTTGTAACCCATGGACTAACGCCTCGTTGGATAAATCTCTCATCTCGTATCGTATTAAGTTTTACGAACTATTTATAATGCATGTTTTGTTAATTTAACACTTACTAATCGAAAAGTATTTTGCAAGATGAATAATGCGGAGATTGATGAGAATCTGGAAATTGCAGAAATTTTTAGAACTGAGATTAGGTCCAGTTTCATAATGGAATTTAAAGGAGTCTTTAAAATTAAGGTCACATCTGATGTGTAAACAAATGTGTTTTCACATTTGTTATGACATCTGAAAGTGACTTTCTTTTTAAAGTCTTTTTTCTTTTTTTTTAAGTCTCCTTTAAACTGAAACTGGCCCTAATGGAATTAATAGAGAGATTTCAACATCAAAGATGAGAAAAATTTATGCAAACAAGGAAAATTAGAGGCGTGAAGATCTTTTGGAATCGAATCCACATTCTACAAATGGATGGGGATCCTTTTTCCCGATCATGATCTTTTTTTAAGAGAACCTCCAAGAGGTTAACCATATTTTTCTTTTGCTGCCCATTGGCCCTCTCCTTCCATGGAGATATAGTAAATACCAGGCATTATCTGAAAGGCGGACTTGTTTTGGGTAGTGTATTTTAACATGATATTGAAATAAAATGAAATAAATTAAGTATCAGCTTTCATTTCCCTCCACCTCTAAATTATAATATCTAATTGTTTTAACTATGCACTCTCAAATTAATGTATTTCTCAAAGAATTTATTGTTTGCGCATAAACAAGCTTCCCCTAAAATCTTACCGCTGCACTTTTCGCAGGTAATCCTCGTCCTTTGTGTAACTTGAGAGCTCGACGCGTCTCCTTATGGCAGTTTTGGCACGAGAATCACAAGGGTAAATCTCTTTATTATAAACATCTATGATGTAGATGTTCCTGTAATACCTGAAATCCATTTCGTACCCGTTTCCCTGAAACAACAGAGCGAATATATGACGGCACCTAAGCCGGTCCTGTGAGGCATACTTGATGCGCATCTAAGTCTATTATCATAACTTTCTTCACGATTTCTCTGTATTTATTAAAGAGGAATTGTATGAGCAACGTTATGTCTGCGTATGGACAGAAACCGCCGCCCTTCTCTGAGCTGCAGTGATGAAACCCTCCACCTATATTTATGGCCCATCCACGTTCTAGAGCAAGTTTACCAGCAAGAACCGACCCTCCAGTCTGATACCTAAAATTAAAAGAGATTAAAAATGTTAAATATTTTTACTTTATATTTCGCTAGGTACCTCATAGGTCGTAAGTAACCACTTTGTACTAAAAAATTTGGCACGATACATAATGGCAGAATCTCGGCAATGGAAGCAACGTTCATACTGCACTATAAAAAAGTGCAATTAATTCAATTTACGTTTAAGTAAATAATTTAGATATAAAAATACCTTTAAGCTTTTTATGTACTTCGCCGAATGAACAATTAACAAGTCTTCTTTGGTGGCTTCATTCGGTTGAACAATTGTGTCTTCGTTAACCAAGCCTGCTTCTTTCAAATACTGAAAGGAAAAAAAAGTAACAACTTTAACTGCTGTTAGCAGTTTACCAAGAAAAATAGTTCATGAAGCATAAAAGAATGTAAAATACGAAATTGACTGTAGTGACAATCTCTATTTAAGGCTGTTTTAGACTAGCCTATTTCTTGTACAAGATTTGTTTAAATTTCTTAAACAATTTATTTAATTTGTGCAATAAATTGTAGCGAAATTTAAATTGGATTAAAACTATCTGGAAAAATAAAACATGTTCTATCTGCAAATTGTATCTGCAATTCAGAAATTTCTTGTTCTAAATTTTAATTGTAGAAATTGAACCAAATCTTGTACAAGAAATAGGCTAATCTAAAACGGCCTATAGTCGATTTTTAGTTAAAATGATAGTTTATTAAAAAAAAAGGTAAAAATATGTAAGCATTTTGGGTAAGATCATGACCTACCACAACGCAATAGTGCTTCTCGAAATTTTTGGCGGTAATCTTTTTACGTATCTAATAAAATGCGTCATGAAAAATATATCAAGTGTTTAATTAAATAGTTCATCAAGTAGCCTTTGAATTTTTCATAACGTTGTAAAGTAGGTCTTGAATTAGATTAAAGCCAAATGTCACCTGACATTTAGTGTTTTCGTTCTGTGCACATAGAGTATTCGCATCTTTTTTTTTATCTCATGCATAAATATATGAGATAGTCTGATTGCATACTAATGCAGCAAACGAAAACGCTAATAAGTCACATTAGGTTATAAGCAAAACCCTACAACTGTCATCCGTCAGTTGGTTTAGGAAATTGTCCCCTTCCTTCAACAAGAAATCAAAACCAACTTGATGAACTTTTCAATTGAACACTCGTTACTTTGCTATTAAAAACAAATGACAAAGGCATTGCAGTTTAGAAACAAATAAAGATCTAGGACATCTGGGTCATAGAAGGTTTTAAGGTTGCAGCCCTTAACATTCAGTGCAACTTTTCGTGAAGATTTTTTTGTTCTATCTCCCAAAATAAGATATTTATTTTAAAGATGCTGAACCGTAAATCACCCTGAATAAATTCCTTTGATTCCGTAGCTAGTTAATTGCAGATTAAGTAAATTTCTCAGAAAGAAATTACTCGAATATTATGTATAAATTTTTGAAAAGAAAAATTTCTCGAACAAGCCACAATAATCGAACGGTTGCTCGAAGATAGAATTTCACTTTAAATTATTTAATATAATTAACACCAGACCAATTAAAATGGTCTTTGACCAACAGAAGACTAAATTTTAAATAAAATTATTTGACTCTTGTATAAATGTAACTACTGTTTCTTTTTCTTTTTCTCATAGAGTTGGTAACTGTTTACCTTTTACAGAATTTTTAATTTCATTTTAATTTGAAACTATTGTCCTCCTTCTGTTTTATTTTTTATTTTAAAGATAGATTTAATATAAGCATTTTTAAATACGGAATTAGCAACAAAGAAATGTTTTTTAGAAACCGTTTTCTGTCACTCGATGATGAAAATTTTCCTGAGTATTTTGCCATTATTATTTAGATGGCGCTGTAATAGTCTCATGTGAAATTTTATAACAATTCCTCTGATTAACAAAGTAAATCGATTAAACTAATATAATACTCGAAACTAGCCAAGTGAACACATTTAGTTACCTCGAAAACGTGTCCCCATTTTCCAGCATCGAAGGGGTGTAACTTCTGCAACCCTAAAAAATGGACGTTATACTCAGGCCTGTAGATTATCGGCCACTGTGACTCGTTAATATCAAAATACAAGTCCGTCCTGCAATATAAGAAACAATGAATTGTAACTTGTGAATTAATACCGATTACTTACTCCATAATTCCGCATTGTCGTTTCAAATGTCTGCGGGAAATTCACCGTTTTCAAACTCTTTATTTCCCGCCATTCTTCATTATTGATCCAACCTGCAGCTGCTCTTGATTATTCCTAACCAGGTTAACGTTGTCGTGTTTGTATTTGACTGCACGTTCGCCTACAATATCCAACATTTTCCTTTAACATTCACTCACCTCGAGTTACAAAGAAAGGCTACGAAACGAAGTCATTTTCGAATGCGGTGCAATTTTCCGGAAAACTCGCCCGTTTAGTTTGAAGTGCGCTCACAGATTGCAGTGCGGTTTCGAAATATGACAGGCAACGTCACAACAACGCTCGCGAAATTTTAAATTTGGTGCAAAGGCAAAGGATGAGCAACGAAATTAAGCTCGAGTAAGTGCCCGATTAGGGGATTTTAAGGGAGTTGCACTTACTGATTTTCGTTTCTACAATTTCAGGCACGTGAATCCATTGCTTAAAGACTATGAAATTTTAATAAGGACACTATCCGAACAATTGGAGTTTTACAAGGTAAATGTTCCGGTAAAACACAAAAAATTTCCGATGTTTTAGTGCGCTTACCGCATAGCGTTTCTACACAATCCGCCCACTTATGTAATACATAAAATGACAGTTTTGTAAGTGTAAAAATAAACAACTTGTGTGAGTCATATTCTCATAATAAATAAAATGGTGCGCATAACCGATTATAAGGTGGAATATTTTTGCTTACATTATAATATCATAAATATAAAACCCAGAATTAATTAAATGAATTATCTACTCGTTTATTTTGACGTCATTTTAAAATGTAAAACGTTGCTTGATTCATTTGCGGAATTATTTTATTTGAAGTTCTGCTTTAATTAAATTTAAAATTCAAATAAACATGAAATGGAACAAGAAACTAAACAAACATTATATTCATGAATTTCTCTATAGATTAAATTGTGTGTAAAATTTAAAAATTCGGATAAAGATAAAAGAAGATAACATTTTTTCGTAATCAAAACCGCCGCTAGGCAGACAATCAACGGAGGCATCTATCTCCGGACTTCGCGCTTAATTCCGAAAAATTGAGGGCTTAATTTGTTTTGAAAATAGTAACTTTGTCATGAGTATTAGCAACAAACTAACATATTTTCTAGTTTCTATAAATATTTCGCCAACAGTTGAGAATCGAATCATTGCTAACATAATATGCTTGTGTTTCGATATGCGAAGGAAGTATAGATTTGACTAGGACTTAGAGCTGTTCCGAGTACAAGTAAAAAGTACTCGAGTACTGAGTACAAGTACTCTGTCCAAAATGTATTCAAGTACATATGATAAGTACTTGAGTACCGAGTACAAGTACAAAACACCGAGTACATACATATTCAGTAATAACAATGAATTAAATAACAATAAGATAGGGTAAATCAGAGTTAATAATAATAATAATAAGCTTTATTGAACTACAAATACATAGTTAAGTCAAAGCATACACGTGTAAAACACAAATGAGAAATTATTGTAAAAAGTATAAATTAGAAATATTACTAAAAGAATGTACAAACAGAGTAAATTCAAATTAAAATGATGCTTGTAAGAATTCATCCATAGAGTAATAGGGATTTACCGTTAGTTGAAGCTTTAGGGGTTTTTCAAGGAATTTCAAACTGCCTTCTTGCCACTTCTTCGGTATTTTATTGAAGAGAGACGCTCCTAAGGAGATTGGGTCAGATGTTTTCAATCTGTGATATGGGACCGTTAGATCCGTACCTGATCGGACTGGATAAGAATGCTCCTCAGAACGAGTTTTGTACTGATGCCTGTTTTTTTTTACATGGAGTATTTGCTGTAATATGTATACAGTGGGTAGTGTAAGGATTTTATGCTTCGTGAATAAGGGCCTACAGGACTCAGTGTTCGGGATTCCTTCAATCGCGCGCACCGCCTTCTTTTGCAGTCTTAAAACGTCTTTTACATTTGGAGCGTGTCCCCATACTAGAATGCCATATGTCATTTTTGAGTGAAAAAGCGCGTAATAGGCGATTTTTGCCGCTTCAGTATTAATTATTTGTTTAATTCGCCGAATTGCATAGACCGTTTTAGGTAATTCTTTAAGTAACTGAAGTATGTGACAGTTCCACGTAAGCTTCGAATCTAGGTGCAGGCCCAGGAATGTTGCCGTTTCATTATTGTTCTTTTTCCTGCTAGTGGAAAAATGAACAGTTGCTGTTTTGGATTTGTTGAGCTGTAGCTTATTTGCGGAGAACCAGATTTCAGCTTCATTTCTTACACTATCGAAGTCTTGCTGCAGGAATATATCTCTCTCATTCGACGTTATTATTGTTGTGTCGTCTGCATATAAAACTGATTTACAAGTTAAATTGGAAGGCAAATCGTTAATAAAGATTAAGAAGAATAGCGGACCAAGTAAAGATCCTTGGGCTATTCCTTGTGTAACAGTTATCGGTTTGCTGTAATTACCATTATGATGTACAATTTGTTGCCTGCCACTGAGATAGGAGCTCAATAGATTCAACGCCACACCACGAATTCCATAAAAATCGGCTTTATGTAAAAAAAGTTTGTGATGCATACAGTCGAAAGCCTTAGTAAGGTCACAAAACTGGGCTTTGCAGTCCTTATGGTTTTCATAAGCTTCATAGATATATGAAGTAAGTGACAATGCTGCATCGACTGTATTTCTCCCTTTACGGAAACCAAATTGTTCTTCGGAAAGGTAGTTATGTTTTTGTAAGAACGCTGTTAGTTGGTGAAGCATTACGGTCTCCAGAAGCTTGGAAAAGATTGATAGGATAGAAATGGGCCTGAAGTTGTTTGGGTCGGTTTCGTCTCCTTTTTTGTGTACCATGATTATTTTTGCTAACTTCATGTTGTATGGAAATATGCCGTCTTGCAGACAAGAGTTTACGATATCCGTTAAGGGGTTACTTATGGCTTCTGCAACGTATTTTATGATTTTTGCGTCTAATCCGAAAATATCTTTGCTGGTTTTTGATTTAAAAGATTTTATGTATTCCTTAATATCCGAAGTACATACAGGGGAGAAGTAAAAGGACGAACCATTCACCGGTACTTTCTTTAGAAGGGTTTCTGGCGATGTTGCAGGTTGGGGGGGTGTTTCTTATTGAGTCATCCATTACGTTGCTTAGAAATGATTCGAACTGATTCGCTGAAGGTGAGTTATTTCCAGATTTTTTATTCCTGCCCGTTTCATTATTGATTATCTGCCAAATGGTTTTTTGTTTGTTATCTGATATATTAATGTTTTTTATATTTGATTGTTGTTTTGCAGATTCAGCCGATTTTAGATAGAACTGTTTGTATCTTAGGTAGATGGGATAGATATTTTCATCTCCGGTAACTTTGTAAGAATCAAGAATAAGACCCAGTGTTTCTTTGATTTGCCTAATTTCGTATGAAGTGTATTTCATTTTGTTGTTTTCCTTATGTTGTTGTGGGAGCTGCAGTGGTATACAATCGTCGTATATGGTTATAAACTTATTCAGAAACATATCAAATTTTTCATTTGGGTCAGGATTGTGACAATAATAAAACAATTTTTTTGTAGGCCAATTTTATTCGCTTTCAGTACAACTAATTTCTGAAAGTTTTCGTCCATTAAGGAATGACGTCCTGGATTATTCACAATCGTCGCAAACGAAAATAAGCGCTCGACTGCAGCCGACGATGGCAAGCTTGTATTATATCATATGAATAGTTTTTTTTCATTTTTGGATAGTCGTCCAGCATGGAAACATTGGCCCTCTTATCTTCGAGATAGTGTAAAAGCTCAAGTTCAATTTTGGACCTCCTTTTATCGTGAATCTGCGACTCTTTGGATTTTTGGGGTGGGTTCTGAAGAGATGATGGTCCAAAGGTCCATGTGTAATACCGTCCATACGTAATACCGTTCCATGTGTAATACCGTCCATACGTAATACCGTTCCATGCATGTCGAGACTCGCAGAAAAATGTACTCATTGCATAAGTTAACGTACTCGAGTACATTAATATTATATGTACGAAAATGTACTCGAGTACAATGAAAAGTACTCGGGTATATTTTTGCATTTTAAAATGCATCAAGTACAAGTACAAGTACATTTAATATAATGTATTCGGGACTGAGTACCGAGTACCTAGCTCTACTAGGACTTTTTAAATTTCTGATTGATAACGATGAACAATATCTAAATTTATTTCCTAATAATCAAGACATTTATATGTATAGTTGATATATACCAAAGACTTTGTTTTGTTTCCATAAATATTGACAATTGTATCATCCATGTTTGTCGGTGATGTACCTAGTTCTGTTGCACTGCGAATTATCATTAAATTTTTCTACGCTCAGCTTGAGAAATCTGGAACGAATTATTACCTTTGATAAATCTTGGGTGTACAATTAAATCCCAGAAAGCAAACAGGTGGTATGAAATGGTGTCACTCAAATTCATCGCCGCCAAAGAAATTCAAAGCTGTACCGTCAGCAAGCAACATTATGTTACGATACTTTAGGATATTCACGTTTCAATTTTAACAGATTTCTTAATTAACCGAAAGAGTTTAGGTCTCCTAGCAGATACTTGGGAGGAAGGAATTTATGTCGAATGAGTAGATAATAGAAGCGTGCAAAATTGGCTTTGCATATAACCACAAGAATTTTTCTCTGTTGGTTGCAAGTTGCCTGATCGTTGGGGTAAATTTATATTAAAGAAAGGACATTATTTTGAAGAATAAAATTTGTTTCAATAATTTTGTGCTATTATTGTTGTATAAGAAAATTCGGATCAAATCTATACTCCCCTCGTATGTTATGTCAATCACTCTTAAAAATTATTTCAAACTATCCATGTACAGGGTTTTTGTTTATATTTTGAACGGTACCTACACATTTTATTATTAGACATACCAAAAAAGTTTTAGGGATTTACCCGAACCACCAGAATATACTAAAAACAAAAACAAATGACGATCGGAAACCTAACAAATGTCTTTAAGACAGCGCCCTGTATTTCATACAACAGATGGATAATATAAAGTTTACAGTTGATTACAGACTCTTATTACATTATAATCATCGTTATTGTAATACAGTTCTTTCACTTTGTTGTAATTAACGTCTTAAAATTGATTCGATGTGGTTTACAACAAAAGAAAACATCAGTGTTTGCAAATAATTACCCTAATGTAAAAATTGTTGTACTTAAAAAAAATATACAAATAATAAATTAATAATCTAACAAATAAATGAAAATCGGTGAATTTCTTTTGTTCAAATATTCAGATTTTATTAAACCAATGTTAATGAAGACAACTGAAGCTTAGGAACTACATCGAATCAATTTTAAAGCATTCTTAATTAAAACAAAGTAAAAGAACTGTATTATAACAAAAATACGATTATTATAATGTAATAACAGTCTGTAATCAATTGTAAACTTGGTATTATCCATCTGTTTTATTGCGTTGTCTTAAAGAAATTACATTAAATAACTTTTTAATTTTGATTTCAGAGTAAAAAGGTCAAAAGGTTATTATAGCAAAAAAACTTTAAGGATTAGATACAGAAAACCTGTATCAAAATTGAAGAGGAACATGAACACTATCTATTCGTGAAAAGAGATAGGGGGGGTTGCATTTAAAAAAATTTAATAACGGCAGTTTGAAATTCTGACAATTACACAGGCTTGAACATTTGAAAAACCAAGTAAGACTAAAAGAATTTATATCTAGGTTATTCGTTACATTTTAATTTATAACACTACCGATTTTTATTGCCGTACGTTAAACAATACGTTTACAGTTAGTATTTCAAGAGAAATTGAAAATCAGACCGTTTTCAATAAAATATTAATTTACTCTTAATCGGTTAGATAAATATAAATATTTTATGTGCTGCTGTTTAGAGGATCGAGTGTTATATCTGTCTATAGTTATAGTGCTCAATAGCTAGAATGTCCTTGTAAAAGAAAAAAATTCTATCTCGTTCTACAAATGAGCTATGGAAGAAAGGGCGCTTAACAACTCACTCTGTAGTATGTCCATACGTTTATTTGTCTTAGTTGATAGTGTTTTGTCTTATAAAATGTCCCAGATGAGCAGTCTTTTAATTATAATTAACACTTGTTACATAGTAACATTTTTATTAATCAAAATAAATTTTTTTTTTTAATTTCAAACTTAAATATAGCAAAAAGTATGAAACCAAATAGAGACAAACTACATATTTTTGGAATTAGCAAGAAAATATCTTTCATAATTCGAGAAAATATACTGAGTGTTCCATTTAAAATAACAAAGTTGATACTTATTTGTTAGTTGTCGATCGTCATTTTTGTTTTTGTTTTTAGCAAATTCTGGCGGTTCAGGTAAATCCCTAAAACTTTTGTATTTATAATTTTTTTGTATGTCTAATAATAAAATGTGTAGATACCGTTTAAAATATAAACAAAAACCCTGTGCACTTCTGTGCAATAAAATTAAGCACACTGTAATATTACACTTAAAAGCGGATATAAAGAAAAAATATAAATTTGTCAGAATAAAATGCGAGGCAGAGTCAAATGAAAGCCTTAAAAGTGCTCTAAAATTTGTACCTAGCGGAACCTTGATTTACACGTTGGCAGAAATATTATTTTTGAATTATAAAATAATTACTGTGCTTAAGTTTATGGCACAGAAGTGTACAAGATTTGCTGAAACTGACAGCAAGTAACTTATTGTTACTTATTAAATAAATAAAAATATGTAAAATAACGAAAATATTTGTACATCTTTTTCTGATTTTGCATAATCTTTTGTATTTTGTGTTTTGTTGTTTTTTACTAAATAATAAATATTGTAAACATCTAGGATAAAAACCTGAGTAATGGAGTTTTTTAAATAAATTAGCTATATTAATTCCTTTAAAAAAATATTGAAGATGTAATAAATCTTGTACCTCACGCTTTTGTGGCATTTTAATTTAGCTGTTTTATTTATCCGTTAAAAATAGTAACTTTTATTATTATTATTTCTTTTGTTTCGTTTTATCACGAATTGGACATTTGGAAAGCAATGTAAGTGAATGAAAGTCAGAATTAACCTAACGAATGTAAAAAATGAATGGTACTTTAGACAGTAACTACTAAACTAAAGTACCACAACGGCAAGTATTAGAGTCAAATGGTTGTAGATTTTAACTGAGCATTGTGAAAATACTCTCACCAGCAAATAAACCGAATCACAAAGTTTTTCGAGTTATGTTTTTGGCAACATATTTATTTCGTGACGATCAAGGTGGCCGTGATACTTAGAAATGTCATATGATTTTTTACATATAAAATTCGTCACTATTGTTGATATTTTTATTGTTGTTTAAGAGTACCGCGTTCTTGTTTATTGTTCTGCAACAACAAGTTTATTTTTTTTATTTTAATTTTTGTCAATAGACACAACACTGTCTTTTGTAGCATAAAATGTCGTTGTAGAGGATGTGCGCAGTATTCGTTACGCTGCAAGAACTATTGATACATCCTACACAAATGTTCAATGGGCTGTTGTTCCTTATCGCGAAACACAGACCTATACTAGAAGACCTGGATCAGGGAGAAAAAGAGCTACAACAGCACGCGATGATTGGTTTTTAATAAATCAGGTTTTGAGAGATCGCAAGCTGACCATTGTTTCAGCTAGAAACCGCCTTGCTGAGGTCCGAGGTACCAATGTAAGCGAACGAACAATTAAGATGGTTTGAGGAAGCAAACTTACGAAAACCAGCTGCAGGTTCAGAACTCCTCCCACAACATCGACGTACCCGATTTCAGTTCGCCAGAAATCACTTGAACTGGGAACACCATCAATGGAATAACATACTATGTACTGACGAGTCCAGAATCGCATTGCGATCTCCAGATGGACGCCAGAGAGTTTGTAGAAGGGCTGGAGATGGTATGCTGAATGTACGTTTTCCGGCAGAACACCGTTCAATAAGAATTCTGTTATGGTGTGGATAAGGCATTTCTATCCCTGCTCGCACGGATCTTGTATTCATAGATAATGCTTCACTAACTGCTGACAGGTATATAACGAACATTTTGGAAGATTATGTTATGCCATATGGGTCTTTCATGCTAATGCATGATAATTCTGGTCCTCACATTGCAAGGGTAGTACAACAATACCTGAATACCGTCGATATTGAAGTTATGGTATGGCCATCGCGTAGTCCTGATTTGAATCCCATAGAGCATGTATGGGAAATGCTCAAACGACGAGTGAGAACTCGAGATGTCGCACCACAGACCATAGATGACCTGCGAAATGTTCTTCAAGAAGAATGGGAGAACATTCCCCAAGAAAATATTAAAACCATGATTAGGAGCACGAATGCATGCTTAGAATGTGTAATTAGACCTAGAGGAGAAAATTACGCGATATTAGTGTAGCTATTATTAAGAGAAGTAATCTTAGAAATTTTTAAAATATTTGTTTAACCGGTATTTTCAACATTATCGCTATTAATTTTGTTATTTTTAAATAAATTATAAAATTACCTCGACATGTTTTATGTGCGGTAACTAGTTATGTGTATCGCGTTCCAAAATTGTACTTAACGCAGTCTAAGAAAAATTATTCACAAAATTTAAAGTGATCCGGTTTTTTGCCGGTAAGTGTATATGACTCATTAGTTAACTGAAAATTTCCTTTTCCAATTTTTTTTCACTACACACTATCTGTTGTGTTTTTCATTTTATGATAGTATCTTGAAAAGCACTAACGTTAACAAATTTATGAAAGCGGATGCTACAGAAATGAGAATGTCGAAATACTTGATTATTCAGATCAATCTAGAATTGGATACAGATTATTTCAGATCACAAAAACCTTATCGGCTCAGATAACGATATAATACAATAAGAGCAATAAAGATCCAAGTCAAAGATACTCTTAGATATGAATCTGCTGTCTTTGTGTTTGTTCATATTTTCAAAAACAATAGCGACAAGCAAGTTTTGGCGATTTTATATTTTTTCATCCTGTATATTATATTAAACTGCTTATGCCACGTTGCGAAAACAGATAACCACTTAACGTTCGAAAGCAGAGCTCAAATAAGAAAAAGTTGTGTTTAAGATAAAAGGCAGAAGAAAATATTTTTTTAATTGTTTCTCTCTTAAGTAGCAAGCAAGTAATAAATGCAGTTAAAACTTTAAATAAATAAAATATTTATATGAGATCGAAACAAAAAAGTAACATAGAAAAAACCCATAGAATAAGAAACTTTTGATAACTAAACAAGCAAAAAGATAATAAAATCACTAAAACAGAATGAGATCCATAAACGGATATACAGTATACTAAAATTCGTAATACCGCAACTTTCGACTGTAGAATAGAAAACAATGTAGTTTGTAAGAAAATAAAAATGCAACAAAAATTTTAAAACTTTCATTTTGCTTTGACAGTACGCGTGGCAACCTTGTATGGGATGGCTTATTATGTAGCAAACTGGCTTAAATTTGTCAATTCTAAGGCAATGTAAGGTCAAAAAACGATCGCAGAATGTCGCTACTTAAACTTTTTAGAATAAAAATGATTACTAACTTACTAAGCACAGTTATACTTCCTATTTTTTTTAATTTATTTTTATTTTATAAACTGACAATACAATTAGACAAATGAATAAAACGAAGCAAATGCTTTTACTTCTGTTACAATTTTTTTTAAAGCTTCAATACGTGGAAAAATTTCGAATGCAAATCATTATACGATTCTATTTATTAAAATTGTTACTACGTTACAGGCAGAATTATTTAGAATTTCATTTTTCTTCAAATACTTTCAGTTTTCATTGAAAAATTTGAAGTAAAAGCATATGCTTCGTTTTATTCATCTGGCCCAATATGCTAAAATAACAAAGGCATTACAATTAATTAATGTTTATTCATTGTTCATAAAACGTTTATTATTTAATTTCGTTAGTTTGTTGCACTTTTTCATCATTTTTTTAAATTTTTAAGTATCTCCTTTCAACAATTTGATATGTTCTGATTTATTCATTAATTGTGGATCCTTACTTAAGTAATTTTTTTATTTAATTGTAAGAAGTTGTTTCTTTCGAGAATTTGAAGTGTTGTATTTTTTGTTATTACATCTTTTTTCCACTCTTCAAACAGTTCTTCATCTATCATTGAAATCAGACCGAATATCTTATTGTAAGTATTTATTTGTCTGTTTGTCTATTACAGAACTGAGATGTAATTTATAATACATATCTAATGCTTCAAGAAATTGGTTGATTCTTTTACTTTATTTCAAACACTCCAATTTTCCGTCTCTATTTTGTAAAGGAACATGATAAATAAAAAGCTGCGCAAACATGTCCTAGTTTTCTTTTTTATATGAATATTTCTTCCTTTTTATTTTCAAAATTACGTCTATTATTTATCGGTATCGATGTAATATTAATATAACATCTAGTATTTGAAAAGTTTTAAAAAATCTTTATGAAAGATTTTAATGGTAAAGTTAACATTAAATACCTAAAACGATTAGAATATACCATATGTTTCATTTTATGTAGAAAACGCACACAATATTTTGCACGCTCCTGTCTTAAATCCTTTAATTTTTATGTGCATATATAAATCTTGTGTAAAAATATACAGCGAAATAAGCGTGGCATGGTGTTCAAGCGGACGTTTCATTTTTCATCTTTTATTTTACCAAACAGCCTATCTTGTCCTTGTCGTTTTTCAAATGTCACTGCAACAGTCTGTATAAAACGAACAACTTTGTAAGAAAGGGAACATATTTGTTCCTGACATTTACATCATTTAATAGAAATGCCTAGGAAAGAGCATCTTAAGCAACATTTTTTTCCTAACAAACTAAATCAACCTACCCTGCATTTGCAAACTAAACCGATCATTAAAACAATTTTTCTTATTTTTTTAAAGGAAGAACAAAATCATTTGAAATCGGAGGTCGTAAATTTACTGGACGAAAACAAACTGTTGTCGTCTAACATTAAAGAATTATTAGATGTAGCTCAAGGCGGGGATCATCCTATCACCCGCCGATATGAAGAAAGCGACTTTGTACAAAACCTAAAGAGCCAAATCAATCTGCTAGTACAGGTAAGCAATCACAGAACCACATTCTGCGTCAATTGTTAAGGCTTTTTTCATTTAGGTCACCGTAAACGTTTCAGGAAAAAGAAAGCGCAGTCGAACTATGGAGAAATTCCTTGTCCACAATTGACCAATTAGAGGAAGAACTTAAATTATTCGAGGGAAGAACTCATGGGTACGTTTCCAAAAGCGAGTTCAAAAAGGTATACAGCGAGAGAAGGCAACGCCAAAAATTCTTTTTATTAAACTTAATGTCCAATCTATTAATAATTTGTTTACTTTTTATATTACAGATGAAATCGGATTACGAAAGACAAATGAAAGAGTTAGAAGCGGAACTTATCAAGTCGAAGACGTCCATACTGAATGTCAAGAAATCGTCTAAAAATATTATAGAACTGAAAGATAGTGAACTTAAGAACGCGTTGGATATGCACGTAACTATGCAAAAGGAAGTTCAAAAACTAGAAGAGGAAGTACGTAAAATGCAACTAGAGCAAGATGAGATAATAAAAATGAGAAATCAATTATCCGATGTATTGGAAGACAAGAATAAAATTATAAAAGACTTACGAATCAGAGACTCGGAATCAAAAGCTAAAGTTACTGAAGCTATTCAAGTTGTCGAAGTCGCTTTGATGGAGAAGGACTCTGCTATTCACAGAGAAAATTTAGCCAAAGGTAAACTCAATAAAACAAAGTAATGTTATTGAATATAAACACCTTTCATCATTTTTTTCTTATTCCAGACGAGTTGTTTAAAATCTCTAAAGCCTTGGGTGATGCCGTTGAAAGTACAAATGAAAAACTCAAATCCGAACTCGAAGGTACAAAAAAGCTATATCATGACAAATTGCTTAAAATTAAGAGCGACATGAAGATCGTTATCGATCAATTGAAAGTGAAAGATGCTGAAGTGGAAAAACACAAGAGCACATCGAAGATGCTTGAAGAAGAACTGGACAGACTACGCAGAGGAGTTATGCTGGGTAATGGAAATGAGTTATCTAAGTTTCTAAACGTAGAAAAAAGTCTTGAAGGCACATTTCAAAAATTGGTAATTCATATATTGCCTGTCCAAACAAGTTCATATCTCCAATCTTTCCACAGCTAAACTCAGAAAAAAGAAACGTCCAACTCGAAGGAGAAAATTCAAAACTGAAAGAGGACTTGGATAAAATGAATCGCGAGTACAAAGATGACATAGGCAAAAGAGAAGTAGAGAAAATAGAACTGCAAAATAGAATTGTGAATTTGCAGAAAGAACTCGAGATTAGCCAAAACAACTTGAAAGATGTGGCCGGTAAAGTAGAAGACGTCAACGAGAAAATTAGCCAAATCGAGGCAGAGCTGAAGAAACAGCTTGATTTAAAAGACCAGTGAGTGACAAAATTCCGAAATTATAAATAATTTCAAATTTTTCCTTAGACAGGCGCAAGAAATGCTGTCGATTAAAATTAAGGAGATCGAAGAGGAGAATGCCAAAACAAACAGCGAGTTACAGGAGCAACTAGACCTGCATATCAAATTCAATCAAAAATGGAAGTCGGAAGTTCGAAACATTACGCAGACTTTAGAGGATCACATCCAACAGCTGAGGTCGGAAACTTTGGAGCTAAAACAGACAAATGCAGAACTGACTGAGAAGTTAGTGCAAGCTGGGAAGCAAGTTGAAATGTACCAGGATTACCTTCAACGGTTTTGTCTTGACCTTTCTAATGTGGTCGCCTTAACCAAAGGAGAAAATAATGATGGACAACAATAAAATAAAATTTGTACCTACTGAAAAATATTCATTATATATTTGTACAAGTAAAACTTTAGTTTCTTTTGACTTACTTAGTAAGTCAAACTAACTTGAACTTAATTAAGTTCAACTCGTTATATACACTGTGATCGCCAAAAAGTCGACATCAAATGTGAAAATTTTTATATTTGATTTTTTCAAAAAACTTTTTATGGCTTATACAGAGTGCATCATTGGTATGGATTTTTTCAATAGCTTAACTACTGATTATAAAGGAAAATTAAACAGTTATCGACTATAAAAAGTTCTATATTAGTAAATTATTTTCACATACACACCATATTCCATAAATGAGTTATCCACCAAACTAATACATTTTTAAATGGAATGTACAAATTTTTATTTCATATTTCAATAGATCTCTTAAAATAAACATTTTTTATTAAGCAACTATAGCTCTAAATCAAAGCAATCGCAATCTACAGCCATTCAAATGTACGAAAGAGCTGGAATGCAGATGTATATTATTCACAATCAACGGTTAAAAGAATTATTTTTACTGTGCATAACTAATTATAAATACCGCATAGATTAACCTTAATAGTAATAGTAACATTTTCCAGCGTTTGCTCACAAACAAATGAAACTTAAAAGTTAAATTTTCTCAAAAAAAATTAAATGGAATGCCCTGTATATTTTGAGATATTTGAATAGATTGTCAAATTCTGTTTCAGTTCTTTCATCGAGTTGAATAGCTGTAGATTGCAAATGCTTTGATTAAGAGCTGTAGTTGCTTAATAAAAAATTTGTACATTCCATTTAAAAAAGTATAAGTCTGCTAGATAATTCACTTATGGGACATGTTGTGTATGTGAAAATAATTTACTAATATGTGTAGAACTCATTACAGTAGATAACTTTTATACAAGATACTTTCCTTATATTCACTAGTTAAGGAGCTATTGAACGGTTAAACGGTTAAAAAAATTATTTTTACTATGCATAACTAATTATAAATATCGCATAGATTAACCTTAATAGTAATAGTAACATTTTCCAGCGTTTGCTCACAAACAAATGAAACTTAAAAGTTAAATTTTCTCAAAAAAAATTAAATGGAATGCCCTGTATATTTTGAGATATTTGAATAGATTGTCAAATTCTGTTTCAGTTCTTTCATCGAGTTGAATAGCTGTAGATTGCAAATACTTTGATTAAGAGCTGTAGTTGCTTAATAAAAAATTTGTACATTCCATTTAAAAAAGTATAAGTCTGCTAGATAATTCACTTATGGGACATGCTGTGTATGTGAAAATAATTTACTAATATGTGTAGAACTCATTACAGTAGATAACTTTTATACAAGATACTTTCCTTATATTCACTAGTTAAGGAGCCATTGAAGAATTATTCCATAGCAATGATGCACCCTGTATAAGTGGCCGTTGTAAAAAAACTAAAAAGATTATTATCATTATTGATAATAATAAGACATGTCAATTTTGTATTTTTATTAAAACATGTTATGATTGTACTAGTGTAGTAACTAATAAGTTTGATTAGTTATAATAATTAATGATGAACTATTTTTTTTCTTTTTGCAGTAGTTTTAAACCTATAATTTAGAAACGAATACTAAACTCAATACATTTGAAAATGACCACAGTTGAATTAAATAACAATTTCTTTTTTAATATCTCACCAAAAAAGGACCTATTTTCAATTATTGTGCTCAAATTAAATAAAATATCTTAAACACACAAGCTTTTTTGCATAAAAATAAAAATAAATAAATTGTCCTTAAAACCTTTTATTTACAAAACACTGATCATCATACATAACAAAATATGGCAGTAAAAATAAATAACGTATGTTGCATTATGTACAATATGAAATACTGCCGAAATTAATTGCTTGAATTAATGCATGCATAAAACAAGCTAGGAAAATAATACAACTTCTCTGTCGGATTTTGTAAATCAATCCAAGCCAATCCTTCCTTGAGCATGTGCTCCAAAGCTTTCTGTGCCCGCTCCTCTTCCCAACCCAGCTGCTTTTTCAAGTACGAAACCGACACCCATGCTTGATTTTGATCGGCATGCTGTAACACTGTCGTATGATCCAAGCTTAATTCTCCGGGAACAGATTGTACCATGTATTGCCCTTTACTCACGTGGAGCACTGTAAAACCATCTCCTAATATCTTCAATTTATCGGCTGCGCGTAGTAAATCGTCCTTGGTTATTTCTTGATGGTGTTTACCTTGTCCCCTCGCTTTTATGAGTCTCGTTCTTAATTCATCTAGCCCGATCAACCCGCCGTTTTTATGATTTGTGGACATGCAAACTTCAACTATCTGCACCGCTAATTCATAGTAAAAATCACCTATGCCTAACACTGACCAGAATCCTTTACCCGAAGCCAAGGGGTCCACACCAATAGCGGCACACATTTCCTGGAACTGTCTTCTGAATTCGGGGTTCTTACGTATTTCGTTCTTGTGCTTGGCAGCGAATTCTTCCAGGTTCACCCGGAACACTTCCATTTGTTTGGTCATTTGCTCGAACTGATTTTCTTGTATTTCTGTACCTTTGTCTTTGTATTTTTCTTGTTGTAACTTCTGCTTCTGAATAGCACCAACGCCTGCTCTACGCCTCATTATTAACTATCTTGTAGTAATTTGTTATTGTACGTAATAGAGGATATTGAGGTTAGAATATCTCCAATTGATTTGTTTTTTTTTTTTTACTGACAGTTCGTGATGCTTTTTATTTGTATGTTAAGTTGCATAACCTGCAACCAATGTTGCCAATTAAATTCATCACTATTTAGGGTGCGTTTCATTTGAGCGCTCAGATGCTTTGAGCGCTCATAAGCATTGCTTAGATCGTTCCCTTTGGCTTTGCAAACACTCAGAAAGCGCCGGCTGACGAAATAGTAACGTCGTTATGACGTCATAGTCTTCGCTCACAATCGCTTATTCCATCGAGGTAGAGCAGCAAAAGCGTAAGCGTGTCGTGGTTTATTTAATAACAACCACTTTGTAATAATAAATATGTTTATTAAGTTATATCAATACATGTTACACGATAGAATACCAGCCTCGTCTCTTGACCACCATCTTCTATCTGTGTATATACCGCACATGCGCACATCATATATGTTTACATATAGATGTCGCTACTACATCTTTCCTTTTTTTTTTTTTAACAAATGAAGTGTTTACAAAGTGCTTAAACTAATGTATAATAAAACAGTATTAAATAATACAATAACATGAACGCAAGTACTTATACAAAATCTTTCAGATAACTAGGTTTCTTTCTCGACCTTGAACTTCGCCTAACATTTACATCGGGACTTTCTAGCTCAGGTTTCACATTTTCAGGATTAATTCGTTTTTCGGTATGTAAGTTTTCCTGATTACGAGTTTCATTATCGCTTTGATTTTCTAAATTACAATAATAATCTTGATTGAGGTTTATTTCTAGTGGTTCAGTTTTATTAACATCACGCATCAAGTGTTTTCTGTTACGATTCAGGATTCTTCCAGATTCTGTTAAGACATTGTAAGATCTAGGTTTGTTTGGTTTATTTATTATAATTCCAGGTTTATCAAATAGACGATTTTGATGATTCTGAATTGTTACTCTGTCTCCAATCTGTAAATCTGGAAGATTCCTCGCCTTCTTATCGTAATACAATTTTTGATCATGTTGACGATCGCATAATTTTTTTCTTACGTTTTCGTAATCGACTTGGTTTTGTCGTTTAAAGCCCGTGTTAAAGGTAGGTACATATCCGTTTACATTTCTTCCAAACATTAATTGATTTGGTGATGGTATATCCGGTGCAATTGGAGTGTTCCTGTACTCAAGTAAAGCCAAATAGGGATCTTTTCGTTCATGTTCTGTCTTTTTTAACATGTTTTTGATTGTCTGAATGTGACGTTCAACCATGCCATTGCTTTGGGAATGTTTGGCGGAAGAAGTGACATGTTGAAAATCCCACTTTTGTGCAAAATTTTTAAAATAGTTACTCGTAAATTGAGTACCAGGATCCGACTGCACTATTTTAGGAATACCGTGTCTAGCAAAGTTTGACTTTAGTACCGTAATTACAGCTTCTGTGGAAATGTTCGGTAAATATCCCAACTCTACATATTTTGAGAAGTAATCTATAATCAAAAGGTAATTTTTCCCTTTAAATTCAATTAAGTCTGTGCCAACCTTTATCCAGGGTGCTTTTGGAACTTCATGTTGGATTAGCGGTTCTCTCTTATTACTATTTTTAAAACGCAAACATGTTTCACAGTTTTTTATTACATCTTCGATTTCTTTACTCATATTATGCCAAAAAAGTATTTCTCTAGCCTTATTTTTAGTTTTCTCGACTCCTAAGTGATTGTAGTGCAATTTACTTATCATTTCTTTCCTCAGAGCTTTTGGTACCACTACTCTATCATTTTTAAATAGTAGACCGTCATTTTCTGTTAAATCACAGTTATAAGAGAAGTACTTTTTTGCTAAATCTGGTACATAAGACTTTTCCGCAGGCCAACCTTCTCTAACAAGGCTTAGCACACATTGCAATTCCGCATCAGCATCGGTTTCCGCTCTAAATTCACATAATCTTTTATCGCTCATATAATCTTTATAGTCTACAAGTAGTATACAGGTGTTAAAGTCTTTATCATCTATAACATTAGAATCGTTCATTGGTATTCTAGAAAGCATATCAGCGAGATACATTTCTTTTCCAGGCTTATAAGTAACATTAATATCGTACGGTTGAAGTCTTAGCCTCATTTTCCGCAGTCGCACAGGAGAGTCGCACAGTGGTTTAAGCAAAATGGGGACGAGTGGCTTATGGTCACTCTCAATTTCCACGGTTTGTCCAAATATATAATGGTGAAAACGTTCACAACCAAACACAATCGCATATAACTCTTTTTCAATTTGAGCCCATGCTCTTTGTGTCTTTGTCAACGCTCTTGAAGCATATGCAACTGGAAGACTATTTTGTAATAACACCGCGCCTACCCCTGTACTACTGGCATCTACACTGAGTTTACATTTTATATTAGGATTATAATACTGTAAAGTAGGACTCGAAGTTAAAATCTGTTTGAGATCATTAAAGGCTTTGACTCTTAGATCAGTCCACTCAAACTGATTTCCCTTTTTTTTTCATGTCACGCAGTGGAGCGGTAAAACTACTAGCCATTTTTATGAATTTTGAAACAATTTACCATGCCAAGAAACCTCTCCATCTCCGAAACATTTCCCGGGCGTTTCATGTTTAAAATTGTCTTAATTTTATCATTGTCAACTTCAATCCCGTTATCTGTAAAAATATGACCCAAAAATTTTACTCGATTTGTGCCAAATATGCACTTTTTAAAGTTGAATTTAATATTGCGCATGCGAGCTCTCTCTAAAACTTGTCGTAAAATTTTGTCATGATCTACCTTATTTTCAGACCAAATAATGATATCATCAATATAAATTTGTACGTTGGGAATATCCGCAAACACTTCCGAAAATTTCTTTTGAAATATTTCCGGTGCTGTCTTAATACCATAAGGCATTCTGGTAAAACAATATCTACCAAATGGTGTTTGAAAAGTAGTGAGTTTTGCACTTTCTTTGTCTAATTTAATCTGATAGAATGCTTTATTAGCATCTAATACGCTAAATATTTTTGCGTTGGACATTTTTGCAGATATTTCCTCACAAGTTGGCAATTTAAAATAAACAGTTGTTCAGATTTTGTGGGTCTAAACAAATTCTTAGTGACTTATCGGGTTTTTTAACAATAACTATCGCGTTTTCAAAATCTGTTGGTTCGTCAATTTTACGCATTATGCCATTTTTTTTTCATTTTCTTCAAGCTCTTTTTTATATCGGTCTAAAATTTTGAAAGGTACTTTTCTACATGGTACAGTTTTGCCAGTACTATCAGGTTTCAGTTTAAATTTATATTCGAATTCTGTCAATTCACCGATACCGTTAAACACGTCATTAAATTCGTGTAAAATTTGCTTACAATTCGATTTTGAGTCCGTTCTGCTAATCTGATCAATTGTTTGGGAAGCAAATGATTTGGAAAGAAGTTTTAGTTCTTCTATTGTAGGTAAACCTAAAATCGGTATTGCTGTATCTTGACTAACAATATGGAATTTAATCATTTGTATAACGCCTTTGATTTCACAAAGTAATTTTACAATACCTTTAGTTTTTATTGTTGAGCCATTATAATTACATAACTTAGTGTTACTTGGATCAATTTGCACTTGGTTGTTTAAATTTTTTAAACATTTGTAATTTAATACGTTACAACCTGCACCAGTATCTAATTTGAATTCAAGGCTTTTATTGACATCAACAAATTTGACATTAATAGTCCATGACTTATTTTGTACGTAATTTGTGTCGATATTTCCAAGAAAAATTGTTTCATTTGAATCGTTTTCGCGGATCGTATTTACGCTTACTTTTTTAGATCGACATACCTGTGCAAAGTGATTCATCTTGTGACATTTGCTCCTTTTTTTCATATAGGCAGGACATTTTCCCCACGCGTGATTGTATCCGCATTTGCTACAGGGTCGTCCTTGCTGGTCCTTGTCACTAGATTTTCTTTCGTTGTCGCTTCTAGATTTCACGCTGTGCTGTTCCTTCTGCTTTTTGTCATCGAATTTCTTCTGCTGCTTTTTTTTCGCACCTGTAAAGTCGCTTTTCCTCTTACCCAGGTAGTCTACATTTTCGGTGATTTCAGTCTTCAGAGTTTGGAGTTGTTGTTCAGCCAGTTCCGCCGTTTTGCACAACTTAATGCACCGCTCAAATGTTAAGTCGTCTTCACGGAGTAAACGATCCTTCAGGCCAGTACTTCGTACACCAGCAATGATGAGATCTTTTAGTAAACTGTCCCGCACATTTCCTAATTCACAATCCAAGCTCAGTCGCTTCAACTCGGTTAAGAATTGATCAAAAGATTCACCTTCTTTTTGTCTTCTTTGAAACAAAAGATGTCGGTTGATACTCTCGTTCTTTTTTGGCACACAATAATCTTCGAACGCCTTCGTGACTGTTTCATAAACGACCTGCTGCTCAGCCGCCAGTCCGAACGTTTCATATTTTTCACAGGCTTCGTCACCAATTGTATGAAGAAGTATCGCAACTTTTACCTTGTCTGCTTTCTCGGAGCTTTCAATCGCATCAAGATAAACCTTAAATTTCTTTATCCACTTTTTCCAATTTTCCGAAATATTTCCTTCGAATGATAATGGTTCCGGGGGTCTCAAACTCGGATGACCGGACATGACTTATGTTTAATGTCTGTACACGATTTTTTGTTGCAACTGACGCCACGTGTTAATAATGCGTATTGTTTTACTTTTTAACAGTCTTCGTTATTTCACTTCGCGGCACTGTAAGCCACTGACTGCGCCATGTCGTGGTTTATTTAATAACAACCACTTTGTAATAATAAATATGTTTATTAAGTTATATCAATACATGTTACACGATACAATACCAGCCTCGTCTCTTGACCACCATCTTCTATCTGTGTATATATCGCACATGCGCACATCATATATGTTTACATATAGATGTCGCTACTACAAAGCGCTTATGTTCCAAATGGAACGTGTGAGATGCGTATGAGGAGATCAGCTAATCATAATCAGGTTATAACCAAACATTACACTTTAGAAATAGTTACAGCAGCTATGATTGAGTCAATTTCACTATTGAAGTTATATTTTTGAGGTTATGAATTCGTTGTGCAAACAAAAGTCAAAAGAAACACCTTTGCGTATAACGGCTTAAGCAACTAAACCCCAAATGAAACAACAGAAAACAGCGCTTGTAAGCGTGAGCGCTTAAAGCGTGTGAGCGCGCAAACGAAACGCACCCTTAATTTCATTTACTTTTTTTTATTCACAATGGCCCGTATGATTGTTGCATTTAAATAACGTATTTAAAATTCACATGTCAACACACGTCCGTCCCTCTGTAACACAATATCTTTGCTTGTTTATTTTAATCACTATAGTTTGTTTTCAAACTTGGACGAGTAACAGTTGTCGGCCTGTTGTAGGTAGTTTGACACTGTAATGGACCGCATTAGTGTGACGTCAGAGGAGGCACGAAATTTGAATCCGTGTCATTCCCAAGAAGAACTACAAAACCAGCATTAGTTAAGCACTAACATATTTTCGCGATCGCCATTTGTTTCTCCGCTGTGACGTCATCATTAATTTTTTTCAATTGCAACCATAACTTTTTCATGCTGATTTTGATCGTCTTTCTTGTCAGTTAAATGGTGATATAAAAAATAGTAACTTACACAACTTTCTCGAAAAAAAAAAAGATAGACATGATCCAGATCATCGGCTGGAATTTTTTTCAAGAAATTATGCTGCAATGAAAATCTGAACAATTTGTTCCTGGGGAACAGCTTCAATATTTTCGCTAATTTTTGCTTGTTTTTGTTTTCAGTTTCAAGGTTACTATTAAAATGAAAGAAAATAACGCTGCATTTTTAAATTGTAATGTCTATTTTGTCTCGAAAAATTTGTTGTGGAAAGTACTAACTTTTTACCATTTTGCTGACAAGAAAGACTGCTGCATAAAAAGTTAGGGTTGTTAGGTTGTCATCACTGTCATCACACCTCTCCCGAAGCCAATCCTGGGACACACTGTATATTTTTTTTAATTTATTTTTTAACTTGTACAAAAATAATAAAACAGAGAAGTCGAATAAATTAAACATTTAATGAGTATTTACAACAAACCTAACGACTTTTCGACAAAACAAACAGTTTTTACTGGTAATCACAAAATTAAATAGTCAATAATTAAAATTGTTCTTTGTCAATTTTACTAACAGAATTCGCTGGCGATTCTTTGACTGCCGTCAAGGAAACACTCATAACGTTATTATTTGCTACGATGGCTACATTATTATTCTGTTCTTGAGCCATAATCGCACCAATAGTCGTAATCACATAGTTTCTGGGGGTAACATCTAGGTCTGGCAGCATTTTTTTGTACAATCTTCTGGCTACGTATCCTAAGAGGACCATTTCTCCTAACATAAGGGTATTGTGAATCACTGTAACAGTAAAAGTTTTTACTTTCCGGCCTTCTACAATTTTGATCTTACCTACAATTTCCGTACACCGCAGGTGTTATCGGGGGTGTACACGGTAAGGCTCCAACCCACACGGTGATTTTAGTAACCAACGCTTGTAGCTTCGCAAATAACAAGACGAGTTGAAGGACCATAAATTTCGCTTGCATAGAATAATCTTTCAGAACGTCTTTCAAGAGATTTATGGTCATCGACATTCCCCAAACACCGAAAAGAATTGATAGTATGATGACTGGTTGAAAGTACATGTAGTTTACTTGATACAAACTCTAGAAATTAAGAAAAGGTCAGATCGGTTATTACTGAAAAATATGGTACGGTATGGTATAGTATATGGTAACGCAAATTTCGCCAAATTTCTTGGTTTTATTATGATGATTAATTGTTATTATACATATTTGTCTTTTTTGAAGTTTATATCATGCAGAAATTTCCTTTAAGTTGAATAATTTAAAGTATTAGAACAAATCAAATTTGATTTCTTATCATTTCTTGTCTAATTACTAAGGTTCTGCTTTGTTCTTATAAAATAAAAATAAAAATTATATTATGCAGAAATACAGAAAAAACAAATTAAATCAATATAATTTCTGTTTATATGTCTTGTTCTTTCATTCTTAGTTTTATTATTTTTATTACCTCTCGTTCGGCCCACAGAACTAAGAGCGTCGTGTAAACCAATCCCTGAACGACGGGTAATTGCAGAACCAATAACCTCAGATACCTCACTCGATTTCTAAACAAAAAAAAATTAATTAGTTGCATTAATTTGCCAGTCCAATGACCGCGAGTGTGTAAACTCGTGAATAAATAAGCAATAACACAAAGAACGACAACGAAAGTGAAATCGACCTGGTCGTCTAGCGATCAACTCCCAACTTTCCCAATTAAGTAAGTTTAATAATTACAAAACTGATGGTTGTGATGGCGACTGCAAGTTTTGCGCAAAGTAATTAGCTACAGATATTTCGATAAACTAGAAACCGCTCGATTAGCTAAAATTTTCAATTCTTTGTCCCACTGATGAAATCAATTTTTCGGTCATTTTCAAGGATGTTTTGCAATTAGGTTTATAGCAACAACTTTTAATTTTTTCTAGTTTTAATTAGAGCAATGGGTCAGGATCATTTGATAGCATAACTAATAAATATTTTTTTTGTAAATGTAAGCCGATGAAAAATAAGTAACGACGTCCATTATGTTATCAAATATATGAAAATTTTATAGTTTCTTCGGGCATTTAAGATAAAAAGTTGACTAATTCAGTTATCCATCATTGATGGATAACTGAATTAGTCAACTTTGTGCTGCTATTGCAAAGGCACAAAATATTGTAACAAAAACTTCATTGGCAAATCAACTAACCTTCATCAAAACGCATTACAATTTTATAGTAAAAACTATAAACAATTTAGAAAAACCGAAAATGTCTTTAGTAGAATCCGTTGAAATTGTTAAAGAATTTAAAGAGAATATTTCAAAAGTTCCAGGTAAAATCGGTAATTCAGTAAATAAAAAATGTTTATCCGTTTTAGAAAAAAGCAGCGGCTTCAAAACCCTTGAGGAAATTTACGAAATTTTGAACGGAAACTTTGAAATTGAGTTAGGTGTAGAATTATCAGCTGTCAGTCACTTTAAATATGCCCCAATTACCTCCGTAGATGTTGAAAGGAGCTTTTCAACTTATAAAAATATTTTGTCAGCTAAAAGGCAAAATTTCCGGGTAAAGAACTTGGAAAAACACATTGTCGTAAATTATAATCCAAGATTTTTTTAGTCTTGTTATAATTTACTTAATAATATACATACTTCCCCATTTGTATCAGCTTTCGTAAATAAATGTAAATAAATTGTATAATAAATTGTATAAAAAATAATATGGTTTTTAGTCGAATGAGATGCTCCTAGCTCAGAATAGCAAAATTATAGTTTTACAAAATGTGCATTATTTGAATTTTTGCGCCTATCTTGCGCATATTTCGTCATTTTTAGTGCATATATATATATGTGCATATTTCGTCATTTTTTAGTGCATATATATGCGCATATTTCATCAAAATTGCTCGCATATAAATCCGCTCTCTATCCATCAATATGTGAATGAATTGGAAACAGAAAGTAATCTGATGTGAAACTATGCATGGATAAACATAGCAGCAAAAATTCACAATACACAATACACATAAAGAAACAGGCGATCGAGAAGTGTTTTTCAAACACAACACAGAGCTACCTACAATTTTCGTAGATTTCAAGCAGATACTTATTTGACAACGTAGATAAAGATGAAGTAAAATAGATACAGACGAACTGAAAAAAAAAATATAGAAACCCAGACACTCCAGAAAAACTAATTAGGCTAAAGAAATGAGGATGAGAGATTCAAGAACGAAGGTAGTAATAGGTTAAGGAGATACGAAAGATAGGAGAAAGAAAAGGAGATCTCCTGTCAATTGTTTTCTTTAACATTCTGTAGAAGGAGTAGTCAGAACAACTGGTTTTACAGAAACTAGAGCCCAACCCAAGGAGCACTATCTCGAAGAAGAACTTGCTACAGTTCTCCAAAATCTTAGGCTTCAAACTCCCAATTGCTTTGGCATCATGTACTTACTTTGTAATGTTAAGCGATGGTAAACAACAGCAACATGGCCAACAACAACACGGTCCAACTCTGGGATTCAAAGCTTCTGGTTTCACTCTTCTGATAAGCTCGGCTTCTCCACCGCAATAAGCCACAAAAAGACAGAAGAGCTGATACATAGCAGCCATAAAAATGCCCTGAGTCATGGCTTCGGCGAGTAAGTGCGCCCTCGGAACTAAAGTGGCACAATAAGTAGCTAAAGCGACTACCTGGAATCATAATTTATGAAAATGTTCAACATACTAATTATATGTACCGGGTGTCCACTTTGAATACGCTTTTTTTTAAATTGTAAATTCCTGCTCTTCTATCTAATATATTATAAAGTACTAAACGGCATAATACGTAGCTTTGTCTTATGCATTAGCTAAGACTACTTTTAGTAGTTTTTCGAATAAATGGGTTTTCAAAATTAAAAAGGAAAAAATAAGCAGATATTTTTGTATTCCACAGTTTTGATCAAAAAGGCAAACTTCTAATTGATAAACTTTATTAATTTTTTAAGTTTTTTTTATAAAATATAATAAACATAATTCGTATTGCAAAATATTTATTTATAAATTAATAGGCACTACATCAAATGTTCAAATAATTCGCTGGTTCCGGCCAACCTGCCTTAGAAGCTTCTAAGAACATTGCTTAACATTCCAGAAGTACAATAGAAGTACTCATTGCCTACTCTTTCTCGATTCTATCTCTCAACTGATCCAAATCGCGAAAAGGAGTCTGATAAATTTTTGATTTTAAATAAGGCCACAAGAAGAAATCGTTTGGTATTAAATCAGGCGAACATGCAGACCATGATGGATCAACAAGTTAGTATTTAGTATGGTGCTTTTTTAACAATAACTTCAAAAGTGAAGCAGGAATTTACAATTATAAAAATTTGCATTAAAATTCCTACAGTGCGCAAAGAAAATGGACAACCGGTATAGTCAGTGGAATGAACAAACGAGCAATAAAGAGATTGTGCAATTACTAAACGTATGTATTAGTCGCTGGCGTTGAAAGTTACTGACCTCATACACACCATTTTTAACTCTTGGTTAAAGAACAATGTATATTTCTTTTTTCCTTTAATTTATAGCATAATGTAGCCTACTCTTTGTTGAATACTTCAGATAAGTTATGCAATGTTAGTTATTAACTACTCGGGCAAGCAAAATGAATACGCATGTCTGTTGTCTAACAACAGTTCAAAATAATTCAACCGCGTCTTATCAGCAATAATTTATTTATTCATTTATTTATTTAAGTTGCTTATTCCTTTTGGCAGACGTTAAGTAATATATTGGACATATTTCTTTACCGGATATACTCCAATTACGAAAGCAGAATGGGTCTTGACTCTGGATGAAGAATTCTCCATTATGTATTTCAAGGTGTCCAAGAACATCAGCAGAATGAGTAACAAGGCTGCGGCTCCGACCACGTACAGTATGATTCCGTAGGTATTTATAGCTGAAAGAAGTCAATCAATTAAATTAAATTTAATTAATTCAATTTTGCAGCACCTTGTATACAGGCTGTTTTATGAAAACCGGTAACTAAACATTTCTAGTGGTTTGAATTGTTTCAATAAATATTTTTCTCTGAAAATTTGCCATACCCACAATCGTATGTACACTTTCTAGCTTGAATATTTGGAAAACAATCACACTTCCGGTTATTACAGAAATTTGATTCTTATTATTATTCTAATTATTCGTCAAATATCTTTTAACCTTTTTCCATATACAGGATGTTCTTCAAGTTCAAGTGTGTAATGCTCTTCGGAATTTTGTTAACTTGAACATAGGAGGTACTGGTATCCCACTTCAAAGTTAAGCAAGGAATTTAGGTTCAGTTAGAGATAATTCCCTCAACCTTGATGTTTTTATCACAAATTATTTATTTGGAAAGCCTTGAAGTTAATTTATTTCCATCGACATTTTCTGTAACCAAAAATGAAAACTCTGCTTTGCGATGCCTTAGTATTATCTCAATTCAATTATGATTCCGAAATCTATAGCTCCTGTTTAATGATACATATGATTATCAAAATTCAACAAGTACAGAATCCGTGTTTGAGACTTATTTTGGCATATGCAAATTTAATCATTATATCCCATAAACTAAAAGATGCTGGGTGGCTAAATATGCTGAAGAAAAAACTTTTGCTTAGCATCTGTGTGTAGTTTGTACCTACATACTAGAAGATTATTACATCTTTACCTTTTAAAAAAAAATGAATTTCGAGAGAATGTTCATAAATAATATCAATATAAGGTTCAAGGGAATTATTACTTCGTCTGTACATAAAGCTATTAGTCCACCTGTACATAAAACTACGTTCTTCAAACATTCTTTCAGCTATCAGATCAGATACTTTGTCCGCTTATACATACTTGAAGGAGGCGCGGTAATTGTTTTCAAAAACAAAATAGATTGTTGCCTGTCTAATTTCAAATAACAAACATATGGTCGGATTCTGGGAGTTTGCAGCGGGAATTTAGGGTGCGGAAGCGCCGCATCGTCCCGGCTCGAGTGGCTTTGGGCCACACAAACACACGTATAAACAAATCATCGTAACATGAGCCTGGGGGCTTTCTAAATTTTCGTACATGTCAGATATAGGAAGAGATCAAATTACGGGCAGGTTGAAGCATGTCGCGCTTGTCTGTTCTGTCTCTAAACTGGCGACATTCGAAACATTATAGTCGCATTATAGTCATAAAACAAATCTATTTGACGTTTAAATTGGTTTCTTAGATTTTGTACACATTTTGTCGCGTTAAAATCACGGATACATGTACATTAGCGGAAAAGGCGTTTCGAATTACGCTCAAGTTAAAGTGTTTTGTTTTTGTCTGTTTCTTTTCAAGTTGGCGTCATAATTCTGGGTCCTTTCAGTCAGGCAGCAGATACTTTAAAAATGTCAGCGTTTACACGTGAATAATTACATTTATGGGTGCTTCGTTTGCGCCAGACGACAGCAAGTATTCCTGATAAATTAATAGAGTGTCTCTTGATACATTTTGGCATCTGGAATAGGCGTGCGTGTGAACTAAATGCTACGACTATGATTGGTCGAAGTGATTTCAGAATTTCGCTGCAAAGTCCGAGGGGGTGTGTTTTAATTATTTTCTTGGAAGTACGGGACGCGAGAAACAGGCAGATAGTATTGGCACATTATCGAGAACGGTACTATTCAATATTGACATTGCATTTAGATAACTTAATCAAACTATTTTATTTACATTTTAGCGAGTATTAAAACTCACTAGGGACCTTCATCTTAGAAAAATGTATTGGTCATTGCTTCTTTAGTTATTAGACCAATTCTGTAATTTAATCAACCAACAGCAATTAACTCTGTTAACTCCATCAGGAGTTTTTCCCATTTTTTTTCTTTTTTTTTCAATGAATAATTAATTAAATTTAATTGTTGCCTTTATTTTAAAGTATCTAATTCCTTGTTCTGAAGAGTTATTTACTGCTCGCGCCAAGAAGAACCGCGTTATCACAACATAGATTCCTATTAACAAAGATCACGAGCCATAATCAAAAGTATTATTAATTATAGCGGATTCTCCGAAGGGTCATTCAGCTGTAAACAGAATTTAGGCCAGTAAAACTAATCGTATCCCTTTTGAGCCGACCGGCAATAAATCTTCCCTAGCAGACGTAGCATAGACCGAGGCGGCATATTATAACACCGAATGACCGTCTGGAGAATCTAGGTAGCTGGCCGTGTCCGTACTGTCGGTCCAGTTATTAAATTGACAATAAATTTTAAGTTGGGTTTGTTTGTACATTTTTATTGCTTGTTTACTTATACGTAACAGTCAACAAACAAGGCTAATTAGTGGGCGTGCTACATACTGGAAATTTGTTTAAAAACGATTTCGTTATCTTCTAACGCTTAATCAACAATTTAACTGAATTTATAAGTTTAAACATTTGTAATTTTTATTTTTGGAAAATAATTTTATTTTTTAAATGTTTCGTTTTCGTTGTATTGTTAAACATTGTAACTCAATTTTTAGCTTAGATGTTTAAAGGCTGTTTTACACTACCCTATTTCTTGTACAATATTTGGTTCAATTTAATTTTAGTAGCAAATTATATCAAAATTTAAATTGAATTAAAAACCGTCTGAAAAAATAGAATATGTTCTACTTGCAAATTGACCTTAATAGTCATGAATTTGTCCGCGTTTATGGAAAACTTTTCTACTCAAATTGATCCCAGAAATAAAGTTCATTTTTTATGTATGTACTCATGGGATAATCAATGTTTCTAATGTTACTCATATATACACGTATAAAATTACAGGTTTTTCTATATTTTTTGTAATAACTTTGTTGTTATTCCCGTAAGTTTCATTTTGCATATTATCTACGTTCATTGATTATTTTGTAATTTTTTGTAAGAAAGTTGATATAATCTTGGTTTTAGATGTATCAGTATTTTGAGTGTTTTGTCTAGAAACCTAGAAATAAAACCGAAACAGATGAGTTGTATTGAATTAGAACTTGTAATAAGTTGTTAAGAGTTTTAAAAAGATGTTGATTAGATACATATGGAAAACGCAGGAGTATTTATTACTGATTCATCCACATAAGAGCTAAATAAATACATTCCTAGAGGAATTTTACTCATTGTGTAATTTTTGGACTGATTAAATGAAACTACATGACATAAAAATGCACCACCCTGAAGCAGTTCAGTGGCAAAGCTGAAATTTTCACGTAATAACTAATTACCCTCGTAAAAAGTTCAGATAAAAGTTGTTTTTTTTTAAGATTTTTATGCATGAAATAGATAACTTTTATCGCCAATTTTACACTACCCTATTTCTTGTACAAGATTTGGTTTAATTTCTTGAATAATTTAATTTATGCAGTAAATTATATCAACATTTAAACTGAATCAAAAACTATCTGAAAAAATTGAATGTGTTCTATCTTCATATCTGCAGCCCAAAAATTTCTTGTTCTAAATATTTTTAGTAGAAATCTTGTGTAAGTCATAGGGTAGTCTAAAATGACCTTAAGGAAGGACTTCAATATTCCCATTTGGGTAATGGGCGACTACGAAATACTAACTAGCCTGAAGGTCGTTATCTCTAGCAAATGACTTTAAGGTCCGATTGTACAATCATGGTTTAAATTTAAATTTCGCAAGAAAACGTGACACTTCCTATTGCAATGTTGTCAATACTTCTGTAATAAGAACATATAAGAGCTCTTGTCATGGCCAGCTCGTTCTCTCGACAGCATGTATCCAGCATGTATGGGATATGATGGATCACCGTCATTTACAAGAAGACAGAGATGAAATATCTCAAGAGGATATAGCAGCTTGATGTAACTCATTATTTATTAATTTTTTTCATTGATATTGAAAATATTTATTCCAAATTTTAATCACTGCAAGTTTCAGCTTTGTAAGTTAACTCCTCGTAGGAGGTCCATTTTTAAGTCATGTAGTTTATGTATATACCTCGACCTACTTTCTACCTATAAAATTGCCTTTGAACCTAGTTCGTTAACAAACAATTTAACGACAATTTTAATTAGTTGCCTATTGTCGAATACGAAAAGTTTCGCAGGTAAATTAATTTTCATAGCATAATAAAAACATTTCAACCGATCGCGTAACAATAAACAGTAAAAAAAACCGACACGTAAAAAGAGAAAATGAACGCGAGTGAAAGTTAAAAACGGCGGAAAAAAGAAGCGAAAACGAAATTCTTCGCTCCGATGTCGGCGGTTTTCTTGGTCAGTTACATAATTCGACGCAAAATACTGGACCTGGTAGGTAAGCAGTTCATACATATACATGTGCATACATATGTTTGTAAATGAAAGTTTCTTTAAATCCAGTTAAAATGAAATTATATAATTTCTGTTGCAGTAAAAGTAGGGCGAATTGAGCGGCCTTATTCAATGCGAATGCAAAAAGTTTCCGCGAATACATTTACACGCAAATGCAGTTGCAATGCATTTGCCAGGAAAAAGAAAACCAAAGACTTTCGCTTCATTCTTTCGTTAATGAACTAGACATTCTCAAGTAATAAGTATGAGGGCTTGTTCCTACATCCTAAAGTAACACGTAACTAGACCAGAGGACCATTATCTTCAATGGCACGCATTTTTCTACGAATATCTCTCATTTCTCGCTGGACAAAAATAACATCTATTTCCCGAATCTTCTGAAATATTCTTCTCAGCAACTGGTGTTCGTTTTGGGCTTCTCAACCATTATCATAAACCTTTCTAGCGAGATGTGTCCAATGGGTCTCGCCTGAGGAACATTTGGGGGATTGTTTTCCTTGGGTACAAAATTAATGTCACTTTCGTTAAAAAAATTCTTGGCTATTCTAGCATAATGACATGAAGCAAGATCGGGCCAAAATATTGTTTCATCATTTTGATTATGAATATTAACAAAATCATTACCTAGGTCTCATTTCAGAGATGCTGCAAATCCATCCAGGAACAGATAGGTATTTTTATCTTCTGTCCAACATATTCTATGAACGAAAGATTAAATGCTCGTGCTGACAATGAAGTGTTTCAAAGGAATCTTGCAATGAATGTGACATTGCTCTATAGAGACTTCTGTTTCCTGGAGGCAGGGTAATGTACTGGAAATGTAGCCCTGCGTTTCAAGTTTCTTTCTAGGATTAAAGGAGATCTATTTCAGAATGTCTCGTCTTTCTCTACGGATCCTCCTGCATCCATCATGTGCATAAACAAATTTGTGATTCGTCATTACAACTCGAAAAGATTCCTAATCCCATTGGATCGTCAGAGCAAGACTTTGTAGAAGAAGACGAAAATCAAATTTATATATTTTTTTATAAAAGAAATATTTCGACTACAAACGGGTAAGATACATGAAAACACACTTTATTATTATTGCTTCTTCTTTTTAAATTTAAACAAGCTTTTGAAATTTGTGATTTTTAATGTAATTAAATTACACTTTTATTACCTGTTCGATTTCATTTTATTCTTTTTTTTTGTATATAATTAAATCGCACTTGTATTAAAACTGCTCGACAAATTTTCAAAAATGGATTAATTGAATTAAGTTAATGGTTTTGTTCTGAACATGAAATATTTAAAAGCAAAACATATTTTTACTTTCAGTTTTAGTAATTTTGCGCAGAATTTTAAGAATATTTTCGTCCTGTGCGCTTTTATATTTTAGTAGGTATGTCGTTTCCTTATTAGATTCAATTTACACTCTCTCATATACATACATGTAGAAAGTGTAAAAACGTTCGGTCATAAATAAAAAAAAAGTTTATGGAATTAATAAAATAAATATATTTAACCTAAACTACTGTCGAGCTTTACTAAATTAACGGAAATTTAATTTGAATATAATACGTTTCTAATGTTTCTGAGAAAATACATATAAAAGATAAAAAGAGAACAATAGATTAAAAGGTAATTAATTATTATGGTCTGAAGGTCTTTAATTTGTTGCCAGTAGAGATTGAGCAGATACTACATACTTGCTTCTTTTAATAAAACTGTTAAACGTTATCTCATAAAGAACACTTTCTATAGTATACCTAAGTGAAATGGTAAGTGATTATTCTGCGGATATACAGTCTGTCAATTAATAAGTTTACTTTCGATTGACTTGTATGTACATATTTCTTTTATATGTCTAAATACCAATAAATGTTATTATTATTGTTTATGTATATTGTATTATGTACCAAAAACTTTTTTGCTACGATTTTTTTTTCTTTTCTTTAAAACGCCTATCCAAATATTGTTTTATTTGCGATATAGGAGTATTATATTTTCATGTTTATGTACTTTAAGGCGACCGCCACACCTGCGACTTCGCCGCGCGACATCGTCACAAATTTTGTTTTCTATGGACTCTTGTGTATCATGTCATACTAGCAGTTACGCCGCGCCGCTGGTTTGATATCTCACATAAGAGATCATAGAAAACAAAACTTGCGACTTGCGACTTTTACGCGGACGCCACGGCATCGCCGCAAGTTTTGTTTCTCTTATATGAGAAATCAATCCAGCGGCGTAACCACTAGTATAACATGACACATAAGAGACCATCGAAAACAAAACTTGCGGTATGGCCAGGTGTGGCGCCCGACTTAAAGTTTTAAAAACTAAAAGATTAACTAATTTTAATTTACATAATTTTTAATAACTTTTAATTAAAGAAAGAAAACACGTAAGTTAGTGCATATGTATGAAATATCATTTTCATAAGAGAGACGAAAGGCAAAACAGTAACAAAAATGAGATGCTATAGTTTAATAATAATAATAATAATAACAGGACTTTATTCCGGCGGGATTTCAGCCGCTGGCTGTTGCTATCCTACCTTATATAGCTGAAAATAACAATATATAGTTATACAATAAATGTACGACAAACACACGTGTGTACAAGTACACATAGGTAAATATACAATCGAAAATAATATAACCAACTTATGCTACGTAATACGTTTGACAATACCAGAAACTCTAAGCAACTAATTAGATAATAAAAATAATTTCAGTTTCGCCTTGAAAGAGAAGTATTTTAATGATTTAAACACATCAGGGACATCGTTGTAAGCACGAACGGAGGAGTAAGAAAAAGATCCTCTAATGAACGCAGTTCTGTGAATTGGTATGTTCAACATGCATACTTGACGGGTTTTAGATTGATGTAAATCTCGGAGAAAAATTAATTTACAAAACAAATAACTAGGTTCTTGTGTTTCTAATATTTTATGGACAAGACAACATAAATGAAGTTCTCTAGGTACCACCATTTTTAAAATTTTATGTTTTTCATAGAAAGGAGTTATATGAGACCTTCTAGTAATATTACCTACAAAACGAATACATGAATTTTGACATTTTTGAATTCGGTAAACTCGGTCCGTAGACACAATCACAATAATTAAAAGTGGATAAAATAAGACATTCAACTAAAGCCGGACTCAGACGACTGGTGTACTTGGCCAATATACCAATATTGGTATACTTGGCAAATGTACCAGCTCATAAAGGACATTTTACGCAAAGGCGTTCACACGACGTGTACAATTTTTTTTAAAATACGCCAGCGAATTTATACAATGTTGGCGGAATAGATAGAAGAGTGCTGGCCATCATGGATAGCGGTCATTCTGAAAATGTTGTCCCTTGTGCAGCTTTTTAGTACTAATTTGTGGATATTATTTAAAAGTAAAAAAATCAAGAAATTCAAGTACCACTTCATTAGACCACTTCATTTAATTTTTTTATAATTATTAATAAACACTTTACCTCTTCTATCCGCTTATCAATACAGAACGAATAGTAGTTGCAAAGCAATACACAATTATATTAACAATTCGTGTGAGCGCAACCACAAGTATGAACTTGTCAAGTTGACCAATAATTGTAATTCCTTTGACTTGTGCCATTTTTACCGACAGACGATGGGAAATTGACCAGTACTCACCAGTGACAAATAATTGTACAAGTAAACCACTCACACGGCATGGCAAGTATACGCCATTAACAAATATTGGCCAAGTACACCAGTCGTCTGAGTCCGGCTTTACAGTAATTTTATTCTGAATGGTAAAACATGTTTATACCTGTGTATGGATCGTAGCCTACCGTATGCTGAATAGTTTGAATTAGTTTGTTTACGTGAAACGTGAAGGTAAGATATGAATCAAAGATAACTCCCAAATTTTTTATTTGCTTAACTAAAGTCAAAGGAATGTTATCTAACAAAAATACGTTTTGCAAAAGATGATCAATTTTGTCACACTGCCATTTAGTACCAATTAGCATAGCGGCACATTTATTCGGATTTAACTTTAATGCATTATTTTTGGACCATACGCTAATTGAGTCCAAATCCTGATTAACCTTAGCTATAGCTGTATCATAATCAGAAGGAAAAAACGAATAAAACATCTGGTTATCATCAGCGTAGGCGCGAATTTTGCAGTTTATAATATTTTCATACAAGTCAGCCATGTAGAGATTAAACAATAGTGGCCCTAAAATAGAGCCTTGTGCAACACCTGCATTGACGTCCGTGACAGAGGAGTATTTATAACCTTCGTCCGAATTTATACGTGTCAGCTGAGAACGATTACGGAGTGAGAATATTGAGGATTTTATGTATGCATTTTCTCTTAAGAGGAGAAATTAAGAAGTTGGGTAATCTTCAGCTTGAATTTTTGATTACAAATAAATGCCCTCCCTGAAGCAAACACAGTAACGTTAACAAAGACAACTCTTTGTTCATATTTATAACTGTAATGGACGAGATAGTAAATAAAGCAAATTATACATGTACCGATTAAGAACCACTAGAGATACTGAAACGTAAAACCAACAAGTGCTTGTAACATTAATGACAACTGTTGTTGACGCATTTCTTAATGTCTGATAGTAAAAAAAAACTTACAGTTTCACATAAAATTAACACGTAAAAAAGAGTAAGTAATCATTTTCTCCTTGGCAAAACAAGTTCTCTTTATTTTGATTAAAACTTTATTTTGGTAATAATATCTAACTGTGGAAGGAATTATTAAATCCGCCAAAACTATTAATAAAAAATTGATCTCTGTAAAATTCCAAATAATTAGATATTAAATCGTACTCAAATCTTTGTAGGATTTGTGGATTACGAACATTTATTTAACACAGTGGCATCATTGACTATACGCTCTTCTTTCTGAGTTGACTTTTACTTTGTCGTAAACTACTTTTATTGTCATATCAATTACCACAAATACGCGCCGCTCTCTTTCACTGATGTAATACTTACACTAGATTACATAAACAATGCAGCCTAGCTTGTTTCAAATACATAAGTGTGCTAGAGAAAGAGTGAAAACCTTAACAACCCAAGAAGCAACACTTTGGAATAGGAGATATAAAAAAGTTACTGATTGCAAATGCACTGGAATTTATTAAATTTTAACACCAGCATGTCGCTAATGGTAATGTATCCATAAAATATTTTCACAACATCGATGGTTATGAATGTTACACTGAAACTTGAAAAACGCCAAAGATAAAACAGGCTATATTATAAAATAAAAGAAATAAGGGAAACCATTCGTTTGACCACTTTGTCAAAATAAGAGCGCGCAAAATATGCGCCTGAATTTTCAAGTTAAAATTAAACACCTGGTATACAGAGTTTTGTACTCAGAGAGTCGCAAACCAAAGGCGTAAAATAAAGCCATTAGTGATCTACAAGAAATTGATTTTTTCGGTTGAGAATCTTCCCTTCTTAGAAGGATTTTGGGTGTTACGAACATGGATAAAATAAAATTTAAAAAATATATGATACAGTCGGAGTTAAATCTTCTAATTGAATAACGCTGGTTAGTTAATAGACACACATGATAAGAACTCCAAAAATAAGATTATAAACGGTGGACAACGTAGATGAGGGAGATAAGGTATTCGAAGTAAAAAGGAAGTGAATAGAAAAGCAGAGAGCAAACACTGGAAGAACTTTCTTTTAGAAGGCTGTATTTCTATTGAAAACCTTGGGCGTTGAAAGAGAAGATAGATAGAAAGGGGGAAAAGAAGAGAGAGAGAGAGAGGGGGAGTAAATAAGTAAGAAATATTTTTTCCCAATGTGTCAAATTTATGGTCTTTATGAGTCTTGAAAGGTCTTTATGTGCATAATTATTAAGATCATTTGAAAAGTTTTTTTCTATTTAATTTCTATTAAGTAACACCGTTTTATTTTTACATGTTGTTGCTAACGAAACTAGATAGATTTATGTATTTATCATATACCTGTAGTACCCGTCATAATTTTAAGAGATCTAGCAATTTTGTAAAAAAGTTTAAAATCTTTAAAGATCGTTTTTGAAAGATGTGGAGATTTGTAAAAAACCAACAAAAATGCTGTATTTTTGAAGCAACTTCCCCGTATAAGAAATTGATAATAAAATTTTACAAATTTATTAATTTAATAAAGTATAATACTTTTCAGATTCTTAGTACACTTTTTAAAACGATTCATACTAGAACCATTAAAATTATAAAAAAAGAAGATAATTCCGTATATCAACATCGCATAATATTCTTCAATTTTGGTTCCACGATAGAATAGATTTGGGATGGCAGTAATTAAGTACTGTTAATCGTGGACCATTTAATTTGCATTTAGAATTTTTTATAGGTAGAGAAAGGAAAAAAAAACAACCAGTAACATTTCGTACATTAAGTACCTAATTTCTGTTTTTTTTTTTTTTTAATAAAAGTGTTAAGAATGATATGATTGAATATGATATGAATAATTTCAAATTTGAAAGTTGATAATAATTTAAAACAAGTGTGACGTAAACAACTCACCAGATAAATATTCTGAAGCTGACGGTACTTCTTTCGGACAAAAGCTAACATTTTCATTCACAATATTGGACATCTTAGCTAGGCCGAACTTTTTGATTTTTTCGGAGACCACATCTTCGAATTCGCCGCTACTCGACATTTCGACGTCACCCATCTCGACACGTCTTTAATTTCTGGCGCGAATTCGATCGTCACATCACACCGATGCAATTGAGCGGACACGCTGTAAAATCGAAGGTGTCTTTCGGAAACGTTTCGCTACCTCACTAAGAAACTTCGAAGAATGAAAGAGTGGACATTTTCCCACACCATGCGATAAAGTGGGACTGGGTACTTTCTTTTTGCTTATATGATATTGTACTAAACGAGGTGGTTTGATGGAAACTGAGCACGCAATGGTGAAGTAATTATTGTTCACTTATCGATCGAAGTGAAAATTAGTCACCAGAAAGCTTCAAGTACGCGTACACATCCTTTTGATCAATATCTGTGTACATTTTTTTCGACACTTACACTTTTATTAATTGCACTTCTAAAATCGATGATTCATAATATAAGTATGGTGCGTTTCTCTTATTTTTACATAATGTTATTCTCAATGATATCATAAATCATAAGTGAGTGAGAATTTAAGCAAAGGTAAATCCACAAATTGAAAAGTTTCTTGCCGTCGAAGGGTTTGGGAGGGGGGAGGGAGGAGATCCTTTATTTACTAAATTACCGAGGGACTCAGAGGGCTCTGAAATTCCGTTATTTTCTGAAGTTCTATCGATTCCTGAAGTTATCAAGATTAAATCTGCATTAAATAAAGATGTTTAGGCATTCAATAATTCTTACATTTCGTAAGTAATAAGAATTTTCTACTTGTGTGGTGGAGATCACTTTATCTTTTTCTAGATTCACCCACGAATGTTAACGCGAAAGAGAAAACTTGGGCACGAATCGTTAGGTGCCCCTTGAGATAGCGCCCTTGATATTTCTGGAATATTCAGGGTACCCTAGGATAGAACCCCAATCCAAGAAATATTCATCTCTAATATCTTAAATCTCCTTCAGAATTGCACTTGCACAAATCAAGTTGCCTATACAAGAGAGATTTTAATCACAGCTATTTACTTAATTCTGTGCCACTGTTACGGGGCAAAACATTTTCGAGCCGCATGGGTTTTGGGTTTGTGGCGGATGTTTATCCGGCCTTATCAATGATGCTGACGCATTATATCATTGTTTAGCCTAATTAAATGTTCGTAAACCTTTTCACTTTATTACTGTCGTAATATACTTCTAATTACACAGAACGATCATACTAAACTGAAATTTCTAAAAATTTCAAAACAGTAATAATGTTCATTTAATCAACAATTATCTTAAAGTTACCTAATTGAAATTAGATGTTCAGAATAAAGTAGAATTACAGCTGTCCATGAACATTTTATCCATTACGTAATTTAGGTTGGATTGGGTTTCATTAATACAACTAATTATATTTTCCTGGAAACGATTGAACTTGATTCAGTTATGTTTAGTTCAAAGAAAAAGTGAAAGGAAATTTGAAAATTATTTTTGCAAACATAAAACATTAATGAACCTAGATTCGAATTTCATTAATTTTATGTGAGAAATAATTAGTACTACTTAGGTAATTATTAATTATTGCAAAATGTTGATGTTTATTACTAGCATAAAACAACTCTTCAGATATTTATTATTTACTGAAGAAGATGCAGCGATCAATATTATTTCTGTCGTAATTAAAGTGCACAACTTACGAAATCGGTAGTGCAATGTTTAATTCGAGGTAAACTCATGAAATGATTTTTTTTAATTAACCCCTTAAATTTGTGCGTACAGAGGACGACCTACATTAACAAGTTACGTAAATGTTTACGTAACTTTAGCAGAAATTCCGTTTGTGGCGAAAGAACTCGTTTGCATTATTTACTTAAACGCATAATGTTCTGCACCTACAGATAAACACACGTAAGGCGTAAATAAATTCATCGGTTGACAATTGAAGAGTGGAAATTCACAAGGGCCTAAGTGCCAAAAAAAAATAACGCTGAGATCCTACATAAAATATGTCTAGAACATAAAATAAATAAAATCTTTCTTGAAAAAGTTTTATTAAGTAAAGAAAACAAGAATAAATGAACTAAACACATTGTTACACATTTAAAAAAATGGACACAGACTCCTAAACAGGCGTTGCCTGAAATTTTCTGGAAATGGCACTTAGACCCTTTTGAATTTCCACTCTTCAATTCATGTTTCCATCAATACATATTCTGCGGTTAATACATATATTGCATAAAAACTTATTGTTTTCTCTTTTAGTAATTATTATATTCTTAGTTCCTTTCCGAACAATTTCGACGTCATCCAAGCGTTCCTGCAGCTTTTGTAGTTTACAAGTAATGAAATGCACTTAAAAAATGTAGAATTTTTTTATTTTACCACAACCAAAAGCTTTTTGGTTCATATTGACGCATACAAGAACTGTTAAACGCTCTTTGCTATATTTACCTCTGGTAAACCTCAACCCGGTGCTTGGCATAATATTATAAAATAAACCAGTTTTATCTGCACTGAAGATAAGATTTTTATCATACTTGCCATTTATAGCTGGCCATACCGTTTTGATCCAAGATTCCGTATTTTGCTTGCAAACACTGGCATATACATATCCTTCCCGTATTAAGGCTGTGGCGTTTATTAAATCTGTCCATCCATCCTTCGGAATAAAGAAATGGCGTTTCGTCGGGTTTTGCTATTAATCTTGCAAACTCGTCTGCTTTTGTTTGTAGAGTGGAAGTTGGTAAGGGTATATTTTGACTTCCGTGTAAGGAGAATCATTTTAAAAGAGCATCGTCTACCTTTGGCACTTTTACCACCTCTTCATTTTAGAAACATTTAAATTAAGATTTCTTATGTCTTCTCTTTTCTTTCAAATAAGTAGTTGAAGCAGTCGACTTTGGAAGGTTAAATGATTTGCAGACCTCTGTACCGCTTCGCCCATTTTTTATTTCTGTTATTATTTTAATTTTTTCTTTAATTATGATGGCTTTTCGGTAATATTTTAATTTTTTCCAAATGGACGAGCTGTGTAACGCGCCCGTTTAAAAACCTTTGTTTGTTTACTTTTACGTACAAGTAAATAAGCAATACAAACGTACAAACAAACACAACTTAAAATTTATTGCCAATTTAAATAGCTTGCCAACCATATACCCCGGGGAATTCCGAAAGGCCACCCAAACTTTACTACGCCAGATGCCTGCGCTCTTAGGCGTCCTTTCCGGACGGTCAACTACCTGCTAAGAGTCTAAAGACCACCGTCGGCGCCACAAGGTTAATTTTACTGACCTACATTCTGTTTACAGTTGAACGACCCTTCGGAGAATCCGCTATAAATAATAATACTTTTAATTATGGCTCGTGATCGCTGCTAACAGTGATAACTCGTTCTTCTTGGTGCATACGGTAAATGAATCGCAAGAACAAAGGTGTTAACGACGTTAAATTAAAACACGAATTTAGATTTAATTAGTTATTTATTGCAAAAAAAGGTAAAAACTTCTTGCATCAGCCACTGCGGGGCTGGTATAATGAGCGAAAAAACCTTGCGTTCAAATCTAATCTACTTTCTTTCGATTCACACCGTTGGTGGTTTAACGTCTACACAGATATTTGTTGGAGAGCTCTGCTCCTTAAATAGATTAACAATTAATTCAATTGCAACTTAGCTCGAGTCTTGGTACTAGTGTTCGTCACTTCAGATCGTACTCTAAGACTTGCTCTGTTTAATAAACCAAAGCACAGGGTGACACAGTGGGCCTACAGTGTACTTAATTAATGGAGTTAATTAATGAATTAATCAGCTGTTCTGGAGAAGTATATGATACAAAATGCCGCCCTCGGCGATCAATTTGCAGGACAATCAATAGCAGTCACCAGTTTTTCAGGGACTACATTTTGGAGGTGATGGAATACCCTAACACTGGCTAATTAAGGTCGATGGGTAGGATCCCTCCCAGCTAATTCCAATCGCCTTGAAAGAGTGGCTCTGTGGCACGTTTTTTCAAATCTCTCTCTTCGTCGTTTTTTCGTCGGCTAAACCTATCTAACTAAATTATTGCGCAAGAACTCAGATTTGACTGTTTTTCGACACTACACTATGGGTGTTTATGGCCATTTCAATCTCTTGGCAAATAGCTTCTCATTAACCTGCAAATCTTTTGAGCAAAGACCACACACGGTTCACACGCTGGGGTGAGAAAACTTTGTTAAGAAAATGGCTATGAATTCAAATTGGTCGGCCTCGTAATTTCACGAAATTCGTAACGACAATTAATTGGCCTTGATTTCTTTGTTTATATCATGCTGGCGCACTTGGTTTCAGCGGCAGATATAATTGCTTCACACCAGTAATTGAGATTGGCGTCTTCCCTGTACAAATCGAAAACACCCGTTAGCGTGTTTCCAACTTGCCGGAGAAAATCCCCAAGGGTGGAATTATTTCTAAGAGTACACTGTACTGAATTCCCAGGTAGATGTGGGGAATACTTAATTGCTATTGGTTGATTAAAAACTCAGAACTTAGCCTAATAACTAAAGAAACAATTACCAACAAATTTTTCTAAGGTGAATGTCTCTAGTGAGTTTTAATACTCGCTTCAATGTAAATAAAAATGGCTTGATTAAAGTTATCTAAATACAATGGTAATATGAACTTTACTGACTCTTTAGTGACTAATTAATGCAAATTAAATTATCCCTACGCAATTGTTACCACCAAAGGTGCGATGAAGAAATACAAATAAATGTCAATTACCTAACACCGGGTAAGCCGAGTAACACCCGCGCACTTCTCTATCTAATTTAATCATTCGCGTTGCGACGCTTACGTGTTTGGTTTTTTAATTGCTCTTCCTTAACACACGGTATTTTAGCCGTACCGAAATAAATGATTTATCTAGAAAAATGAGTCAATGACTGCAAGCGCTACAGAAAAGAACCGCTAAGTCAGAATTTAAAAGTAGTCGACTGTTCGTTCAAGAGATTCGAACGTTTCTGTCCGTTTTTCGCGTCCCGTCCTTTCAAGTAAAAAAATTAAACACACCCCTCGGACTTTGCAGCTAAATTTTGAAATAACTTCGACCAATCATAGTCGTTGCATTTAGTTCCCACTCACGCCTATTCCAGATGCTCAGAATGTATCAAGAACACTCGCTGTCGTCTGTCGTAAATGAAGCAACTATAACTTAAATTTTACAAGTGCCCAAGCTGACATTTTTAAAGTATCTGCTGCCTGCTTGAAAGAAACCAGACTAAAGCGAATGCTCCACTCGCAATGTAATTTGATATCTTTACCCACATGGAACATGTATCTGCAATTTTAAAGCGACAAAATGTATACAAAAATCTAAACAAAACATTCTAAAACGTCAAGTAGATTTGTTTTATGATGTCTGTGCAGCTATAGTGCATTTGAATGTCGGGTGCGATTATCGAATTTCTAAAGAGCTCCCTGGGTGGTAAACCAGCCTCTTGAGATCTAGGCGTCGCGTCGGGCTTAATTGCTTAATTTTTTTACAGTGTACAGTTTTCGAACACATGTTTGTTATTTGAAATAAAAGAGGCAACAATCGAATTTGTTTTGAAAACAAATCCCGCGCACCTTTCAGGTGTATATCTAATAATTTACGATAATTACGAGTATCTTATCGAATTGACAAATTCACTGTTTGTTAGAATGTAGTAAAAAAACAAAAGATGTATAATCGTGGACAGTTCAATTCGAATGATTGAAAATTTGATTGCCACTAATGTAAACTGCAGACTAACAAAAACTGACATTACGTATTTTTACTGTTTACTTGTGATAATTCAGATAACAAATGGATTGAATATTCGATAAATACGTCTAGCTTAGTTGGTCTTATAATATCAAGTGATAAATTGAAAAGTTCATCAAGTAGCCTTTGAATAGGTTCCCAAATTTTGGGACCACCGCCAACTTTGCAAGATAAAAAATTTCAATGATTTTCCGATTGCAAAATCACGAAAATTATCAATTTAAACTATTTATTATTAATTTCGTCACCGACTCTTAGACTGCTTTTACACCCCCCAATTGCCCCCCTAGAAGACTTCAGCGTCCACCACTGGTGGGCGATACCACTCACTTTGGGATCTATGAATAGCTATCAGATCAATGCGAAATGTCACTTTACATTATGCCACATTAGATTATAAGCAAAACTAAAACACTAAACTGTTTGACAACTGTCATCCGTTAAACATCAAAAGGCTTAGGAAATCATCGCCTTTTCGCTCATTCTTCTTTCATCAAAAAATCAAAACCAACTTGATGAACTTTTCAATTGAACAGTCGTTACATATCTATATTTTAATTATTATCTTTTAAACGAATGTTCAAAAAAGTCAGAATAGAATATTGCTTGTTAAAGTATGTTTATAAGTAATAGGGATTAACTAATATGGTTGAATATTATTATTACTTCTTAAGTTTCGATATTTTAGAATCTTCTTCAAGCTACAATCAGTTTCTCAAAATTTTGTTATTTTACTTGCATTCCGCCTTCAGCCATCAGTGCCATCATAGATACAAACATATTACAAACATTCTCCTCTTCCCCAGTGATCTTACCTCTCAAAAAATATAAAGCAAAAACGTATCTTAAATTTTATTTTAAAAAAAATATCACAACTTCAGTATTTTCCTATAAGTCCCTCACTTAAGTCTTGCGTTTCAGATAAGTCCTTCGCAGTATCGATCGACCAATTTCCTTTTTTGATATGGTTTTCTGAAAATAGATACATAATCATTACTGATTTCTATAGTAACAAATAACAATGAATAACAATAAAAAGAAAACAGAATATCAACCTTTTATACGAAATTAACAAGTTAAGAGTTATTCCCAGTTCAAAGTTGCTTAAAATTTGAAAAGTTGAGGATGACAAACAGGCTACATAAGGAATGCATTGGAAGACATCACGCATGCTTCGCTTTATTAATTTTTTTTTTTTTTTCGTTTTATAGAATGCTTTTTCGCAGTGCTTTGTAGAACCCTCGGGCTGCGCCTTCGGGCTACAAACTACACCTCGATTAAAAATCACGCACTTCACTCCCTTGGTGTATAATATACTATTGTAACATTAATTTCGTTATTATGCTGGTTATAAAAGATTATCTAAAAATGTTTGTTATGAAAGCTGTTCCTACAATTTCTAAATAATTCTAAATAATTTGAAGTTTTAATTATTATTAAAGTGTTAATACGAAATTTAATAAGATTCAATTTTAATGATATCTTTTCGTCGAGGAACTAAATTTTCAAAATAGAAACACTTAAAATAGAGATGATAAAAATCCTTATCGACACAATACTTCAAAAAACAAACATGTATTTAATTTAAATAAACATCGCGTTTCGAGCGTCATCCACATGTTTTGTCGCAACCTTATATCGATAAGAGTATTTACAAAACTTATTTTTTTATTTAAAGTATTTTTTCAGTTTTCGAAGTTTCTTTGAATCACATTAATAAAAAAGAGCTTATAGAGCTTCGGAATTAAATCACACGGATCACTGAAATACGGAAAACTTACCTTCTTGGAATCTCGGTAGAACAACATAACAACGTTAAAAACACCGTATAGGAATAAACACGTAGTTATCGATGCATTTATCACAACAATAGCTTCCACAATTGGAAGGGAATTGACAAAGATGTATTTCGTTGCGCCTTTCTGGTTCTGTACGACGTTTCTGATGAAAATTTCAGAGGCATCACTTTGTTTTCGTTCAACATTTTCAGTTCTTTTCTCCTCTATTGCAGAGGCATTTTGCACGTTCACAAAATTTTTCAAAATTTGTGGTACAATCACATACCGATTATCACCATCATCGTAATTATTATATAAATTAATACTAACAGGTATCAGTCCAAGGCGTACTATATTATCTTCTACACGCCGTAATTTATTATTGCTCAAATTTATACTAAGCAACTTCACATTATTGTAGAAGAGGTAAGAAGGTAGAACTCTCAAATTATTGGCTGATAAGTCGATGAAGGTCAACTTGGTCATACGAGAAAATGTCCCGGATTCGATGTGACTTATTTGATTTTCCTTCAAATTCATCCATTGTAAATTTGGGTTAGCCCTGAAGAAACGACGTTTCAAAATTTGGATTTTATTCACGGACAAATCCAACTCTTCCAACTGCTTTAAATGGGCGAATGTATCATCATCGATGATTCTGACGCTGTTATTAACCAGAAACGCTGATTTTATTCCATTGAAGGCCTCGAACAAGTTTGGCGAAATCACAGTGAGATTACCACCAGTAAAGCTGACCTCGATCACGTCATTGCTGACGCTCGTTATAAATTTCGTGTCCTCTTGAGTTAAACTTTTGCATTCCAGTAGTGAACCACACTTATCACATTTGCCTTGAACTGGTCCAAACAAATTTAAACACAGCACTATCCAGTGAATTTTCATCATTTTCTTATGTTCACAGGGCTGAAGCCGGGATCGACATGTTTTTCTGATGCTGTTTGAAGAACGCACTGGGTTTTCCGCGCTTACGTAACCTGTGACTTATGAGTTAGTTATTTATTTGCTGATTGCAAGTCTTATCCCACTTGTGTGTTTTATCGTCGTAATCACATCAGATTAGATTATTTTCGTCTCTATGGTAATGTGCAATTTTAAAACCCTCCTACTTCGATGCCTTCCGCGAAGAGGCCCCACGTAAATAAATGATTAAACGATTGTATGAGTTGTATGCTGGACAGCGAGAGGAAAGCAAGGTAGTCCCCACTCTGTAAAATAGAATAACAACCGATGAAGTTATAAACAACAAACTTGTAAAGGTCATTAAAAATTAAACGTTTTTGCGCACCGGTACTAATAAACATACCTGTTTTGAATAATTAGTGGTAGACAATCGTTCTAAAGTTCAAACATAATTTGTTGGAATTATTTCAGATAATACTGCTATATATACTAATACTAATAATAATACCCCATCGCATTTTAAATATGTATTTATGTACCTACCTATTAAGAATGCATGGCAAGAAAACGTGTGATTGATTTCAGCACAGACATTTGATTTTGGGCGAATAGATAAATAACTTTTTATAATTTGAATTAAAATTACAAATGTTTACACTCAGAAATTATATACTCATGGTCACATGACATGAGCACAATTTGTATCTGATTGACATTTACGTTTTCTTTTTGTTGGAAAAGCTGAAAATTTGCGACATTTATCTAGGTACTATGATTCAGTTTCAAAATTAAAATTAATTAATCGTCATAGATTATGTCAAAATCAAACGATAACATAATCTACTTGTAAAGCACGATCAATAATGAGAAGTCGAATCCGTAAAGTATTGGTTCAATAAAGTAGATTAATTACTACATTGATAATGACTTTGTACAACATATACTCTTTTACATTATTATAATCTACGATTGAAATTTTTTCCTTTCAACCTAATATTGTTCTTGTTTATAACATATTTTGGACATAATTTTTAGTTTACTTTTATTCGTACACTTTGCCTTTGAGTATTTATTATTTAATAAACATACCAGACTTGCATTAAAGTAATTCAGGTAATTAAGTAATTTTAGCTTTCCTCTAAGTGTTATTGTAATCCTTGATGGAATCAAACATGAATGTCGATTCTTACTTCGCATCGTTGAATTGACGTCTCATATATTGACTGTCAAAAATGTTTGATTCACAGCCACTCAGGACTACAATAATTGTTGGTCACATGTTACATTAACTACTTTATTTTATCAAAAAAACTTTTAATTTGAAAATGCCTTAAGTCTCTCTACGTGAAAGTTAAATATTTTATTTAAAAAATCATGTAACGAATGGTGATGACGTTTCCATTCTCAAATCTGTTATATCGAAACCGTAAGCACCACCATTTTCTTTAATTGTGGACCTGCACCAGGACGTAATAATTGAAATAAAAGCCAAATAAGTTTTAGAATGACAGTGATAATTTTTAGAGAAAGAAGAGAAGAAATAAACAATTTAGCAATTTTTCAAAATTAATAATAGATAAAACAGATGTTTCAACGACGATTTTTTAATACAATTTTTTTAAGCTGTCCGATACAAGCCCACAAGCACTCGTTAACTCTATTTTATGGAAATAAGCAGAATAAAGGAGACAAATAGTTAAATAAGAAAATTCAAGAAAAAGAATAAAATAATAGGTGCAAGAGATGAAAACTACAAAAAAGAATATGACGAAAGATTCTAAAAAATAATAACTAAAATCAGAATTATGCTAATCACTTAAAATAACAGGATAAGAAAAAATCTATCACAGTCAAATTGAGTAAAATATAAAATAACTAATGTGAGAAGTAACATGTGTTCAACAATAATTGTAGTCCTGGGTGGCTGTGGAATCAAACATGAATGTCGCTTCTTACTTCGCATCGTTGAATTGACGTCCCAAATATTTACTGTCAAACTACAAATAAATTCTTGTTTACGTATTTAATATGTTATTGAAATTACTAAAAAAAATGCAAATTAAAAGATATTTCTAGATTAAATAGAATTGTCATAAACGATTAAATATGGTAAAAAAATGGAAGAAAAAGTTATTGAAGCAACTACGTACAATGAACGTTCCAAGAAACAGTGCCCAAATTGCAATAACTTACTCCTTATGAAAATAAGAAAGAATGTTCCAGATGATGCTCGGGGACTCCACTGCGATCCAGTCGACTTGCAGCAAAAATTTGTTTCTCTGTAAGGGTTGAAAAATTCATTTTGACGAAACCGGGCAATAAATAATTGTAGTTCGACGTATTCTTATTTCTTAATCTAATCAACACAACTACAAAAAGCCAAGGAGTTCTTTCATACAATACAAAAATTATTTAGGTATTACACAAATTAATTAAAGTTCTACCTATATCAATTTGTTAAATATTAACTGCAGCACGTTCTTATGCACGTTTGCAGTATAACAGATTAAAAGTTTTCTAATTTACAATTTTAACAGTTTTCCTTCTTTTCAACTCGCCTCAATGCATATTTATTATTTCCTTTTTTATTTTATTGTTTATTATTGGGGCCTAAGGCTTTATATCAAATTTTTCTTATTTGCAGTTCCAGCAAATGTTTCAAGCTTGATTACATCCTATACATCAAAGTCACATTTACGTAAAGAAGTAAATTAAGTATAAACTTATAAAAAAAAAAGAAAACACAAGAGAAGGTAGTAAACAATGGCATAGTTTCTCACTGAAGTAACAGGAAAAATAATAATAAATGACACTTAAACAGTGACACTTAAGTTGTTAATATTTTGCAAAATTTCAAAACAGTTGCTAGGTCAATTTCTTAAGAAATTCTTAGCCATAATTATGAAAAACTCTGTATAATACCTAAGACATAAGACAATTAAAATTAACCTTAATGCAAATATCAGTGAATACCTTGTAAAAAAATGTATTGACTTAGGCCCGATTTTACAATTGTCGGATAAGCATTATTATTGGTATAACTTGTGGTATAACGTGACGCAGGTGTAACGTAGATATGGAGGAACATTAAACGATATTTGGCGAACAGTTATTCCGTTCTTATTCCACTATTGTAAAACTGAGCCTTATTGTTAGTTAAACTAGTTAAACTACTGTATAATATAGATCATATTATATTTTATAGAAACACAAGACACAACATAAGTTTTATAGAGAAACTCATAAATATGTTTCCAGTGTTAAATAAATACTTCATATTTATCGATATTTAGTGTCCTCAAAAGAAAGCTATTACATAATTACATATCCAGCAAATATCTGTAACATTTTTGAAAGTTCAACTGGGTCATCATATTACTTAACAAACTGAAGATTAAATTTTAAAATATTGCGTCATTTATCTCGCAACTTATGATTATTTTATTGTTTTTGGTGAAACTTTAAATTCTGGTGTGCTTATAAACATACAGTTTGTTAAATGGATCTTTTTACGCACGTCATTGATTTTTTCCGTAAGAAACACATCAATACTCTCAAGCCAAGTAATAAATCGTAAGATTTCTTTACAAACAGTCGTATAAAGACATTCCTTTTCAATCCTTAACGAGTGATGTACCTAGATACAATAGTTACATATAAAAATTGGTTTTAATAGTGCCATTTGTCAATGACATGCGTAAAAAGGTCCATTTAACAAACTGTATAAAAGTACATACAAGCAGGTCATCGTATGTATTTTGTAACATGTGTTTTAAGGACTTTTCTAAACATTTATGATTTAATTCAGTGGTCGGGACCCTCTCTGTAATTCTCATTACAATACGTTCAACATTCTAGCCGCCTAGTGTTGGCCGAACCTAAAATGTTCAAAAATAGAACCAAAACGGAACAATTTCGTCTATTTACAAACAATGTATATTGATAATGGTCCAGACGTTGTATGACATGATCTGAATGCAATAACAGATATGATTTTGTAATTTTAGATTGACGAAGTCGATTTGTTTGATAATTAATCTAAATAAATACTTAATAAAAACCGATAAGAAATCAAAAAGACAGTTTACTGTCTAAGGTGTGTACTTCATTTCTACTGCGCAAATGAATTTATTTTGCTTTCTACTTATTGTTTCACATTTCTTCGAAGCATAAGACTTAAATTCAACAGTCATATATTTATAAAATTATACTTTACATATATACAAACCACGTAAAAAAATATTACGTTTTAATCTATAACAGTAAAAAGTTGCCCTGGACACGTCATATCAGTTTTGTTTATTACACAACCGGTGATTTCATTTCGAAGGTATCACAAGATGCTCGACAAACATCTTCTGTTCCAGTTTCGTTTTCTGTGCTTGAGGTACTACCACACTGCGAGTTTTTCACGTATACGGCGACGCCATTCGGTACTTTCAATTTAAGATAATTATCCTCCGTGATTAAACACTCCTGGCTGTCACTGCACGTGATATTCTGGAGCACGGTTTTCTGTAAGTAGTTCAATTTAATTAGTGACGTATGTAGCCAACATTTAGAACAAAATTTTAAAAAAGCAATATGTATATAGGCATGATTCTAGAATAGACCGACAAAGAAAAATGGTGACATCACAGAACAAGGGAAAAATGTTTATGTATGTTAGTTTCCAGACATAATGTAATTATTGATAAATTATCCCCGAAATAACGGAACGTCAATGGTTAAGGAAGAGCAGTAGACGACCGAAATAAATACAGTCATAAAATAATTTTATGTATAATTATTATAACACTTAAATTAGGCGTAATAGATTTCTTAAGAGAAGGCTGAACACATTACAAATGAAGAATTTTAAGTGTAGACATAAGGGGGATGATTAAACTTTTGATTTTAAAAACATCAGTAAAATGATGTCTTTCAACTGCTCAAGCTTGTATCTTTCATAGCAATATTTAGACGGTTTAGGAAAAACGAGCTCTTTTTAGAAAATGATTGGCTAGAAATTGCATTACTGTGGCACTGCCATTTTTAACTTTAATTATCTTCGCAGTAGTTACTATGGGAACAAGTTAGAGTTAACTTGTGATTGATAAACCGGGCTTTAAAGATTAATAATTCGAGATGAAGGTACTCTGAATGCACACTAGTGCAGTCAATCAAAAACGCCCAATGTGCTACATTTGCTCAATATCGCAATCTGTTGAGAGTTCGAGTTTTTTTCTGCTAAGACTAGTTTTAATTTCTTTTTTTCTTAATATTTTCGAATATTTTAATTGCTATTTGAGCATTCCTTTAGAAAGTAAAGATTAATAAAAATTATAATAATATACTTACTTTATGTATTTTGGTAAAAAAGGCAACGATTAATCCGGAAATAGCTACCAAGAGAAGAGTAACCACGAACATCAACAAAACCAAAACGGTCTTTATGTAAGTAGGCACTGTCACGTCACTTTCTTTTTTGTGTCCATGCCCGTGCTTCTCACCGTGCACTTTTAAGTACATCTTCACACCAGTTCTCTCCAAAGCTACCAATGTTTCCTTCACCTCTTCGTTATTCATGAGAAGAGGGTTTTTAAATAGATCGAATACCTTCAAACTCAAGTGCGTCACGGAATAATCCAATACTTTGATTTTGTTACCCCTCACTCGAATTATCTCTAAATTGTAGTTGTACTTGAAAAGGTGAGGTTTCAAAGTGTCCAGGTGGTTATAAGAAAGATCGATTTCTTTTAAAGCAGAACAGTCGTAAAAGACTTCCTCCGGCAAATCCCGAATTTCATTTTCCCGAAGATCAATCAATTCTAAATCGACGTTGTTTGAGAATAAATTCTGCGGCAAGTGCTCGATGGAATTAAAAGACAAATCGAGAGTCTTCAAATCCAGTAGCTTTGAGAACATGTTTTCTTTCAACTTGCTGATGGCGTTCCTTCTCAAAGACAAATCCAGTAAATTATAATTGTTTTGGAACAAAGTTTCCGGCAGATCTATTATATTGTTAAATGATAGGTTGATGGATGCGATATTGGTGAAGTTAGTAAAACAGTCTTCTTCTATTTGTTCGATTCCATTGAAAGTCAAAAAGAGCTTACGCACTAACGTAAAGTTTGCCAGTAACGGTGGATTTAGTGTCGTTATGTGGTTCTTGATCAAGTTGACTTCTGTTATACCATCCATCGTGATATTGCACTGTATCGTGTCTGTAAAACCGACGCATCCTAAAACGAGGGCTTGGTCTCGCCAATATGTTTCACAAAATCCTTCTGATAAAGCGTATTTTACGCAACATATGACTGACAAGACGAGGCGTGGAATGTTTAATTTCATTTCTATAAGCGATGCATTTATTTCTTTATCTGCAACAAAGCAAATAAAACGCAAAAGTAAATAGATTATTAACACATGTAGATACGAAAAAATAAATAAATATAAAATGAACTAAAATTATTTTGCTTTGCTAAGTACTGTGTATTTTTATTGTATTATTGTGTATTTAGTAATCAAATTTAATGCTATTTCATCTAGAAAAAACTAATTTTGAAAATTTATTCTATAAGTTTAAGTACATTACACTTGAAAATGATTTTATAGGCATTTAATCATCTTTGTAGATAATTTGTCACTTCTGATTCTGTTCCAAGAACTGGTTTCAAGGCATAAAAATATAAACTAATCTTATCCAAATAATAACAGCAACGTTAATGCCAAGCGCAAACACACTTGCTGCACCAAACGCCCTTTGAATGCATTCGAAATACATCACTTTCTGTTTACATACCGTATGTTTCATTTTAGACGTATCGCATGTTCCATTGAAAACGTATGCGCATTTTTGCGCGCTCATGTCTTAAATCAAATAAATTTGATTTTTATATGAATCTTTTGTTTAGAATTTACTGGCATAGTGATCAAGCGAACGGTTTCGTTTTATATCATTTATTTGATAATAAGTCTGTCCTATCTCTGTCGTTTTTCAAATGTCAGTAACACAATGGATAGGTATAAATGTATGGAGAGGAGTGCTAGGTGTAACAGTATCTTATTTTATCTGACAGATTACTAGGAAAGGAAACATATTTACCAGTAATACGTTTCTCAAATGCAATAATAGTCTGACATTTGCTTTCTGACTTCTGTCAAATCTGTTAGTTGTTTAAACGCTCTCGAGCACTCCCGTGGCATTTGAAATTGGTCGTTATCAAATTAAAGAGTTTTAACGAATCCTTATGTATTCAATTAAAAGTTGTAGGACATGTGTTCTGACGTATCAATGAAACAATGTATCAATTGTAACAATGAAGCTAAGCCTCTGATTTTATTTTTCTTTGCCTCCCCATATCTGAAAAATATTGGATCACACAGTATAAAATATACTAATGATCTGATGCAGTTTTAAGTAGGTGGAGAAGGTGGCAATGAGAAGCCTTGGCTCAAGAATCAATCTTATTGTACTTTAGAAACACTTCGTGTACAAACAAGCACCAGAGGCAGAAATAATAATCAAAGACAAAACAAAATTAATCTAAAAAGTGGAAAATAAAATTAAATGGACGGCATTAAAATACTCAAGACAAAATAGAGGAGAGCGAAAAAATAAAATAGTAAAAATTACCGAGGAAAGTCATATAATAATTTAAGCAACAGTACTTACTGAGAATGAAAAATCAAAACATAAAGATGAACGCCGCTGAAAAAAATATGATCAGTGGGTATACAGAGGGAATGAAAGAAGTATGCCAAAAGAAAACACAATTGAAAAAATAAAAGATCAAGGATGCACTTGTCAACAAAGGTGCATTTACTTCACAAACAGTTCCTACGAAACTTACGTTTGAAGACAAGATCAAAGTCTGCATCCAGCGCCAAATTCACTTACGGCCATTTTTCACTACCCTATTTTTTTACAATATTTGGTTCAATTTCTTAAAAACCATTCAATTATTGCAGTAAATTGTATCAAAATTTAAATTGAATTAAAAACTATCTGGAAAAATAGAACATGTTCTATCTCTAAACCGTATTTCTAAAAATTTCTTTTAATTAATAGTTACTTTGTATCTTTTTGGTTTGCATTAACTGTTATTGTTCTTCTTAAAAGTATCATGGTTTTAGCTACAATTTTGTCCAATCATATTTCGAAAACTACTTAAGGCATAAAATTGCTCTTACGTTTTCTCAATAAATCAACTATCTTCCTGGTTTTGCATTGCTTGATCCTTTCTTTTAATACTGCTTATACACCAACCACTTTTATACATTTTTGTATTTAGTTTGGTATGCGTTTTTCTAACTTCTTCGTTGTTTTTCTTTTCCTTTTAAAATATGAAATTATAGGCTGAGAGATATAAGAAGTCCACGATCGGATTAAGTACTGGCTCTGATATAGACATAGCCTCGTCCCGGGAGGCGTAGCCTCTCTTGTACACGCAGCACTCTCTCACTCTGTTTTACTTGTTTGTAGGATAAAGACACCAGGTAAACGTATTCTCCGAATTCTTAAGAATAGTGTCATTTCATCTTAGCAACGGTACCATTGGGTCCACGATCGTGGACTTCTTATATCTCTCAGGCTATACCAAATTTTATTTTAATTCTTTATATCCAAATAGTTCCTAAACCTTATTTTCCAATGGAGAAGATAATTAAATACAAATCATTATTAATAAAAAAGTACAAAAAAAGTATCTTGAATAAGAAAAGTAGGTACGATTAAAAATTAAACCTTAACAGTAAATAATATACTTTAAAAAAACTTTCATAAAACATCATGTTGTGATCATCAATGATTGAATGTGCCGCTCTAAAATAATTTTTTATTGTCCCCATGGAGTTGTGTAGAAATTATTATTGATATCCTTCTAGATAGTAAATATCTGTTGCGGAATGAAAGATTGATAATATTTCAGATGGAAACCTTCAGTCATTGTTGATTACAGTATACTTTCCTTGCTGCTGGCCTATATTATTTATATTAATATTTAAAAATACGTATATTTGATTAGTTAGCGATATGGTGATTAGACTGTAAAATTTGTTTATACATATTTTGGCAACGCTGCTCACTTGGTTTCTAAGGGGAATACCCTAATTTAAAACCTAACTCTGTTCATTTTATTATTAACAATATTGCACTGTATTTGTATTTTATTGGCGATGTACGTAAATCGTTCTCTTACCTATTATTGTCCTTGCTCAATTATTTACTACGCAATAAACGAAAATTAAACTTAACGAATGTTTTTTTTGTAACAAAATTGTTAAGAACTATTGCTTAAAAAAGCGAAACGGCAAAATTGTATGTAAATAATTCGTCAACGGTTTAGAAAATTAAGTTTTTCCAACAAAACTGCGTAATTTATTCGTATTCGCCGAACTCCGATAAAAACGCCATGCTGTCCTTGTCCGCGGTCAAACTGTGATCGTATCTGCGCGGGCAATTTTTTTTATATAAATCTGTGACACTTACCTGATTTTCAGCGAACAAAACGCCTCTGTTTTCAGGAGGACCGACAGGTGCGTGCGCGCGTTACGCATACTATTGACAAGTGAGCTCAAGGGAGCAAGGTTTAGTCAAAATATGAATGTCGCCCGCCCGTAGATAACAGTTGATAAGCCGAGGAGACGGATAAAAAAAATTGCGTCGCCTGTAAACATACATAACGTAGCGGATTAACTGAACGAGCTCGTCCTCGAAGCGGGAAATCGACGCAATATAAAAATTTAGCTCCGGTCGGTAAGTAGTTTAGTTGCGTCAACCTACCAGTTTCTGTTATAAATAAACTACGTTTCAACTTATTCTTCTGAGCCAGTTGTTTGTGTTGACTATAGAACGCACCATCGTATAACGAGTTGTATATCAGAACAAAATCAATACGCGCAAACTACTAAATAAGTTTTGTTGTACAACATAAGCACTGTTTAAACTCCTGTTAAAAACAATGTTAAGATGGCGACATTACATAGCCTAAGCTAGGTAGAGTCTAAGTCTAAGCTAAGTAACAACTTCTATTAAGAGAGTAAAGATATGGAGTGGCAGTTTGGAGACTGATGATCAAAAGCAAATGGTTTTCTTTATAAAGTGGATTTAGTTTCTTAGATTGGCCAGCTGTTTACTCCTCCATGAATCTTCCAATCTGCCACTTCATGTTTCTTTATTTTAGTTGATGTATTTTAGTTATCCAGAGGTGATTAATCAAAAATTATACCCAAAACGACGATTCGCCCCTGGTTAAAAAAGAGAAGCAGATGAAGGAAATAAGTACATTCATAATAGTATATTATTATTCAAGTTTCACAAGAAGGCTTATTGTAACACGAGTGGGGTTGGGGTACGACTAGCGAAGCGTAGCGAGCTAGGAGTGCCCCTACGGAACGAGTGTTACAATGCCTCTTGTGAAGCGTGTATAATATACAATTTTTTCTACTTTGCGTCACTTATTGAACAAAAATATGAAAAATATTGGATCTTCTTAGTATATGGGGAATTTTAGTTGTAATGCGTGGCAACACTGAAAACCTTTCGTTTTAATCAAAAGTCACATTAACAAGTTATTAATTTTTCTTATCCAGATTCATTGTGAGTATATTGTTAAGTAACAAATAAATACTGAGTTATTTTGTAAAATCTATTAAATATTTTCAATTAAAAATGACTAAAATTTCCCCAAAAACAGTGTCACAATGAGCTTCATTGTGAAACTGTTTTTGGTGTCACAATGAATCCATTGTGAACGCAAAGTAGAAAAAAGTGTTTTATTATTTTATGATTGTTACGACGCGGCGCGGCGTCGGGCGTGAACTTGGCCTTTAAACTGAACTGAGTTTATTACTGAAGTTTGAATAATACGTACCTAGACTTTGCTAGTGAATGGTGATGACAATCAGAATTGAAAACACTATAATCAGTAAACACATTCGTAATCTGTTTGGTTTTGTGTGCGCCGTTCAATGAGAAACAAATTCTATTAATATAAAAGAAGAATTATTAACACAAATTTGTACAAAGTCTAACAAAATTCAATACGTGCGTTCGGTGTGTTATTTTTTAAAGCGACGGAATTTCCTGTCGTAAATTATTGTTCACTTCTACGTAAGTACAATTACGCTTTATCTTTTACGATATAGAAACCGATATTACAAAACAGTTATGTTTGATATAATATGATTATGATTTTTTAATACATAGTTTTAAGTTGTACTAGCACTTTTGTATACCTTTGAAAACGTAATCGATTTTACAATCTCATAGCAGTTAATACGACGGATTCATCATCAGCTATGTGTAACTGTGTGTTATTAGCTTATTAGTTCACGGTTAAGTTTTACGCGATTCTCTGCCGTAACACCACTATAAGCGTTTATCACACGCTTTTAAAGATGTAAAACTTTTGGTTCTCATCTTATGCAAGGGCATAACGTGCATTTCGAATAAATTTTTAATTAATAATAAATTATGGTATAGCATTTTCTTAAAGTTTTTTCGTGTTTTTGAAGGTCTCTGTTCTGGTCAGTATTTTTTGTCGGTCTATTCAAAAATCGTCTTGTGTAATTTTTTTACGAACTTCGCATATTGCCCACGCAACAAATAATTTTTCTTTCATCAGTAGATTCTTTTTGAATTCGTTCGAGAACTAGCAGACTTGGACTGAGTTCGTTCTTCCACTCGGTGCAGTGATGGATCAAAATTAGAGTGAGAGCGAAGCTGTTTTGACACATGTAAAGGTGAAATAAAAGTATAAACAGAGTAAGTAGACTAAACGAAGTTAAAGAAACGAACTCAACCTCTATGTGAATTTTTGCCGTATTTGCCGTGAAATTAACAATATGTGAAATTCCATGTTAATTTCCTTAACTTGAAATCGACTGAGATATCGATTCTACTGAAGACATACAATTCCTGTGTTCATTGAGCCGCAGTAAGACATACTCAAAGTTAACCAAGCCCGACTATACATAAGCTTGTGTGTAGTAAAAAGCTTTATATGAAGAATTTTCTATGACTTAACCATTTACGATAAAAATCAAAAATCGTTTACAATCAAAATCAAAAATGATACCTAAGACTGTTTAATAAAGGAAAAAAAGCGCAATAAAGGTATTATGTAATTGTACAACATTCAAATAACAAAAGTACACGAAAATCAGAGTTTGTATTATTTAGGCCCAGTTTTACAATCGTGGAATAAGAACGGAATAACTGTTCGCTGAGTATCCTTTACCGTTCCTCTACTATATCTACGTCACACGGACGTCACGTTATTCTAAGAATAATGTTTATCCGACGATTGTAAAATCGGGCCTTAGTGGGATAGCTACAGTCGATTCTGTGGAGGTGCAAGAATCTTAAGTCATCAATACCTCCAATTGTCAAAGTATAAATTAATGAAGCATTAATTTTGGGATTTAATCCGTGTAATGCAACAAAATAAATTATGTATTATTAAATCAAATATTACATAAAAATTCAAAATTTTCTTTAATAGGGACCTTTTGACTTCGTGAAATCATTCATTTTTCTAAAAACAAACGACACGCACGTGAAGAGTCTTTAATTCTTAATACTTCAGACTAAATTTACTAAGGCCCAGTTTTACAATCGTGGAATAAGGACGGAATAACTGTTCGCTGAATATCCTTTAACGTTCCTCCATATCTACGTCACATAATTCTAGGGATAATGCTTATCCGACGAGTGTAAAATCGGGCCTAAGGCTTTTTTACTTTTCTGCTTCTCGGATAATTCTTTATTAATTTTAAATTTAATTTCAACGCCTGAACAGTCCAGGTGGTAAGGGACCAGCCTTGCAATCGCATGGTTGTCGGTTCGAACCGCGCTCGGGATTTTTCTCGGGGGTGGTCGGTATCGACTTCAGACACCCTTCAGTGTTGGGGATAAAATTCGATACTGCTTCCCCTTAAACGACGAAGAGGTTGGAAGTTACAAAGCCATGGAACACTTTACATACACTCAAATACACTCCCGCTCTTGAGGTCCTGACAAGTCTATAACTTAGGACCCCGTTGGGCAACCACCACAGATTTAAAAAAATAGAAACTTTCTGTAGTGACAGTTATTACTAGTCCAGTAAGAAGTAGTTGACAAGCTGTGCATGCCGAATATTTCATTAAAACTTGAAAAAAAAAGAAAAAACAACGGTTGCATTTAATCAAAGTAAAAAATGTCTCAGCGATGATATGGAAATGTAATTCTGGGTTCTGTGGCAATTTCTAAATATCCCCCCAGCAATTTAAACATTAGTTTAGACTCTAGTCTAACTCTAGTTAGTTTAAACTCTAGTATAATTAATCTTCTTTCTTGTTTTCAAATAATTCAATTAGTATGTTTAAAAAATAGTTTAATTACTTACAGCCTTAACTACACGAACATTTTTATCCTTGCGTAAGCTACACAGCATTTTTTTTTCTTTTTCTTTTGTAGAGAGAGAAGGCAAATCTACTTTCGGTGAAATAAAACGCAACTGAAAAAACGCAACGGAGAAAACGTGATGCTAATTCTGCAAGCCGACTTTTGACAAAAAGGCACGTAACTTGCTGAAAAATTCTCATAAAAGATTCATTAATAAAATAACAAACACAAAATAATCATACAAAAGATTATTCATAATGTTAGTGTCTAACCAGAATAAAATAAAATTGGCCTTAAGTCACTATAAAAGGTTTCGAAATTGTAAATTTTTTAATTGATTCTAATTTATTAATTACAATTTTTTAATCAAATAAATAGAATTAAATTTAACTTGAAGGATTTTGCGGCCGTCGTCCATGTTTGAATTGGCTTCCGGTTAAAACCGCGTCACGTTGACTTCTTCTACTGCCGACGTTTCGTTCTTCATTGCAGAAGAAAAAATTAAATCTAAAAACTGAATTATCTTCTGCAGTTATTTTATTGAAAACATAGGAGTTTAATACAATTACTCATCTGAGGATATCATGTTGTTATTTATCGACTGGTTATCGTATATTTAAATATTTTTGTTCGAAGTACCTAGAATAGTTTATAGCATTTTTTCAATTCAAAAAGTTGTTGACACGAAATTTAAAAAAATCAATAAATTATGAAATTCTTCAAATTATCTCCGAGCTGAAATAAAACATTCTTTTTTTGACACTTTAGATAAGTGCAATCACAACTTGACGCTACTCTGGAAAAACCCAACAAACACTCATTTTTAACGTATTTTCTACACTTAATCAAAACATTTGAAAAATGCATGTTTAAATTGTGACTGCAAAAAATTATTCGTATCGAAATCCTCTTTGACGCAGATCGTTCTTTTGCTTAAATATTAACTTCCCCGTACCATATTTGGTGCATTTTTATATGCTACTGTTAGCAGACAGGGGAACCCCACGTGCGAATATGCTGAGTTAGCAGACGGTTGCGTCCATAAACGATCACTCCGAGAGCATCTTGGGCGTGAAATCGCATCTTTCTCACTCATGATTTTAAACATATTTTGCGTCTCACTCATCTGTTTTAAGATGTTTATTTCCGTGACAACGGGCGCACTTTTTAAACCCTACTTACAAGTGGGATGTGAAAAGAGCGTCCGTTGTCATGGAAATTATGTAAACACAAGAGGTCTTGAAAAAATATAAGCGAGACGCAAAATATATTAAAAATCGTGAGTGAGGAAAATGCGATTACACGCTCAAGATGCTCTTGGAGGCATACTTTATGAACGCAACCCAGGATGGGAGTCGAGGGAACAAAGAACAGCTGACCACTGCATATACTTACTTGCTCTATTTTTCTTCTTGTTATGAAATATATGTTTTCTTTTTTTTCCTCGTTATTTGTAGGTTTAACAATACATGAGGATTTTCTTCGGAAATTCAACAATAAAATTTCAATTGATTTCCGAAAGAGCTGGCAATATTTCTAGCAATTTGAAATTACGATCAAAACCAAAGCAATAACCCTCCTTTTAAAAACTAAAACAATATTTAATGCGGACCTATTTTAGTAAAATGAAAAGGTTTGTATACATTAAAAAGGTAATAAAACTTTATTTTTTCTTTTACTTTATATTTTACTCTATAATATCTATTTATATACTTAAAACGTATTTCATAGGTAGCCAATATACAGGGTGTCCCGTGACGTAATGTCACCACTTCACCTACGTGATAATCAATTCAAACTAAGTAAAAAACTCTAATAAAGTTTTGTTCTAAAGTAAACCGTTTCAAAAATACTGGATGTTTAATGTTTCATTTTTTATTTTCTAAAATTTTAAAGTTCATCTAATCATATATCCATTCACCTAATAATCAATTCAAACTAAAAAAAAAACTGAATGAAGCAAACCATTATTTTTCAAGAGTACGACGTGTTTTGTAATTTTCAGAATTTTTAAACTCTCAAAAGGTGTTCAAAATGCTTCAAAAGAGATGTAGTTGCCTTTGAAGACCTTTTGAGATAAAGTTTAAAAATTCTGAAAATTACAAAACACGTCGTATTGTTGAAAAATAATGGTTTGTTTTATTAGAGATTTTTTTTTTTAGTTTGAATTGATTATTAGGTGAACGGATAAATGATTAGGTGAACTTTAAAATTAAAAAAAATAAAACATTAAACATTAAACACCCAGTATTTTTTAAAAGGTTTACTTTAGAACAAAACTTTATTAGAGTTTTTACTTACTTTGAATTGACTCTCACGTAGATGAAGTGGTGACATTACGTCACGGGACACCCTGTATAAAAAGAGGTAGAAACCAAAATGGTTTCTTAAATAATAATAGAAAGGATGAATATTTCATTTTCTTTAATGCGAAAACGTATTATATTTTTTTAATAATTTTGTAAATATAATCAACTCTACAAATTAAAGTGAATAATGTTACATTCTGGTGAATGGGCCATAAGCAAACCAGGGAGGAATGACGTGCTAATAATTATAAAATATATAAAATGTGTGATCATTTGATCTAATAAAATAACTATTGATTAATTGAACCAAATATGGACCAGAAGAAAATAATTAATAGTTTTAAAATATTGAACAGCAAAATATTTCTCTTTTGCCTCTAAAAATGATTGCTTCTTTCTACTCACTACATTTCACTATTAAGATCATAATCTTCTTTAGGAATTAACAAATTAGTGAAAACCCTGAAGACAGTTTTGCATGAAAAAGACGTGAAACCATAGCAATTCTTTTTTGGTTTTTTTTACATATAAAAAGGAAGACAGAAAAATCGAACAAGAACTTCACACAGTTGTTTAATAAATTTCTCAATTGAATCTATTTATTTTATTGTACAAAATATTTTTTGTTAGAAAAATAATTCAAGTCCTTATTCATTCTTTCTATCCTTTTGTAACATTTAATAAAAACGCGTAGTCGAACAATAATAAAGGGTTTTTTTTTATTTGACCGAATTTCAAGTTCTGAATTGTTCAAATCGTGCGCGTTCGTGGTACCTTCATGAATGTAGTCACGTTGAATGTATTCTGTTCAAGGTGTAATTGCGTACGCGGAATATCAAGTAGTTTTTTAACTGATGAATGAATAAAAATTATTTTATTTAAAAATGGCAACTTCAGTGAGAACATAAAACCAAGAAACACCAATTACTCTTCAGTTAACATCAAATTTCTCTTTTGCTTAGAATTTTTGTACAATTGTTAATTAATACAAGCGTGGCCTATGTATACACGCACATGTAATGCAATTTTGCAAGAAATGTTTACTTATCTTTCATTCGATTTCTCTTGCACGTAACTGTGACGTAAATTTAAATTCTTCGGAACGAGTTTTAATAATTTCACGCAGCCGCCATCAGTATCGCTCGTCTTTAGTTGAGCAATAGAATCGGTGTACAATAAACATTTCACAATTATCTAAATGTGACACCGACATTCTTGAGACTTCGATCAGAAGACGACATACCTAATATCCTAAATACAATTCACTAGTACACAGTGAGTAGTAGAAATGTGCAGAAGTGCAGAAATTTTTCAACAGCGTTTTTCTCAGATGTAAATTCAAATTGCTTTGGAAAATTTAGCATTACATTCAACACATCATGACCACTTACGACCTCAAGTTTCTGCACTTATTTAAAAAACACCCGATAGAGATTTACATGTATCTTTCAGTATTCGATATTCGGTACGGGACGACATTTATAAAAATACAAAGCATCCCTTTCGAATGCCGAGTACCGACAGAAATATCGCGTCAGTGTGACCGAGCCTTAAATGAAAAAAATATTCCTTGTATGTATATTAGGGTGGGTCATTTTTGTATGCAAAAAAACGAATATTGCGCTTTTGATTTTTAATAGCAAAATTATGTTGCCTTTACATGAAAACAGTGTAATGCTAGAATTTAAAGTATATAGCACCTCATCTTCAGGTTGCGCTTTGCCTTGGAAATACGAATAACTTGAATATATTCTGGTAGTCATATAACATAAATGTCTCTAGGAAAATAGGGTTTTTAAAATAAAAAAATTATTTTATAATAATTAAAAAAAGAATACAACAGAATACAAAAGAATACAATAATGAAAATCATCATTGAAATCTTTCTTGATATCGAATTTAGGCATTGCTGCGAAATTCGAGTTTTAACTTTATCCACCTTCTCTTGCCCTTTTAGTATACAGTTTTGATGATAACTCTGTTATTATTATTATAAATACGAACTTTTCATGGCATACTATATGGCCTTTCTTGTATAATTTCAAAAATTCAAACGTAAATATTAATTAAATTCAAAAATATTTCGTAGGTATCATAATATCACTAAAAGACAACATAATTTTGCTATTAGGTAAGATTATCCCAAAGTTTGGTTTTTTGACCCACCCTAATGTATATGTAACGTCCTGAGTGGTCCTGGTTTAGTTAAAAAGGAAAAACCAGAAAAAATGTTTAAAAATGTTGACATCGTTGATTAAATTACAAATTGAATAATAAATTTAACAGAATTCAAATTCAAAACGAAATGCATTTTGTGTTGCATATATCGGGTGATTTTTTAAAATTTTTTATCAACTCTTGCCATGGAATTTGGACGACATGTCTTAGCTTTACTATAAAACAGCATAAAGGAGTGCAATAACATATTTTTCACTTAAGCTAAGATATATAGGAGTAATAAATATGTATAAGCACACCAACACACATTATAGCAAAAGTATGAAAAATTTTGTAAATAAGCTTTTGTGTATAAAACAAATGCAAATGTAAATCCTTACAGAAATTTGGCTATAAAATAATGTTTCTAAAATCAACAACTTTGTAGCAGGCCACAGAAGTAATGTAACAATGACGACTCTTGATATTAGAAATTTATTATAAAATTATTTGTATTTACGATACTGCAATTACAATTACGAAAATGAAATGAAATTTTGCAGCAAAATTTAATTTGTATTTGTGTCGCTCTGTGCTTTATGTAAATTGTAAAGAAAGATTTAGGTTAACTAATTCATTGTAAGTAGTAAAACTGTCTACGTCTACAAGTTGTAATAACGTAAACTATTGTAGAAATACAGCAATTTTGAGGGATACTGAAAATAACATTTTATGTAATATGACAGTGTTATACTTATTCAATTTGAATCGTTCAAGATTGCTTACTTTTTTATTATTAAATATAAATAGGGTATATTAAATATTATTAAATACATAATTCGATTAAAGTAGAAAAGATTTGATAATTTTCATGCTCATTCTGAATTTCTAATAAAAAAAAAACAATTGTACTGCTAATATTGTCAAAATATTGCGAGATTTCTAAAAAAAATTATCAACTCTTTCCATGGAATTTGGACGGCGTGTCGTAACATTACTGTAAAACAGCATAAAAGAGTTCAATGACGTACTTTTCACTTAAACTAAGACATTCCGAGATCTCATGGCAAGAGTTGATAAAAATTTTTAAAAATCACTCGGTATGCAGTGATCGCCAGATAAGCCGGGCCATATGGGAAATTTTTTTATTATTGATTTCTCAGAAAAATTTATTCTTTATGAAAGCCCCTGCATATTCTCAAACTTAAAATGTACTTACCAAAATTTGAATACCTGTTGTTATATACCGAGGAGATCAAAGTATTTGAAATCGGCAAAAGAGTAAAGTACCTTTATTTTTCAAAATACGCGAAAATATTATTTGGAAAAGTTATTCAGAAATGTTATGAGATCTCAAATATGAAATCATGGCAGCCCACGGTGAAAAAAGAAATTTTCCATATTTTTCAATTTTTCTCGTATCATGGAACTTTGAAAGTGTAAAGATGGGCGTTTCTTCAGATGTGATATTAATATACCTACTCTGGAATTTCTTTTTCGCTCTTCAACCAGAAATTATGATTTGAAATATATGAAAATTAACTTTTTTGTCCAAAATTTTCTTTTTCATCCTAGACAGCCGAGATTTAATAATAATAATAATAATTTTATTATTTTCAACATGACTACAAAAACAATAGTATAGGGAAATCGTCACAATTATAAGCAAATAATGTAACCTAAACTAAACTGACAAGATAAAATTGTATAAGGGACAAAATTACAATAACCAGTAGACATAGTCATACAAGTGCTGTTAAAGTTGAAAGTATTCACTTAATGAATAAATACTCTTTGAAAGAAGCATGGTTTTCGCTTTAGACCGAAATAGTGTTGGAGACGTAATTTTTTTCATTTCATGGGAAATATTTTGCTTGTCCATGCGAACTAATAAACTGGTTGAGCGTGTTTTAGTAGAAAAAGTCATGATTTTTGTTTTAGCCTCATTCAAGTAGAGTCCGTTGTCTGTGCAGAAATTCTGTACTTTAGTAACTGCAGCCTTGACATCATGCAGTGATATTTACCTACGTCCAGAAGTTTATTCATCGTAAGCTGTTTCCGACAAACTTCGCATCTTATAAAAATATCCAAAATAAAAACATTCTTCAAATAATATTCCTCAAATATACAAAATACCCCAAATTCTTCATATAACTTCTTACAAATTACAACGATCTTCATCAAAATATGTCTTCTCACATCAAATCAAATGTCTCTGTTTCGTACAGCGACAAATTCCATGTTAGAATCCTAGAAGACAATCTACCATTTTTGAATCTTGTTGATTGGATGGATTTTTCTACCTGGATGGAGCGGATACACGAGAACCGTCTAGGTCTACAACATCCCCTCACAGCGAGACATTGGCCAATCCAGAGGAAAGGAAAAACATCTAAAAGACATAAAAGATTAATTTACATGAAAGATGGTAGGAGATTTAGAGTAAAAGGTCATAAAATTCCAGACAAAGTAATAAATTATCAAAATTTATGTAACAAACATTTATACAGTTAGTTTAGTTAAATTAATATTTAGAATTTTGTTATAATTGTTATTAATCATTAAAAAATAGACTTGAAATGTTAATAAAATGAAATACTTACTTAGTTTAGATTTAAGTTTGAAATATTTAAATTAATTGTCAGATTGACGTTTTGTGTGACAGGAGCTATCGGATTGAGTGAAGGATTTATAAATAACATGGAGGGGTTGATCACCTAAGAGAATCAACAAACCGAGGTGTAATGGAGAGGATATGTACACAAAACGTGAATCTTTCAATAGCAACCATAATATAAACAACATAAAAAAACTTTTGCTCTTATAATTTTGCTCCTATATTGAATATAACTTTAAAAAAATTAATCTATTTCATTCATCTAGAACTAATTATCAGAAGTTAATCCAGGGATGTTTCACTACGTAACATTGAAGTAAGTTTATTTTTGATTTGGAAAAATTCTTTTGATTTTAAAAAAATACACTACATATAAAACGTCTTGTCATTCGTCAATCACTTAAACTTTCAACACACATTTACAAAGAATTCTTATTATTATAGAAAAGTTATTATTTGTTTCGCAATAGGGCGTAACAGGTAGCAACACTTGGCAAATAAGGCTTTCTCTGTAACAATAATAAGAATTTCTAAATCAACATCACACTACATTTAAACTTCATAAAATTCTAAAGTATCAAAGGATCCTTATCGCTTGTTTCGCGATTGGGCGTAACAGGTAGCAACACTTGGCAAACGAGGGATTACTTGTATATCTTTAGGATTTTAAACATACATTACAAAATTAAACATTTAAATTACTTACCAATTTATCTTCAAAGGAATTTTCTTCAAAATTATAATAAATAACTGGATTACAATTGACATCGAGAGTTCCCACCCTGAAATGTCACTTTGACATTATAAATTAAAATTTCAAATCAGACTACTAGACTACGTAATTGTGTGGTGGATGTGGTACAAAGATAAGATTAAAAGAAAAATACACAAGTCCAATACTTACCACATCTGCATAAAAAGCAACATTACAATATGTTGTAAGAGATTCGACAGTGGAGGAACTCACAGCTGCTGAAGTATCATCCGTAAATAAGGTTAGATGAAAATCGTCACGTCATATATCATTAATGAAAACGAGAAATAATAGCGGGCCCAGGATGCTGCCCTGAGGAACCCCTACATTTACTGCTTTGTAATCCGAAGAAAAAGTGTCGCTCTGTCGCTTTATCGAAACACACTGTTGTCCGTTGTTTAAATAAGATCTCAGCCATTCTAGAGGTTGGCCTCTAACTTCATATTTGTGTAATTTATGTAATAGGTGATCATGATCGACTACGTCAAAGGCGCGAGTAAGATCAAAAAATATGCACGCTACTTCATTTTTCTCTTCTAGGCTCTTGATGGCATAATTATACAGTCTGTGGTAGAACGATTTTTCCTAAAACCGAACTGCTGCTGTTGTAACACAGATATAGATGACAGGTAACAGATAAGTCTTTGGTAGAACGATTTTTCATATATTTTAGAAAAAACAGACAGTAAAGCAATTGGTCTATAATTAGAAAGAGTAAATCTATTTTTGTTCTTAGGAAATGGTATGAGGGTAGCAATTTTCAGCAGCTCTGAAAACTTTCCTTCTACAAAAGAGAGATTTATAAGCTCAAGCAGAGGTGTAATAATATATTCTTTCGCATGCTTCATGAGACAACAAGGTACGTTGTCAAAACCAGCAGAATTCTTAGCAGATACATTATCCATGATTTGGTTTAGTTCAGTTTTCGTAAGCGGAGGAACCCCTACATTTACTGCTTTGTAATCCGAAGAAAAAGTGTCGCTCTGTCGCTTTATCGAAACACACTGTTGTCCGTTGTTTAAATAAGATCTCAGCCATTCTAGAGGTTGGCCTCTAACTTCATATTTGTGTAATTTATGTAATAGGTGATCATGATCGACTACGTCAAAGGCGCGAGTAAGATCAAAAAATATGCACGCTACTTCATTTTTCTCTTCTAGGCTCTTGATGGCATAATTATACAGTCTGTGGTAGAACGATTTTTCCTAAAACCGAACTGCTGCTGTTGTAACACAGATATAGATGACAGGTAACAGATAAGTCTTTGGTAGAACGATTTTTCATATATTTTAGAAAAAACAGACAGTAAAGCAATTGGTCTATAATTAGAAAGAGTAAATCTATTTTTGTTCTTAGGAAATGGTATGAGGGTAGCAATTTTCAGCAGCTCTGAAAACTTTCCTTCTACAAAAGAGAGATTTATAAGCTCAAGCAGAGGTGTAATAATATATTCTTTCGCATGCTTCATGAGACAACAAGGTACGTTGTCAAAACCAGCAGAATTCTTAGCAGATACATTATCCATGATTTGGTTTAGTTCAGTTTTCGTAAGCGGATGAAGGTACATTGAATTGTTGAATTGCTTGACAAGATTGGACTCACGAAGCGTATTCCTGTTGGCGATTAATTTATTTACAGAACTTATGAAGAAGTCGTTGAATGCCTTAGGAACTCTCTATCTCACTACCATCTGGATGTACTAAGGATTCAGGTATTTGGCTATCTGCATTGACAGTATTATGTCTAATAATTTTCCAGGCCATATTTATGATCTCAGAACAATTCTTAATAACTTTTTCAATAGTATATTGTAGACCCAGGCGGTAAAGTGCTTGTTTTCCAGGCCGATAGAAGATATGGACAGGCGAGGCGCAGCCGAGCCTGGCCACTTCTTGAGGCCTGGAAAACCACTTTACCGCCATGGTTTACACATTATTTTTTTTTCCTACACAACATTATAATTATTTTTTTTAATATTACACAAACGTTCTTTTTTTTAAGTAAAAATATTAAAATTGATTTACTATTAAAATTATTACTAATAAGAAGCTTTAAAACGCAGTGTTGTATGTGATGGCGTGGCCGAGCGGCCTAGGCGCTAGTTTAATGCATCAGACTCTTCCGAGGCATGGGTTCGAATCCCACCGCTGCCAAGTTAACCTTTTTTTCTTGATAATTTTATTCCTTTTTAAAATCAAATACCAGTGGAATTAAATAAAAAACTTACGTTTGTTAATTGTTTGATGTCGATGAGAATGCATTCCAGAAATTATTGTTGCGCCACCTAATGGTAAGGCTGGGCGCAGACTGATCAAGCAAAAACGTCTTTAGACAAAACTTTTTTGTTTGAACTTGCCAAAATCTGTTTTTTTTACATGCATTAAATAGGTACCATCGCACAGTGATGAAACAAAACTTGCCAACAAAACACAACGCTGTTAAACAAATTGTTGTGTGAAAAGACAAATTTGCTTAATCAGTGTGCGGCGACATCTAACAAAACGTTGTCCAACAAAACGAATTGCTTTGTATAAAAACGTTTTCTGTCTAATCAGTGTGCGTTACCGGCAGGCACCATCCAGCAGGTTACAACAAAAAGCAACGTGTCTGGAGTGCAAACATAAATTTTTAAAATGTGGATTTCACTCAAACAAAGCGTTATGGAACAAAACGAAACAGTTTTATTGTAAAACGTTTATGCATGCAGCATTGTTGCAAGATCAAACATAATGTTTTTCAGTGCCACAAAACGTTTTGTCTAAAGACGTTTTTGCCTGATTAGTCTGCACCCAGCCTAAAGCTTCGTGAATTATTTTCTCGACTAGGCATTTATATTCATTTTGCCAGGCTAGCCGTTTGCTTTCTCCTCTCTGATGAGGCGGTAAAATTGAATTTTCTAATAGTGTAGGAAAAAAATAATATTTCCGCGTATTTTGAAAAATAAAGGTACTTTACTCTTATGTCGATTTCAAATATTTTGATCTCCTCGGTATATGACAACAGGTATTCAAATTTTGATAAGTGTGTGTTGAGTTTGGGAAGATGCAGGGACTTTCACAAAGAATAAATTTTTCCGAGAAATCAATAATAAAGAAATTTCCCATATGGCCCGACTTATCTGGCGATCACTGTATATACAACCGTATTTTTTAGAGCAATGTAGTTATTTCTATAAACCATTCTGTAGAGACTTTTTTTCTCTTTACAGCAACACCAACATTTGTTAAATTTGTTTACAAAATAATGAAATAATTAAAAGAAATAATTTTCAAGTGATTAAGCAATGTTCATGTATAAAATCAAATTTTCTAAATATGTTATTGACAAATGATATCTATCTAATGAACATTTTTCAACCCCAAGCCGAGAAGAAATGTAAAGAGATTGTTAGATGCATTTTGTGCTGCATATACCGCGTGATTTTTAAAAATTTTTATCAACTCTTGCCATGGAATTTAGACGGCATGTCGTAGCTTTACGGCATAAAGGAGTGCAATAACGTACTTTTCACTTAAGCTAAGACATACCGCCCAGATCTCATGGCAAGAGTTGATAAAAAATTTAAAAAATCACTCGGTATATTAATTTTATTATTAATTTAATTTTAATCTCGACCTCACCTAGTATGTAATACTTTACATCAAGTAGGTAATAAAACATCATTACCATTAAACAGCAAATAAATGAGAGTATTGTTAGTTATGAAATGTGTCTCATTTTCGCTTTTCTTCCCATGATGTCCCAGTCAATCCTGGTATATGCTGGGTTATCTACACGTCGAAAATTTAACTTCAACCAGGAATTTAAAATGTTTTACTGCAAAATACGCGATTTAATTACCGGACGTCAACTTTCACCATCGTTGAGTTTAAACCAGAGACATAGGTCAGACAAATCTATTATCTTGTTACAGGAGTAATAACCGAATGCATTTATATCTGATGTAATAGAGTTAAATTGGCGAAAAACATAGGGAGAGAAAAATGGATCAGTCAATGCCTCATAAGAATTATAATAACAGAATCGATTCTTGAGGTGTAGTTCAAAATAGTAAAAGTCGATTTATTTTTTCTTTTATATTTTTTTATTATATGTAATTATAAGTACAATTCATTTTTTAACTATATGCCGATCGATCCATAAGTCAAAGAACTTTTATGTAGCTCTCTCGTTCTAATTTTCGCGAAACAGCCTTGCGGCTTTTGTCATATCATGTCATTTCCTAATATATTTTCTATATTCAGATTTATACGATCGGCATATAATAAGAAAATGATTTGTCACATTAAAAATCTCACTCAACCTTCTCGCGGTATTTTTGTATCGAGTAAAATTTCAATCAAACGTTCTTTTTCAACTTTGAATATTTAAATAAAACAGACATGAGTTTATTCATGCAGGTCGTTGTAGTTTACTTGAAATTGTCAGATTTAATAAGTTCACATATGCAAAAAATGTCCGGTTTGATTGAATTTGTTCAAAAAATTTCTGAAGGTGCCATTCCATGGTATGTACGGAATTTTTAAAACGTAGAACGTAAAGTTGGAAGTATAGTTAAATATTGACGGAACAAGTATCTTAATTTAACGATAACCAACAATAAGTAGAAGATTAGAATAGTTTCAGGATTTAAGAAATTTTTTTACTTATTTTTATAAACTCTAGTAGGTATATTGTAATTTGTGTTTTAATTGGATGAATTTAATTGAATTTAATTAATTTAATTTAAATTTAATTAAATTTTAAATTAAATTTAATTTAATTTAATTTCCTTTGTAATTCAAATTCCCAGGCCAGCAAAATAGACCATTTTTACACATTTAAGTGTATGACCACACCAAAAATAACATTTACCTACTCCGAAGACCAAAACAAGCCTGACTTGAAACGTTGCTTGAAGCTTATTTTTAATTCTGAAGTCAAGGTTCGATTTGCGAATAAATTATTTCAGTACAAAACAGTGAGTAGTTCCGTTGAATCACTCTACTCACGCGCGCACCGAGTGGAATGTTTTAAATAATTTTTACGCGAGCAATTTTGCCTCAACAATGTTTAGATAATTAACGTCCCAGCGATGGCGTGTTATAAATAAATTACGCAACTGTTTCCTCCCGTTCCGGAATTTGTTTGTGATAATAATCATGATTACGACCGTGTCCAGAACCGTCTTCAGTACATTTGAAAATGTTAAAAAGTCAAAATAAATGATTATTCTAAGCTACTGTTGCATTCAGTGCGCCAACAAATTCACTTTTAGAATTGTTTAAACTAAATGAGTTTAAATTTACTGCAATTATCGGTGGTCATTGGCAGCCACCGATAATTACAGTAAATTTACCCAAAAACTTTTATCAGTGTACCTTCTCGATGATTCGAAAATTTTAATCAAGATTTTGCGAGAATGTTCCCCAATAGAAAGACCCCTGTTATTGTATAAACAGCATCAGGCTCCTGAATTGAATAAGTTATTAGATGTGTTTGTTATCCATTGCAAACCAGTACATACTTTTTTTTGCAAAATATGCTTCAATGCAATCTGAAATGTCACTGTGGTAGATATGCCAGTAAGAATGAGTATGAATCATATTTATCAAAGAATTTAGGCTTAGAATTTAGCATATTTTGTAAAAAGTGTGCACTAGTGTACATCAGTGTAGGATACCAAATACATAATGGTAAGGTAACGCGATGAAACATATGACATAACATAAACATAAGACCTAAGCCGAAAGAGAGCTTCACAGCGTTATTCCTCTTTTTTTATTTATTACAATTTATAATTGTATTATTCTCCAAACTTACGAATGAAGTAAAGGTACAAATATACAATTACATAAGAGATCGTGTAAATAACACGGTTCGAGACTGACCACAAAGTACTTGGCTGAGATATCGTTATTAAGTAAAGTCGCATTATTTTCTGAAGTTATATCGATTCCTGAAATTACATAGATTAAACCTATATCACCATTTATTTCTATAACAATGAAAATGTTATTTGTACCACAAGGTTTGAACTTTTAAGAATAATGAACACAACGTGTTAGACGAGAATGAGCAAATAGGGGATGAGAAAGAAGTGGATGGAAAAAGTGGAGGACTAAGAAATTAAGCTACCAAACTAAAAAACAGGGCTGAGGTCAAGAAAAGGTGGAAAGTAATTATTCCAGGAGCCAATGACCTGCTAAGATGGGTCAGCTGATTTGCATATTATGTAAAAAAACCATTTTTTTAGTGTGAGAAAGTGGAAGGGATATTTCAAAAAGAAATCCTCAAAGCAAATACATATTTAGTTCAAATTTTCACACTTCCATGCGTTAAATATATTTTATTGAAGAATAACAGGCAAAAATAAAATAAGAATTCAAAAAAGAAAGAAGATAATAAACCAAATAGGTTTGCTTTTAATCATTATTGAAATAAGTGGGGCATATCATCTAAACTGAAAAATAATTATCTCGACATACATTACATAACTGTATACATGTGTAAATTTTCAAAAAATAAACTGATATGTTTCAAAGGTGCTCAAGTATGTACAGTCGCAATCATGATAAAACCTTTATAGAAAAACTCACCGTGGACATTATATTTGTGGTTTCCAAGCAAAAAATAATTTATGTAATTCCGGATTCACTTTTAAGGCGCGTTTCCACGAGACCAGTAAACAGACCAGTAGCTGGAGTCCTGTGACTGGACTCCATTGACTATCCCCGTGTAAACACCACTGGATTCCAACTGGCTCCAGTAAACTGGCCACATTGAAATAGGAATTTACTGTACTGGCAAGGCCCAGTCACTGGAGTCCAGTCACTGGACTCCAGCTACTGGCCTGTTTACTGACCTCGTGGAAACGCGCCTTTAAGTAGTAAGATTTGGTTGCATTCGACATTCATAATCATAACAAGTGATCAAATGAGTAATAAATTAGAGTTGGCCGTGCAGCCAAATACGCATGTGTACATTTAGTTCATCGGACGTTTCTTCAGTCACAATTGACGTTTTTATTCGAGCCTAACTTTAATTTGAAAAGCGCTTTATTAAAAAGAAAATTAAGGAAGGTGCGTAAAATGACCACCGCCTGCATCGAGACACTTTTGAACTCTATGAACAACTGCGTGACTAACGATAAACAACATTTCCTACGTATTATTTATGTCACAATTTATTTATAATTTGATCACTGTTTAGTTTTGAAGGAGATGGGTACAATGTTCTGTAAGCTTTCTGTAAGCGTCATGAATTAAGATTGCCACTGTACACACATAGATACTTTGTGAATGTATTAAGACAAAAATAATAGCAAGTTACTCGACATTAACATGTAATTGCTACACTTTCTTTCTTTGTAATGCCTGTAGATACAACTGCCATTTATTATTTATATTTATACAGGCTGCTTCAAAGTGAGTCAGTAGCATTGCTAACTTTCTTATTTTTGGAGCTTCAGACTCGATCAAATTAGCAAATTTGTTTGCCTTTTTCCGCTGATTACAAATATGAAAACAGAAAAACAACTGAATGTGAAGTTTTCGAGATATCTTTTATTACAAGCTTTTTTCAAATGGAACCTTGTATTTTATCATCGTAAATGAAAGAAAATTGAATTCCAAATTGAACAAATTTGCTGATTTGGCCGACTCTGTAGCTCCAAAAATAAGAAACTTAGCAAATGGGAACGACTTACTTTGAAGCAGCCTGTATACAAAGATATAAATAATGAACGGTTGTTAATAAGAAATATGTTTTATTTAATTAGATGCCGACATCTAACTGCCATATTCAGCGCAAAGCATAATAAATGCTGGTCAAGGTCGGAAGACACGTTTGGTCAACGTAGAGAAAGGAAACTGCCTTATAAACGGTATAAATGATTGAGAACACTTTCTATTAACATAATAAGAAGTGCGCTATTATACTAATCGACAAAGCAAACATGATGAATACTAATATGTACCTAGTATACGAGACGTTGTATTCTTCGTCTCTGAACGTTGTAAATAGAAAATAATATTGTTAGAAATGGATGAATTGAAAAAATTATATGTAGATACCAGGAGAAAAACAATTCTTCGTTTTTTAAAAACACCATGTGTGCCTTTTGGTCCTTATTGAAGTTACGGCTGAAAACTCGACTTTATTTCTAATCTTTCATCATCTTTTATATGTATAGGGTAATTCACAGCAAATGCAGCAAAATACTATTGCGTTGTGGTAAACCAAATATTCCTTTATGTTTCTGTTACCAGGGATAAGTGCCGTTGCTTGCACACTGCTTCCATTTAGGTTTAGAACGGTAAACATCAATGATAAAAAAGACAACGCGGCAACAAGTCGCAACAGGAATAAATGTTTAACCAGCCTTTAGAGTTTGTTATTGATTGTATTTTCAGGTGTTCTCAGAACAATGTCCTCAAAAGTGCAATAGGATAATGTTCGTATTATAAAGTTAATTGAAGAATATAAAAAATGAATGTCTATGATAAAAAAAAACATAAATCCAGAAATGAAGACGCTTGGAGAGAAATCAGCAGTTTCAGAAAGTAATACAGTGGAAACACAGCGAAAACTAAAAAATTTGATCGCAGAGTTCTATAGAGAAACGAAGAAGAAAAGAAGAAATCAAGAGCAGGAGCTGTATTTATATCTAAATAGTTCACTCTACAATTCCATTAATTCGAGATAAAAACTGAATTCGTAAATGTAGTGAAGGAGTTAACTACTGAATTTATGACTGACAATTCAAATCATCAAGAGATTAATTGTTTTAGGCCCGGGTTTTCAGACGCAGCTTAATCCTAACGTCCTGTTTATTCCCTTAGTAATAATTATTCCCACAGAAATAAACTGAAGATTAAAATTAACTGTGACTGAAAATCCGGGCCTAAATGTTAGCACCCTATATGTTTTTAGCATAAGATCAGTACTATAGTATAGCCTAGGCAAATTTCGTATAATTTTCGTGTTGCTAACAATTATTTATTTCATTCTAGTGTTTTCGTAGAATTTATGATGCAGCTCATATTTATAAACGCGTAAAATCAAGTAGTTTCTTGTTGGTGAATGTAAAATATGCATCTTTTCGTCGTTCTTGATTATTTATAATCATCAACACTTTCTTTCAGTTTGTCATTAATATTATGGATTAAATTTTAGAAATAAAAAATATTAAAATATATTCATTTGTTTGCTTTTCGCAACCTAGGTTCTTATCTGCTCGAAACTATATTAAGCTAAGCCAATGAGTATGACAAAAATGCAGAAAATATTTTTGTCAAGGTACCCTTGACGGGTATTTAAGGCCCAAATGGAGGTTGGTTTCGCAGTGAACCTAATAATTGTGACGTTTGGTAATATAACATGAAGTATGAAGACAATCGTTTTTCTCGGTTTTTGCCTGTTCATAAGTGGAACCACTGGTAAATATAAATATATTTTCTAATTATCATTACAAAATTAAATTACATTTTTTTTTCACTTTTGTATTATATTCACAAAGTAGTAATCGGGCTGGAATTGTTAGGCCAAAATATAAAATTATCTGCACTCCAACTGCAATTATTTTAATTAATTTAGATTGTACGAACAAAAGAAATGTAATTTTATTTTATATGCAACAAAAGTTGTAATTCTAACGGGTCTTCAACTAAAAGATACCTAAAAAATACCTTGGAAAAACATTGTATGTCGTAGCTTGCATAATCAATTTTTTATATGTCAAAAATGGGATAAAATTCGATTAACTTCAAAATGTTCGTATGTGGACAAGATCTAGTTTTTACTCATTAATTTTAGTTGTTGGACGACACATATTTATTGGTGGAAGTGGCCAATGCAAAAGTAATGTACTGATTTACGATATTACGTACGATATTATCCATTCACGACCTTTTTAGACTGTAGAGAGCCATGCTTTTTTTTTTTCGTTAAGTTACCTACATGTATTCTGACTCAAAATATGACAATTGTAAACTGATACTTTAACGGCAGTCCCATCGACTATATTTCTTCTTACTTATACTCTATGATGGCATGAAGAAAGTAAAATAATAGCATTAAAACAAATATACTTGTGCCTTTTTAATACTCAGTCAAAATGGTAAAAATCATTAATGTTTTTCGGCGTCAGTTTTCAAAAATATAACCATCAAATAATTAAAATGGAACATATTTACTTGGAGGTACCAACAAAAATCTCACCTTAACATGGCCTACTCTGAGTCTGAAAAGATAGTGAAAAGCTTAACATGGCCTACTCTGAGTCTGAAAAGATAGTGAAAAGCTTATACATATTTTTGTTTCCAAGGCTGACTCGAGGTAGGATTTTGTTGAACACTCGATATTATACTAAAATATTTGCGTCACAATTATAAATCAAAAGAGATTTTTAAATTTGATTAATAAACTCACTCAAATTTTTCAATTTAGTTTTTGGATTACTGCTTTTCGATTAAAGCTTAGAAAATATTTAAAAATATTGCATGTTACACTTTGCACAAATAAACAAAATAAATTTTTTTTCGTGATTGGCTAGATTTATTCATAAGAATCTGGATAGGTTTTTACAATTTGAGAGAAATACGGAAAAGAAAAGTAAACAAAAGTAATCTTAAATTTCAAATCTTGAACAAATTTAATTACGTGTAAGAACTGGTAAAGGCAAAAATTTTTAAATTAATTTTCTTTTAATTAATGCTAATATTTACTTCTACAAGCCAATTCTTTTATTTAAGCCCTAATTTTCTAAAATACAAGGACAGTCAGTACTTGGACTCTTGTAGTATAAAATGGAAAGACATAAAATTCTGTGATAATAACTATGGTAAGTAATATTAGTATATAAAAGTACATAGATTAATTAATTAACAAATTTTTTCATAAATTTTATCACTTGTATAAGTTTTTTGTGGGAGAATAAAATTTTTAAATTTTTGTTTATTTGAAGTAATCTACATCGAACTGAAATTATTAGGTTCAGAATAATTTTAAAATCTTTCTTTTATTATCGGAATAATTTCAAGTGCTTTTTAAAAAATTTTTGAACGAGAATAAGTTTAAAAATTATGAAATGCGGAAAATTATTCCTGAAATTTGAGACGGAATTTATGACATGATTCTACAAGTAGCAGTTTTGTTTATCATCTTTGTTATGAGTGTTGCTATTGCAAATATACCTAACGCTGAAAGAATTACAATTTTTATTGTGATTGTCATTGCAAATTCTTAAAACGTTTTGTGCAAATTTTATGCAAAAATAGGAGTTTGCAAAATTTCTAACTATGAGTTAGTTCTCTATCGCTATTATTATGCAGGTATTGGGAAAAACTTATGCAGGTATGGGGAAAAACTCTCTTTAACATTTTATCTTTCAATTTTTAATATAAAAATAGAAAATAATCGCAGGGAGCCAAATCTGAGCCATTGGGAGGGCAGTATAATCTTTCGAAGTGTAAATCCTTTAGGAAATCACGAACACTTGCGGCCTTGTGCACAAGAACGTCGTTATGCAAAAACAAAAGTTCTTCCCCTGTTTTTTCAGTCCGATTTTGTTTGATAGACTCGTGTAATTTTCTTAAAATGTTACTGTAGTAGTAATGTAGTAAGTAGTTTTGTAGAGAAGATAATCTATCAACAGAATCCCTTTGGAAACCCAAAAAATCGTAATCACTTTGTAGGCTAATGGTTGAACTTTAAATTTTCTTGGTATTACATTGATTCGTGTTTACTCTCAGGATCTACGTTTGGCCCCCTGTCACAATTTTCTCAATAAAGTTCTCTTCTTATCTTTCACAAGCAGACAAAAGTTTCTGCGAACTTGCAACTCTTCGTTGTTTATCGAAGGAAGTGAGCATTCACTCATCTTGCGCTCACCTTTGACATCCCTAAATGTCGTGAATTATGTGGAAAATTATTTCCCCATGATCTTCAAGAATTAATTGCTCTATTTTTTTAATGTTTTCTGGTGTTGTAACAGAGTTCAGGCGTTTGCTGCGAAGGTTGTGTTTCAAAGACTTCCGCATTCATTTCAATTGTTTAAACCAAAATATTACATCACAAATTCTTTTAACGGACCCTTAACGTTTCTCTATCGGTTGACAGCTTCGTCAGAAGTGAAAAAATATAAACAAGGTTGTCAAAATATTAGTTTTATAGATGGAGTAACTTTATTGAAACCGAAGCGCCGAAGACGTCCTATCATGTAACAGGTCTTCAACGAAAAAGTAGGTACCTCGAATTAGCATTGGAGAAATATTAATAAACTTTCAATTAACCTCAAAGTTTTGTTCATATGTAAAAAAATTAGCTATTAATAATTCATTTTAGGTGTTGGAAGACATGAATTTCATATTCGTTGATAGAAGTTGACAATAGCATTCAACGGACACAATCGATTTATGATTGCATACGGTTTAGCGTTCAACGCATCTGAATCGATTCAACATCGATCGTGAAATTGTCCATCGTAGAACTTTTGCGATTCAACTGCGATTAAATATGGCGTTGTGGTTTGTATCATATGTGCGAGTTGTTTATAACAGTGTATTGTTTGTTTCAAAGATTTATTAGAGAAATAACTTAACCGCACTGCTAATATTGATATTGCTATTGTTGAGTAATTAAATACCAAATATTATAGAAAGTAGGGTTATACCAGTCACGCCACCGTTCAGTGTTTTCATGAATCGATTTGTTTGCTCTGGAGTTTTCCCTTCTTTTGTGAGAAATTTTATTACTGTTTGATCTTCGATTTTGGTCATGATCGTAAATTAAAATTACCAAGCACCAGTAATTTAAAAAAATGTAACTTCCTCAGTAATGAAGCTGTAGGAACAAGACTAGGCAGAAACACTTTTGATGCTTCAAACCATAGATCATACCTCTCTAAATCTGGGCTTCAAACTATAAACAAAAAAATTATTTTTGATTTCATGGTCTCCTTTATAGTCAGGTGCTTTACATATTAAGTGGCCCTTTTACCCCTTGGTGGTAGCTAATTTAACTTTATCAAAACTAATCTGTTATTTAGCTCTGATTCAGTTTAATTTCAAAAAGAACTGAGCTATATTTTTTTAAATATAAGAGCTAATTATATAATTACTTAAAAGTAAGTGTGTTTTCAATCCATAGAGTTCGTAAGATATGGGAAAAATTTTTATTATTGATTTTTACGAAAAGATTTTACTAGGACTAGTTTGCGCATCAATCATAACAGAAATTAACACAACCATATCTAGTTGATCATTAAAGCCCGCATCTGTGGACAATAATAATTGTCTAAAATTTTATTTAAAAAAAAAACCTAGGCAATTAAGTCTTACACATTTAGATTACAACTTTAATTAGAATGAGATTAATATTTGCCTTTAAAATTGTAATCCAAATATTTAAAACATAATTGCCTATGTTTTTTATAAAATTTTAAACAATTGCCTACAGATACGGGCTTTATTAATAAATAAACATAATTTGTTTCACTCCCTTTTTTGTTTGATAAGAAGATAGAATGTTAAGTCTTTCAGAAATATTGTAAATTTTTGTATGTAAGAGCCGTTTTACACTTGTTAAATTTGATAACATTTTTGTTACAAAATGAGGGAGATGAGCTACCACAGTGAATTCTGATAAGTTAAATTGGCACTTCTCGCTCACTTCGTAACAAATTTTGCACAAAAAATATCATAGTGTAATACGGCTTTAATTACGGATTTTATGAGTAGCATTGTACAGTCTGTTCAATTTGAACCATTCACCATTGCTAACTTTTTTATTTTTAAAGATAGAAATCCGGTTAAATTAGCAAAGATTCTCTAATTTTCATGATTGTGAATTTCTAATCAAGAAAACAACTGCACTGCTAGTTGTCAAATTATTTGTGCAACCGTATTTTTTTAAGTAGCAATGCAGAAATTTTTGTAATTCATTCGGTAGAGATTTTCTTTCTCTTTATGGGGATACCAAGAGTTCTTAAATCTGCTTATAAAATAACGAGATAATTCAAGAAAACAGTATCGAATAAGTAGGCCATGTTCATCTATGAAATCCAGTTGCCTAAATAATTGACTAATGATATCTAGCTAGCTAATGTGCACGTGAACAATAAATAAATGAAAGAAAACATCATCGTCATTAATTTCCTTCCTGAATTTATATTAATTGAAATGAATAATTTTCCGCATCTTATAACAAAATTTATTGAATTTGCTCACAAAATAATAATATAATTAAAAAATCATTTCCCCTTGAGCAGGTCACGTTCATGTATAAAATCAAGTTGTCTAAAGTCCAAATAATTGGCAAATGATATCTACCTATGCACGTAAACAACAAATAAACGAAAAAATGCATTCTCGTTAGCAATTTTCTTTTCAAATTATTTATATTAATTGAACAATGAACAATTTCAAAAAAGAGATATATTTTCAAATGAATAGACTATATTTATGGCAGACTGAATATAACCAATTAGACTACTTTCCTAATGCAGTTGTACCTCTATAATTCGAACTTCCACAACTTGAAATTTTGTGTAAGTCGAAATTTACTGACATTGCACATTGTGTATAACTGAAATCTCTTTCTTTAACTCGAAATTTCTATAACTCGAAGTAATTTTCCTGTCCCTTGAGATTCGAGTTATGGAGGTTCGACTGTAGGGACTATTTATTTGGTAGAATACAATTTGGGATCTTTCAATGAAAATAGCACGTACAACATAAGCTATGAGATGAAATTTTGTTGATTTTAATTAATATAAATTCAAAGGAAATTAATAACGATGATGTTTTCTTTCATTTATTTGTTGTTAACATGCACATTTGATAGAGGTCATTTGTCAGTTATCTAGGCAGCTTGATTTTATACGTAAACATGACTTACTCATTCGAAAATGAATTTCTCGAATTATTTCGATATTTTGTAAGCAGATTTAAGAAACTTTGGTGTCGCTGTAAAGAGAAACAAAATCTCTACCGAATGAATTACAACAATAATAAACATTTCTATTTAAAAGAAGTACGGTCGTACAAATATTTTGACAACTCGCAGTGCAATGGTTTTCTATCTTCAAAAATAAAAAAGTTAGCAATGGTGAACGTTTCAAATTGAACACCCGATATATTAGCGGTCAAACATGCCGTACGTAAACTTTTGCAAATACGCGAATTTACACAGCGTAAACCTTGTTTCGAAAGTAGCGAACAGTGTAAACCGATTTTTTATTTATGTCCTAATTTACGAACACACTATTAATGGCAAAGAAGAAATCCTTCGATAAACACTCGGCCGATATAATAGGTCTGTTTGTTATCCTGCACTGGTGTACACTAGTGCACACTTTTTTTTACGTAACATGCCTTAATGAAGTCTAAATTCTTCGATAATGTGTCAATACATATCCATACTGACATACCACACAAACATTTAAGGTTGCATTAAAGCGTATTTTGTGAAAAAGTATGCATTGGTGTACACCAGTTCAGGATAACAAACAGACCTACGCTGGATTTCACAAAGGTTACTTAACTTTAATCATCGATTAAGAATAATCATTCCTATACCTTCAACACATGTAACCATGGCAACGTTTACTTTTAACGGATGATTAAATTTAAGTAACGTTTGTGAAATCCACCACTAATATTTAAACAAGTCACTAATGATAAGTTAATATATCACTCACTTACTTTTGATATCTCTCTTAATTTTGTGAAGTTACAATTGCGGTCAACTACTTAAATTTTTGCAATTAAGCAAATCGCCGACAAAACCCAGCAATTCCCATGTATTGCGAATTAAGCTTTGAACGAGAATTCCTAATTAAGTCGACACTATTTGCATAGTTTTTGCATCGAAAAACCTGATTACCGCTCTGCGCTCGCATATTTACTCGGTCAGTAAACATAAAACAAGTGAAGGTATGTTTACGTATTTTAAGTCTCATGAAAAACGTTCCGCTTCGTGTTCGCATCTTCCTCCGCATTCGCAATTTATTATCATCAGATTTACATCGCGTCAATTTAGTTTGAATAAGTTCACCGGAATTCATTAACCGGATTTAAATAGATAACGAGAGCGATAACACTTAACATCGCTTGGCGCGTTTAGATTGGCAGACCTGTGTGTGTACCTTACTTCAAACACAAACGTCAAAAGTTTAGTGATTGTGGTCGAGTTGAGAGATGTTGCAATCGGCGGTGAGAACGAATTAAAAGTATGAAGTGCACGTCACTCCATCATAATTTATAAAAAGAGCACAACGCGGTTAATATCATGCATAAAATTATTTAACATAATTATATAACCTTAATTAATCAGTTTATTTATCCTTATTTAAAATGAGTGCGATCTTACGGCAAGTGAACGCGATTGGTTGGCATCGAATATTAGTATTTTTCCTGGTTATATGGCTGGTTATTTTACTGTTTACTGCTTTCCCGATGATATCGACACACATAACAACAGTAGATTCCAAATCAGAAGAGCGATTAGCGAGGGCCCTTTCTGACTTAGAAGCTCTGAAAAAGCAAAACAAAGTTCTGCAAGATTTATTTAGAGATATCAGTGTGGGGTAAGCCACATGAGTACGAATGAGAACATAAGATCACTTTAAAGTATAATTTCAGAGATTTAAAAACTGAAGAGAGAGAAGTAATCGAGAATTTTCAGGCACGGCTTACTAAAGGTGAGCACCCGTTGGTAAACATGCAGGATCTTGGCTTTGTCAGCCAAAAGGAAGAGCCTAACACACAATATGAGGTACTAAGGCGGAGGATAGCATCCAATACGCAAGAATTTTGGTATTTTATTAGTTCGGAAGCACTCAAAATTCAAAAACAAATTGCTGACGTTGCACCTGAACTTGTGCAATCTTTAAACCACCTTCTAAGTTTAGGAGCCGAACATAAAAGGTAAGTAATCATTTACAACGAGTTTAATCTTTATTTATTAATTTATCCTGAAAAAACGTCAACTTTTGTTTGTCATTCAGTGTATACAGCCAAGTGCATTTAATTTAATATTAAATGTCTTCTCAACCGTCAGTAATTGGTATAGGGAAGTGTACAGCTAATTGAAAGAAAAATTTATGCAGTATCTAACGAGGATATAAAAATAACACAGTTCCATTTGAAAAACAAAAGTTATTGCCGTTCTTTTATTGTCGAAATGGAAAAAAACTAATCCCTGTTTAAAGAAAAGTAAATTTTGTTACTGAGACAGATACCTTCCATTTAGCTTGTAACAGTACCACAATATCTGCTTTTTAACTTTCTTCGTTAATGAAATATTAATTAAAAGTTACATCTGCATTTTCTGAAAACCGTAAACATAGTCTAATACCTTAAGAACCATAGGACTTAGGTACAGGGAACCCTTATCAAGCTTACCCTAAAATAACCTGGCAAACTCAAATTCGTTATAAAAAATAAAGTGTTCCATTTAAAATAACGAAGTTACACATCATACACATTTGGGACAGCCTGTATACTTCAAAATAATTTTAAATTATGTTGAGCTTGAAAGAATGATACTTTTATATAAAACATTTTTCCATATATTCAATGAGAACGGCGTTAATGAAGAAATCTGGTTAAATGCCACAGGCTGTATAATGCACCTCAATCGAAAGCACTATTATTTACAAACAAATTATTCATTCAGAATGTTTTAGTGGCCCATTTCATTTGTTTTTATTCGACAGTTGACATTATTTGATTTAGTAATTATTCAGTAGCACATTTTATTCTAACTCGTGTCTAAATAAAAACCTGGTCAAGTAGGCTACATTTAGTAATTCTGCTATGTAAATGCAATGGATAAATTGTCGATCACAACCCACTTGACCAGGTTTTTATTTAGACACTTGTTATGTATAATGCCGAGAAGAGTTAGTGTGAGCGAGACATACCTAAGTGTTGCTGCTATTCTAACAGTCAAGCGGACGAATTCAGGATGCGAAGTTAATGGGAAAATTAAATCTTGCACTACTAGAGTGTGCAATATTAGAAAACCATTTTGTAATTTGAATTTTTTCTTCACTAGAGAACATTTTCAAATGATGTACCTAAACGAAAATATTAAAAAGGAATTATAAAATGTCTGAAATTCGTCTAAATTATGTGCATTGAATTATTCGACTTATGGCCGACTTCTTCAGTGTGTTTATCCTAAGGTTAATTGATCTGTCAGTTGGAATGTGACATATTGTTGCCTGTACCACAGACAATACTAAAGCAGACCCACCATGCATATGAGTTAAAATGCACCTAATAAACTAGGTAATTTCAAGCAACTAAACCAGGTGTCACTACGGTTTGTTACATGTACAGTAAGCCAGGGGGGCCTATTCTTGAGAAGTGCATTTTTGCATTCGCATATATGCAAGTGCAAAAATGCACTTGTCAAGAATAGGCCGCCCTGGCTTTTTGTATATGCAACAAACCGTAGTGACATCTGGTTTAGTTGCTTGAAATTACCTTGTTGCTAGGTGCATTTTAACTCATATGCGTGGTGGGTATTGTCGGTGGCTGTACACAAACTATACGGGCATTCAACAAACAAATCGATTGAGTACAATCAGATTGAATCGATTTAAATCGACTCATGAAAACACTACGGTGGCGTGACCGGTATAACACTATTTTATATAATATTTGGTTTTTAGCTTTTCAATCTAACCCAACCCTATTTTCTATAATATTTGGTTTTTAGCTTTTCAACAATAGCAATATCTCAATATTAGCAGTGCGCTTAAGTTATTTCTAAAATAAATCACTGAAATAAACAATACAATGTTATTCGCGTCTTTGAACGAAAGAGTCGCCGCGGGCGGAATTATGCAGAAACTGCAAACTGGTCATGAAAATACACGTGTGTCGTGACAGTTGTAGCTGCGAGCTGTTAGAAGGGAGTCAAATCAGTGAAAAAGTGTTTTATTTACGCTTATGGCTTCGTATAAATTGTAATATGTTCCGTACCGCAGTGTAAAAATCGCAAAAAAACTATGTGTCCCTACTTTTTTAACACAAAAATGGCGGAGAAGTCGCCATGTACAGTGGCAGATAAAAAACGCCAATAAACAACTCGCACAGATGACAAACCGCAACGCCATATTTAATCGCAGTTGAATCGCAAAATTTTTACGATGAACAATTTCACGATCGATGTTGAATCGATTCAGATGCGTTGAACGCTAAACAGTATGCAATCATAAAGTGATTATGAATCGATTGTGTCCGTTGAATGCCCCTATTGTGTCACATTGATCGTTTAATTGCCTTTCTTAACTCACTGTACTTTAAACTGTACCAAAATAAATGATTTAACTATAAAATGAATAAAGACTACAAGCGCTTAAGGAAAAACACGTTCTCGCTAAAGCGTCAATGCTATCTGCCTGTTTCCTCCCGTCCCGTATTTACAAGAAAACAATTAAAACACACCCCCCTGACTTTACAGCGAAATTCTAAATCACTTCGACCAATGGTAACCGTTGATTTTAATTCTAGCCCACACCCTTGAATGCATTTTCTCACAAACACCTATAAATTGTGAGCTCCAAACTGTCATAAGGAATGCGTCTGTCCGACGATGTCTGCGATTTGTTTTCTCCAACTTCATTTCAAAAGCTTCTTGAGTTGACACAGAATGATGACGCTAGACTTGGAAAAGAGACAGACAAAAACAAAACACTTTAGCTTAAGAGTAATTCGATATGCCCTTTCCGCTAATGTACATGTACCCATGATTTTAACGCGACAGACTGTATACAAAATCTAAGAAAACACATCTAAACATCGAATAGATTTGTTTTATGACGTCTCTGCAACCCTAATGCCTCTGCCTGGCGCCTGCGATTACCGCGTGACTAAATTTTGTACAGAACTTCGAAATATCCAGATAAAGGTTATTCTGTCAGATTTACAACTAGTCGAGGGTGGTCCAATCTGAAAGCAAAAGCGCGGCGCCTCGAATTGTTGGCCTACCGCTCGCAAAAATATCGCTGCAAACTCCGAGAAGCCGGCCATGTGTTTGTCATTTGAAATTAGACATGTAATAATCTGTTTTATTTGAAAACAATTGCCGCGCCCTCTTCAGTATGTAAGCAAGTTCTAAAGATTTTTCGTGTCTTGATTTGAAATTTTGTCAATGTGTAAAATGCTAAAAAATTTTATTTTATATTTTTTGAAAATTTGAGGTCCCTTTGGGAGTTTTAAGTAGTACGATACTTGAGCTAACAATTATTCTTAATTTCTAAAAATAAAATGTCTTTCGTGTTTTAATCTTTTGTTTGAATATGGGGGAGTTAGTTTTTTTTTTTAATTTCGGAATTCTGTTTAAAGTTCTGAACAGCACCTCAGGAGTTCTAAAGAAAGTCTTAACAGTGACATTAATTATTATCCAACGGTTAAAATGTTATAGCCTAGCCGATTTTCAGATCCTGTTTTGTGAACTTAGTACACCAAATTTTCAAAGTAATTTTTTTTACATTTAATTCGCCAGAACTACTTTTAATTTTAACATAGAACTCTTCGGGGTGCTATTAGAACTCCAGTAAAAAATGTTTTTTTTTCAAGAATGAGTAAAAAATGTTTTTTTTTTTTAAGAATGAGGTGCCAACTTCACAGTGGTGCAACATTGCTTCACTTTGGTCACCTGTATTTCTACATTTTTTACATATTTCTCTATCGTATTTTGTTTACAATCAATTGGTACGTAATACTTCATTAACTACGTAACTGCAAACTTATGTGGTTTTCCCTATAGTCCACAAATTTTCGTTACTGTAACTACTCAATTATATACGGGGTGTCCCATGCCATCTAAGCTATAGGGAACTGACATGGGATTTTTATCTTCCCAAGACAAATAAGGCAAAAATTCGCACTACTTCTGCTAGTTCTCGAATGAATATGTACAACTTGGTGTTTGAAATTATGAAGAATTATGCCACAATTATTTAAATAATTAAAGGAAAAGGTTTTCGAAAATTTAATTTTAATAAATTTGGAAAATGTATTTGCCTTAAGCCACTATAAACGCTATCGAAGTGTTTTTTTTTATTTTACACTTCGATAAATAAAATAAAAAACAAAATAATATGGTTTTACTTTAATACTGTCTTCCGCTCGGATACGTGTGGATCGATCCCATGTCTATTTTTATTATTACATTTTTGTTTTTAATTTTTATTTGATACTGTTATTATTATAACAGAAATTATGTATGAATAACGTAAAAATTAAAAATTGTAATAATAATTCAAAAAAAAGAATGGTATCCGAGCGTAAGCCGGGAGCCCATGTAAAGCTAGTTTTACACGGTTATATATTTACATTTAATTCTATGTGTATTCATCAAAATTGCATATTTTTCCGTGTAATACAGAAATTTCTACATGTAAATAAATATAATGACAAGAGAACTTGTTCTAATTTTGAAGGTCATATACGTGTATTTTGTGGTTTTTCTAGGGATTGTGTATTTGCTGTTGGTGTTAGTGGTCACAAATTATTTATTTTTAATTTTCAAGGTTTTACTAACTTATATTTTTGTCTATCAGCTTAAAAATACCAATTCTGTTTAAGTATTGAACGCCAACTTTACTGTGTAATACACAACAAATTACATGTAAAAAAAATATGTAGAAATACACGTATAATTACATGTAAATATATAACCGAGTAAAACTAGCTTAAGTTGCCCAATTTCCTCATTGATATGAAATTTTAAAAATCGAATTTTCGAAAATCGTTTTCTTTAATTTAAATAATTGTGGCATAATTTTTCATAATTGCGAACATTTAATTGTGTTCGCTCAAGGACTAACAGACGCAATGTGAATTTTTATTGTATTTTGTCTCGGAAACATAAAAATTAACGATATTTGAAATAATGTTTCTGACTACAGATTCCTCTTGAAATTAATTGAGAAATGAGAATAATGTTAAGAGATTCTATTTAAACAAACAATATTTTGCAAATACATAGTTTAAGAAAGAGAAAAATTATTGAATTAAAATTTGGGTTACAAAAAATACAATATTCCGAAATATCCAGTGCGAAATAAAATTATTTTATGTATTTTGTTTATTTTTTAATTTATACCTAGTTAGGGTTGTTATCGCTAGGTTACAATAGATGAATGAGTTGAAAAACTACATTTGAAATATTAATAAATTTTACACTTTAAGAAATATTTCATTTAGCTTAACTTTCAAATTTTCTTGATATGTATACATATTTATATTTCTTATTATAATTAGTGTACCTATCTAAAATTCGTTAATTTGCAAAATAGCCTCTGAAATATCAAATAATATAATTTTTCACATGAACTTTACCAGAAAAGGAAGTATCCCTCACACTTTAAATAAAACAATATATTTTCATTATACTAAACGCATAAACTGAGTCATTACCAGAATAACATCCTTTAATTTGTTTGTTATTATGAATTGTAATATTTTATGGCTCTAAAACTGAATGAATATGAACACATGTTTAAATTTAGAAATATGAAGACCTTGAAAACATCAGTGTATTTTCAAGAATGATATAGCTTTATGAATCCAAGTGTGCGAATCAAGAAATTGATTCTAAGCAGTCTAACCTTTTTTTTTACTGATTAATGCTGATTTATAAGCGGTAATGAAAATATTTATTAAAAATGTTTTAATAAAATATTATATTTATTTCATATTTATAGTATTGCATAAACACTTATCGATTTTAGATCATTATTACACGACATTAAAAGTCTGTCAGATGTAGATGGATACTCAACTTGGCGAGAACTCGAAGCAAATGATTTAAGCAACATTGTACAAGAAAGACTAAAATATCTACAAAATCCACCAGACTGTAAAAGTGCCAAAAAATTAGTTTGCAGTTTGAATAAGGTAAATAAAAAGTAGTATCATTTGAATATCATCATAATTATTTTTTTTTTCTTTTGAGGGTTGTGGTTACGGTTGTCAACTCCATCATGTAGTCTACTGTTTCCTAGTGGCATATGGCACTGAAAGGACGCTGATATTAAAATCGAAAGGTTGGCGATATAACAAAGGAGGTTGGGAAGAAATATTTAAGCCAATCAGTGATACTTGCACTGATACATTTGGTGAAAATGGAGCTAATTGGCCAGGTACAATAAATCAGTAAATTTTACACAAATTAATAGATTTTGTTTAGGTAATTCTGACACTCAGGTATTGACTCTACCGATAATCGATTCGATTTCACCCAGACCTCCCTATTTACCATTATCTGTGCCTGAAGATTTAGCTCCAAGATTAATAAGACTTCACGGTGATCCAGTTGTTTGGTGGGTGGGACAATTTTTAAAGTACCTGCTGAGACCTCACGACAAAACTGCCAATATTTTGCAGCAAGCTATTACAAACATAGGCTTTAAGAGACCAGTTGTTGGGTAAGAAATTTTAATAAATTATTCATTCATATTGTTTAGTATTCATATTGTTAATTCAATGCATTTGAAAATACAAAAACTTAAAATTGAATTGAAAAGTGTTGGTCCCTTGATGTTCGTTATTTTAAATGCTTTTTATTATTATTATTATAATTTGTTGATAATTTTTATTTGATTTTTGTGCTAGTGTTCATGTTAGAAGAACTGATAAAGTAGGCACTGAAGCTCAGTACCACGGTATTGAAGAATACATGCAAGCAGTTGATGAGTATTACACTCAACTAGAACTGAAAGAACACGTCGATAAGAGACGCATATTTTTGGCAACTGATGACCCAAAGGTCATTCAGGATGCCAAAACTAAATATCCACATTATGAAATTCTGGGGGATGCCACAATTTCTAAAACAGCCGCTGTGTCTACAAGGTACACAGAGTCATCGCTCAATGGTATTATTCTTGACATCCACATTCTGTCCATGAGTGACTATTTAGTCTGCACATTCTCTTCACAGGTAAAACAAAAATAACATAAACAAAACTTTTCAAGTCGAATTTTTCGGTTTACATGTTGCCATTTTAAAACTGTTTGTTTGTTTACCTTACTATAATTTTTTTTTTTTTTGGAGTTACATAATATTAATGATTTTTGAAAATTTTCAGGTATGCAGAGTCGCATATGAGATAATGCAAAACTACTATCCAGATGCTACTGATAAATTTCGATCACTAGATGATATTTATTACTATGGAGGGCAGAATCCTCACAATCGAATAGCTGTCTTAAAACACGAAGCTGGCAGCAGTGCAGAAATTAATATGATACCAGGAGATTTGGTTGGTGTAGCTGGTAATCACTGGAATGGGTACAGCAAGGGAAAGAATCTCCGAACTAAACAAGTCGGACTGTACCCGAGCTTTAAAGTCAAAGATAAAATTGAGGTGGCAAAATTTCCAACATACCCCGAAGCTGAAAATAAAGAAAAAGAAAACGAATAGTATTAATGCAAAAGTTCAATGATTTTTCGTTATTTGTAAGATTAATGGAAGTAATTTAATTTAGAAAAGGACAGATGAAATCTAGTCTTTCTATTGGTTTTTTTTTTTTAAATTATGCTATTTAATAATTGGCTAGAGACGTGAAATAGTAATATATTTAATTTGTTGTGTATATAGTAATACTTTGTATATAAAAATAACGAAAGTTTGCAGCTACATAGGATGGAAGATTTCATTTGATGAAAAAAAAAAAATTGAGACAACAATGGCACTATTGTTGAAAATATGTTGTTTGAATAAAAAAAAAGATAAATAATTTGCACATATCATCAATGTGGAATAATTGTCATAAACGTTTGGCATTTAATTTATTTCAATTTTGTCATCTCCCCTTGCAATGTACAAATGTAAGTTTTGTATATAATAAAATACATGCTATTGTATTTGACAGTGGTATTTTCTATTTTGTGATGTGTTTATTCTTAAGTTAATTGCTCATGTGTGACAGGGTTTTTTGACGGAAGTTAAATGATGTTTTATTTACGTATATCAAGGGTATTTAAATATAAGGTCTTAATTATTTTGAAAGAATTTATTTAGTTTAGTCCTATACATAACCAGAAAATTTAATAAAATAATAATAGCAATATACTTTCCATTGTTAAGTTATTTATTTATAGATGTGTAGTTGCCAAAAGTGTCATTCACATTGTAACACTTTAATTTTCTTTTTACCAATCCGACTGAACTGTACCTTAAGTATAAATATGTAGATATTTAAGTATAGATTGTAAGTAAGTGGAATAATATTCTACATTAAATTTTTTAATGGCTGAGCAATAAGAAAGATGGTGTGCACATATTAAATGATTAACCAGTAAATACAAAATGCTTTCTTTTATTCAATCTGATCTTTAATTTTATTTAAAAAATTAAAATCTTTGTAGATATTAAATTAGATAAGTTATTTTTTTCTATAAATTGTAACTTCATATGTATTTCTATGAGAAAGTCTACTGTAATTGAATGTGATGTAGATAATATTTTCATATCCTTTCATTAGAGAGTAATAATTCTGTACAATATAGACCACAATCTTATTTTATGTATTATTAAGAATAAAAGCATAGTATAAGAACAGTAAAGTCATTCCCTATTAATTGCATGTTTACAGCTCCACCATACAATGGTTAAAGACTATCAAGTGCAAACATTCACCAGACTTGCAAATGTATAATATAATGTTCCCAAGATGAGTTGCTTATAAATATGTTTTTTGTAGTGTGATATCTTCATCTGCCTTTATTTAATCCTCTTCATTCACATCTACGAGTGCGGGCTTACGAAAATTGGTACACAACATCAAAGGTGCTGACACGAAATGACTCTACTGCTTTATTCTTATACTGTGAAGGAAACACATTCTTATGTGACACTGTATATATAATAATAATCGATCTGTGTCAAACGTAACAATTGCTTAATATGTGCAATCTAAGTTACAAGTATTATTGTGCATTTCTTGTTAATTTAATTTTGTACAGATAAATTAGGACTATGTATTAAAATGGCGAATTAAAAAATGATTTTCTTGGGGATCAAATGGCCTTTTGAAAAGTCTATGGGTAAAATAAAGGCCTAATTACATTTCGTGTGCTTCACTGACTTATTCTGCGGTTAGGTGTACTAGTAGGTGGTCAAGTCCCTGTAGAAACAAACTGTTGAAGATTTTAAATTCTTGAGATAGAAAAGTCTTACTTGAAGCTGCAGAATAAGATTGCGGTGAGAAATCTTCTGATTAGTTTGTAACTTTCAAGTTTGTAAATTTTTATGGAATAAAAATTTATAATTAAAACAAGTGCTTTTTTGAAATTTTTTCTCACAATTCTATAACCATTGGTATAACTCTCTTTTAGTTTAGTTTTACTTTTGATTTTAAATTCTATTAAAAACACTCAAGATTCCTAAAACCTATTGTATCTCCAACAAGAGAGTGCCTAGAGAAATGTGTGTTTGTCTATACAGTGCTAGTCTAAAGTTCCTTCCCCCTCTATTAACTTGGGAACCAAGTAAGATACACAGTTCAAACAAAAACCAAATCAAAGTAGATAAAAAATACTAATTCTTGAGATAAAATTACTTTAGAACATCCGCTAGGTGGCGCTGCGCGCACTATGAAGTTTAAAATTTTAATATAAATATAAATTTATTTATAAATTTTAAATAGCATGATGGCTTAAGTGAGATGCCATTTTAAAGGAATTTTAATGCTACATCCAATGACGCTGTCAATTTAAAACCATTAACTAGAAAATATTGCTGTCAACAATCATAACAAAAATAAAAAATTTATATTTTTTTGGGTTTTACTTTTGTTATGATTGTTGACAGCAATATTTTCTAGTTAATGGTTTTAAATACGATGATTGTTGTCTTATAAAATTACAATTTAATAACCAATGCTAGAAACTGAAAACTGATATCGTCATTGAATGTAGATTTGAAATTCCTTTAAAATGATGTCACTTAAGTAACCATGCTGTTTAAAAATTTGAAGTTCGTAGTGCGCACAACGCCACCTCTTGTCAATTTAATGTTTTCGGTTTGAAGAGACAGGTTTTTATTTGTTTTGGTATTTATAAGCCTACTAGAAACAGTGATTTTATAAAATATAACCGATATTTAATAAAAAAAAGTTTTTTGTCATTAACTCAAAAATAAATGAGGACTGTTAAAAACTGACAGCGTCATTGGATGTAGCATTAAAATGGCATCTCACTTAAGCCATCATGCTATTTAAAATTTTAAAGTTCATAGTGCGCGCAGCGCCACCTAGCGGATGTTCTAAAGTAATTTTATCTCAAGAATTAGTATTTTTTATCTACTTTGATTTGGTTTTTGTTTGAACTTTGTATCTTATTTGGTTCCAAAATTAATAGGGGGGGAAGAAACTTTAGACTAGCACTGTATAATGATGTTATCCAAGTACACAAAATAAATATATTTTGTCCTATTCGTTATTCGGTGAGTCATTCAGAGCGATTTTTTTAACATTTGGCGTTTGGTTCCTTATTGTATAAGGGGGCCCATATTAAAATAAATTGTCTGACTTCAATTCCTTCGCATAACCTACATTTCTAATTTCGACAGTTCTTGCAATAATAGGTTTGCTTGTTATCCTGCATACTTTTTCTTGGAAAATTCTTTGAATAATGTGTCAATACGAATCATATTTATTCATAAATAGAGCCAAGCGAGTGGACTCTACGAGCGCAGGGCTGGCCGCCGGGCCAAATAAATAAGTTTAAATAAATAAATTAAATAAGTTAAATAAGTTCGTTAATTAAGTTTTAAAGTTAAAGGGACATAGAAAGGTCAAGTTAAAAAGACCTAGAATAATTTATAATTTAAAAGGACTAAGTTTAGATAGATTTAAATAAAATTAACTAAAAGTAATTCTCGTAATTTAATTCGTAATTCATAAATTTATATTTTAATTCTAATTTTTCGTTTTAACGCGACAATATTCATCCTCAACATGAGATCGAAGTTTTAATGCTTCTTCTTGTAATCTTTTATATCGTTTTCCACTGGCTGCACTAGTGTGCATTGAGTGTATTTTCATCTCGGTTCAGCTTTATGTAATAAAACGAGATAGAGATATCCTGAGTGTACACCGGTGCAGCCAGTGGAAAATGTTATTAATCGTCCGTCCTTCACAAGAAACAAAATATTTTTTATTCATTCTACATTATTTTTATCTTTATGAAGAAAGAAAAACTTTTAATATTTACTAAATAAAACCATTCAAAACAATTCTTTCCATCAATTAAATAAATAACAAATAACTAAATAAGTAAAGCAGACATATATGTTCTGAAACACCTGTATAAAGGTCAGAGGTTAGTTTCAAGATCTCAATATAGGTGTCGCTCCATTTGACAGATAATTCCTAAACATAACCTAATCTGTCGTTGTGTTCCGAAGAAAAATCTATGAGAATGAAAAAAGTCTTGCATAGCGACAGCCCCGCTCAATGATGTATCCAGGCGATGAAAATTATGAGGGCAGCAAGGTCAATGGAGAAGATCACAAGGAATTACTAAAAATTTTAACAGTGAGTACCTACTTCATAAATTTGAATGAGAACAGGTGTGCTGCTGCACACCTACACAACACCAATTACAAAGTACACATTTTTTATGTGTATTCAAATATGGTAAATGTTGCAGGAGAAAGTTGACGCACTATATTACTTTCGAGATCACTACTTTGAAAATCATGACCTCAGTGAGTCAGTAAACCGAAACAGAAACATCGAAGCAGAGTTGGATAAGACTGTAGAATTATTTAATAAATACAGAGGTGATTATTTCATTTAATCAGTTTTTGGTGTGACTTTGTAAATATGAGGAGCAGTTTTTGGACGCCTAAAAATACATAAAGTATTTCAGTTTCAATTTTAGACTGTTCACAAAATGTAGGGAGAGCAAAATATTACTATCTTAAAGGACGAGCCTTGAATGTGGTTTCTAAATACAACAAGGAAGCGGAAGACGCTTTATCAAAGGCGATCAAGTTAGACCCCAAGTTAATTGAGGCATGGAATGAGCTGGGCGAATGCTATTGGAAAAATGACAATTTAAAGGAAGCAACGAATTGTTTCAATAAAGCCTTGACTTATGTAAGTTATTTTATTTTTACATATTCAATTAATAAGTTTAAGCTTCGTTCATATTAAATTCTTCAGTGTAACTATTATTATCAAACAAGTGCAAATGTTATAAAGTGCAACTTGGACCTAGTGGAAATGTATAGTCATGCACAGCTTTAGTAAAGTAATTGCGTGAATTTTTCACAACTTAAAAAATTAAAGTTAACATCTGTACCTTCGTGGTAGGAGCTGTGACATTTAAAAGTTCTGATAAATATTAAAGAAAAACAACGTTGCAACGTGCACCACTTTTTACGATCAATTTTATTTAATTTTATGTCATTTTTTCAAAGGAACTTCCCAAAGTTTGAACAATGTTGAAAATGTCTATGTTCAAGATCTCTTAAATTTTATTTCAACATCTGCTAAAAATCTCTTATCAAATTTATTATACCGGGTGACTGACAACTGTCTCGCCAAAAAAAAACACGAAAAGAGTATGGGAAAAATGTTATAAAAATTCAATGCATTTTGGTTTTCCAGAAATAATTAATCAAAAATTATATCCAAAACGACAAACTAAATACAGTCCATAAAGTGTTTTATAGTTTTATGATTGTTACGGCGCGACGTGACGTTGGACATGAACACGACCTTTAAATTGAATTGACATGATCATTATTTGAACTCCAAAATATTTACTTGACAAATGCATATACAGGGTGGCACATTAGTGTGACAAAGTTAACTATCACCCTTGCCGGACGTAACATGCAAAAAAGCTTGATACAAAAGTTATACAGCCTTAAAAAGTTCGTGTTATAAAATTATTTTCAACGATACAGGGTGTGACTCTACCGTTGTAATTTTTTTTTAATGGAACAACCTGTACATTTTTCTATTTTTAAATTCCACGTTAAATAAGGTTTCCAATAAACAAAAGAAATTAGACCTTTGGATCAGAATTACCAACTTATACACAAAAATCTATAAATTTTGAAAATATTACGTTACAACATAAATGATCACAGTAGCCGTAATATTACTTCTAGGAAATTAAAATTTGGCAGTTGCTTAGTACAAAGGTACCTCTACGTTGCCCTGAACACAGAGTTTGAATATTCTACACAGCGTGTTTTTCTTAGGCGAACAAATTTGATGATTTTCTTTTCTTTGAATTTTCAAATGGAACACCCTGTATTTTTTTAATGAAATAGATTTATTTTTTCATAGGCTCTAATTTTTATTAAGGATATTATGTACGTAAAATCATTATTTACGATGATATAGACCATTAATTAACTTAAATCAAATTCTGCTGATCAAAAATTTTAATACTATTTGATATTTTTTGTGAATTTCTTCTCGATTTAAAAGAGAAAAATAATCGAGTTGTTTCCTTCCGGGGTCTGAGATTTAGGAAAATTTTGGTAGTGAATTTGAATACATACAGGAATGCACAAAATTCTTGTGCAGGGTTAATTACTAAGACTGGTGTACACACTATCAATGACGTAAATGAAACAAAACAAAACGTAACATAAATACTAGAAACGCAGAAAAAACAAACGGTAATACAAATGAAAAATATGGAACATACGAATTAATAAAATTAGTCGATAAGTCAGTTATGGTAAAGGTTTTTTTTTTGTAAACAAACCATCAATGACGAACAAGAAAAAATTATTATATCGTAATGAATAATAGAAGCTGGAAAAGCAAACGTGTAACACAAATGAAAATGAAATAAATATCAATAACCACGTCCTCTACGGGGTTAGTTAGTAACATAAATCAAACCATTAGAAAATGTCATAACAGTTATGAATAATAGAAAGGAAAAAAAACAAAAACCAAAATAAAACGAAGTGAATATCAACACAAAAATTAAGTATTACAAACTCTTTTAAACGGACACTAAATGGCGCACAAACACTTAACGTTTCGCAGTCGTTCTGACGAAGCTGTCGAACAACTGCGAAACGTTAAGTGTTTGTGCGCCATTTAGTGTCCGTTTAAAAGAGTTTGTAATACAATTTTCATCGGACAAGAACCAGCTTTAATTACAAAAATTAAGATTATCTACAAATAGATATCCTATGCGTTTTGAATGAACAAAGGAAAACAAAAATAAATTATTGCACGCTATTAGAAAATGTTCGAAATGGCCACCAAATTGCTCAATGCACCTTCCTACACGACTTTCAAACGAGTGGCTTACATTTCTAAGAACATTCTTATCGATATTTTGAAAGGCTTCTCTGATTCTAATTTTCATATTCTCTTTAGTAGTTGGAGGTATCCTATAAATGAGTTCTTTCACATAACCCCAAAGAAAAAAATCCATTTTTGTTAAATCGGGTGATCGAGAAGGCCATCTTATTGGTCCACCTCTACCAATCCATCTTTGAGGGAATTCAGTGTTTAAAAGTTGACGAATGTTTGCTGTATTATGGACTGGTGCTCCGTCATGTAAAAGCCACATTTGTTGGCCCACATTCAAAGGCACACCTTCTAACAAAATACGAAAATCATTCATTAAAAACTGAAGATAAGCTTCTCCATTTAAATGACCTTCAAAAAAATGCGGTCCAATGACATGATTTGCAACAATACCTCCCCATACATTTAATGACCAACGGTTTTGACTTTTTGTTTTAGTAAGGAAAGGATTTTGTGTGGCATAATAATGAAAGTTATGACGATTGACGTTGCCATTTTTATGAAACGTTGCTTCATCTGTGAAGAGCACAAATTCGAAGAAGTTTCTTTGCAATCGTATTTGGTCCTGCGCCCAATTACAGAAGGTCAAACGAGTTTCATAATCAGTCGGATTCAATTCTTGTACTAGTTGAATATGGTACGGATGAAATCGATGTTTCTTCAAAATTCTTTGCACAGATCTTCTATTAATTTCTAACTGTCTTGACTTACTCTTGAATTCCCATGAGGATCTTCAGCCACAGTCAAAAGAACTTCAAGTTCGTTTTCTTCATTCAAAACCGTTTTGGTTCGTTCATTTTTTTTATAAGACACAGACCCAGTTTCGTTAAACCGTTCCATTAAGTTTTCGAAAGTTCTTTTATTTGGTTGTCTTCTATCCGATCTGTCTTCTATCGATCATTCTATCGATCATTTCTTCTTTAGAGAAAATCATTTTCATAGAATATCTGCGCGATCATTTGTTTGTTTAGTCAGAACACAATAAAGAATCATAAATTAAGAGATGACGAGTTCGGTGTGCTTTTTGTTCCAGTAATACTTTTAGAATGTGACCTTAACTGAATTACCTACTTTTTTACTTATTGTTAGGTATGATTCCTGATTACCGTTTTATTTTTAATTAAGGAAATAAATTAATATCATTATATAAGAATTATTTTGTGAAAAATGTGCAATTCTATTAATTAAATATTAATAATTAAAGCTGGTTCTTGTCCGATGAAAATTGTATCACAAACTCGTTTAAACGGACACTAAATGGCGCATAAACACTTAACGTTTCGCAGTCGTTCGACAGCTTCGTCAGAAGTGAAAAATATAAACATGTTGTCAAAATAAACAAGGTTGTCAACGGAAACTGAAAAAGTAACTTGATTTTTTTTTAAATCTAAAAATTTGAACATTATAAATGTTAAAAAATTGACAGATCTATATTCTCGATTCCTTAAATAGAATATAGATCTGTCAATTTTTTAACATTTATAATGTTCAAATTATTTTTAGATTAAAAAAAAATCAAGTTACTTTTTCAGTTTCCGTTGACAACCTTGTTTATTTTGACAACATGTTTATATTTTTCACTTCTGACGAAGCTGTCGAACGACTGCGAAACGATAAGTGTTTATGCGCCATTTAGTGTCCGTTTAAAAGAGTTTATGATACATTAAATATTAATAATAATATTAATAAATTTCGTACGAAAGTAATAAATGACTTGCCTCAAGTTTATTGTATCGCATCTGCGGGTTTACTGCTCTATCATTTATTGTGCATAATAGTAAATTTCGCTCAGCCGGAGCTTTAAATCTAAGCCAGCGCTCCTCAAACGTTTTATGTAAGAACCAAAGGTATATTTTTCCGGAGTTATTATTGACATTTTTCCTAAACGTTTGTCATAACTTCGCTTCTTTTCTTCTGTATTAATAGTGGTTACAGTATGTGAGACTTAATTGATTACACCCTGTATATCTCACGAACGAGCAGGTTTTCAAACAAGAGACGATGCACTCTTACGGTAAATCACTTTTTTTTAAATTTTTGAGTTAGACCATTAATATTTGCAGAATTAATTCTCTTATGTGATGAAGAATTTATAGTATTAGTTAATAAGTGAAACTTAGTCATTTACATTCTGTATATTATGTAGTTCTATAAACAATCTTTATCTTTTTCCGAGCACCTCTGCTGGAAGTGGCATTTTTTAAGAATAAATGCCTTGTATTAAGACCTCATACATTTTTCTCTACTGTATTTTAGAGACAGGGGGTTAGAGCTCTTTTTTATCAAAATTTGTTACAGGGCAAAAATAAAGTTGCGTTGCGTAACTTATCAATGTTGGCCAGACAGAAAAACTGTAGCAATAGAGAGGAGTGCAAAAAGAATATCGAGCAGGGTTTAAATTACGCTAAAGATGCTGTTCAGTTGGACCCACATGATGGATTATCTTGGGCTGTCTTAGGAAATGCTCATCTATCTGCATTTTTTGGTATTACTCAGAATCCAAAAACACTGAAGCAATGCATCAGTGCATATTCACAGGCGGTAATTAGCACTTAATATCATTAAATTTATAGAATTGAGAGTCATATTTTTTTCTCAAATTGTTAATTGTATTTATAGTTGAAATAATAAACTCGGAAATGAGGTTATTTTGTTTCCATATAAAAATATTTATAATTTGTTCTAATTTGGTAGGAATGCAAATATGATTTATGAATTTGATTTTTTTGAAGAGTCACTGCAGTTTACGAAGATTTCTCGTCGTAAACCCCTACATTTATAATATTTGTATCTTTTAGGAGAAAGATATTGTTGCCAGAACCACCCCAGATTTACATTATAATAAAGGAATTGTAAGTGAATGTCCACAAACCATTGAAATGTGTAATAGTGTTGAGTATTTTAGACGTTAAAATATGAAGAAGAATTTAGTTTAGCCTTAGAGTCTTTTAATAATGCTTCACTTTATGATCCAACGTGGGAGCCAGCGAAAACTAAGGAGAAGCAGTTAGTGAAATACCTGAATGATATCAATGAATTGGTATCGACCTCTGGAAAAATGAAATCAAAACGGTTACATCAAATACTTCAGGTAATTTATTTACTTTAAATTACATAGGATAAAGTCAATTCAGGAGTTAAATTTCGTACACAAAAATTATCTTATGTATTATTTACGTAAATGAATTGTCAAGTTAGAAGCTAAGTCACTTCTACTTTAATAAAGAAGTAAATATATGAATTAAAACATAAAATCCAGGATAATTACATTTTGTCTAGTGGACGAGCTATTATTTTTTAATTAGAATTATTTAGTAATTATACAGCACAACAGATTATTGACAATGGTATTCGACAATTATGCAGAAATAAATTTTGTGAAGATACAGTAGTATAATTAATTTTTTGAATATAGTATAATAATATAATGCATAATTTTATATCGCTTGTTGGAATTATTTTGGGAATAAAATCTATAGATTAGTATGAAACTGATTTTTTGTATTACAACATAATTTAGTCAATAGATAATAAACAATTGGGACCATACGGAGGTGGAAGTTATACCTCGTCCAGCGGCCAAACAGTTCGATTAGAAGAAGTTACTCTGAATGAACTAAAGCCGGAGTTAAACGAAGAGAAAGTTGTACTGGGGAAGGTCGTTTGTTCCGTGCATAACGAAGACACAGTACCTTTGTAAGTTTGCCTTTTTGTTTTAATTACAAGTACTAAGTTCGACAATTTCAGTACCTTTTGTTTAGTAGACAAATCAAGGACGTGTGTAGTGGTTACTGTTTATAATTTAGCTGAAGGTAAAGGTGTTATCATTGGAGATTCGGTTGCCATTCCAGAACCTTACATTATGGACGTGGATTTTAAATATAAAGAAAACGTAAGTGAATAGTTACATTCTGTATTCTACACTTTTTTTTAATATGCAATATAGTTTATGTAATTAATTTTTCCAAAAACCAGAGTTAAGATGAAAAGTAGAAAACACTGAATATACGGGGTAAATGTTAACTGTTCCTGCATATAATATATAATATAATATAAATAAAAGCATGCTGCGGCACGAAATACTACGCCACATTTTGTAAAGTTTTATAATTATTACTTTATTGACTACACACAATCTGACCTTGATACACATCTGAATTTCGTTTTATTACATGTTTAACAGCTGGAAACGAAAGAAACTTTCGCCGACGTGAAAATCGCACAGACATAAGACAATAAAACTATTAGATACAGCTGTAGCATGAGTTATAAGTTATAAATGGTTTATGATTTCCCACAGCTGTAAAACTTGATCGTGACAAGTACTACGTTACATTGTTAACCAGCTGATGATGAAAAAGCAATGAGCCATTACTGATATTCGTATGAAATTATTTATCGCGATAAGACGCGTTGTTAAAACATATTTTATTTGTTCTTTAATATCTATTCACTCTTTATCCTCGTCTCAGTAGGCCGTGTTCTCGTTTCGTTAAGTTGTTGCCCTGAAGTTTGATAGATGCCAGAATCTGACATGAAAAATATTAATGACAATTCCACACCACTAATCTGACTATGTTGCCAAATATTATACGAAGGAGCACCGACTATGGCACCGTGAAATATGCACTACAGTCGAGCTGGCAACAACGTCTCCGTCAGTGGATTCAAATTATAACCATGAAATTAAAAATAAACATAACCGTCTCATCTGACGTCTATGTTTTATTGTGATACCAACAAAAATGTCACCCTAACTCACCTACTGGGACGAGGACGTTCCGTTGGGGCACTCCTCGTGCCCCAACGGCAACCCCACTCGTGTTACAATAAGCCTTCTTGTGAAACTTGTATAATAATATACTAATTTGTTTTAATACGTTATTTCACCAAGTGCCGACAGTTTCTTCATTAAAGAATCACTTGTTTTAGTCTTATGTTTGCATGATTTGGTCCACTTCAGCATTCAAAAAAGGCTTGGCCTTTGTATATCTTTCTTTTTTCACTCGAATAAACATAATTTGCTTCATTCCACTGCCGACGAGACCTTTTCGATTGGTCTTTCTGGTAGTCCTTTTTCTTTAGGTAGTTCGTGTTTACAAATCGTACGCTTGTCTTTTCTCATCCATTCGTCATATTATATGCAGTCTTGTGCAACACATTATTGATGCGTTAAACCTTCTGCTATGTCTTGTCTTCGTCTTTACTAGTGCTGGCAATGGATAACCGATATTGGATATTTTGGATATTCGCGGTGTACAGCATGTCGCTCATGCAAATAGAGTTGCATAACTTGAATGTGAATCTAAATGAAAACTTTTTTTTTATGCAACTCTATTTGCATGAGTGACATGCTGTATACCGCGAATATCCAAAATCGGTTATCCATTGCCAGCACTAGTCTTTACAGAATTTGTTAGAATCAGACTTCGGTAAAAATTTAAGAAGTTTCGTGTGAGGGTATAGTATTTCATTTCTCTGTGTTTCTATGCGTTTCATTTCTATGTTTCATCTGCTTATTATAATCAAACTCTTACATACAGATGATAAAAATTCTTGTATTCATGAACTGTAAACAACTTATTTTTTTATTACCTGTAACTTGTGATTATTTTAATTTCTGATATCTGGTTATCGGAACCGTCAAAAATCGTTGCTGATCGAAGTAATAACCGATTTTAACAGCGCCATCAAGTGTACAACTTTGATGGTTTCAGAAACTGCTGACTGAACAAACTTTTTAATGAAAAATGAATTTCAAATAAGCAATATTAAAAATAATATGAAATTAGAATTCCCCAGATATAACTTAAAAAGTTCACATCTTTAATTTGTTTTCTTTTAATCTTTAGAGAAATTATCATTTTGGCTTTGTAAATGACCTGATTACATTGAGATTTAATTATTTCTCAAAAATTCATTTGCCAATACTTTGTATAGTTTCATTCAATTATGTATACATTTGTTGATAAATAACGAATCTTTTCAATTTCAGGAATACAAATTTAGATTAATTAGAGTTGAAACTCCGTTAGTATTAGTCGTAAATAGTAAAAAATTGACCCGCGATAAACAAGCGGGTGTACAGATGTCGATATTCAAGAAGTATGATTGATCCATACCTGAAGGAGCAAAATTTCTACCATCAAAGCAGATCATCCGAGACTAGGCAAGAGTGGAAAAAATTCAAATAGGACTTTCTAACCATGTATTGACCACACTGACATCACTGCGATTAATACTACTAAGAATTCCTAATAGATTAGAGGACCAATAATAATTTATAAATAACGTCGACGAAATAAGAACTGTAATAAAACTAATGTATTTCTAATCTTAAAAAATACACACAATAAAATAAAACACAATAAACGCTTTATATAAAAAAACAAAGTTTTTTATTCATCCTGAGTACGTGTTTAAGTCAAGGTCCCTTCACTGGTAGGTGATTATCACAAACGCTTATCACATCCAGAGGAAGCGGCAGAGGTTTCGGCCGCCACCAATCATAAGTTCGTTTCGTACAAGTGCAAGAAGTTAACGAGAACTTCGTCGAACCACTGCCTTTTCTGTGGATCCTTGAAAGCCGGTGATAATGCTTTCAGGTCAATTTGCATGAGGGCCTCGTTCTGTAGTAGGTCGTTAAGTATGGAAAGCAATTCGGCAGCACCGTTGATCTTCAGCAAGCTGGGGTACGTGAAGAAGTAGTACTGCACGCGCAGTTTCTTTGCTGCCCACTGTTCAACTGTTTTGTTACCGCTGGCCGCCTTTATTTTACCTATGTGTTGGGCATACCAAGGGCCGAAATAATTCGCCAATTCTATTGCGCTCATTTTTGATATTCCTCTTGTCCTTAATCGTAGTTTTATGCGATTATATATTGGTTTTTCGTACACGAACACCTGTAATTAGAAAAATAAAATTATTACATGAGTAGTTACTTTTACAAATATTCTGTGATTGATTTAAAAAAGCGTTATGTATATTGTAAAATATCATTAAAACTGTGATGTACACATTGTGATATAAGTGAAAAACCATAAAACTGTTACGTCTTAATGAATAGGTCACCGTAAAACAGAGTTTCTCAATTATCTCAGATGAAGGGTTTCGTTTATAAAAGCAGAAGAGAGCCGAAGTTTGAACAGTTTATTCTGAAATACAAATAAAAAACATTTTAAGTGTTAATGTTAGTGAAGTGTGCAGCTTAGTTAGTTGATTGTTATTTTGCACTTGGTAAGTACAAATACATAATTAAATTATATGAATTTAATTAATACTAATTATTTTGTACCCGAATTCATAATAATAATTCAGATTATGTTTTTACAACTCCTCCTGTCGCGTGGAATGGAATCAGTAAAGAAAAACTGTGGGTTAGATTCCCAATCAAAAACGTTTTGGCCACTTCTTCAAAAACCAACAAAAAAAATTAGGATGCAATGAAGTGAATTATTACGAAATCGTCATCACCAAAAATAGAAATTCGAAACAGCAATAAGATAGCTCTGCTTAATTAAATTACCTAATTGATTTTCAAAACAATGAGTTTTTTAAGGACCTGTTTTGATATACGAGTTTACGACGTTTACGTAACGTATGTTGAAGGTCGTGTAGGCTCTGTTTGACCTTAAATGAAGAAGAAAGTTTGTGTAACTGGATAATGACATCGACAGCAGGCAATCAGCGAGTTACGTAACACCGTAGATCACTGAAATTGATTAAGCTATGTTTAATTCGGCAATAATAAATAACCTGAATTAAGGATGCATTTAAAAATAATCATATCGCAAATGTAAAAGTCAAGGATCATGAAAAAATAATAAAACGATTAGAGTTTTTGTAAATGCTGCAAGTTTCAAAATTAATAAAAGCAAAGTTGAACTCCTGTAACCGTTATTTATTCGTGGGAAAATCTTTATTAATGTTTGTAGGTGATCAATTTCAATTTCATTTTGCTTTTATTCTTTATTAACGTAATCAATGAATACATTCCATGCTATTTTCTCGCAGTTTGTTTACAAAAGATTTACAATTTAGCTATGCTGCGAACATTAACCCTCGCCGAAATTTATGAATACTTCTTGTAAGAAATTCTCTAATTCTAACTAAGTATTTAAAACAGTTATTTTTCTATTTCGTTTATGTACTGTAGAGCAGGGAACGCGAAAGTCAATATTTTATAATAAAAATGTTAAAAGTGTCATTCTTACAAAGTTGTCTTTCCGGTTCTGCTTTGGTCGATGCGTATAGAAGCGTGCCCTCGAACAAGATTCTTAAGAATTTGTTCTATAGGGCGAGAAACAGAAGCTATTTAAAACCAGAAAGCGTTGTTCCTTTATGATAGAATTGCGTTGCGCAATAGTTGATCTACGAGTGACCCGGCATTATTGAATGCCAACTTCAAAATTGATTGACCAACATTCGTGGTCTCTCTTCTGTATTTTTTATATACAAAAAATGCGGAGCCATAAAGATATATACATCAAATACATCTTCCTGCTTAATCGGAAGTGAGAGTTTTTCATTTTAGTGTTATCATCACAAGTATACTTCCTGTTTAACCAGAAATGTGAGATTTTTCTTTCTATTTTAGTTTTATCTGAATTGTTTACATCATAATGTAATAAAACCATTGTTGGTTTGATCGATAAATAAGATATAAATGTATCAACAACAACTTTCAACCGAAATAATTTTCACAATTGCATTTTGTGTTACACTTTTTTTGAACCGAATATTTTATTTTGATTTATAATTCTAAACGAATGGCTTATATAAGATAAACAGATGAGCGAAATGCAAAACAGGAAGTCAAAAATCGTGAATGAGAAAGATGCCCAAGACTCGAAGGTAGAGTTTTCGAACGCACTCCAGGTGTTTACAATTTATATGAAACTCAGATTAAAATAAATAATTATTAACAATTATCGCAGGCACTTATTTTAACGCCTCGTTATCATACTAATTGTATTTAAGAATTAAGCTTGGTTCCAATATTGCTGGCAGGTAGCAATACACAACTAAAATACATTTACAAAACAAAGAAACATTTTCGTGCAACTACGAAGTGACTACTACTGACGCATCAGTGTTTCTCTTAAACATACAGTTATACTCCCCTTAAGCATACAGTTATACAATTAATATTGCGCAGATAAACGTAACGTCTAACCAAGCTAAAATTTACACCGGTCACGATTCTATATAATTCGAAGACGTGCCGACCACATTTTTCATTGATGGTGGCGCAATTACACTTCCGACATATGAAATTCCGGTTCGAAGTTAATATACGTCGAGTTTGGCTGAATTATTTTTTTGGACAATAAAACATTTCTAGGCCAGCTGTAAAATTTTTATTAAATTCTCTTGGTCCCTCTACTTGTACGTGGGGGTTATGCTTCAGGAACCATAAAATCCCGCCGCATGTCCTTTTTCAAATTCTGAAGTAGAAAAAAGGTGTTCGCTTCAAATTTTTTCGCATCTTCGTGCTTTAGAATTTGAAGAAAAATAGATGCTGAGGATTTATGGAATATAAATATGAAAAATTGGATAAAGTAGATAAGTTTGAAAAAAAAAGTGGCAAGATTATCTAAAATGAAAAACAGACGAAGCCTACCAAGATGATAAGTTAGGAAAAAAGGCAGAGAAATTAGTAAGTGATCCTAAATAGAAAAATATGGGAGAATTCCAAGAAAAACAAGGAAAGCAGGAGTAAAGAGAATAAGAAGCTATTTTATAGCATGTTAAAGGCGTTTTGAGAAAATAATATGTATACAAAATCGGACACCACAATAGAAAAATTTAATCAATTAACGTACAAAATAGAAATTCGTTAGATTACTTCAACTATTAACCATAAAAGATGAAGAAACATTGGAACAACGAAATAATACTTATGAAAGTAGGTAGGGAGGGAGCAAGGGAGTACTGCAGAGGAAATGTTGAAGGACGATCAGGAAGAACAAAAAATAAAAAAATAACCGGATTATGATTTTCTAAAATCAGAAATGTTGAAAAAAAAATGGTAGCAAGAAAAATTGTATTTCTAAGGAACTTATTTAAAATAAGTACCATCGTGATGAAACGTTCCGCTAAATTATTTTAAAAATAAAAAGCGATTATTGCATGTATGATTTCAATAAACACATGTTCGCTTTCTCGGAGTTAACTTGGGGGGTGTGGAGGCGCCACATTGACCGACAGGGTGGTTTGAGCTACACAAGCGCACGCTAAACAGATCATCTTAACATGGGGTTGAGTGCTTTCTAGATTTGAAGTACGCGTCCGAGATCGTAAAAGATAATATTGCAGGCATTTTGAAACATGTCTCGCTCGTCTGTTCTGTATTGAAACTGGCGACATTCGCAGCGATAGAGCCACGCAGCCACCATAAATAAATCCATTTGACGTTTTAAATTGTTTTTCTAAATTTTTCTGTATACATTGCCGCGTCAAAATTGCAGACGTGCGGGCCAAGTGGGCGAAGATATTGAGTTGCACGGCGAGCTGGAGTCTGCCTCGTTTCAGTCCGATAACGGATACTTTAAAAATGTCAAGTTCCACACTTGAATAGTAAAATTTATGGGTGTTCGTTTAAGACATACGAACAGCGAACATTCCGATGAGTTAATAGAGTGTCTCTTAATTTTTCTTTGCATCTGGGGAGGCGTGCGTGTGAAATAAATACCAAGACCAGGATTGGCCTTGGTCGAAGCGATTTTTGAATTTCGCTGTAAGTCCGAGGGGCGGTTTTTGATTGTTTTCGTGTTAAGGGAAAAACGCGGAGGAAGGGTAGATAACATTGACGCTCAGAGGAAAGCGGTCGAGTTGAATTTTTAGTTTGACTTAGCAGTTGTTCTTAGGCGCTTGTAGTCTTTATTCAAATTTGTATTTCAATATAATTTTGTTGTTTGTTAAATCATTTATTTCGGTCCGGTTTTAAATTTAGTGATAAGAAGGGCAATTAAAACCATATACGTGGCGCCGCGACGCGAAGTGTTCTTTAAAATCCTGTGCAGTGCGAGTGAAAGGATTATACGCTAGTGGTAATTAACATTTAATCGATTCCTTCCACTCACCTTTGGTGGTAAAAGAATTGCACAGAGATAATTAGTTTTGTCTTAATCCGCTAAGAGTCAGTACGTTTCATAGTAACATTACTCTGAGATAAATTTAATCAACTATTTTGAGTTACTTTACAGCGAGTATTAAAACGCACTAGTGACTTTCATATCTTAAATTTTGATTGGTCAGCGTTCGTAATTAGTAGCCGAGTTCGATAATTTAATCAATCAACGGCAATTTACTATTTCCTACATCTACCTGGGCTTTCAATACAGTGTACTTTAGAAACCATTCTACCCTAGGGAAATTCTCTCAGACAAATTGTAAACCAAGCAATTTGAAATACATTCCCGGCCATTTTCTTGACAAAGGTTTTCACACCGTGTATATGTGGGACAGTCAAACTGTGTCTTTGCTGAGAGATTTGCGGTTAATTAGAAGCCATTGCTTCGAGACTGAAACGGCCATAAACACCCATAGTGTAGTGTCGAAAACAGTCGATCTGGGTCCTTGCGCCTTTTAATTAATTAGCTAGGTTGTCGGCGTAAGAGCGATATACAGAGAGTCCTGAAAGGTCAGGCATGGGTTAAAGCACCGCTCTCAAATAACATATGAACGCTCGGTGACGTAGCAGCATAAGTTCGGCTCACTGCACGCGCCAAATAATTAGATTAGCTAGAGATAGTGTTTAATAAACTACTCTCAAGGGAGCCCGTGAAAAACTGGTGATTGCTACTGATTTACCTGCAGATTGATCGCTGAAGGCGGCAGGTGTATCACATTCTTCGCCCAAAACATCTGATTAATTCATTAATTAACTCCATTAATTAAGTACACTGTAGTCCCACAGAGACACTTTGGCGTTGGTTTATTAAATCGAACAAGTCTTTGAATACCATCAGAGTGACGAACACTGTATCAAGACTCGAACGGATTTGAAACTCAATTAATTATTAATCTAAGTGAGGAGCAGAGCTCTCAAACAAACGTCTGTGTAACCAACGGTGTGAATCGGAAAAATAGATCGCGCCGATATTCGAAAATGAAATCTGTTAAACGAATTAATTGTATCGATTTCAAACGCCAGGGTTTTTGCGCTCAAGCTCTCTGATTCCACAGAGGCAGAGAGCAGGAGTTTTTGCCCAATTTTTTTTTTCTTTTTCAATAAATTATTAATTCCAGTTAATTGTTGTGTTTGATTTAAAGTGTCACGTTCCTTGTTATAAAGATTTATACTCTGCTCGCACCAAAAGAAGAACCAGGTTTTCACGGCGTAGTGTCCTATTTAACGAGATCACGTAAGCTGCAATTAAAGATATTATCCTGTATATCGGTTTCTCCGTAAGTTGGTTCAACTGTAAACAGAACAATTAGGTCAGTAGGAATAACATTTGGTCGGCAGCCGTAGCCATAGCAGGTAATAAGCAAAACCTCCGAGTAGAAAAACTAACCGCCGCTGAGCGAACTCTCGAAGCCGGTGACAGTTATTTAAAACGGTCAGAAATCTTAAGAGGGCTTTTGTTGACACATATTTATTATTGTTTATTGTCAATAATTACATCTAATTGGGAGGCGCATTACAGTGATAATAAAAATGAGGGCTTCGAACCGTAATTTTTTTTGTTCCGGTTTTCGTTCCGGTTCAATAAAAAAAATATATATCAGTTCGGTTCCGTTTTCGTTCCGGTAAAAGTAGCGGTTTTTTCCGGTTTTCGGTTTTCAATTCCGTTCCGAATGATTAATTTTTAAAATTTTTAATACATAGTTTTATTTATATTAAAAATGTATTATAGCATAAAAATCTCTTTCGTGTTAAGACGAGTACGACTACACTACGAGACTCTGCAAATGAGAATGTGTTAACGTGCGTGTCTGAGCATGTATCGAATCGAAATGAACCGATATTTTTTTTCGGTTCAATTTCGGTTTTCGTTCTGACAAAAAGTTTCGGTTTTCGGTTCAGCTCCGGTTCGAAGCCCTGATAAAAATCGACTATCACTTTATCAACTTAAGAAAATGCTATCTAGAACACTTATACAATAAATAACTATTATGTCATCTTTTCAAAGAAACTTCCCAAAGTTTAAACAATGTCGAAAATGTCTATGTTCAAGATCTCGTAAATTTTATTTCAACATATTAAAAAAATTCTAAAACACTTGTACAATAAATAACTATTAATATAAAAAAGTTATTAAAAAGACTGATTAACAGTAGCTAATAATTTATTCAAAACAGGTTTTATTTTAATAATAAAAATAGAAAGCAGATTTAAAGCAGATTTTTAAAGAAAGACTATAAATTATGCCGACAATTTAATATTCGGACATTAATAAATTAATACAGGTTACATCACTTTTGGCTTTTATTGCACTCGGGATTCTTTCTGGCATAATGTCCACTAAGGATTCATAATATTGCGGGGTGAAAGAATACCATATTTCCTGTATTTTAACCTTTAGTCCTGGAATTGTTCGTTGGGAACTTTTTCGCACGATCTTTTTCATGTCATGTTGCAGGGTTTCGATGACATTTAAGTCGGGGCCATTTGAGAGCCAAGATCATTGTCCCTGAATATTTTTTTGTAGATTTGGCCGCGTAACACGAAGCCTCGTCCTGTTGAAAAATGAAATTTTCAATTCCGAACTGCAAACTTGCAATTTGCAGGAGGTCTCTTTCTAAAATACCTACATATTTTCTGCGTTTATGACACCATCAATAAATTCTAGTTTGCCTGAACCTTTGCTGTACATGCATCGCCAAATCATAACCTCTTATGGGATTTTATGGTTCGTTAAAATAATTTTTATAGAAAGCCCCGAATTTTGTTCTGACCACTCTCTTCCAACAATCACCAATACAGACATTACCCTGATTCATCACTAAAAATTATTTGGCTTCACATTTCTTCGGTCAATGTAACTTTAGATTTTGTTTTTCTTTTGTGCTTCGATAAGCAGTCGTTTTTGTATCGGCTTTTTAAAAATAAAATGTATTAAAATTTAGGTTCTCAAGTTTAAACGAGTATTGACTGCAATGATATTTATTTTATAAAAACCGTAGCCGAATTGTTGGCAATATTCCCTAGACACAATTAGACCAGTGTCTTCATTCCATTGGGACTGAATTTCTTTTAAAGTGTCTTTCCCGTTTGCAAATTTTAGTGAGTATTCTTCGTTGTCTTTCTGTTACAGTGCTTGGTTTTCCAGGTCTTTTGCGAGACTATCAATGTTTCCTGTGTCTCCATATTCTTTATTTTATCACCAATTGTCAATTTCGATAAGTTAAATTTTTTAATGATTTTATCCGTGGCATATTGTCGAATTATAATTTCACGTATGAGTTGACACGTTACGGGGCATATTTTTCCTAAACATTTTGTTCTTAGTATCAAAATTAGCAGTTAACTTGTGTTGATAACGATTTATGGTTTTTGTTTTCAAGATTTTCTTGTTTTTAAAGCGTAAAAAGGTAGACTCTGAACAATTAGCTACCAGCAAATATTATGAATCAATCAATGTATAAAGTAGTCACAATATAAACAATTTAAAAATTAATAGACGAAGTATTAATTAGGAAGTAACCTGTGAGCAACTAAAAGTCAGATTAGAGCAGGCGGTGCAAAGAAAATGTATGTCTGTGATTAAATGTAAAGTCAATAAATTTGACAGTCCATGAATGTATTACATTAATTAATTCAGTTAATCACAGACATACATTTTCTTTGCACCGCCTCCTCTAATCTGATTTTTATTTGCTCACTTTTTATATGTCTTCAAATAAATCTGTACAATATTTTTTTTTATAATTATAACCAGAAAAACTAACAGATATTTTAAAATAACTGTCTGTTCGAATATTAAGTTGTTAGGGCTCGTATTTTAAAAGATTTTAGTAAAGTAGAGACCTGCATTACACAGGGCCGGTATTTCACAGTTTAAGTTTAATTTTTAGTTTATTCCTGTAGTAACAATTATCAAAGCAATAGTTTATATGGGAATAACTAAGATTAAAGTTAAACTATAACTGAAATACCGGGTCAAAATTTATTATTTTAGCTTGAGTATGACAGATTCACTTTCGAAATACGCATCCAATAAGTTGAACGTAGTTTGGCGTCAGTAGATAACATCCATTGTTATTGATAATTTATTCATTCATTACGCTTTTAATTCGTTAATTCATTGTATTTTGAATATGAGACTTCAGTAAATTATTGTCTGTTGAATTCGTTTCATACAATTCATTTCCATTAAGTATTTCTACGCATCTGTACACATAGATGTATACTGGTGCTTAAAAGTATTCGGACGACCGGCGTGACCGCCTGACACTGTGGAAGTTTACCATAAGGGTCAAATTCGAACTATTTTATTGGTTTTCATTCGAATACTTTTAAGCACCAGTATACAAAATGAAGAAACTTTAATCCTGTTTTGCTTCATAAACACAAACAACTCATTTAAAACATATTGATTCATCAACTGCAGCTCCTTTCATTTTCCCAGACGCAATTTAACTTAAAGTTTCGAAAATTAATTTCCGCACATCAGCAGGCAAACACCCTTCTCATGCCTGCGTATCGGCGTTTGAGCTCCGCAATTTGCAAACGAACTCGTTTCTGCCTCTTGATTTATCGCTTCCGGCCGTTATATTATACGTTTACTAACCGCGTTATTAGCGGGCACTTCTTGTCGCCGATCGTGCATTTTCCTTTTAATAAACAACCCCCAAAGACGTCCTTGAAGCCGTTGAAATTGACCGACCGAACTGCGGCACGTGCATTTTAATTTAAAGCGATGAAAGCAGAGAGCGGGTCTATTGGGATGTGACGAAAGAATTTATATTGAAACGGAAGCTGTTGATCTTTTTACGCTTCGAGCCTAAAGCGGCTAATTAAATTTGGGAGCGAGGATGTGAAGGACGCAAAACTTAGGGTTCCTGCAAAAATAAACGTGATGTACAAGAAACTAATCATGTTTTTGGGTAACACAAAATAATTCAGTGCGTCTGAGTAAAATTGAAAAATCCTGAAAAATTATACTCCTAATATATACTCTTATTATAAAGAAAATCTTAATGTCACCCACCTTTCCGTTTTTAATGGGGGTTGTTTTCTTTACAAAATTAATACATTACCAAGTTCTAAGTATACAGCTTGTGAATCGTTGCTAAAGTCATACCCTTACTTAACCCGGAAGAAAAAAATTGAGTCATTCATATTTGCAAAAATAACATATTTTTTATGTTCCAAACTTTTCTTGCAAGCTATATACAGAGAATATAACTCATTGTAGCATGCTCGTTAGACTAATAACTTTTTAATTAAGCTGCACCGCTCACCGGAAATTCGTCCTTAGAAATTTTTGATCCATTTTGCAGTTGAAATATTATAAATTTACTTTTAATCATTTTATAACTTGTTCCAACTATTATTCATGTTTATTCGTTAATAGTTTTATAAACTCTCAGTATAGTGAAGTCATTCAAAAAGCATACATTGTTTGAAAGTGTCCAAGTTAGAAACTGCTATAGGTATAAACTTTATCACATATTAATCCCCTATGTGCTTATTTCAACAGAATTTTCGACTGCACTTCGCAGTTAAGCAAGTTTTGCATTCACATAACTTTAGTATTCGATTCCTCTATTAAAGCCGTTAAATTAGAAGTTACCTGACCATTTTATTCATTTATTACGCTTCAAAATAATCGATGATCGACGTATGGACAAGGTTTAGTTTTTCTTTAAATTCACAACTTAATACTTCCGTTAAAACTGGAGTTGTACGTACCTACTTCCGTTCTATTCTAATTAAGTATCTAATAACTCGTGTATTTACTTTTAAACTAAAATTTAAAGTTATATTTTTGATGAAAAATTAAAAAAAAAACAGATGGTTTGTAGAATCTTTATAATACGATCGATCCGATCCGACTAATGTTGATCGAGAAATGTAATAATTATTTCCAGTGAACTTCAAATAAGGCCAGCTTCGTGCAGGCATTTGAATCAAGTGAATGCGATGTTATTCTTTTAGTTCTTTCTGTTTGATATCGCGTTACAATGCATTCAGTTGTAAACAAATGCATGTAAATAAGAGCTGTAATTTACATTGAATTGCACCGAGTAACATAAAAATATTATAAGTTTGAGAAACACGCACATTTATAAATAAAATTTAAATTTATTAGTTTCTTTAATTAATAAATTTGTTAGATTTAAGTATAAAAGTCGATAAGTAAACACGAATCATGAAATTTCAATTGTAACTGTTCAATTTCAGTGTTAACAATGTTTGTTACTGTAATAACAATAACAATAAACCAAGGAACCTAATACAAAAAAAGGAAAATGTTCTAAAAACTAATTGAGTGTAAATATTGTGAATTTATTTTTTCAATATACAGGATGTTATCAATTAAGGTGGCAATAATTATACCACGTATAGAACATCAAAATACAGTGCACTCGCGCTAACGTGAACACTGCTTAACATGAACTCCTGTATAACGTGAACACCTAAATTTTAACATTGGCCACTGTCTAACGTGAACAGTGCACCTCGTTAACATGAACAGCTACTTTATATACTGTAGAAATTTACAACATAAGTCCAAAGAATCACTTTTTACTTCATTTTTTTCCAAAAATACACAATATGTAGGACATAAATAAAGGTTGAAAATGATGTTTCATGTTTTAATTGCTTTTAAGAGATGAAGACTGCATATCGGAAACAATTTCTTGTATAATTTTATTCGAACTTTTCAGTTTTTGTTTCAGATTTTTTGAAAAAGTGACAATAAAAAAGTTATGTATTAAAACGATAACCTACTACCCTGAATCTACGCCACTGGTGAAGAATATTATATTTTGCCTAATGCCTGTTTTAGACGGTCATATTTTTGTATCAAATTTATTACGAAGTGAGAGAGATAAGCTACCACAGTGAATGTTGATTGGTTGAATTGGCACTTCTCACTCACTTCGTAATAAATTTGATACAAAAATATGACCGTGTAAAACGGGTATAAAACGTATTCATTCTTGTATTTTAGTCGTCTTACATCTCAAATTTCAACCCTATATCTCAAACCGCTCCAGAGATATTTAAAAAAATATACTTTCCAAGTTGTCCCTTTAGGTTATATCTAAGAAACGAAAAACTTTTGGATATAGATAAATTAGGTTAAATCGCAATATTTTGATGTCCTATATACGTGGTATAATTATTGGCACCTTAATTGATAACATCCTGTATATGTGTCACTTTTGTGAGTTTGACATGTTTTTGAAAAACTACACCTACCGTTCTACCAATAATAAATAAACTTGAAGACCTGTTACAAGATTTTTCTCAGTTATGTAATACAATAAAATAGTAAGTATAAAGAAACTGTAGAGGATAATGGATGTTTTCCTACAGAAAAAAACGCAGATTAAAACCGAATAAAAATTTAAGTCTCAAAACAAATACTTGTTCCTGGAATACTTTTATGTTTGCAGTTCACATCTTTAGAAATATCTTAAAAATAGATGTTAAAAAAAACTGTGCATATTTAGACAAGTTTTAGCAAATAATTACCTGTTTATTACGCAAATATACGTACTTACATACATACTAGATGCATTAGGTACACCTAAAAAGTTATAGCTATATTATTTGTATTTCTTAATTAAAATTTACTTGAGTTGCATTTTATATTCCTTCGCACGTATTACTGATGCAGGCGGATAGATCATCTATAATAATTGTTGTTGATATACAGAGTGATTCTTAAATACACCAACAGAGAAAAAATAGACAATGGAACAATAGACATCATAGAACATAGGAAAAATAGAAAAAAAATATGTATTTTAGTTTTCCAGGTATAATTAACGAGAAATTAGTCCCAAAACGACGATACGTCGTCTGGTTAAAGAAGAGCAGCAGATGAACGAAATAAATACAGTCACAAAAGTGTTTTAATGGTTTTATGATTGTTATGGCGCGACGTTGGGCGTGAACTTGACCTTTAAACAGAATTGCGCGATCAGCTGAAATACGAACTCCAAAATATTTACTTGACAAATGCATACAAATCATCTGAAATAAATTATTCTGTGCAAATTGTTTAAAATAATGATATCAATGACCTTTGAACAGGTAAAACAAATAGAGCATTTTCATTTTATTATGTATGTTACAGTAACCACAACAGTAATATGTAAGTACGGTGTATTTTTTTAAAAATGCCATAAAGGTTGGCCATGAAAATTAAAACTCATGTCGTAGCTTGGCATCTAACACATGCCAAAACTAACAATTTAAAGTACATGAATGGAGCCTAAGACATGAATTTTCTTTTCCACAGCCACCCCTTATGGCATTTAAAAAAAAACACACAGTATAAAACTTTATGGTACATGCCTAATTCTTTCAATTTGTTTAATGTATAAGTATGGAGGTCGGACTTTATTGTCATATTTAATACATCTATTTATTTTGTGTGCGGCGTCTTCAAATGAAACACGAGTTTTATTATTTTAAGAACAAAATTATTAACACAAATTCAATAAGTGCGTTCGGTGTGTTATTTTTTAAAGCGACGGAATTACTTGTCGTAAATTATATTGTTCGCTTCGATGTACGTAATTCACTTTTGTACACCTTTGCAAATTTAATTGATTTTAATGAATCTCATAGTTAAATACACTATTGTAGGACACATTCATCATCAGCTGTGCAAGTGCAAACCTAAGTTATACAAGGATATTCACGATGAATGGCCTATTAGAATATATTGGAAACTACGCCTTACATATCGTTCAAACATTTTCACTGTTTGATTACAAAAATGAAGTAATATTATTCTGATAAAAGATAAATCGCATACTTTGAATAGAGCTTACAGAGGATCTACAGAAGTTAATATTTTTAACAATGAATAACATGATTTTTTTAATGCAACCATTGACTTTTTTCTGTCATCTGACGCGATTTTGTATAAACAATATTATGTTTATCTTTAATGGTTTTCAAGATATTTATGTAAAATTTATTTTTTGTTAAATAATGAAATTGTAAGAATGGAATTTTTTTATTATAAACGGAACTGGTTTAGCTGATTTTTTATAGTTTTGTTCACAGTGTTATCCATTTATTAATAAGCACTTTTATAATGCTGGATGAAGTGTTTGAAGATCGTTGTATAGAATGAGGTGATCATTGGGTTTGGTCTGCCAGATCACCCGATCTTATTCCAATTGATTTTTATCTATGGAGTAAAATAAAAGATAATGTATACCAGACCCTTGTAAATAGTAGAGAGGATCTATAGCGAAGAGTCAGAAATGCATCTGAGCTGTTGAATGCACTAGAAATTCGAAAAGCAAGTCTTTGTAAATCAGTATTTAACAAGAAATAAATTTTGCTTAATATCTTGAAAACCATTAGAGATAAACAAAGCATTATTTCTACAAAATCGAAGCAAAATTCTATTTGGCTTCAGATGGTGCAGAAAAAAGTCAAGGTTGCATTTAAAAAAATCAAGTTATTCATTGTTGAAAACTTTCAACTTCTGTGGATTACCCTGTAAGTTCTATGTAAAGTATACGATTTATCTTTTATATTACTTCACCTTTCACGAACAGTGAAAAGTATAATTCTTTATCTTTTTTTGTTTTTGAAATATTCCAATTTATTGTAATCACTGCAATCGTCAAAATTTTTACAAAAAAATTAATATCGTCAAAATAAAACATTTTAGCCCCGATGTATGTGAATACAAAGGATGTAGAATTGAACGGGGAATCTAAAAATGTAACAATATACTGGGTGTTCGATTTAAAATAAGAAAGTTAGTATCACTTCCCGTAGAACCGGAAGTACGCCATGACTGATTTTGTAATATTTAAATAGTTCGTTATCAATTAATACCATCTGCAATTTTCAACGATCTGTAAGGTGTAGTTTCCAATACATTCTAATAGGCCATTCACCATGAATATCTCTGTATATTTAGGGAAAATGGAATTTTTAAAAATTTAATATTGATGATCATTACCAGTTTTTCTTTTTCGAATGCAAATTAATTATCTTTAAACTTCAACACCTAGTGCAATTTTAAAACAAAAATGTCATGATATTTTTTTATAAGTAAACTAAAGTAATTTTGACTTTGTACTTAAAAATATTTTCGCTTTGTTCCTTTATTTACAATTAATTACTAGTAGAAAACCTAAAGGCAATATTTTTTCCCCAAGATCTGGTGCCATGCAAGTCGTTTTAGACTACCCTATTTTTTGTACAAGATTTTGTTCAAATTTCTACAATAATATTTAGAACATGAGTGTTTTGGCTGTAGGGACGGTTTGGAGATAGAATAGGTTCTATTTTTCAGATAGTTTTCGATTCAATTAAAAGTTTGCTTATAATTTACTGCACAACTTAAATTTTTGAAATCTTAACAGGGGTAGTGTAAAACGGTCTTTAACAAAAAAAATTGCAATGACGAAAAATAAAGATAATTTCAACTACATGACTAGAAAATTGCCGAAAATAAACTGGAAAAGCGGAAAAGGAGAAGTGTAGAAATAAAAGACTTGCTCATGAAAGAACAAAACTTCGCAAATATTGTGAACAATATAGAGGGAGTGCTATCATAGCGTATTTCCTTCATAATACAGTTGTCATTTAGGTTATTCCGGTGGGTAACCGGTTACAATGGCGTTGATCAGCAGTAGTAATGACACGGTTAGGAAGAGTTGCCAAATGAAATAGTTAAGCTTTGGTTTTCTAGGGTACCGGTAAAGTAGCGACCGTAAATTAGCGGTGAATAACGTTACAAAATACGTAATAACAACATTAGTACATTTGATTTACTAGGAAGCGGTAAACATCTACGTCATTAGAGAAAAAATTGTTGTGATCCCTGCAATAATTTCGGAAAAAAATTAGGTTTTTTCGTTTTTTTTTTGAAAATATTTTAAGATCTACAAATCGAACTACAAAGATTTTTTAAAACGGATTACCAAAATACGCAACTTTGCCCTTAGCGAGCTTCGAATTTGTAGCAGCCTATATGACGGCCGCTGCATTAGGATACCGTTATCCTAGTAAAAACGGGGTATGTGGCGTTGGCAGTTGAGTTTTAAATTTAATCTTTCACTAACTTACAGCTAAATCTACAAGTTTCCCGTTAGATCACGTTAAACAGTAACGAGCAGATCATGAGTAATTCTGTGATAGCGCGCTCTTTGATATTAAGTTGAAGGATTCGATCAGAATAACTGTTTCACTAGTAGAGAGTTTCTGACGTTTTTCTTCTAAATACATTTTCTTTTGGAGGTAAATAATAATAATTATCTTCAGAGTAAATATGAAATAGATAGTACAGAACATTTCACGATATTTGAAACTCATAAAATACTTAACTTGCTACGATGGCCATACACAGATGGCGATTCGTAATAACTTTACAATTGGTGTTATGAGTTTGAAATATTCTGAAACATCTACCCATCATTATCTTTCTGTAACTTTCGTCACGACTGACAAAATTCATAAAGCATTACTTGGATGGGCGATCAAGTATGAAAAATGAAATCATAATTCAAAAGAATTACGAACGTATGTGTAAATAAATTAGGAATATAAATATTATTTACCGTTAACTTTTATACAGATAGAGTATGCTTTTAACAACAAATAAGTACTCAATTCTCAATACTGATAGTTAGCGGTGAGACTATGGTTTCAATCAAGATAATTTCATAATTATCTTAGCGCTATTTAACATCTATGTATATCGGCAAGAACTATTCAAAAATTTCTTAGAAAATTAAAAAAAAAATCATACTTATGCATTTCTTTATGATTATTCATACTTGGATATAAGTTTTCACGCTTCTTTATGTGGCTTCCCTTTCAATCACGATGTTAATTTGTGATTGTGTCATAATTTTAATGTTAGGATCAATTTCATACTTGCCTGATAGAGAGAATTGCCTGTGACATAGGAATTAATATAGTGCGATCCAAACTTCCTAATGAACGTCCATATACTGGTTATATCACCCACTTTGATGTTGTCGATTTCCCGCGCGACAATATCCGACAAGTTAACATTGTTCGGAATAGGCGCCAACTTCACCGAGTCCCTCAACCGCGACAGACGCAGCAACACATAACAATAATCCCCATGCACAAAGGAGGCGTTGATTCCCATGTGTCTGGCGATAGTGTCCGGTTGCCAACTTCCGCTAAACGCCCTCCATGGTCGGTCAAGCTTCTCAAAACTGTAATCTCTAAAGTAAGCCTGAAGAAGCTGCCTCAGGTTGTCGCAGAACTCCATGTGGAAGTCACCTTCGAACACCAATTTTTTGGCGCTCCTAACTGGGTGAACAACCAGGGGTTCCAATCCGGTGAAGATGTCCACCGTTGGTTCTCGGAAGATCCAATTGGAGTTGCTTTCATTGCGTGCGACCACCTTCATGCTTAGGCTGAGATAGCCGTAACGGCTGAAGATGTCGATGGAGTTTCCCACTTGAAGTTGTGACTCAAAGGGTTCTTGGGTAGCTTCGCCGTCGGCCGAGAGTGCGGTTAAAAGCACGAGCAGAAGTGCCCGGCTCCACATCCTCGCCGCAACTGGCACCTGCAAGTAGATTTCATTAGACCTTGCATGCGCACGCTCACCTTCATCTTATTAACAGCAATTATCCAACAACAACAACAAAATTCTTGACTTCAACGACGCTACTCACGAACCATCAAATCAAATTGAGGACAATGCATTTAATAAGTGGATACCACGCGATTTTATATTCTCGCGCAGAACAGGACATCGCTACGTTAACGACGAACTTTAACGATTCTTTTACGGCGGGGAGTAAAACTTCGCGAAAAAGTTTTATGTTTGCGCCCTGACTGTGTAAATGAAAAAGTTATAATTTCTTACCCTTGTAACGTTGAATTTTCTTCGAGGAAATGATACGAAAACGCCATCGCTGTTATTTTTTGCCAGCAGAAATTTTTATACTTGCATTGCCTAGCTGGAAGTAATCATTACATGACGTTTGTACAACTTGTCAAACTTTGACAGACCATTGGAAACAAATACAACATTTATCTAGTTTGCTCATAAATTCATAAAAATTTATCTTGAAAGTCTTACATCCATTAGATATTGAATTTTCAACTGAAGCTGAGTTGTCAATACGGAAGCAATGTTTATTATACAATCACAAGACTAATAGATCTGGATAAAAGTTGTTGAAAATAAGACGGAGAAAAATAGAAACATCGGAGACTTGAGAAAAGAAAGTACAGTATGCGCCAAAATATACAGTACTGAAATGCGCGCCACTGTTATGCGCATGTCTGCTGTTTGACATATACATAGTAAGTAATATATAAGTAATAAATAATATATTTCAGTACTGTATATTTTGGCGCATACTGTACTAAGAAAAAGAATTGGAGGAGTCGAGCAAGCGAAACTGTAGGAAGATTACTAAATTAAGTCTAAGGACACCGCAAGTAACTAATGTTACAAGTGACCAAAGGATAAGATAACCAGGTCATGCACCAAGATTACCAATTTCAAAAGCAACAAAGCAAGTTTCAAGACATGAATAGCAGAGGAAGATGGAAAGGAAGATCACGAACAAGGTGCAGAAGAATCGAAAAGAATTGATTATCCGACGTTATGAGCGATTAAAAAGGAGTAAGAAGCTTCATTTTAAACTTGTTTATTTGGGATGCAAACTCCATCAACATCAATTTTCAACTCTGCTCTTTTAGCAATAACACCTTGAAAAATAAGATTTAATATTGTGCAAGCACTTTTAGATGGTGAACCGAAAAGAACTGGCTGGAGAAAATATTTACAACTGGTTAAGTTATTAAATAGTAATTATCAATAATTCAAACTTTTCTGGATGTCTGGAAGAGAAACAGCTCAAACAAATTGTAAAATATCAAATGTTAAAAGTGTTATCTTTCAATAGCATAAAACTCTTTTTTTCAATTTTATACTCCTACAATGAAGAACGACTTAAAAAGTTTCACAATGACTCGAGAATGTTTTATTACCAAAGAAAGAAAATGTATAATGAAAACAGTATCACAAAGGTCTTGTCAGTTGATGAAACTACAACTAAGGTCTGGAAAAATCGATAGCGAAAACTTTCGTCTGTATTCTTACGATATTGGTCCTAAAGTCGTTATTAAAAAAGAATAATCGGTTTATGGCCAATGGCCAAGTGAATTTTCAAGTAATTTAGAGAATTAATAAAATCACGTACTTATTTTTTTTTTATTTGGTATCAAAACCAACATGTATGTAAATTACAGTGAGAAGTTCTTAGCCTGGTATCAGGCCAAGGGCGACCGTTCATCTCGTAATAAAAATATGTAATTACAATCAGTGACCTAAAATAAAATTTTTACGCTAATAACGCGAATAAATTGAAATTCTGTATCGTTCAAATTAAAATATCCTAAAATATCCTTAATTTTAATAAAAAAATTATAATAAAAAATAATTTCAAAAAACTCTAAACGTAAAGGTCGTTTTAGACAATCCTATTTCTTGTACAAGATTTAGTTCAATTTTTTAAATAAAAATTTGGAATAAGAAATTCTGGGCTGCAGATACGGTTTGGAGATAGAACACGTTCTATTTTTTTAAAATAATTTTTGGTTCAATTTATTGCATAAATTAAATTATTTTAGAAATTGAACGGCCTTAAGGTCCGGTTCTTCAATCGCCGTTTAACTTTAATCTACTGTTTATTTTCATAGTAACAATTTTATAAATCAAATTGTTCCTATGGGAATAAATTGAAGATTAAAATTTTACTGTGCCTGCGAGATATTGGGCCTAAGAAATTCAGCATTTTGAGCAAGGTACAGTTATAAAAAAATACATTAATGTAATTATATTGATAACATTAGTCCTCAGAAGATTTTGACCAGTGTTTCTTTTATATCTTTATTACAATAGACGCTTGTGCGAAGAAAATTTGTATAACAAATTCGTTTTTAATGTTTTATTCCATCGAGAATAGAGAGAAATCTCATCATACCTCAAACTTTTAACTAATGTAACAGAATCTCGAATTACAATTAACTATGTAACAAGGTCGCAATAATAATAATTTATTATATTAATGTCTTAGGAGGCGTGTTATGCACGAAAGAATGTTTAAACGAAAGAGCGTTTAATTTTCTTGAGTTGTAGGAGTTAAGTAGAATAATAGGAATTAGCTTGTAAACACCCCAGATAACACTTATGTACGTAAATATGAGAATCCTGTGAAATATCGGATAGGTTGCAAATGCAACCCTACCTCCTTTTAAAAATTCGTTTTTTTTTTCAGGTTTTTAGCTATTCCTCTTAGATATACAGGGTTACAACTAATTAAAGGCTCACCATGGGGATCTCGTAAATTATAAGAGATACAAAGACGGTTAAATTACAAAAAAGTTGCGTTATTTTGGGGTCTATAAAAATGTGCAAATAAATCTCTCCTATCTTTATTCATTTCCGAAATATCTTCAAAAAAACTGAAAACTCTCAATTTCGAACATCTTGAATATCTTGTTTATTTATCAAGATAGAGTTACAAAATTCTGTAGTTTTACAGTAAATTCAATGGACAATCTAATACAGTCAAAATAAATAGATTAGGATTGACAGTTACGCAGATACGACTGTCAACTGTTTTTTTTCTTATGGCCGCTATCTTAGATTTTCATACCATGTGATGCAAAAATAAAATCTGAATACGACGATATGACACACTTATGCTTTTGTTTTAAAACAAAATATGAAATTACTAAGAAATATTTTAGAAAATTTTTAATCTGGTAGGTGGATGCTTACAAATATTAAAAATTAAAATTATTACTAAATCAACAAATCTTATTCAATTACAGTATGTATTACATATTTATGCATAAAAATGTTAACAAACAACAAGAAAAAATGTAAAACAAAGAGTGTGCAGAATAATAAAACGTAACTTATGTATACTAAGAAAATTAAATATGACCACCATTTTTGGCAATGCACTGCGTTACTCTGTTTTGAATATTTGTCACTGCTCTTTCTACCATTTCTGGAGGGATAGAATTAATTGCTTCTATTATTTTCATTTTTATTTCTTCCACATTATTATAAGTATTTTTGTATACTATACTTTTTACATGCCCCCAAAGAAAATAATCCAGAGGATTAAGATCGGGCGATCTTGGTGGCCATTGTATAGGCCCATTATTCCCTATCCAGTTAGTATCAAATTTAAAATTTAGATAATTCCGAACTACTCGAATGATATGGGCTAGTGCACCATCATGTTGAAACCATAAATTATTGATATCTGCCAAAGGTAATTGATCAAGGATTTCCTCTAAATCCTCTTGGAGGAAATTCAGATAATTTTGTCCGTCCAAACGATTAACTAAAAATAAGGTCCTAATATTCTATTTCCCAACATACCGCACCAAACATTTACGCTGTATTTTTTTTGAAATCTGGATTCCCGTATTATGTGAGGATTATTTACACTCCAATGATGTGTATTTCTCCTGTTAAATAATCCATTGTTAGTAAATGTGCATTCATCGGTCCATAAAATAATTTTAGAAAAATCTGCTCTATTATTTAATTTATTTAAAAACCATGTAGAAAAATTGATCCGTTTTTGGTAGTCATCTCTATGCAACGCTTGAACGATTCGATACTTAAAGTTGTGATACTTATGCTTTCTTAGAATTTTGGAAACACCCTGTTGAGTAATGCCGCATTCTCTCGACAACTGCGTAGTAGAAATTTCGTGATTTAGATTTACGTATGCAAGTACATTAATTTCATTATCAGTACCTGTTTTAGCATATTTAGTTCGTTTTTTCTTTAAACTACCTTCTTCCATATTTTTCTCCAATCTCCTAAAATACGTTCGGTGTGGTTGAATTCGCTCTGGAAATCTTTCAACATAATATTCTGCAGTAAGAACAGAATTCTTATAATTGCGAATGTACATATCGTACATATCCTTCTTTTCAGAATTAGTGAATCTAACCATATTTGTGTTTAATGTTGGTAATTGAAAAATGAGAATGTTCTGTCTTGACATGCAAATGTCGTATACCAATTGTTGGCAATAAACACCCGCCTACCAGATAAAAAATTTTCTAAAATATTTCTTAGTAATTTCATATTTTGTTTTAAAACAAAAGCATAAGTGTGTCATATCGTCGTATTCAGATTTTATTTTTGCATCACATGGTACGAAAATCTAAGATAGCGGCCATAAGAAAAAAAAACAGTTGACAGTCGTAACCTATTTATTTTGACTGTATTAGATTGTCCATTGAATTTAGTGTAAAATTACAGAATTTTGTGACTCTATCTTGATAAATAAACAAGATATTCAAGATTTTCGAAATTGAGAGTTTTCAGTTTTTTGAAGATATTTCGGAAATGAATAAATATAGGAGAGATTTCTTTGGAAATTTTTATAGACCCCAAAATAGCGCAACTTTCTTGTAATTTAACCGTCTTTGTATCTCTTATAGTTTACGAGATCCCCATGGTGAGCCTTTAATTAGTTGTAACCCTGTATATGCGAGGTTTCTCTTATACATTGTTTTATTATATTCAGATTAAACCATACATTTCATCACATTTTTCTTTCTTCCTCTTCACTCATTTTACTCATATAAAAACTTCTGACAAGCTTCTCGTTTTGAATGTTTCATTCACAGTTTTTTATCACATTTTTCTAGTCTTTATTTTGGAAGGACACAACTAAAAATAATAATAATAAAGACAGCAATTGGACTTTAAATTATAAATGATTTAAATAGTGATTTCCAGAGAGTCACAAATAAATTAGACAGAAGTTTCTAAACCAAATATCTCGAATCTTTTTTAATTCGTCACTTTGAGAGAATTCTTTCAGCTATTATTGTTTGTATTAAACAATTTTAATTTATTTCTAAGTTTATCTCTCTCCTTTTTGTATTAAAATGATATATTCACAAAAATCTACGCTCGTATTTTAAGATAAAATATTAAATTGAAGGAGAACACAATCAAGGAATGAAAATTTACAAAGGCAGAAGCAGATGAATGTAAAGAGCATCTCAAAATGAGCTGTGCAAGAGAAGAACAAATCAAATAACACGTCGAAATACGACGAATAACACAAATGCAAACGAAGCGTGTTTATTCACGGGCGAATCAAGGATGGGAGCCCCGATAACGAGAAGGACATCGTGAAATCTAACCTCGCGATTCAGGGGAAGGATAATGATGTTAGGTTACGGATCTGTGAGCGCTGTTAAACTGCGTTCGCAGCTGGATCGTAAAATTTCAGATTTCGCAACCGGTCCTTGATTGCGATAACGTATGACATATGATCATTGCTTCCGGTAAGAATCGATTGCTTAATCGCAAATCATGTTTTCGTTGTATTATCTACATCTATGTACAACCTCAATCAAAAGTAATGAAACGTTGAAAATCGAAACGCTGTAGTCAGAGTGCAACGGTGCCGAGCCAGAGAGAGTGCAACGTGTTGTGGGGTTCCGAAGGACTTCGGAAACATTCGTTCGCCATAAGGTTTCATCTCACTAGGTATCTTCTCTCTCTGACTACAGCGTTTCGGTTTTGAGCGTTTCATTACTTTTGAATGAGGCTGTACATACATATACAGCCTTTTTATTATGTAAGTACTAACATTAGTAACATTATTATATCTATCATCAATTAATACAAAAGAAACTGTTTGTTATTCAATAAATGTTAAAAAGAATCTATTGTTCAGTGAATAAGGAATCGGCACTAATCACGTTTGACATATGAGTGTAGCTAACAAAATTAGAATCTCACTTTAAACCTGTCGATACTATGATTTGATCCTGATTATTTCCGGTCGCTATGCCAATTCGCTGCGAATAATATAATATGTAATTATGTCCAATCTGCAATTCCATTTAAAACATATTCAAATACTGCATTTAACGGCGAGCTTAAATTAAGCACAAATCAATTGATAACCCTCGCCAGCAATTGAACCCACATTCTGTTAATTTCCTCGGCGAGTCCAAGCGAAGTGCGGACCCCACACGCGCATAATAAATTAATGAAATAAATTAAAAACGCTGATGACATAAAGTTCACTGGCAATAATTTATTATTTTTATTTACGTCCTTGCGCGTTAAGTAAAAACCCATGCCATTTTTTGCATTAAAGGAAAAATCTGACAATAATGTCATTTATATAGAAGAAATTTAATGGGATCATAAACATGATTTATTTCATTCGGGTGATGTTTGTGTCTTCCGATTTTTTATGGGCGCAAACTATGGTTAGATTACAAAAGAATTATTACAGAACTCTATCTCCTCAAACACCGTTCTTTTTCAAAGTCAGACTTTATTATTTAGTTGTTCACTATTTGTTTGATTGATTGAAATGTGCTTGCATGCAGATCACGCGTTGAATATGATTCGCCATTTTAGAGTTTGAATTGATAGAAAACCCTTTTTACTCACCAGATGTAGCTTCTTCATATTATTCTCTTGTCTCAACTAAAAAATATTCGCAAATTTTCTTCTAGCGAGAAAGTTACCTAACAGAGAAAAATATGTAGTGAAAAGTAACACAAAATTGAAGATCAAATAAAGCCAGTGACAAATTGTATGAAATATTGACACAATTGTTTCATATGATAATATTCTTGTTTGTAATTGTGTTAATTTTCACTACCTATTTTTCTCTGTGTAGAGGCCATGGAGGGTTCCTTTTCAGAGCAAGAAGAAACATAAAATGTTTTGAGTTTGAAATTTTGTTTGTTTCTATAATAGGCTTCATACTCCCTCGTATAATGTCATTTTATTCTAGCTGAACGTCATAATATGTATTAGTTGCACACAGAAGTAACGGTCGAAATTACTTATTCTCAACATAATCTATTTCATACGGGAGATACGTCATCGAATTTCACGGTCGTGCAAATATAATGTCATGTCATAATAACATGTAGGTCACGGAGTGATTTAACACGACCATACCTTGACTACTAATTGACGTTTGCGTAACATATAGTAAATTCTCTTTGTTCTACTTTGGCACGATCTCTCTAGATACAAAAGACGTTAGTTGCAGAACGCGTCTTTTATTCGGATATTCGTGTATCCACACAGATTCTACGGTGTCTTTGAGAAACGTGAAGAGTGCAATGTACCGCTGACTTCTGCATTTAGGGTTCTCAATAAACGTTCACTGTCATTGACATTCCTGCAAACGAACGGAATCGATTGATCCGTATACATATATACACATGTAAATGAATATTAAATTAAACTTGAAAGTTTGCGTTAGTGTATAACGGAAAAAATGAATTTGTTCTTACTCCTACCTACTCTTATCTAAGTAAAATAAATCTATGGTATCCAAGGGCAAATATGACTTTGGGTTCCCATAATTCTCCGTTAACAAAATTATTCTACGAGATATTAATCGTTCGTTTAATTTTTTCCACTTCTTTTCTCCGGTCTTCAAAAACGATGGTCCAAGTAGATATATTGGTGCAAAATCACAAATATTTTGTTTAACCAATGATTAATTACACAGTTAATTATTTGAAACTGATTAGTACTAAAGCACTTTTAAATCTTACTATATATCTACTAACTTCACAGAACCGATCTTTGCACTTTCGAATGCCTTAGAAATAAGGAAGCTACTCTTCATTAGGTTAATCGCTTATTTTGTAACAAACATTTATATTTATGTAATGCATTTACGCAGATGCGTTTTATCGCTGTGATAACACTTGAAACAATGTGCGCGGAGACATCAATGCAAGGTTCGAGCGCAATCCCAAAAATGCAATTAATAAGAAAGCTGCTTTCGATTTTTAATCCTTTTATCAGGTACCTATATAAAGCTATAGCGAGTTCTGCTTGCAATGGAAATATTACCAGAGCTGATACCGATTGTTTCACTGAAATTTGAAATACAGCAGAGGTAAGACAGGCTCTATTATAAAATGAACGATAAAAAAAAAGAAACTTGCACTTAATCAGTATGCCACGTCTACGTCTTTGTATATGCTAAACACAAGTTTCACATAAAAATCAAACGAATTAAGACAAGTGCGCGCAGAATATGCGCATACGCATCTTCAAATGAAACATATGGTATATTTTATATGATCACATACATATGTACGTATTATATGATCATATACATACGTATTCAACTAAATTTGATCTAGGTATAAGAAATGAAAGTGACGTAGGAGAGAAATGTGTCTAACAGGACACATTAGGACAATATTGATTTATAATAAACAGTTATTATTAACTTCAAATTTGCATATTATGTGATTTCAACATAATGAATGTGTCCCTCCCGCTAATTAGTCTTACAAACGTTTATTACGGCCGAGGTCCTTCACCAATTAACTGCCATCACCACTAATTATTAAAACACGCACTACTTGCTACAATGCCGTTAATTTGTTTCTTGCTAATTGGCGTGATTCGAATGGTACAGGGAGGCTCGGTAAATTAATTTCGCTGACAAAATGTTTAATCAAGCTAAAACGCGCATCTCTCGCCAACCGACATAAATACAACGCCTCGAGTTTGATTGATGAAAGGAAAATCCGGTCTATTTCGGTTTCCTAATCTGGCATTGTATGTAAATACTTTTTTTTCTCTTCAAGAGTTCTGCAGAGATAACACATTTAGATTAAAATTTCAAATGACGTAATGGTTCTCGTAACCATTCATTGCTCGTTGAAAATGCATTTCGCACTCGCACTTAAGAAAACAGTATTATAAGCATGACCATAGCGAATTGTTCATTGACCAAAAGCGAGGAGATCGAAGACAATGCTTTAAAAACCGACGTGTTAACAAGTCTGTCTTATTTTGTAATAATATTTGCCAAATTCGGCGAATATTGCTTTGATGTGGCCGGGGTTTCAATATTTGCGTTGTTTTTGTAAATTATCGCCGAAATGTGGCCGTTTGTTCTAGTTTCACAAGCACATGTTATGGGTCAAGATGTAGAAACATTAAACAAAAGGCAAAAACACTTTGGTTTAATTTTTAGTCAAATTAAAGCATGTGACAATTCGGTAAATGCTGTTGCTTTGATGAAGGTCAGACTTGTATCTATTTTTAAATTTATTATCACGTTTTATGAATAGCTGAAATATTTGAGTTTGTTCTAATTTTACCAAATTGATTTTTTTTTGATTATTTTACGGTTTGGAAAGAACTTTTAAAAATATAAGCTTTGCTTAATTTTTCTTCCAAACTATTGTTCAAAATCAATAAGTTATTTCTCAATCTAATATTTATGTTTATCAATTAGTGAATGTAAGAGAATATGTTGAATATCAAAATTTTGAGAAGTTGCACATGTTTGAGAACTACATTTTATGTGATTATAATGTGGTAGATAACTCGTGAAATTTAAAGAAATTTCACTATTCTATTCTAGTTCTAAAAACATGATTGTTAGATTTATAGATTACATATCTGTCAACGAGATGAAGATAGAAGCAGGGCGGATTTTAAATGGTCCATTGCCGAGTCAGTGCCAATTTCCCATTCACCATTCTGTGGTCAGATGAATCACAGTTTACTAATTCAGATATTGCCAAAACTAAAGTGATCTTGCCATAACAGAGATTGGTTGCACAAGAGAAACACAGTGAAAAGTTGTTTAGGTTTTTTCTTTGTGGATATTTAAAAAAATTGATGTTCTTTTAAAACGCCGGTGGCAAAATATGGATAATGCTTTATTAGTTACTAACTTTTAATACTTTTTAAACAGAATAACAATATAATAATTATATGTCAAATAAAAAAAATCTTAAAAGCAACATTCTTTGGAATGTAACGCTACGTTACATTTATTGCAGATAAAATTAGCCTTTTTTGGAAATTTATGCAACGCGTTTGCTTTTCTTGGTACATTATAAGATGACCCTTGCCATCATATCTGGAAAATTCATGTAAACTGGTTGAAGTCTTTGATGATCCTCTTGTGGTACTTCTTTTGAAGGCCACACTTCGACGAAATGCCAAGTGATCTAATTTTCCTCCAGCATTTTTAAACTATTGCCAAGCATTCTGCTCAGCCATGTCAAGGTAGTGACAGAATAAGGGAAAATATCATTTTTTTTTCTCTAATTGATGTCTGGTAGAGACTGATATTTTGCGCCTAATCCAAGGTTTGTATTTTTGAGCCAACGTAATTGCGCGCCTTGGTAAGGATCAAACCACTCTCTATTTGTACCACACCAAATTTCATAACTTTGACCTTATTGGGTTTTGTTTCAGAAATTGTTTTGTGCCGTGCCGTCCAAAATATGGCACCATTGACTCATCGATGCAATGAACTTCCTTTATAGGAGCTAAGTCAATAAAACGCTGTTTTAAAAGCATTTTTGAAAATTTGTCATTGCGATCCAAACTATTATTATTATCATTACAATTGATATTTCACATCAAAAAACGAAATCGATTTGTGGAAAGAGCCTCACATACGACCGGATTGTTTGAGTTTCTGGAATTTTCCCAAAACATTTATCGGCATGGAAAACATACGTAGTCACTAAGGTACTGAAGCAACCTATCGCATCTGATTGTATAAATGGTGACACGGCGTGCAAATTTCAATAATGAACTTCGTCATCAAAGAATTTCATTAAAACTTCTAGAGGTGAACATCTGGAGCAATCCTTATAGGTAAAGAAAAATAATATCTTTCAACCGGGTTCAGATGTTGAGATCCTGGTTTATCAAAGATTTGCTTACATATTTTTCTAAAATATGACAATGGCAATTTATCTTCAGTGTCTTGTTCTTCGCTTCGCAGTTGTTGATATCGGTTCTATTCAATGGCATTTTGATTTCTTCAAATTCTTCATGTATTTCCGCTTCTACCCTTAGCTGTGATCCAGGTAAATTGTTAAGAATAACGATTTCTTCATCACCGAAATCCTCAGCAGTAATTGACTCGTTTGCATTCTCCGGTGGAAATATTGTTTATTGAAGAAGAAGACTTATCATCATTTACTTTTTCTAGTTCTTCAATAAGTTCGTTTAGAGTTAGAGGTTTGTTCCAATAACATCTGTGAACAAAACGAACATTGGAATTTGGCATCGTCCTTTATAAAGAACATTCCAAAACTAACACTGCTATAATTTACTGGCAGCGATTCAGCAGTAACGGTTGTGATTGAATGAATGAATGAATATTGTCATTGTAGTAAAATATTTGCATTTATACCTACTTGTTGGCACTCATGCCACAAGGGTAAAAAAAAACACAAACAAATCGGATTTCAAAAGCACTTAAGAAAACAATTTCAGGCACATATCACCAAATACCTATTTAAGAAAGTCTCAACAAAACTTGTGTCAAAGCGTCACCTAATGGTTGTAGTTTTAAGTATTGCTTCTGGCAGAATCTGTATAAGGTTTATAAGGACAGTGGCTAAATCTAGGATAAGAACGGTTTATACAGTAGATTCGCACAACCTGCTCGAGCATGTCTGATAATAATAACCTTCATCTATTGCATCCTGCGAAGCACCTAATTAAAGAATATTTTAAATCTGGTAAGGTATCTTTAACGAAGCCTAAAAGGCTTTTATCTTTTTCCCATTTACCCAGCATTGTAACTTTAATAACGAACGAGATCCCTCAACAATTTATTGTGTACATTCTGTATAAGTGATTCATACCAAATGCATTTCCACTAGTAATTTGGTGAGGAGAATATCTTCTAGTTTATACCAACCAAAGGTGTCATGAATTGCTTCGAACTTGTGAGTGTATGTGTACTGAAGAAGGCAACGTAGCTGCCGAAATACGTATTTGCGGATGTAATCTAATTGTTGTAAGATATCACTTTCTTTGATTTATTATATTTAAACTACTGCCTCCTTTACTAAACAGTAAGCCGCATGGCTATAACCAAAATTCAAACTTTTCTAAAAATATTTACACCAAAATTTACGTTGTCTGAAATATTTAAAGGTATTTAACAATGAAAAACAAATCGATGTTGTTTCATTATATGAATTTTGTAACTATTTCTGAATTTATTTGAAACAATGCTTTGGGTAATTAGAAAGGTTCGAGTTTTGGAAATAGCGTTTGTTACGACACACGTAGAACAGATTGTTTCTTAACGAAGAACCTGTCGCAACAAATATAACTCTATGAATATCTGAAAGGTCAAAACATCATTCGAAAAAAGAACGCTCAGATACTCAAATCGATGTTGTGTAGCTACAACATTCATATTTCAAATCACGTGAATATGCAATGCAAATTCCAAATTAATTTTGATTCTCATCCGGCGATTACATTAACCACAAGAAGTCATGCGTAGAAAACTGATGGAAATACTGTTATTAATTACGCAAAAAGTGCACTTATCTGCATCTCTTCTTTATTTATGCATTACGGTTTATGTCCGCATCGGCCTTGTTTGATAAAAATTCAGTCTGGAGGACAAAAAGCCAACCTAATCGTTTTAATTAACCGTTATATTCCGCTGTGAGGAAACTCTGGAATGTAAGGCACTGTAATGATATTTTATTCGAATGCAGCCCTCATAGTTATTATTCCATTCAAACCTTAATACATGTATATATTTTATGCATAATACTTTCATGTAACTGTAATGGACAAAAATCATGCGAAATAAATACGCCAAGTTTTTTATTTTATTTAGTTTTTAAATCAGTACGCATATTTACAAAGAGAAGTAACCTATTCTGTTAAATGATTTTTCTTAATCATTGCTACGGTTGCGAAAATTTGTGTTAAAAAAATTGAGTGTAACAATGTTGTATGGCTGTTACTTTAAAAAACCTAAATTAAATGAAGACTTCAATTTAGCTTCTTGTAGAGATTAAATATTTTAAAAAATTTATAGTGTATGCGTACATACAGTTGGTTCACACGTAAATGGTCACAACTCACACCTCTATGCATTAATAAATATGCATTGTATTCACTCTTTTTTTCCTTATCCTCTGTGTTGAATATTCGCACGAAATTTGAAATAACTTTTACATCATCAAGCATCAATAATTACTATGGAATATTATATAACAAAATTGTCGAATAAAATCCGCTAGCTATACTAACTACAATAATTAATTTTAACAACAGAAATTTTCGCAGACTACGCAATAAATTAGCTTCCTTTATCTTCGCTATTATTTCAAATTTACGGCTCCTCCACCATCGATTTTAAATTACGCCGAAACTTTTCCCGCGCGTTTAATTTGCGACGGTGCATTACGTCCGGAAGCTACTCGCTTAAATAAGGATCGTCTTCTAAAACGAGTTGAACTAACGAACTTTAAGTTCTTGATTTTTTTTATTGTCTTGTCGAAATTATATGACGACTGAAAATCGAGCGCAGAATAAAATGTGCAGCTTCAACTTGAATGAAAAATTAAAACGCAGTCGAGTTCAAGGTTTGCTATTACAATTACAAATTATGTAGTTTTGCTTCATTTGAATGAAACGATTCCGTTCTTCGGTTGGAGTTGTTTATTTCAGATCGAATTTTTTCAGAGTCGTGCACCTTTGCGATGTACAGTTAGTGCTTTCCGTTAAAATCAGTGCTTACTGTACATAAAAGTCATTTGGTTCCAGGTCGATTATCGTAACTGTTTCGGTGGAATGTGGTAACGATTTTCAGGTGTTTTGTGTATCACTTTATGCCTTCAGTGGGCGTATTTATTTTCGTTCGCTCTCTATGGGTATGGTTGAACGCAATCTTGCATTTTTATCAGTGCGAGTGGGTGCTGGCAGTAAACATGAAAAAACTGACATTTCACACTTTGTAGATTTAAAAACGTCTTTGGAATTTTGATTTACGGTCATGAATCAAACATTTTAAAATACGTATAACAATATAAAATCTTTTAACAAACAAATTAGTTTAAGTTTATAATTACTCGATAATTTCATATTGAAATTGATTTATAATCAAAAATTTCAAATGAAAATGATAATTTAATTTAAATTTTCTTGTTTCTTAATCATTATACTGATTATCGAAAACACAAAACGCATATTTAAGTACTGTTAAAGTTATCCAAAATGCCTTCCTCCATGATTAGAGAGAGTTTTAATACTATGTTTTGGAATACAGTTTAGGAAAAGTTTATCAAAGAAAACAAGTCGCCATATTAATATTACTTTTTAAAAGACTAAATACGAGGAGGAAGTAAGAAAAATATTTGAATAAATTGTAGATGGACAGGTCAGACAATTTTGACTTAGGGCCAGTTGATCAAACATCGTTCATATAATTCTGAATTTGGATCTATCATTACGGCAACATATGTCAAATGTTTGAACAACTGGCCCTTAATGATGAAAATTTAGACAAAGTTATAATATAAATGTACCAAAAGTTTTTGAGGTAATAAAGAAATCAAATGGAGAACGAACAAAGCGCCATTGAAGGATGATGCAGATGAAGAGAATAAGTTAGAGAAGCAGGCATGACAATATTATTTAGCAAAGAAATTAATTGATGACTGTGTTATTTGGTTCATCACTATCAGAAATGATTGTATCTTGACAGGATCAAGTTATACCTAGGCAATAATAATACATACATAATTGGCAGAAGTGCAGCACTCAGAAATGTTATATCTAATTTGCTATACTTTCTTATCTATAATTATTTTTTTAATGAAAGTGTGAATTGAAACAGTTATTAAAATATTCTGATGAAAGTGGGTCATGAACTTTAAGTAGAAACATGTGGAAAATTGTAGAACCATATAAACAATAATTATTCAAATTAATATTTTTAATTGTAACAAAGTTATCTACTTTACTTATTAATTATTCGATTCTTAATTAATCGCATTCTTTGGCTGATTTTAAGTAATTGAAGAAAATCCATTTTTAATTTTTTTTTGTATTTAGGTATTCAATAAAAAAGTACCTCTAGTTATCCATGAAAAAGTTTACGTTTTAAAATTTAGCCTTCGTTTTATTTCTAAATTATAATGCACTGTTCCTTTATTTAACAAAAAAGAGGTTAAACGTCTGCCCCTTTTTACATACAAATTTAATTATAAATTAATTTCAGGCCTCTAGATAACTGAATAATCGCGACAAATTTACTTCTTCTTTTGTGGGAAATAGAATAATTAAATAAACCTGCGTTAAGTTACATTTGAAAATATAATTTAATTATCCTCAAACAAATACCACAGGTTTTGCCCTGTAACGTGAAAGTCCTGCGTGACTAGGGGTGATGACTCATTTAATTTCGGTTAAATTAACGAATCGTTGCCATCCACCAGCGTATGTATAGAAGTCTCTTGTCACACGAACTGGAAGTCGCCAATTATTTTATCTCTCGTCAACCTCAAACTGTACAGTTGCAGATGCAACTTGAAATAATGATACGTAATTATTGTATTTATTTTTTTCTATTTAGAGCTAATTCGCTTGACAGTGACTGCGTAGTCATTTTGCTGTTATGATTTTGAATGTCAACGTCCAGAAGCATAAGACTTCTCTGGGCTTGGTGTGCGAGTTATCTGTTGGCAATTTATCGTGATTGCGGTTCCGCGGTGGCGCAAACTCGCTAAATTTATAATCTCAGATTACGCTTCCGGGCAATTATTTCAGCTATTAGGCAGGGTTCATCCGAAATTATGGCGGCGTCTACGGTTTTAATTGTTTTCCATTGTTGACAAGGTCTCTACGAAAATGCCTTTTATATTGAAATTTATGTGACGATAAGGCACATTACATTTCTTAACGTTTTATTCAACATAGAGTAATCTAATAGTACGAGGCGAGTATAGATTTGACCTGGAGTTTTTTAATTTCTAATTGATAAATGATAACAATGAACAATATCCAAACTTACTTCATAATAATCAAAACACTTGTACAGTTGATAAATACCAAAGACTTTGTTTTGTTTCCATAAATATTGACAATTGTATCAAACGTGTTAGCCAGTGATGTACTACCTAGTTCTATTGCGTTATAATTTAATTTTTATATGCTGAGGATATACAGGGTGTATAAAATGGCACCACTCAAATTCATCGCCGTCAAAGAAATTGAAAGTTGTACCGTCAGCGAGCAATGTTTACAGTATTTTGGGATATTCACGATACATTTTAACAGATTTCTTAATTAACGGAAAAACTATAGGGTGTCCCAACAAGAGCGCCGGATTTAAATTTGCCGCCATTTTGTTAATACGAGTTGTACGGTGATTTTTTTTTGACACTTGTCACGTACAAACCACGCGATTTAAGAATATGGAGAAATATTCAAACGAACAACGTTTAATTACTGTAAAAACACATTACAAAAATGGTGAAAGTTTTGCGTAAAAAATTGGTCACCAAGATCGTGCGATCTAACGCCGATGGACTTTTTTCTTTGGGGTTATGTGAAGGAAAAGGTGTATGCGAATAAGCCTGAAACAGTTGAACATCTTAAAGAGGAAATACGGCGCGTTATTGGTGAAATAGAGCCACATTTATGCGAAAACGTTATTCAAAATTTCAACAAAAGAATAACCCTGTGCCAGAGGTTTTGTGGTGGCCATTTGCCTGATGTTGTATTTCACGTTTGATCGGAACTATTTTTCTTTATGTTGAAATAAAAATGTTTGCTTATTTAAAAAAATAAATGTGTTTTTCTTTAATTCTAAATAAAATCCGGCGCTCTTGTTGGGACACCCTTCATAAATTCACAGTTTAGACCTCTTATCAGGTACTTGGAACGGAAGAAATTTATGTCGAATGAGTAGATAATAGAAGTGGTCCAAAATTGGCAGAGCAGACAACCAAAAGAATTTTTCTCTGTGGTATTTGCAGGTTGCCTGATCGTTGTGATAAGTTTATGTTAAAGAAAGGACATTATATTGAAAAGTAAAATTTATTTCATTAACTTTATGTTATAATTATTGTTATCGCTGTATAAGAAATCCCAGGTAAATCTATACCCCCCACGTATTTCTGCCACAAATTAGTCAACAGTTTAATATTAGAATTTTTATCTAATAAGAATGTAGAATTAACGATTTAGGTCCAGTTGTACAATTCCAGCTTAACTTTAAGCCAGTGCTTAAACCCTTAGCAACAATTATTGAGATAATCGTTGTTATGGGTTTAAGCTTCAGCTTAAATTTAAACTGGTATTGTAAGCCCGCCGACAAAAGTAATGCCCCCATCAAGGCAAAACAATGTAGATTCATTCTCCAAGCAAATTCTATTATATAGGGTCAGTTACCTGCGAAAACGACGGCGTAAACCCCATATCAGTGCAGAATTTTAAGAATTGTCCAATACTGATGCACCACAGTTACCACTAACCTGGGCTTTACTTTTGTCGGCGGGTTTACAACTGGGCCTAATTCAAATAAGTATGGTATTAAGTAATTATATGAATTTCAATATGAGTATGAACCAAATAAAAGATAATTGAAACTAATGTAACTGCAAGCGAATTAAGAGGTTATAATTTCCGATTTTTCTGAAATTTTCTTTTATATTTTGAAACAGAACCTATGTATAGCTAAAATAAATAAAATAACTGGAAATATAAATCTGGAAGAAAATAAAATATTCGCAGTATTTACGCCTTATCATAATTACTTGTAATTTCAATTCGTGTTACGTAATATCATTTTAAACCATAGAAACTGAATCATATTTTCTCGAGTTAAAAATGGGAAATAATCTGGTGCAAGTATACGTCATTAACAAAATTACTTGTGACTAATGTAGGGACACATACGAACATGTACAGATAAATGTCTGTGATTCACGGAAAATTAAGATTTTGAATGGTGTGATTCAAGAAATTGATATGATAAAAATAATTTATTGTCAAACCTTAATGTTTATTTCATCACAAAAAAAAAGAATTTCACGTATTAAATGAGTCCCATTCTATTTAAGTGCTTATTTATTTTCTGTTTAAATTTAAACAAATTAAAAATTGATAATTTTCAATTTATTGCATGTTTATTAACGTTTTTATTTATAGGGCCCATTCATTGTTTGTCATTAAGTATTAAGTGATCACTTTGAAGAGTTCTTTCTTGCAGTTCTTTCTTACTAATAATATTTATAAAAATGAGTGAAGTAAACTAAAGCAAAATTTGTTAAAGGAAAACATGTATGCGTGGATTGTAAAAAAGAATATTTTAGATATGCGTTGAATTACGCTATTTATTAAACGCCTTCTGTGTTCAAGAGGAAAACTAATAACATTACAGTAAAATCATTACTAATAGAATTAATATATTTTCTTTTTAGTCGTTCAAATATGTCTTTGTTTATTGAGAAACAATTTGAAAATCAGATGATATTTAATATCATTTTAACAGAATGCAATATTTGATCAAATGTGCCATTCTGTGTTTTCTGAAGCAACTCGAGAAGCAGTAAAATATTGAGTGGCTCAAGACATTCAACTCTGCTACAGAAAGATAATTTTTAATTTTTTTAAATGAATGAACAATTTGTTTATGCTGCATATTCCAAAAAAATAGTTAATCATAACGTAAAGTAATTCTTGAAAAAGTTGTTTAAATGGAGACATATCGAATAACATAAGTAGTTAATTTTTCATGCATTTTCTTTATAAGGAGAACTTAATAGTATATTACGTATCAAATTAAGAAAAGTAAAACACTTTTTCTAACGAGTTGCGTATACTATTTTTTCGCATTTCATACAGTAACGTGTTTTATTAATGTTTAATAGAAGTGACATTAATCACTGTCACATTAATAACTGTCACAATTGATAGACGAAAAATCATAGTAATTAGTACGTTGCTATACAGTAATAGTTGGTATGTTGTAAAGTAACCCATTACTGTACGATTTTGAGGATATTAATATGATACGTTACTGTATGAACTGCGAGAATATTACAGTACATTTTCAGTGTCTTTCCATCGAAGCCAATTTTAAAAGCAAAGTTATATTTTTACCTTTCACAATTATACCAATTAAAATTGGTTTTCCAAAATAATGACGACTGAAGTGTTGTTTTAATTTTCGTCGAGTTTAATTTTCTATATTTATTTTATTTCATTTATTTATTCATTTATTTTATTTCGTTCGTTTATTAATTTGAGAATCATTAATTTATTAAGATAGAATGTCCTAATTACAAACATTTTAACATATTTTACGAAAAATTCATTACAAAACCCTCAATGCTCAAAATTGTCAAAAATGTAATAAATATATTTTCATTGATTACTGAAATAGTAAAATCGCACATGTTCCAGAAAAGTGACACAAGTCAAAAAGCTGTAATTTTCAGAAGAGGCAAAAGAAGTTTACTTTTAGTTAACTTTTGTTAAAATTGATTAGCACAATATGCAGGGTGTCTCAAAACCTATGTCTTTAATTAAAACTGTAAGTTCCTCATTATAAAAGAGATTGATTCCCCAAATATGAACGGTATTGATCAAAAATGAAAAACTGACCTACCAGAAGCGCATGCAGTTCCTTTGTTTTGAAACCTCTGCTTAGTTTATGACTTGTTGAGGCAAGTCCGCTTTCAATAAAAAGCAATAAACTGCAATAAATTTTTTATTTACATTTGCAAGAACTAGGTCAAGGTCTCAGACGCAGCGCTCGTCATTGGCATTTTTTTAAATTTTTTTAATTTTTTTAATATCCGTGTTTCACCGACAATTATTGGAATAGCGAAATGCGTTTTCCGAAATAAAATGCATTTATGCGAAATAAAAAACATGTACAGTACAGCACAAAATGCATATCAAACGTGTTGTCATATCTGTGGATTCATTATAACTTTAGAATTTTACTAAAGTTCACTTCTTGTTCTTGGCACTGATATTTTTAATTACAATAAATGTTCAAAATGTTGTCCTGCGATATTAACACTTAATTCGCCATAACAGAGCACTATGTCTATCAATTCCTCAGTGGACTACACATGAGCCATATTTATTACTTATTTACACTTAAATTAAGTTATGTACACAGATATTAAACAAACACAAAACAAACTACACACTACGTAAATTTGATAAATTCTTTCATTCTAACCCCCTCCCTAATGTAAGCATCTATGAAGTTATGACAGCATGATAATAATAAAAACAAACAATAAAACGTTTCTGAAAATTCAGAATTATTTTAAACCAGAATCAAATTTTCATCACGAAAACTAATTAAGCCATTCGTTTCTTGGATTTAATTAATATTTATCAACATTTTTAGTAGACATTTATTTTCGTCTTATTAATGAACATAAACATAATATTTTGCAGTTTACAGTGTTCAGATCGATGTACTGTACAAATGAAAACAATGAAACAATCCATTTAAATCGTCAACCAGCGTTACTAAAACAAATTCTTCGAAAACGAAAACTGATTTTTACCGGAGTTATTATTTACTTTTTCCCTATTGTTGTCTAACAAATTTTGCTTCTTTTTTTGACTACTATCTGTGGTTTCAATTAAAGACAGAGGTTTAGAGACACCCAGTATTATTAACGCAAATAGAACTTGTTTACAGTCGAGATTTAGTTACTTTTCAAAGTACTGTTTCTGCCATTTTCCATAATCTAAAAAATGTCTAGAAACAACATTTTCTGACTTGTGTCACTTTTCTGAAACATGTGCGAAATATTTAAAAAATTGCATAAAATTTCAAGTCACGTCACAATTTCAAAATAAAAGCTTATCATAATCTTTACTATTTCACATCTTTGCTAAAACCATCATACAGTAAATACCTTAATGTTGATTTTTAAAGATTTTGAGTGACAACTGACAAGCAATCTTTTTTGCTTCAGAAAAGAATACCTAACCCTATTCGATAAGTTCAGTTCGTTTGATGCAGGTGTTTTCCAACATTTCTAAGCATCGATTCCTTACAAGGAAACAAAAGTTCCATAGTATTGTAACTATTAAACGATATGTACGGTTGCGGACAAAAAATTTCGGATGTCACTGTCACTCATCTGACGTATACATATAGGAATTTCTTAACTTTTACGTCAGTGGAATGACAGTGTCATCCGAAATTTTCTGTCCGCAACTGTACACGCCAAACAAACATTGTTAATGTAATGATATGCAGTTTTTATCGACTCCGGGGAATCGACGACCCTATTGGGAAAAACTCAATAAACAACAAAACCATTGCCTTAAATGCGAAGTTCTTTACAAAAAAATAGAAATACGTTTTTCTTCCATTTCGCTTTTAATAAAAGTACAAAGGTATCTTATACAAAAGTATCCTGTACTTACGACATATTAAATGCATATTTTTAGTTTTTCAGGTATACAGGATGAGTCATAATTAGGTGTAAACATTTTAACCAAAGCTTATTTAGGCCAAAACAAAGCAATTTAACTTAATACATCTAGTACCAAAATGCTCCCTTAAAAAGATAAGGGGTATTAAAGGAAACATTTCCGTTTCCATTCGTGACTATAACTTGGAAGGTGACTATTCGATTATTTTGAAAGTAAAGGGTTTTTCATTAAGAGCGACGCATTTTGTTTGTAAAATAAAACGCAGATATCGTGAGAAATTTATGATTACTTTTAGATATGTATCACGTGCAGTCTGCAGTTCCAAACCGTTTGGGTCAGATTCGCTAGAAAAAAAAAGCTTCCAAGACAAAATTGGTAGGAGACTTTTTTTTATCACCTTTAACTCTACTATCACCTCCTCCAATTTGTCGGAAAGGTCGTGAAACAGCCTGTATGTAGATATAAATTTGCAAGTTTTGAACACTGCAAAAATAAATGGCTGAGTAAGTGGTAGTCGAAAAAATATTATATACTCGTACACCACGGCGGCAAAGTGTCTTTGTCGAACTCGTTTGCTTGCTCGCCGCGGCTTCGCCTTAGCTTGCAACTTACAAACTCGTTCGACATAGTGCCACTTTGGTACATAAATAACTATTACGCATCTAGAAAAATTTACAAAAATTGTCATAATTTTTGTTCATTTTTCTAGATGGGCGTCAAAACCACAAAAAATGTACAAAAATTGTCATAATTTTTGTTCATTCTTCTAGTTGCATGTAAAAAGCACGAAATTTTTTTATTTTATCAATCATAAAAGTATATGTATACAAATAAATATTTAGTTACCACTTTGGACAAAAAACTACAGACTCAATTACCTCTTTGGACAAGAAACTACACTCAACAATAAAAAATCAGGGTTTGAAGATATATATGAATGATATATATCATTGATATATACCATGATATACACCGTCTTTCAAAAAGTGTGCTACAAACGGGAATTTTTTTATTATCGGTTTTTATAAAAATTTATTGACGCAGAACGCTTCTGCATCCCTTAAAGTCAAATTGGAAAATGTCAGATGAAATTTATCTTGAACGGTATACAGCGTGGACACCAAGAAATGAAGACGGCTTAAGAGTAAAGTACCCTTATTTTACAAGATACAGCGAAATGTCATAAGAATAAGTTGTTCAGAATTAAGAGTTATAGCAAAATATGAAATTACAGCCTTCTACCTCAAAAATAAAAAAAATCACAATTTATTGTGAACCATTCTTTATACACACTACATTAGGAAATAAATACTGGTTGGATTAAAGTGTCCGCCAAAATAATATAAATAGGAAAACATTAAATTGGTTCTTATTTCTCAATTATTTTATTTGGTTCTTAGTGATTATTTCAATGCGTTCGGAAACTTTGTGCTTTCTTGTAGCATTCATCATACATTATACATTAAAAAAATATGATACATTTAAACTAAGTTACATTTTAAATGATAAGGTTATAATTTTTAGTATTCTTCACAGTAAATCATTGAAAATGTAACTTCGTTTAAATGTATCATATTTTTTTTGATGTATGAATGATGAATGCTACAAGAAAGCACAATGCACAGAAAGCACAGCCGAACGCATTGAAATAATCACTAAGAACCAAATAAAATAATTGAGAAATAAGAACCAGTTTAATGTTTTTCTATTCATATTGTTTTGGCGGACACTTTAATCCAACCAGTATTTCCTAATGTAAATGTATGTATAAAGAGTGGTTCACAATAAACTGTGATTTTTTTATTTTTGAGGTAGAGGGCCGTAATTTCATATTTTGCTATAACTTTTAATTCTCAACAACTTATTCTTATGACATTTTGCTGTATCTTGTAAAATAAGGGTACTTTACTCTCAGCCCGTCTTCATTTCTCGGTGTCCACGCTGTATACCGTTCAAAATAAATTTCATCTGACATTTGCCAATTTGAATTTAAGGGATGCAGAAGTGTTCTGCGTCAATAAATTTTTATAAAAACCAATAATAAAAAATTCCCATTTGTAGCACACTTTTTGAAAGTCACTGTATATCAGGATTTTTATGTTTGATATATATCAGGATATTTATTATTCATATTTTAAAATTGACAGAGTAATTAGGCTACAAGTACAACTATTATGAAATATTATAAAAAAGCAAAATAAATTAGCTTTAATATTCAAATATATGAATTCAGAAGCTCCAAAAAAGCGAAATTTAAACTGGATGTGGGAAGATGGCAAACATTTTGGCGCCGACCAAAACAATGATTCTGAATTTAAGTTGAGTTTAACTTGTTTATTAATTTTGTTTGAGCCTGATACTGTTTTATCATGATAAAAATATGTAATAACACGAACGGACAACTTTATTTGTAAACAACAAAAATTGAAAAATCGAATTATTGATTTATATTTTGATATATATCATGATATATATCATAAAAATCCGATTTTTTGATTTTTATATAAAAATCATGATTTTTTCAAATCCTAAAAAAATACACAAATAAATAATCGCGAAGTATAACCACGACTTTTATAAATTGTTTTGTAGAAACCTTGAAAAAGGAAATAAAACTTTCCGAAAGCTCGATTGAACTCTAAAAGAATTCCCCATTTTTGACTTCAGCCCAGTTATAGAATATTCGTTTCAAATAAATAATTCAATAAATCGTATCGATCGTTAATATTTGAAAAATAAGTCTAATTGATTGGTAGATTACATTTACCCACTTCATGTGAATAGAGAGCTTAATTAACGAGCTAATTATTAAATTAGTCTAACGGATTGATCAATTTGAATAATTCAAATATTCAACAATTAATTAGATAGTTGAAAGCTTTTGGAATTTCCTACCATCTACTTACTAAAATGCAGAAATGCAGAAATGCAAATGATATTTGTGTATAAAATGCTTTTTGAAACAATGACAATTTTCTCTCAATTTAAATTTTCAAATTTCAGTAGAAAAAAGTGTGCTTTTCAAAATAACCAGTCATGTCAGTTCAAAGGAAAACGAGAATCATTTAGTTCAATTAGCTATTACGAAATTTTCGAATACAATTATGCAACGAGGGCGAATATCCAGGTCACAGACACTATTAAACAATTTTAGCATAAAACTATGAACGGTATGAACCGACCTTAACCAACTTTAACGCGGGGGGCCGGAGAGGAAACTCGCCCGCTCTGCCTTTTGCTTTAATTCGAATTAATGGTGCACCTGCGCCTAATAACATGTTCGGGATTCCTTCTAAATTATGTACGAGTTTTAAGCGCCGGGATACGTGTTTTCATATAACATAAATAAATTAACTTAAAACTAAGCAAGTTTCAAAGCGTTCACTTACATAAATAAGCGACAAAGTTAAAGTTGCTTTTTGTTGTGGAGGTTGCCTGGTTAGTCCCCGAACATTTTAGCACCTGCACAAGAGGAGGAGGACGAGTATGATCCTAACACATCCCTTTTTGAAGGCACACTAAATATTGTCGTTCGCATTCTCATTCGAACGAGCGCGTCGATACTAACGCCTTCCAATTAACACTAAACGCGAATGCTCCGGTCCGTGTTGTTCCTCCAACTATGGAAAGGTTACACCAGAATGTTGTTTATTGCAAAATCGGCAGAAACTTATACATTCCGCAATTTTTTCACATCAACTAATTCGTAAGCAATTATATTCGATTTAATAACAAGCCACACTAAAGAAGATCTTTACTAAAAAAAAAGTGTGTTTCCAAATTTTCGATTTAACTTTTTCTCGTCACGATTATTTGTTGTTAACGAACGCACGCTCGCCGATGTTTTAACTTAAAAACAAAGAATAAGTTAGTTACTGCGAGTCCAACGGACTGTTGTTAGTATTGACCAGGTTGCTTGCTCCCCTTGAATCAAGCAGGTGTCTCTTACGTTAGAGAGGGGTCAGCCCCAGACCGTGTCTCCACTTTCACTGAGGACTTGCTCCACATGAATGCCGAAACTCTGGTTGACATTCCATATGCACACATGCACGTTTCGTAACGATCGTAAATTATTTATTTACTTCTTGTGCTTCGACTTGCATTCATTTAGAACAGGCCTCGGATTGATCCGACATAAACAGAAGCAATCGCGTTCGGAAATTATCAAACGCCAATTACTCGCGTTGGCTTATCGTTGTTTAAAGTCGTGTTTACGTGGGCTTTTTATCGCTTTCGTGGAAATGTCGTGAAATTGTTTGTTTTTGGAAGTTCTTAAAAAACCATCATAGTCGAACGCAAAAGAAATAACACGCTTCTTTTAGTGGCTTGCAAGGACGACTTCTCGGGTCGAAAGTCTAAATGGTAATGAGATTTACGGTCGGTTCAAGAACGGACATGAAATAATAAGTATGAACGATCATAATTTCTCTTGAATTTTGCTTTTTTTATTTAAAGAGGTTGGGACAGAAATTGTTGAAATAAGATGAACCTGGAGAAATATTTAAAGAAATTTACAAAATTTATTTCAAAATATCTAATTTGAAACCTTAAAGGAACAACTTGCCACAGTTATTTATTTTTTCGAGTTCATTCTATAATACCCAGAAATTTAGGGTGTGCAGCGCCGGATTACCAATAGGCAAATGAAAAAAAAAATCCATAGGGGCGCCTGAGGATTTATAAAAATACGGAATTATTGTTAAATTATTAAATCCTCTTCTATCAATTGTACTTAATTGCTTCAAAGAAAGAATTTTCTTATATTACTATAATTGACTATATTTTGTTTTCTCTTTAATAAAAAAGGCTTGCTATAACAGGTGCGTTACATAGAGGGCGTCCTTAGGTTTTGCCTAGGGGGCGCATATTGTGTTAATTCCGGCCCTGAGGATGTGTAGACGAAGGGAAAACATTTTGTGCCGTAGAATGGGTAAGAGAAAAGGTTGTACGAACATGTTATTATACCCAGTAATTGCTATATAGTTACTACGAAATTAATTGCAAATACTTTTATAGGATATTCATTTGGTAATATGGCAGAGAATGTACTATCAGTAAGACGAAAGTTAACATGATATTTCTTCTGTGTTACAGATGTTAATCCATTGGCTACACACTACACAGTAGTATCTATGAACTTGTACTTATATTTATGTGAGTTCTATGAAATACACTTAAATATATTTCTTCTTAGGCCCAGTTGTACAATTCGAGTTTAACTTTAAGCGAAGCTTAAACCTTTAGCAACATCCATTACAACCATGTTATTGTGAAGAGTTTAAGCTTTGGTTTATCGTTAAACTCGAATTATACAACTGGGCCTTATTGTACTTATACTTGTTGTATTTATAAGTAGTACTTGACACAGCTCTGGTCTTGACTTCGTCAGATTATAGCTGATTATAGAGTTCTTAAAAAGTGAACCCGGGTTATTGTTTTCAGCAGTTTCAGAAATGTATAATTTTGTTAACCTACAATAATAACAATTCTTATCGTGAACACGGATTTGTTCGCTAAACAATCGTTTTGTGTCACCCCCCTAAAACATAATTATAACCATATAAGCTAATCTTGAAAACCGTAAGTGTCATCATGTATGGGAGGGTAATTAACCTCTTTACGAATATTTCTGCCTCTTCCTGACTAACCTGTATACATGTACTATATGAGCTCGGTCAATGGCTTGGTGATAGCAGATTTATGCAAAATGCCCAAAGATCCCTCCTATTTTATACTATCTGAAATTATTCATTTAGAAGATGTTCTAATTTTTATTTATTATAATTTTTTTTCTCATATCATTCACATCGTCAAAGCGAAGATAGTTTAAAACAACGTAAATTTCAGATATAAATATTTACATATGCAGTTGTAGTTCTATGATGATATGTAACTTCAAACATTGGAAGCAATGCAGATAGTGAACTATAATAATTGATTCTGAATAATGTGTAATTAATGTGTAAACTAATAAAAGTGTAAGCAAAATATTCTCTTCAAAGCAAATTGTCAAAAGTGTTAGAAACCTATTGGACTCGTTATTTCACTTTCTGGAAATCAATATTTTTTTAATTACTTTACTTACAAGTTGCGACATAATAAACTTAGATAAATTTTCCGATATTTAATCGAATACTTCAACCACAAGAAAAGCTTTTATGCCTCACAATGTTCTATTTTGCAGAAAAGTAATTTCAAATTCAATATACTGAAATTGAGTGAATTAACAAAAGGTTTAATAAACTGTGATTGATTTCTAATAATATAACGAGGTTCAAAAAGTCTTTCAGCCCGAGGCAACTTGCTACTTCGATAAAAGGTCACTAAGACCCGATTTCACAATCGTCGGATAAATTGAGTATAACACTATTCTTGGAATAACGTAACGCAAATATGGAAGAATGTCAAAGGATATTCGACGAATAGTTATTCTGTCATCATTCCACGATTGTAAAACAAGGCGTTAATGTTACAGGCATTAGGTACACGTATTACCTATGTTTACAAGAAAATTGTTTTCGGTTCTATGTTTAGAAATAAAAAAATAAAATACCTATAAGAAACAATATTTTATAAAAGCTAAATGTAGTACCAGTAAGAGAAGTATTTTATTAAAGTTGTTATAAGACATCTTGTCCTTCTAATAAACGTTTAATAAATTATACAGTCGTGACTAAAACATATCTTTGTATTCTCATAGCTTAGGATGGAAACATTTCTTGGATACTCGTTACATGACAAGTAGTTTATTATATTTCGAGTCTGTTTTATTAACAAAAGTTATACTTTTTTTAAATGTTTTCCAATGCATTTATTTATTTCACTTCAACTTAAACGTAAGTTATTTTTAACATTAATTTCTATAGTAACAAAGATAAATCTTTTGCTAAATACGTATATGTATGAGTCTATGAGTACATCAAAGTTTCTAAGGAAAATAAAGCGAGATTAATAGGGACGAATGTAATAAAGATAAACGGAACACAGACAAATTCAATATAAATATTCATTGTTATACATTCGGTTAGAATTAGATAAGAAACAGATAAAAAAATAATAAATTATAAGGAAATATAGAATACAGAACGAAATAGACCGAGGCGCAAAATCATGCGGAAAACCAAACGAGCAGTTGCGTTATGGAACAGAGTCGAATGTGATAAACGGGTGAAATCATTCGAAAAATTAATTTCCTAATAGTTTCAGTGCTTACACTGATTATTCGCTTAACTAATGCTGGTTTTTCTCCACCAAGAAATCGATTATTTTTATTGCGTTTTACATTTCCTGCGATTATATTTTTCATACTAAATTAGGCCTTTGAAATTTGAATTAATTTATTAAAAATTTACAGTGGCTTTTGTGTTACCTGCTAAAAAGTATTGGGTTGGATTGATTTACTAACCAGTCAGCTTAGGCACGTGTGAAAAAAATAAGGTGGGTGCAAGTTCAGGTAAAAATTGCTGAGTTGTGTTCTTGAGTGACAAAGCAGATTATATTTAAAAAGTGAGTGAAATAAACTATTGATTGAGATTTGTAATTATAACTAAAAAGTAAAAGAAAAATTATTGTTACTTTTACAAGAAACTAAATCAAAAACACAATTCAAATACAAACAGCAGTTTACTCAGATTTTTTTCTTGACTAATACGTCGAAAATATTATCATACACTTATTTAATAAATGGTAATAACAATTTTAAATCCTGTAGTATTATTTTCGATTTGTTTTATATCACAATTTAGACACTAACTTACAGTAAACAGATATGTCGTGTGCTTCGAAATGTTTTAACACCGAATTGTCCGTGCTTCGAATTTAAATCACAAACAGATTAAAAACAAATTAAAACAATTAATTAATCAGAATTGGTCATCATCATTATTAATAATGCGTGGAGAAAATAATAGCCGAACATCTGAAACGGATAAGGCAACAGAAGAAGAAGATATTTGTAAATGTGAATTTACACGCTCAAAAAATAATCAGTCCTTGTTTCCTGATTCAGTTTGATTTGAATTTAAACATTTTTAATCGATATAAGATAATAATCAGAGAGCGGCTAGTTTTAGGTTTTCAATATCAGTTTTCCTTGAATAACTCATTTACAAGATATTGAATGAGTAAGTTTAATTCGATGGTTAATAATAATAACAATAATGTAATTGAAATTTCATGTTCGTCAAACTTATCAAAGCTTCTTTTACAAAATATCTTGTTTAAGCCAAAGCTAATTTATATGGGTATTAAGTTCAACAAGCAACTCTTAGTACTCTTAGTCCTCTTTTGCTTTAAAAAATGACAAACAAACATGTCTGTTCGCATGTTTTTGCGTTTGTGACAAGTTTATTACGGCAATAAGTTTTACCTCGGAAATAATGCCTCTTATTAAAGTCAATGTCAGAGTACCTCGTCGTGACGGCGCTATAGTTTGGAACAATGGAATTGTAGGAACGCTAAGTTATATGTAATAACTTCAGCTATAATTACACTAATTCTTTTCAGGAAAACAGATTTAAGTACCGCCAATTAAATGAAAATTAGAGGAGATATAGCGCGCAGAATTTAGTTTTTGTGTGACCTTTAAGATCCTCTGATAAAAACGGAAATCTAACTGTATACACAGCGTGTTTTCGAAGTAATGTTTTAGTTGAATTCGTTGGAATATCGTTCATATAAAAAAAAGATGAGAACAAGGAATAAAAAACGGATCTCTTGTTTTTTTTTCTTGGTACATTACTTATTACAAACCAGAACTATAAACTCATAACTTCATGGTTTTTGTATTTATTTGGATTTATTGGTTTTCCTAATTTCTCTGTTTTCGGTTCTTATTCTATGTCCAGATTCCAAATGTCAACTATTATATTATTTTTCCTTTTTGCCCTTTTGCTTTGCTCTCTTCCTATTTTCACCTTTACATATTTTGTTTTGTCTTTATTCTTTCTTTCTGAAATTCTTTATACTTTCTGTCTCTGTAAAATATTTCCCATTTATTTTTAGTACAAAGTAATTTATAATAATTTTATCTAATCATTAGGAATCGTTCTAAATGCTTCCAAAATTTAAATAATTTTTCCCACTATTTATAGTCACATCATGTCTACTTTTCATATGTATAAATCCATTATATTTCATTATAAATTGCTGATTTATTAATATCTCTTTCATGCAATCTTATAAATATTAATTTTTTAATCCTAACAATCTGATATTCAGAACTTTTGGAAGCAAAAAAAGAAAGAATTAAAGAAAAGCTTTCGATGGTTTAGGTTTATTGGTATTTTAAATCAGTTCTTGCATTGATTCCTATCCACGTGACAGCAGGAATTTGATACTTGATACCACAGACTTCGCCTCACTCATTATTGGAAGCCTCACTCTTAAATTATGTCACTCAGATTCAGTAATAGTTATTCAAGACAAGATATAATCTAACATCCAAAATAAAACGACGAAACTAATTAAGAAAAATACTCAAGAATTAAAATAATATTATTTTATTCACAATCAGGAGTAGGCAGAGTTCCTATATGACACGAAAATCGTGCCAGAAATAATAAACTTACTCCCTAGGGAGGAAAGCGATAACGTATGGTAACTCATTCCTAATACACAAACCTCGCCCATTATTTTCAAATCCACTCAATATAAGTAACAATAAAAAAAAATCATACCTAACGCATCGACGGAAAATGGAAAGGAGATTACGATCTTGAAGCTCTAAGCTATTAAATTACCATCAAAGCTGATGACAACACCACAACCTTCGGTAAAACACTGAACATTTGATACTGAATATACTAAACGCGCTAATTGCCTACGTGCCTTAGAACAGCCTCAAATTCATCCGATAACCGCCGTTAATTGGTTTGAAATAACGCACAAGTATTAAATTACCCACGTGCCACTGTGCTCCTTTGTTCGTGGCCAGCACAATGACGTTCCTGCTCGTTTGGTTTTTAAATTACGTGAATTAAGATCGTTTAAAATTTGGAAACGTTGGACTATAAAACAAGGACGAAACGTAACTGTACGATGACGGGAACCGTGAACGAATATCGAATAAAATTTTCTGTTGCTTTATGCTACGTATGATACATTTTAAGTGCAAGGGAATTTCACATCGAAGAGAATGGGATTTTGAGAAGTATGCTAATCAGAATTTCGATCGATTGAATTTATTACTACGACCCACGAAATACTTCAACTTACAGTTTAAAAAAATTGATTATAATTTTTAAATTGTTTACATTTACTTATAGGCATACTACAAAAAGAAAATCACATCTTAAACCTCCAAGTTTGCAATGAAATTTCAAAACAGATTTAAGTTAGAGATAACTTTGTAGATCTATATTCTTTATTCATTCAAATCAGAAATCCTTTTAAAGTTACATAAAGAGGACTCATTTTGTTTTAAGCCAGATTTAAATAACTTTAAATTTAGTAGAACAAAAACGAAACAAAGCTTTTCAATTAATACTAATTGAATTAACAAAATTTTCCACGTTTATTGTATGAAGTTGCAAATTTAATCTATTTCATGTAAATCATGTTAGCACTGTTACATACCTGCAAATACACCGGTTTTGCGCAGTACTAATTTACTTCTAAAAATACAAGTATGAACAGCTGAAGAAATTTCAACAGACCAAAATATTTAAAGAAAATAAAAATGAAAACCGACAATTCGTATTCGTTAGACAGATCAAAACAAGTAAAAGAAGCCGAAAACATTTGTTCGAAAATCATTTTCCTAAGCTGCAACCAAAACCACCAATAGACGTTTTGTTTTCACAATAGTTCCATAAAGAGACGTTTTCAAACACGTGGTTCTAATGTCCTGCATTTATTTTGACCTATCGGTTTTGTATGAAGAACAGCCTGTATAGTACATTATTGAAGTAAATGGAGTATTATTGCTTTCAAGCAATCAGATCTAATAAATAATATGCTTTCATCAATATGTTAATAAATAAGATATCACGCATAGCTATTGTTATTTATGTAACACGTAACACGTGCATTCAATAAATAAATAATCTCCGTATTTGTAAAAACAAATAGAAGTATAACTCTCGTCTTTCATAAGGTCGCTCATTTTTAAGAAATCGAAGACGATACGAATTAATTTACATAAAAATTCATCCTTGGCCTTTCTGGGGAATCCTTTTACTTGCAAGGTAACATCAAACTTATTATCGCCTCAAAAGTGTTGTAGGAAGGCGATCAAAAGCGGGGGCCACTCCTTTTAAGTTAAATTACGGTAAACTATCATTAATAAATTGTTCTTTCGTGATACCTATGTAACTCAAGGCTTCTATAAATTTCTCTGGCTTCCTAACATTTAGGCCGGATTTTACAATCGTCGATTAAACTGAGTATAACACTATTCTTGGAATAACGTGACATAAATATGGAAGAATGTTAAAGGCTATTCGGCGAATAGTTGTTATTATTCAGTGAATAGTCTGGGCCTTAATCAGAACTATTTCAGAGATTTTACGCATGGTTTCGAATTGATGAGATTCTTTTTGTTAAACATTCTTGAGATAAGCTTCACAACCCAGGCAACAAAATTCCTTCGACGCATTTGGAGATGGCGGCTGATTGAAATTTGTCATTCACCTGCCGTGAATGACATGTTTATTACTAATAAATTCCTTTCGGTACATTTAAAATCGCAGTTGCAGCCTTTGTGTTGGAAACGAATCGATGACGAGGCGTTTAAGAATTTTCCCATTTTTTCGGATATGCGTAATCTAAATGCAGTTGTGTTCTAAAAATAGGATAAGTATACTTGCTGAACAATGAAACGCTTAATTATAGTGTTTCTCTGTTTTAACAAACGGAATTACGAATGTTATTTACAATACGTTGACATTGTGGAAGGACATTTAACAGGCCAACAGGTCATTTAATCAATCGTGAAATGTGATACGGTTTTTGCCTTTTATCTCATTAAGCAAGTGTTAAAAATCTTCAAAATATTTTGCGAATTTTAAAATGTATTACTTATCTATTTGTCCCTACAGTTATAAAATGTCTCATGTTTCTAATATCGCTTTCGACTGACTTCTCTAATGAGCTCTCAAAGTAAAATTTTGTAATTCCGGTATTTGCAAAGCTTAAATTTAAGTGGTGTTTAGACTATGACATTATTTATAGCTTTAACAAAATATTAGTCACATTCTAATTGATACTTAAATTGAAATTTAAATTTCAATCAGAATGTATTTGACATTATACTGATCATACGAAAATGTCACATTCTAAACATAACCTAAATTTAAGCTCTGCTTAAAAAGTTGGTGCAACCGGGCATAAAAGTCAAGCTGCTAATTTTTGTTTTTTCACAAAGAAGTTAATTAAAATCAAAATTACAATTGCTCACAAAAAATATTCTTTAGCATGCAAGTATAATAACAAATTAACTTCTAGAATTTTACTGACAATTTTACTTCAGATATACAGGGTTACTACTAATAAAGTCTCACCATCGGTATCTCGTAAACTATAAGAGATACGGTTACTATAAAAATTTGCAAATAAATCTCTTCTATCTTTACTCATTTCTGAAATATCTTTAAAGAACTGAAAACTCTGAATTTCGAAAATCTTGAATATTTTGTTTATTTATTAAGATAAAATCACAAAACTCGGCATTTTGTCATAATCGACAGTAATTGTAACTAATTTATTATAAAGTTTGGTGCCGATATGTTGCGGGTATCCGTATATAAACTGTATGTAGAACTTTTAATTATTTAAAAAATATTTCGCTTTTTTTTTTATTTTACTATTTTATCTTTTCATATTCACAAATCTATATTCTTGTTTTATTTTTCGTATGCATAGATTAATATTGCGGTGTTTATGAGCAGCATGTAATATTTTTTTAATTTTCATAAAGAAATAATTTTGTAAATAATAAAGTAAATTGAGAGTAATGTATTAAACGTGTTTTACGGGATTTGTTTGCGAAATTGTTGAATTCAAGTGTTTTTCGAATATATGTATTAAGTTTATGTAAATATTTTTAGAAATAGGTGATTTAATGTTTATTACAAATAAATTATATAGAATTTTTGAAATGTAAATACATGGAAACTAATTTTAGAATTGTAGATTAGAATAATTAATTTAACAATGTCATGACAACCCGGATGTTAGAAGGAAAGTGTAAGTAGTAAGGAGTTCGGAAATTGAATAAGTGAGGACGCCGTGTAGCTATGTTAAGTGAAGGCGCCCGGAGGCAGTCAATCACGCGATTCGGAACCTAATGTAAGTAAGGTATATTGACGGTTTTGTGAAAAACCGACCAAACGTACAAAATTCTTCTCTTTAATGGTGCGAACTTCTTCATTTTATAAATTTGTTTGTGCAACTCTTTAAAATTTGAATTAATAAATTGTTTTCCGTTTTATTCTACGAAATATCTTTTTATTTATTCACCTACACACGCACACGCACACTGACACAGATAATTTTGAATGGGAAGGCTCGTGAGTGCCATCTGCATCCAAAATTTATCACACTCTATGAGCAAGAATCAGTCTACGAGATATAGTACAAATTATATCATCGGAGCAGGAGCCGTCGCGAGGAAACAACGAAGTAAGAAAGCAAATAATAATAACAATAAACAAATAAGATTTAAACAAAGTAAAGATTTAGAAAAAAATTGACAAATTACCCTGAGATGATTGTAATAATAATAAAACAAATACCCAAGCCGGGGAATAACATAGCAATATGTCTATGTTTCGCGATTAAGACTATCATAACACTAACAGTTTTGTCATAAGTTTAGATGCTAGCGCGTCTGGTGGCCAATCTGGAACCCGAATACCCAGTATAACAACTATACCAACAATCAACTGTTGGTAAATAAAAGTTTCGTGTTGTATAAAGTAGAAATTTAGTAAGTTTTTTTCGGTTTTCTGTTTAATATAAAGTCACTAGTGTGTGAAATGTATTTTATTTTATTATTAAATGGCAGAATGGCAGAGAAACTTGTTAGTGAAATGATAAATGTGTTTAAAGTTCAGATTAAAATACAATACTCCTAATCTTATTACATTACTTATTACTAGGCAGCGGACGGCCGTTGGGCAGGCGAGAGTGGGCTCGTGTTGAACGGGCGAAAAATGCATCGCTTCTACTAGTTTATGTATTTTTCGCCCGTTCGACACGTCCCCCACTCTCGCCTTCCCAACGGCCGTCCGCTGCTTACTTATTACAGCTTGAACTTAATTCAATTGCTATTGAAGACAATGTTAAAGATATATGTTGCCATGAATATTTTTTATGCACCTCGCCCTATGTGACAAAACAGAACAATTCATGTAAAACGGTTTATTTAAGCTGCTTTCGTTCGTATCAATGATTACTAATCATAAATACTAGATTCACTTCGTTCACATTTATTCCTAACTTTCTTCCATTCATTTTATGAAATATGAGTTTCATTCCTTCGTTTTTTATAGAATGAATACATAAAAGTTACGAATAAATGTAGGTACACAAAGTTAATCCAGTTTTTATTATTAGTAGTCATTGGCACGAACGAAAGTAACTTTACAAAATATTGTCCTGTTGTCATAAATGATTGATGAGCTGTGAATGAGCAGTATTTGAATTTAACTAGCAGTATTACATAATTAGTTATCATTTTTCTTGTCTTTCCTTTTAAAGTAACCAAATTCTTCAAAATTTTGGGAACACACATGTATTTACTTGTTATTGATTTCCCAATTCGTAATTTATTTACCCAAGCCTTGTGTTGATCAACGAGTTCTTTTAACCCCATTTTGTTGATCAGAGACACTTTCCTTTTCTCAGGCTTAGGGAATTAATGAAACGTAATTTCGGACTTTTTCTTAGCCCAAGATTTGTATCCCGGAACGCAGCAATAAATGTTACTCATATTTTTTGGCTTAATATGAGTAAAAACTAGAAACAGTAAAATAATTATTTCACAAGAAACGTGTACATAACTTTGACAGGATACCTGGTAATCGGCTTCCAAATTTTACCACCAGGTGGCCAGCTCCTGGCTTACATCGCGAATAGGGTAAACTTGCCCAATTCGTACCCCTTAAAAACATATGCCTATAACTTTATGAAATTTGAAGAAAAAGAAACTGCAATAGCATTAGTAAACTCTTTGTTAATAAAGTCAATAATTTTACAAGCAAACAAAAATGAAATACATATTACAAATTCTTAAGAACGAAAGTTTTTCAAAAACACGAAAAAGTACGATTTAAGATCAATGTTCCTAAATCGTACCGAACCAGTTTTTGGCCCTTTTGCCTATTTTTTTTTGTTTTCTCTTGTCTTTTTTTTAACGCCGTCTCATTTGCTGTTAGGTGTGCTTTTTTCTTTGATTTAGTCAACTTTTCATGTATGAATTTTCTGTTAGAATTTGGGTGTCCATAGTTCTCTGGGATAGTTTATTTGAACATGTAAGTATTTGAAACCTCGGAAATATGTTTTCTATTTCAGTGCGAATTGATAAAGAACGATCGTAAGCTATTGGTACGAAATAGGCGCAAACGTCATCGTGAGTTTAAATTTGTCAAAGAAAATTTTAATAACTGGCCGGCGGCAACTGAACGAAAAATAATATTGCAGATAGATGTACTTTTGCACAAAAACTTATTTCATTCTTTATTTTTACTAGAATTGATCCAAAATCATTATGAGTGACGTAAAAGTCTTACTGAAAATTAGTCCAAAAACTTATTTCTGCAATAATTTTCCATAGAGTTTGAGCAACCGCACGTATTCTCCCTAATATATGAATAATTACAATTTAAACGTTTGATTTCATAAACCTCAATGTTCTAGGCGGGGAATTGTAAGAGGTTGGACAATAATCTATTTTTCATCATGAAGTGCTTCATTTCTATTATCTGCTTTTACTACTCATATTTTTAGTTCTTGGACGGTTTTTCCTAATATAACGAGGTGATTACTCCTTATCTGAGCTTTTATATTTAATGAAGGACTATAATTACCAGCACATTATCAGAATAAAATATAAATAAATTATTTTTACATAGAATCTACATACTTTATCGTAAATTCTAGTTTAGAATTTGGAAATTTTGTACCGTTATCTGTATAATTAGTATAGAACGTGTGTTATTTTAATGTTTAATGCTAGTTAGAATTCCCCACACGATTCTATTTTGATAGCTAACAGCAATGATTACATCAAAATTAATAACTAGTTTAAAGTTTACTATTTTAAGTATGATTACGAGTCCATAAATTGTTAATCTAAAATATTTTTCAACAAAAAGTCGGATACAATAAAATTAATTAAGATTGAATATTAAATAATTTTAAGAATAATCTTAACTTGATATTACTCGCTATTAATTTTATTATTATTATTACTGTGAGCGAGTAAATGCAGGTAAACCGTATTGCTTAACGCTTAGCGACAAAATAGAGCATAAAATTCTGGTTTTTGCATTAAAATATTAAAACATACAACTCCGCAATAAATTTTAAAAACCCGGTCTTGGCCGTTAGGAAAATTTTCACACTTTCACTTATTCTTCGCGCATTCCTTTTTGTTATACAATATATTATGCACAGAATAATTTCTCCGCGGCGTTTAAATAGCGCCTGCGAGAAACATTTATTTCTATTTAACAAATTCGTTGGGAGTTCGAGGTAAAATCCAGTTCAACCACATCAATTCGGGGTTTACAACTCAGCGATCTTTATCAGGTTTACGACCACCAGGAGGAATACTTCGGACGCTGAGCATAATTCTTTCCTTGTAAATAAATTAGCGGAGCTCTAATCTATTCTCCAAGGTGATTTGTTTTCGGCCTCAAAGACATGAGAGATTACCTAGGTGCATTGAATAGGGCAAAATAGATTAGGTAATAAGAACTTCGAAAGTTAATCTAATAAATTGGTGGTTTATCAATTTTTATTTTGACATACAAGTCAATAAAAAATTGGTTAAACAAAGTCATATTAAAGAGGGATCACATTCTGAATAAAACCGGTAACTGTAATAATAATTAATGTACTTGTAATAGGAGAAAGGATGAAGATACTGTCGGTCAATTTCTCTGTGTTAGAGTTAAAGCAATAATTTATGGACCACCATCCTATATAATAATAAATTTCCCATTAAATATTCATAATACATAAAGCTTACCAAGTTCAAAGTTACTTAGTGAAAGTTTTGCGCAACACACAATTTCTATAACATCCATAAACAACCACATACTTACCTTTTGGAGACGCCGTTTTTTAAACAGTAATTTTCTCCTCTGCATTTCACAATCAAATCATCACGTACATTCACATCAATACGTTGCAATAAAATAACGCAGAAAGATCTGCAGAATCGAGATTGTTTTCAAATTTACTGCTGACTAACGAGCTTGCCGGCTATTCTTTTTAACGTAAGCCATGTAAAAATGCACCTGCAGAAGTTTATGGGAGTTTCAGAGTTTTATGGAGCGCGCAGGGAAAATAATTTCTGCTTAAAAAGAATTCGACGAAAACGACTGTTTAGAACATAAAAAATCTATTAGGTGGCAAGGGGGCATTTGTAAGTTCGTAGAAGACGGGAGAAATGTAGCAATCGATTGCCTTTAGTTCCCGAAAACATACGTCAATGGTCTAGGAAATTGACCCCTTAGGGCTCCATTCATGACGTCATAGAATAATCATCTGTAAAAGCTCATAACCAGAGAGCGACCACTTTAAGTTTTTGTTATCAGAAGTAGCCAATTTGCCTTGAACAAGTCTTTGCAAGAAGTTGAATGAGTGTGAACAAGTAAACATAGCACAAACGATTCCGTAAAAATAATATTTTTTTAATGGGTAGATAAAATAATGTACAGTAGTAATTTATTTCAAAATTTTAATTGCATTTCTTATAATAAACTAGAACGTTTCAACATCAATATTAAAGAATGTTTCGAAAATCAATTTTCAGAAAAATATTATCCAAGACAATTCAATTTGTTATAAATTAAGCTAACCTAATTTCAATGAAATTTATTCATTTTTCTATCAACAAAAAACTTTGACTTTATGATTGCGCTCAGTTACATCACTAAGAACAATTCTCTTTTATGCCAACTGTGATATTTTGCTTTGTTTCAGAGTAAATAAAGTGTAAATAAAGTCAGTCACTGCAAAAAATTAAATCACAATCAGCAATAACAACAATGAAGTGTGCACGTTCTTTGGCGAATTAAACGTGATTGCTTAATGTAGTGGGAAAGTGAGCAAACTGCATTAGAACTGATAGCAATTCAAAGCCGCGCTCGATATGTTATTTAACGCACTGTGAATGTTAATTTAATAGCTGTTGTATAACAAAATGTTCTTTCAACTTTTTGTTTCTGATTTGCTTTATCTTTGTCGAAATTTATGTTACGTCTAGTTTTCTGTGACTTGCCACATCAGAAACAGAAACAGTTTAGAAACAATATTGTAACGCTTTTATTAAAAAGTATAAATTAAAAAAAAACATTCGTTTTAAATAGAAGAATATTCAATAACGAGTTGCACAAAAAATGTTAGTCTTAAAGGTTATTAAATAAACACTAACACTACCTATATCTAATTTATATGCCTAGAATAATTTATGTCCGCAATATTTATTTATTTATACCGTTAACCTTGTTCGCGGGAAATTGTGACTGTCCTCCTCGTTCGACCGGACGAGCTTTATATCCCCGTAGACATTCTGGAGGCAACTGGAATGTGGTGAACTCTTCTTCGAAGAATCTGACATCGTCCAGGCGGCGGCATCATTTCGTCTCGCCAGGGCCCCCTTCTTAAAGACATTTCGTCCCGGAACGTATTCCGAGTCATTCCTGATAGGTCGTGACGGAAGCGACAAGCTGAACCCATTTTGCAACCTGTGGTCATGAAGAAGAAACAATCCACGGTCTTGTCGCTCTTGGCAAAGGTTCTTGTGCTGCAGCTACAGACTAGAACTTCGATCCAAATTCCATCAAAGATGACTTCCACCGTACTCCAGATCACCCTCCGATTTAGCCCATACAGACCACAACCGAATTTTGGAATGGCTAGTTTGTTCACCTTGTCCTCTACCAGACGACTTCTCAGGTTCCATAAAGTTTTTCACATGGAGTGGTAATCAGGCTTTCCTCGGGACACTTGCTTCGTTATCAAGTAATAGAGATTTCTTTCTCGTGCTCCCTGGGTGTCCTTAAGCTTCAGCACCTTTTCTACCACTGGCTGCTGCCTTTGCAATTCTTCGATCTAGCCATATTTTACCTTGAATACCTAGGCTATTCCTCTGGATATTCTTAAGGCGGCTGCCACGCAGTGGGCTAAACTGTAGTCTGGTGACATTTTGAAGAAGTCCTGGGATAATTCAGTGGTTATGCCAAATCGTGCCTTGCGTCTCTTGCTTCAGACTTCTGAACTGAACCGACACCCTCTTCCTTTTCTTTGCTAGCGTACGGAGCCAATTGGTTGAAATGAACCACCTTGGGTTTTCAATCTGGGATTTTCTTAATCCGATAGACGACATCATTGTTTCGCTTGACAACTTTGTAGGGTCCCTCCCAGGAGATTTGGAGAGAGACCTCGTCTTCGCTGGGGATTATGTGACCAACTACATTATCTTAAAATGTCTAATCAATTTTATTTCTTTTTGATTCAGCAGGGATGTTCGATCTACGTAAAAAGAATCGATTTTTGAATCGATCTCGAATCGAAATATAAAAAATCGATTAAAAAATCGAATTGTAAAAAAATCGATCCAATACTGGGTGCTGTAAAAATGGCGAAACAACGCCATTCTGCAATATTCAGGGACACCCTGGGAAAAATGTTAAAAAAATTGTGATTCCTTAAAGATATGAAGGTTATAAGATTGGAATTTGAAATTTTTATTATTTACCAATTCTGAATATTTCAACAATTTTTATAGTGAAAGACATATTTAAAATGATGTTCAACAATAATATTTACTTAAAATCAATAAATAGTACATATTTTACACAAAAATTATCATAAAAATGATCTGGCAACCAAGCTATTAATTATTAAGTAATTGCATCTAGTTATCTATGAATTTACGTTGACTGAATTTGTATTATTTAATATCAGTTGACAGAAACATAAATGTAAGGTAGAATTTTTTTAACATTTTTCCCATGCTCAGAGGTGTCCCTGAATAGTGCAGAATGGCGTTGTTTCGCCATTTTTACAGCACCCTGTATAATATTAATTTAGAAACCAGAAAGGGCACGTGAAGTCTGAAGTATTTTATCACTATTACATAAATAAAAACTATGATTATAGGAAGCATTATGCAGGGAAATCACAAATGATTTCAACCCACGTGACACTGCCGTAGAGGCAACACATTGTACCCTGTTGGTAACAATACATTGCTGTTTGTTAACTCGTTCGAGGGTCTAATGCAAATATTGCAAAGGCATAGTAATTTACATCAGCATTTGAAAATGCTTGGTTAAAGTGGTTAAACACAACAGAACACCTTCATCAATGAAAGTCAATGACAAATGCATGCTAATTTGAAACAGCAACCTCACTTTTCTCAGTGTTGCCACTTCCAGAAAACAAAACCTAATTCAAATTGGTCACGTGAGTTGAAGTAATTTATGGTTTCCCTGTATTAAAACAGTAATACATAATGCTGAACAGTTACTTTTTAGAGCACTGCATTAATTTAGTCCTAGCAGAATTTATTCTATTTAAGTTACCATATCTAATGTCAAATCTGTCAAGTGTCAAGAATAATTCTCAAAATACGCGGTCGGGTTTCGGTCAGTCGCAGTTAGATTTAACATTTTTTACGCTATGTCAAATCTGTAAAACGCTTTCAATTTCATACGTTAAAAATTTATTCGATTCTTGAAAAAAAAATCGATTCACTAAGTAATCGGTTGCAAACAGAATCGATTTAAAAAATCGATTTTTATGAGAAAAAGATCGATCTTCCAAAAGATCGATTCTGAATCGAACATCCCTAATTCAAAGCAAGAACTTGTCTTAACTTGTGTCGCAACGCGTCGGTCACTTTTATGTTGAATTTTCCTGTTGACTCTTGTAAAAAAAGCAAGCCTATAAAAACCACTGCATTAAATCGAAATTGATATTTCGTTAGTACCTACATACCGTTGTGTACTGAAAATTCAGAGCTTCGACGGCCTCGTCAGAAGTGAAAAAATGACGAAGCTGTCGAACGTTAAGTGTTAGTGTGCATAAGTGTCCGTTTCAAAGAATTTGTGATACAATATTAATAACAGTATTTATAAATAAAAAACCTTTTAAACCAACATACATATTTAGTTTGATTAATAATTGATCGTTTAAAGGGTCTCACACTTCTTGCGCGTACACCAACTCATTCGTTAGAATGCCAAATTATAGAGTGGCACGCGGGCGGCTTTTGGTCTCGTGGGGGCCCTGGTTCTGGTTTTCCTAATACCGAGTATGGTGCACATCTTTTGGAATCTTTTTTGGAATAAAGCAAACTCAAAATTTCTTCCTTGGTCTAGATGCAATTCCATGGGTACACCAAATCGGCTTATCCATTCCCTAACCAGTCTTTCTTGTTCAAATAAGCTGTAAGTGAAGGACGGCTTATGACATACAGAGGCCATGTTTGGTTACCACTTTGGACACGAAACTATTGTTAGTGTGACTCCCTCCTATTTATTCTTTCCTCGTAGACTTTCACTGAGTATGGTGTCATCTAGATCTAGAGTCAATACACTTTTTACTATTGGAAATAAATTAAGTTAAGCATTAATTAAATGAATAAGTTAAAATAAATTATTCTGTAATAGGTAGACGCACAATTAATAAAATAAGCATAAATGATAATAATATTAAATAAATTTATTTTGTATTACATACCTAAATACTAAAATTCAAAGTTCTAAAGTTGTTTAAGGTTCGCATTGGCAGTGCCATCTGTTATGCTTAATATGATAACGCTGAAAAATTTAATCGATAACAAATGTGATGTGGCAACGTTGTAACACGTACACTTTAAAAGGGTAGAAAAATATCATTTTGCAGAAAAATCGCATTTAGAAATAGGTATTCCTGAATTAAAACAGTTCAACCGGTACATTTCCATATAAGTCGCAAAAATGACAAAGTCAGTAAGTACATATTTTTTTAATGACCAATTTCAGTTCAGGTTATGTCACTCAAAACAAAATAAACTTCATAAATAAATATGACAATAATTTTCGTTAGCAAAAAGGCTCGCTCAAATTGACAGTCTCGTAATATTCCAGCTGCACAATGAAATTCTTCCAAATAAATGCTTGTACAAGCCTCTCGATGAAGAATCTTTAAGTAGGATGGTCTTAATTATGCCTGGAAACTCCGCCAATACTCGAGGTAATAATACTAGAGATGTTACAGATATCACATAGTTTCTGAGTTCCATAACATCCCTAAATAATACCCTCTCCAAATCATCATCAGGATTAGTTAAGACAATTATAATTTCAGCTAATAAATGCAAATGCTCTGTGATTATTACCTGTGCAGTTTTGGGTTTAATATTCTTTTCGTTCCTATCTGCAATGTTTCAAACTGTACGTGCCCCTGTGAGCATGCTGCGCGTTGAATCACACAAGCTCCCCGTGCATGTTACTGATTCAAAATTCTTGAGCATTGGATTGGATTCGTCAGTCCTCGCCGATGGTTTTAAAAACTTCGATATGGGGTATCTACTCATTTTAATATGTGATGTATTAGATTCATATTTGTTTTGTTTATGTAGCAGTGAAAAATTGAAGAAGATGATGCAGCATTTAAGTCCTGGCTATTTAAGAGTTGGAGGGACTTTAGCCGATAGATTGTTTTTTACAACAAATGACAGCGTAAGAATCAAACTTAATTCTGGGTCAGTTCAAGATGGTGGTGAATGTGCATATGAAAATCAGAACTGCGATGTGAATTTAGCTCCAAATTTTACAATGTCTGGTATGATCAAATCATAATTTGTTTTACATTAATGTCAGAAAGTTTAATCGTAATACAGTGAAACTCGCTTATAACGAGCATTAGATACACAGGATCATTCATGGTGAGTGACTTATTAGAAGAATTTGGAATCTATGACTACGTTTATCTCGCACGTTGAATCCGATTGAGATTTCAATCGATTGAAATAATAATGTTTGAATCCCGACATAAACAGCTCTAATTTGTCACTTCAATCCGATCGAGAACTTAACTTAATCCGCCTGAAAATGGGGATTGGATTGACGAAGCCGCTTGAAAAATAGCGATATAAACATGGATTCAAATTATTACTGGTACACTGAGAAAACAAAATGCATTGATATAACAGTTTTCTTTTTGTTGTGAATAAAAATGTTGATTACACTAAAATTTTTGTTAAATAAGTATACATACACAATACACATGTTACTGCAACAAAAATATCATTTTAATTTTGTGTGGTTACTTTAAATAAAATTTATTATTACAGAAATGTACAACTAAATATTTGGTTTACTGTAAACAAAGTATTTGTGTAACATAACAGTAAGCTATTTGATTTACTTGTTTTGACATAGTAATCTGATAAATACAAAATAAAATTAATGACATTTATATAAATGTTAAATTATAAAAAAAAATTGTTTGAACATATTGAAACGAAATGTTTTGTTGGATTAACAGTTTTTTGGTTGGATTAACACATCTTGTTTTCTCAGTGTACTGGCTAATTTCATATTACATAAACATGTTACAATATCAAATTACTAACACTGCCATTAATTTATTTCTAAATTATCCATTTCAATTTAACATTATAAACAAAAACTTACAGCTGATGGTTGACAATTGTTATTTATTGTCCGTTATAAGCATGTAATGCATCATCTAATGTTGAGTTAGCAACTTAATGCATTTCTTTTTACCATGTGGTCGTCTCTTTTTAAGATCGAAATAATATTTCAAGCGGATTGAGGTAGATGATCATAAACAGTTCAGATTCACGAATCCGCTTGAAATCTCAATCGGATTCAACGTGCGAGATAAACATAGTCTATTGTCTGGGTAGTTCTACAAAAATGGGAACTTTCAGCAACATTGCATTTTAGAGTTCTTATTTTCCATAATATGCATTAATTTACAGTTAGAATGATAAAACACAACTGTTGCAACACAATCAGATTAAAAAAATTAATATCTCCATGTATTTGTTTAAAAAAATGTTCTTTAATGTGTGAAATTCTCAGTACCCTCGCGTGTCATAACTCCCAAAGCTTAATGTGAAGTCTTATTATTACTTTAGTAATATGTACTTACATATAAAGCTAAATGTACACCAATCTAGTAATCTACAATTACGTTTCTTTATAAAAAGACATATTTTTGTAACATTACTTTATAATTCATTAAAAAATTATGTTGTTAAATTTCGTCACTAGTTTTTACTCTCAGGCCCCTGGCGTTTCAAAATTAGATAAAAAAATTGTAATATATACTTTGGCGAGCGATGTTTGCTGCTTCGGCAACATGAAGTTAAAGTGATTGCAATGCCTCTCGTGTCCTTATCTAATTTCCACACATAAATATGCATAAAAGTGTCTGACCAATAATTCCGTTATTTGTAGAACTACCCGTATACAGAGCATTGAAAATTGGTAGGTGTCAGGTGCCGAAAGTGAACTGTTCAGATAATACAAAATTGTACTTCCGGATCTACAGGAAGTTCACAATAACTTTCATATTTGAAATGGAACACCTTAGTTTCGTTCCTGGTGTTTATCACAAGACGACAAACTAATAATCTCCTCACTCAATACGAGTCGAATGCGATGCTGCTTTTTTTACTTGTTCTTAATAACTTAAGTGTTTTTATAACATTGTGATAAGACGTCAACCCAGTTTGACAAACAATTAGTTGATGTTTGTTAAATATCTTTCAAATGACAAGGAATAAAAATTTGAAATTTGGTACGCATGTGTAACTTGATTATACACTTTAAGAATAGTCATAGAAAAATAGGATTGCCATTTAAAAAAATAGTCGATGACGTCATATCTCAAATTTGGGACACGCTGTATAAAATGTTCTTAGATGAAAAAGAGTGCAATTTAAAATACTAATCGACGTGTCCGAGCATATTTCCGAAAAAAAAAACTGTCTTTGCTTTACTGAATTTATTCCAAGTTAGAGACTCGCACTATATTATACAAATACACTGTTTGTTATGAGAATGAATATTTCGGTCTTTCCCTTTTCTGAAATGGCAGCCATAAACACAGCAATTTGTGTTGTTCCTATTTATTTTTGTCATTTAAAAAAATACTCCAAGTACAGAAATACTAAAGTGCTCACCAGCCCCTGTAAATTATGTTAAAATATGTAAAATTGTACAATTAAAACAAAGAATACACATACACTTTTCTGCTTTAACCTAATGTAACGATGAACCTATTACTTGTTAAGTAGTTTAAAATTCTTTCCACTAGAGGTCTCATTCATTTTTGGAGTTGCCTATTATAAATGAAAAAGCTAGAACCCTCTTTCCTTACATGAGCTAAAAGCTTTTTGAGAAATGGAAATAAGAAAACATCAAATAGTCTTCTAAAGTTTGGAAGACAATTTGCCGCTGAGAAAAATTTTAGCCGCCCTGTCATGTTAAATTAATAGTCTCAGATTTTGCCGCCTCCAGAAATACGCACGTGCGTATTTTGCGTATAGGGTAATCCGGCACTGGCTGGTTAACGGTTTAAGTTTTGGCTTAAAGTTCAACTGGCATTGTACAACCGGGCTTTAGTTCCAGTTTTAGAACTCCGGCTCGACCTTGAGCTGAGGCTTAAACCCTTAGCAACAATTATTTCAACAATTGTTGTGAAGGGCTTAAGCTTCGGCTCAAAGTTAAACCGTCATTGTAAAACTGGGCCTTATAGATTCTACTAATTGCTATGTTCACATTTATCGCTTTCGAAATAATAACTGATTCAAGTAGCGCGTCCATCCTCGCTTCTACAGGTGTCCCTTAAATTCACTTGAAGCTTTATGTAGCCTTAGGAGGTCATTCTAATCGAGGTTGCAAATTACAACTTGGTATGATCCTACTTCTGAGCATAATCGAGACTGCACAAATTACCACCGAACATTGCCGAGATTGTAGCTTCTTACCAGTTGCTATGGAGGTATCACCGTTGCTAGGTTGTAAATCCGATTAGAATGACCCCCTTATTCTACACGTGGTAGAGGTATCAAAGTTGTTAATGGGAACTTTGCCAGCATGCATAGTTTCCTTATGCGAAGCAATTTGAAAGTCATTTTACACAATGCGTTCAAAATGTCTGCTCCCAACCTCGCAGCATTTGATTGCTCTTGGAATAATTCCTATTGAACACGTTGACGCATTTTTTCGGTAATAAATGTGTATGCGCAATATCAGTTTCAACACGGATTACATAAATCATGTTTCAAGTAACCCCAAAAAGAGAAATCCAGTGGGGGTTTAAATCTGGACTTCTTGGAAACCAGGCAAGTCTACATCCATGACCAAACCACTTCCGTGGCTAATACTGATTAAGCCAATTTGTAACCCTAGCAACAAAGTGGGATGGTGGATGGTGCCAGTAAATTCGGAAACTCCCCATTTAAAAAGTATATAAAAGTTATCGTCTGTTTGATAGTATAAAAGAACCGACCATTTGTTGACCACGATTCCTGCCCATTCCCGAGAACTTAAACTGATATTCTTTATGCATGGGCATGGGACTTTTCAGGGGCCCAAATATGCAAGTTGTGTACCTTGAAAAGACCCATTTAAAGGTGGCCTCATCTGTCCACAAATCACACAGAACGTTGTTCTAAAAATTAGTTGCAGAAGATTTTTCATAATCGTCTTCCGACGAATGTTGTAAGTAATTTAATTTCGTAATAGGGATACAATTTTGTAAACGATGCTTTTTCATACACTAACAACCCTAGAGACAACGTACGTATTAGTAGTAGACATAAATTTGCTTTACTGCGATTAAACTTTTTGATTTGGTGTACTTACAGTTTAACTAAGTCATTTCAAAATTGCAGGTCTTGAGTGGTTACAATTAAATCAACTTGCGGCTGAGAGCGGTTTTATTATTTTATTTGATTTAAATAGTCTGATAAGACACGACAATGGATCATGGAATTCAACTAATGCTGAAGAACTCATTAGTTTCTCTGACCATCATAACTTGACCGTTATTTGGGAATTAGGCAACGGTGCGCAAATGTAGCTTTTGTGCTTACTGAATGTTGTGTGTTATAACTTGCAGAACCGAGTGCGTTTCGACATGTTTTCAATTATACAGTAAACGCGACACAGATGGCTAAAGACTTTCAGAGTTTGAGGAATATACTTGACAGGTATCCCCGGTATGAGAAGGCGCTTCTAGTTGGTCCTGATGTTACAAGACCGCGACCTGAAAATCAGGACAGTACGATTTATTTGAATAAGTTTCTTGCTGGTGCTGGAAATATTGTTAATGCTGTAACTTGGCATCAGTAAGTTTTTTCTTTGATTATTATCTAACCTGCAACTTTTTCTTAATTGCTCAATAGAAAGTTCAAGTATGATAATAGTATCTTATAATACAAGTGCATAAGAAAGCCTTTAGAGCACGCGCGATGGGTTTTTAGCGGCGCACGTGCTTTAAAGGCTCTTATGCACGTGTATTATACGATATTTTTTTATTATACCTGCGCTAAAATGTGAAAATTAGAACGACATTAAAATTTAAATTCATTTTGTAAAGTTGCCTGTGGATCGCATTTTGAATCGTTAACGTGGAGATTGTATGTGTTGTTCCCTAGGCAACTTTAAAACACGGCGTGCTTTAATCGCCCTTTTTCGCACGCTTTTTAGTTTTAAAAACAGAGATTTTGATTCAGGTATAATAAAAAATAATTTTTTTTCAAGATTTTTAATCTAAACGTTTTCAAAATTTTTATTCGACATATTTTTAAATTTCTATTATCTTTAAATTTCAATTATAGTTTATCACAGAGTCTTTTTATTTCAGATATTATTTTAATGGACGGACAGCAACAGCTAATGATTTTTTAAATCCAAAAATTTTCGACGTACTGGCATCACAAGCTGACATAGTAATTGACATTGTGAGGTCAAATAATCTGCCGGAAACTGAGATTTGGTTAGGTAATTGAAAGTTTCCTTTTCTCTGCTTTATCTTTACTTAAACAGTAACTGGTTTAGGAGAAACTGCAGCTGCATATGGTGGAGGTGCACCAGGTTATAACAACCGGTACATAGGATCTTTCATCTGGTTGGATAAATTAGGTACGGCTGCAAAGAAAGGACTAAGTGTAGTGGTAAGGCAGTCTATACTTAAGGGATATTATGCACTCCTTGATGACAAATATGATCCAACACCAGTAAGTGTTATTAAGTACAATTGAATTATCCGTTAATATTTTTTCTTTTTTAATATGTTAGGATTACTGGGTTGGTGTGTTGTATAAAATGCTTGTTGGACCTGAAGTTGTGTCTTGTTATACGGCCATGTCACCAAAAGTTAGGTTGTACTGTCAATGCACAAACAGAGAATTTTCAAAAGCGTCAATTACAGGTATCAATTTGGAGTTTAATAGTTTTACTTTTATTTATTTTTCTAATTTTTAGTGTATGGAATGAACATGCAAGAGGTTGATGCCGTCTTAAGAATTCAACATTTTACAACTGGAAATGGGAAAATATTAATTTATGTCTTAACGTCACACTTATCAGTATTATCCAAGTGAGTATTTACTATCTTCTTTGTGGAAGCGTAAATACTATTGTTTTACTTTAAAATTTTTATTTTCAGAGATATTTATTTGAACAAGGAACTATTGGCTACGGACGAAGACGGTAATTTACCTCCCATGAAACCACACGTCTTGCATAATGATGGACCCATCATAATGCCGCCATATTCACTTATTTTTATTGTAATTCCTTCTGATGGTGCAACTTGTGGAAGCAAGTAATTATTGTCACATAATTTTAAATTGTTTATTATTCCAAAGAACCTTGATTGATTAAATGTGCTGTGATCTCTGTAGTTTTAACTGTGACGAAGTTAATTTTAATAAAGTATTCCTTGGTGTACATTATACATGAAACATTAAAAAAATTAAATTGTATGACATGTAGAAAAGTGTTTTAATAAGTTTTATAATTGCGCATCTTTCATAATTAAAATTTTAAGTCGGAATTTCATTGTTGATTAAACTTCACATTTACAGAAAATGTTTCACATCATGCAGTAAAAGATTTGAAAATAAATTATTAATATACAAAATATAAACATTTTTAATTAGAAGAAATTTTAATTGTCTGTTATAAGTCTGACAAGGCAGACCCTGGCTGAAATGATCCACCAACGTTAAACTACAGTTCTCCAATCCTCTAGTGATGACTCATCACAGATGAGACCACTTCTTACTATATAAAAAAGGACATTTCGAATACTTGTTGGATTTCTTTTATTAGACGAATATGCCTTCAATTTTCTTGCTTGAAGAGATGATTTTAGAAGAAAAGATGACGAAGATGACAACAAGCTAGTCCCCAACTGTAGGGGCACTAGTTTGTCTAAAATAATCTTAAATAATTCTTATCAACGCAACAGTTGAAAATGAATTAATTAGTGCCTTTCTGAGTGAATTATCAAACCACGAGAAGACTTAAAAACTCGTAATGCAGATTTCTCCAATTAGAAGATGTATGTGGGCAATAAAGATACAAGAAAAAGTCAGTAAGTTTGATGACCATCTAGGAAGGACATTGAAACCAAATGAAGGAGGTGATAGTTCTGAGTGGGGCGCTTCTCAGCAAAGAAACCTAGACCAGAAAGAAGTGACAACAGAAATTAAAGAAAACGAAAAAAAGCGCCAGGTCATAACCCGATCACCAGAGAAGTCCTAAAACAACTCCAGAGGAAACTAGTTAAATTAGTTGCTGAAGTTATGATGATTCCAAAATCTGGTGAACCTCCACAAAAGTGACTTCGTCTAGGCTATCTCATATTGCCTATGATCTCGAAGTTCTTTGAAAAACGATTCCTTAAGAGACTAAAACCACAACAGAATTGAATTCCTTGCCGCCTGTGTGGTTTTAGTGAAAGTCAGTTTACAAGTCCACAGAATAACAAATAGACAAACTTGAAAAATTATTAAAGGAGAAAAAAGTCTGCTCTACAATTTCCCTTGATGTATCGTAGATTTTTGACAATGTATGTCATACAAGACTCGAATAAAAACCGAACACACCTACCATCAACACCTACCAACTTTTGGAGTCATATATTTCAGAATCAAGCAAGAACCTTACTCTGATCTTGAATAACATAGAGGGAGTTTACTGGGACCGGTACCCTGTACAAGTGATGTTCCTGTTTTAGAGCAAGACATTATTGACACCTTTGCAGTTAACACTGCTATTTTGGGTGTAGGTAAAAACCATGAAGAAGCTGCTAGAAAATCAGTTAATAAAATTAACGACTGAACAAAGAAGTAGCAAATCAAGTTGACATTAACTTTACAAACCACACACACAATCATGTGCCAGATCCCTTACGTAATCACAGCCCAATATCTGAGTATTACTGTGGAAGCTATGCTAGAAAACCCACATAAAAAAGAGAACTTGCCCTAAAGTATAGAAAATTGTACTGGCTTATCGGAATGAATTCCTCTTTGTTAATCTGTGGTATGGTACTGTACAAACAAATTCTTAAGCTACTATTTACAGCTTTGGGGCTGTGCCAAACAAAGTCATATCCAATCCACGATACATCAGAAACAATGATCTCAATTGAGAGACCTGGAAATGGACACTGTGAATGAAACTGCAATTGAGTTGTCCAAGAGTCACGAACAATGACTCCAGCAGCATGTGAATGTGGAAGCCATCCAGCTCTTCGGTAACTCAGGGATAGAGGATTCCAGATTCCAGCGGATGAAGCCTTTGAGTTAGTGAAACGGTAGAGTAGTGTGCAAGACAAAGTGCGGTAATGTACACCTGTATACGTTAATTTTAAATTTAAATATAGATCAGTCTTAGAGCCTAAGGGATATTGTAACGTTGCCTTTTTGGTAATCAAGTTTGTCCCAAGAAGTAACGTATACTTAAGGGGTTGCAGGGCGTAGTCAGAATGAAGATAACACAAAATACATAAGGTACATTTATTGTGGTTACAAATATTCTTACATGACCAACTGTAGCGGCACTTTACTTAGATGATATGAGTTCGCGCACTTCGATAAGGATCTCGTCGAACTGATTTTTGATCGGAAAATCTATCTATTTAAATGAGTTGACTTGACCTACTTTCCACTTGCGTAGGCTGTGCAGGTGTCGATTGTTCTTGAGACATCCCGATGACTCATTTTTCTCATGTGTCTTCATATCGCTCATGTTGGAGACACATTTTAAAAATCGCTAGCAGTCCAGATGTATATAGTCGAAGTGTGTAACGTTAGCGAAACGTTTAGATTTGTGCGGTGTTAAAGACTCGTAAAGTGTACATGTGAGGCGTTGATTTAAAAAACAGCATATGTCCAAAATGGACAAAATCGAGATGTTAGCGGTATCTTGTGGAATTTTTTTGCAAGTCATATGTTAGTGTTATTTGTTCGTTTAAAAACCTCCCATATACAGATTTACAACACTTTGATTTCTAGCTAATTCGGCTAAAAAAGCATATGTCCACATGACACCCATGAAAATGGACAACCAGAAGTAGAAAACGAAGATAATAGCAATGGGTGTAACGAATGGGCCGAGGATTAGGGCACATTTCATTTCAGTTCATAATTTAGGTTTTTTTTGAGTGAAGAAATTAGTTTTCTTAAAAGAATTTATTTAATGTTATCTTTTTAGTTATTAAACGTTATTTAGTTGTAACGCATTTTAAAAAATGAACGAGTTTATTGCAAAAAAACATTTTTTTCAGTGAAAAACAACATATTGCTACGTTATTGGTTGTTGTTAAATTCGATTTTGTTTTTACTTCATAACGTACATATTTGTCTATAACATGAAACTCTAAAGATTCAGGGCGTAAACCTTTTTCTTTTATTGAAATCTATGAACGCTTTTGAGTTCTTTTGATTATTTCTTTGCTCATAAATGAATTAAAATAACTCTCTAGTCAACTTAAAATTCTTTGTTAACAATTTCTTTTTATGCAACAATAGTGCCTGTTTGTTTGTTTTAGCTGAATTTAATATAAACTAATTTCTGTAATGGTCATTTGTCTAAATACGTAAAATACGTTCAAAATGATTGCATTATTTATTGATATTATTAAAAGCAAATTTAAAAGTTTATAAACGATTTGATTAATAGTCTGTTCAATCTTACGGTTTTATAAATACATCAACTAATGTTTATTTACACTTAACTTTGTATTATTAAAATTATCCGCGGTGGCTTCACATAACATTTCGTATCGCCTTGTACATTCAAAACCGTGTATTTCGAGTAACTGTTCTCAAATTTAAACTCAGTCCTATTTATAGTCTCGTTAAAAAAAAACTCTCTTATCCGTCATACCGTGATGAAATGGAAACAACAATTTTTTGTGAGAATGCGAGTTAAATTTCTGTATAAAAAATAAGTTATTATTCAACTCTCGCATTCGTACCTAGTTTCAAATGAATCCCCATGTAATTCTGATTGCAGTTATGAAACAAATGTACATGTACATCTAATAAAATCGGTTATATTGGACTTGCTCCTGGTCTGAGAAGTCCGGCTTCGGAGATGCCTTCAAAGAACTGCAAATCCTCCACGATGTTGTAACATCCGAACTGCTTTTAAACTAGTGTGTGTGTCAGTCTAAAGATGGCGATTGCATCTTTTGATTGTTGCCCTCAGTTTGTTTTTCTTAACAAAAATTTGTGTTTCAGTGTTAGCAACATTTGAGTCGAAATATCTTGGGATCGTAATTCTTTTTGATATACAAAATTTAACTGATGTATGATGAATCACGAACTAAATTAATTAATACATAATAATAAATACAAAAATATTGTTACTATGATTCTCAAATCCTTAAGACTAAAATAACATAGCAACATGCCCATCTGTTTTAATTTTTTTTTACTTTACACAAGTAAATTGACGAAGTGGTTTTCCACATATTACTATTACAGACTTCTTAAATGTTACAAAAAAAGTTTGTAAACTGTAGGTTTAGCGGTTACTAAGATAAAAAGTTTTTATCGACTTTCTTAATACTTCATTTTTGGACTTATGTTGTTTTTCAAATCAACGTGTCATTTATATTACCTACAATTCAAGTAGCATAAGTATTTATATTCCAATGTAATCTTTCATGTAATTTCAATTATTAGTATTTGGTACTTAAAATGATTCACTTTTACCTGCACAAACAGGCACATCTTGCATCTCAGGGGCCTCAGCAGTCGGCAATTAAGATTCATAGAAAAACTAATTCTTTGTAAATATGAACGCTTCTTTCGCTTTCAGCTCTAATAGAAGCAAGCCACTTACATTTATCGTTTTTTCCAAGATTCTGTTAACAATCTGACACCCTCTGTTAACTCTTAACATTTACTAACTCATCGTTCTCAGGATTATATCTTTCACCCTTAATTTTCTGTTCACAGAAATTGTGTACTTTTAAAGTTCAGGATTTCACGAAATTTAGACAATTTCGTCCACTCTATACCAATTATAATTCTTAAAATCTCCAAATTGTGAAGTTCCAATAAAACTGTTCACTCCCACCATTAACAACATTTTTTTACAAAATTGTATATATTTCGACCCTACGAATTTAGAGGCAGTGCAGTTCAATACGGGCGATCAATTCGTGCCGAACTTACTCATCATTCATCATAAATCAAACAACGTAAAATCAATTCAATTCAATCAGTCGCATTTTTCGAACCATTAATATCGTATTCATCGTGTAGTAAGCTGAAATATTTATTTTAACTGAATGTGTATAAACTTTTTAATTGTTACTTGTGTTAAAGTGTACAAAATCTGGACTGTCTTTTACTTCTATTTCAAATTAAAATAATTTAATGCAAGTTGGGATCATTCTGCGGAGACACTTCCAGGAACCTCATCACGGCATTAAACGTGCAGTTATTAAGCTGCCCATGGAAAGATATTGGCGAAATTGTATAATACAATTTTTTTCTGAAATTGAACTTTTAAATGAAAGTATAAAATTAATATTAATTAACATAATAAAGCAAATGTGACTTTATACCACAGAAAATCATTTTTAAGAGCTTTCCAATGGCGTATCACAAGTGATTTGATAGCCAAATAAGATCAGAAAACTAGAACGCGTAGACCTTCAAAAAGATAGTGCAGGATGCCCTCCTTAAGATTTTTCAGTTGGTAGTTGGGGGCTGTAGAAATGTAACACATATTACCTGATTTTATTTCCCCTAAGTATCGTCAAAACGATTTTAAATAATTTTTGAAATCTACTTTAAAGTCGTTTTAGACTTGCACAATAGGTCTATTTCTATAAAAATACCATGCGATCATTTAAATTTATAATTAAAGTAGGCGGGATTTTTTTTATATGGTTGTGCAGCTTGCCAATCGACTCGCTATGTAGATTAGATGTTATGTAAATATTTTGACGTTTATAGGATTCTCATCGGGTTCAATCGTTTTAATTTAAAGGAAGTGAAATAATTTTAGTTGTAACTATAGCAAATGTTCAAAGTGTTCGCCTCCGGCATCACTTTGACAATTCAAACTCAAATTAAGCTGTCAACAGTTAGTGTTGCCAATCTAATTCAAAAATCATAGCCTACTCTAATTAAAAATTTAAATGATCGCGGGGTATTTGAAACAAATTTTTTTTTTGGCAGCAGACACTTATTGTTTGGAAATAGGTAAACAACTGTTTACTGTACAAAGTAAATTATCCAAAAAGTTGAACCAAATCTTGCACAAAAAAATAGAGTAGTATAAAGCGGCCTTTAGTTTAAAGGTTACAGCTTATTGCAAGCTTTCACTGCAATTTCAGTGAAATATTTTTCTAAAATAAGTTTTCGTATTTTGATGGATGTTGTTATGACTACTTATATTCTTGCCCTTATTTGCAAATTGCAATCTAGATTTTCACATCCCTATGCATATGTTTAAGTAAGTGTAATTAAATTTCATTGCTTGCTCTAATTCCCTTTCTTTGCTGTTCTTATTCCTAGAGTCCTTTTTTTATTTACATTTATGTCGAGCAATTTTATGATAATTTCTGCGATTTTACCAAAAAGATTACATTACCATCGCCTTCTAACGTCAGCTGGAATATCTTTTAACACCCAGGTGAACTTGCTTTCCAAATAGATGTTAAACAATAGGGTGACAGGATGCAATACTGTATGATATTTCTATTAATATCGGCGTTCCTGTTTAATAGGATTCGTGGTTTGTGTTAACTATACAGGTTTTTTAAAAATATTTTGCATCTATATTCAAGAGCTTCAGCAAGTCAGACAATTTGACTCAAGCTGCTTCACTTGGTCTGTGAAACATGCTTTGTTACTCGGTCAATACAAAATAATCATAATCACTTCTGACGAAGCTGTCGAACGACGGTGAAACGTTAAGTGTATAGTGCGAGATTTAGTGTCCGGTTAAAAGATTTTGTGATACAAATTTCATCGGACAAAAACCAACTTTAAAAATAATCATAATTCTAAATATATTTAAAATTATAATTTACTGCTACTTCTGGACAGAATCCTTCTGTCTGTTTGGTCTCATTTAAGCTCATGATTCAAAAAGTAAAAAAAGAAACAACATGTTAAAATGCAGAAAGTAATTTTTAATCAAAATTTTCTTATCTTGTACAACTGCATTGTCGTCACCAAAACCTCTATGCGTTCGATGACATGCACCGACATACATACAGATAATTAATAATTCAGTTTATCGCCTGCAAACTTGCGACAGGGAAATTACTTAACCGACGTGTATGAATCAGATGGAATTATTTTAAACTTCAATAATATCAATTTTCCTAACCGGAAGTTAAAGTTTATCGTTCTCTTTGTATTTATTTATATTAGATATAGACGAGCAAATGCTAGTTTACTTTAATCTACTTAAATTTCCCGCGTGAATCACGCTCAACCACATGGAAATGCTATAAAAAAAGAATGTTCTTAAATTTTTAAACATAATTCACTCAAACGCCGGTGGTGCAAATTTAAAAATAAGATGTCGAAAACAGCTCTGACATTTGTGTTGTGTTTTGCACTGGCGTGGAGTTTACCGTATCAGGAAATCAAAAATGATTTGTTGCCAATAAAATTTATTAGGTAAGAAATCCTACATTTTCTTCTATTTTTTTTTTGAATGCTTTTCTTTCTTAGACAGGTGGGCTCTCGAAATATACGAAGTTTGGTTGATGGTAAAAAAGAATTTGATGAAGATCCACCTTCTGGTAAATATCAATCAATTTTGTAAAATTAAAAATTATTATTATGTACTCTGATGGACAAAAATTAATTGAATAGTTTTAGCTCTTTTAATCAGATTCAAATTTTGAAAATACATACTAAAAGAAAAAACGGAAATTTTTTTAAATATGTCAAAATATTAATGAACGAGTGCAAACTTTTTTTGGAATGAACTCAATTCTTTTCTTGTAAAAACGTTTGCAATTTGATGTTAATATACCGTTATTTCTTATAACATTTAAGATTTAACGAACATAGTCAAAGAAGATAACGCACCGAGTTTGTTTTCGACAAACAATCCTGAAAAGAAACATTTCTTCAATACACTGGTGTCTAGCTCCAAAAGCCATTTAGGAAATAAAGATTGGTGGCTTGCAGGAAGCGGTAGCTACTTTTACAAGCCTTCTGGTGTGTTTTGATATATTTGTGCAAAAACTCTCATTTGTTATAAAAGGATACTTTTGCAGGCAGTGAATTATCCTTTAAAACGAATAAGACGAACACGGCTTTAGATGCTCAAACGTATGGTACCTTTAATTTGAAGCATAATCACAACCTTTTTGGCAGTTTAGATTTCAAAAATAAGTTGGGTTCGAAATCGGGCAGTGGTCTATTTGGATATTCACATGCACCCTCAGGTAAAAGTTTAAGAAAATTATTTCAAACTTGAATTTCAAAGATGAAAGCTATGTAAGCAATATTACGTCGTCATGTTTATCCAGTTCTAACAGGCGCTTTTTTAATTATGGTTCTTCCCGAAAAATGTTGAATTCATTATTTTTGTTTTAGGTAGTGAAGTAAGTTTAAAAGCTAACAAGAACGATTTAGGAACTGACCTTACTTTGATTGGCAAAACCAACTTTCTGAGTAACGACAAGCACAAATTTAAAAGTCTGTTTACAGCGTCAAGGGATTTTGGACGGGGAGCATCTTCAGTTGGAGCAAACTTTGATTACACTCATAAACCTACAGGTAAGTCATCCTACTTTTAAGTAGTAGAAATTTTGAATAGTTAAGGACAAAAGCTTAAGTTTTAATTTTATGAGGTTCAATTTCTTTCTTCTTTTGCAAAATACACATATAGAAGATGTGCATTGCTATTCACCCAGCGTACAATTTGCACATTCATGATTTGTAAGCTGTAGCGACTGGAGGTGTATCAGGTTCAGAACGTGGAGGAATTGGGGTGAGATGGCGAGAAATGGATCTTTGGATGTCGTACTTTTTGTAGTTGTTATTGAGAAGGACTTTTGTTACGTGGTTCAGTTCAGTTTGAAGTGAAGAGGGTTCTGATAGGGCAAAGGCACGGCTGACTAGTGAGTTAATGACTGACTGTTTTTGAGAAAGAAGATGGTGTGAATGTGCATTCAGATAGCGATCAGTATGGGTTGGTTTGCGATACACCGAGTGTCCTAATCTACCGTTAGGGAGGCGGCTTACTAAGATATCAAGGAAAGGTAAGTGGCCGTCAGTTTCATATTCCAAAGTGAAGCGAATGTCAGGATGTTGAGAATGTAGGTGTTCAAAGAAGTTGTTTAGGGATTCCTTGCCGTGTGGCCAAATAGCAAAGACATCATCTACATATCTGAACCAACACTTGGGTTTAAGTGGGAAAGAAGTAAGGGCTTGTTGTTCGAATGCTTCCATAAAAATGTTGGCTACTATTGGGGAGAGAGGAGAGCTCATGGCTGTGCCTCAGACTTGTTCGTAATATTGATCACGGAACATGAAATAGGTTGAGGTTAAACAATATTCTATTAAGGAAATTAAGTCTTCGGGTTGGTTATGGGTTGTGAACAGTTGTTGGATGATTGTGATGGTGTCGGGAATTGAACTTTGGTGAAAAGAGATTCTACATCGAAGCTGACCAGAATGTCCTGAGGGTCTAAGGAAATCTCGTGAATTTTTTGGACGAAGTGCTGAGAGTTGAGGATGAAGGTTTCACTTTTACCTGCAAACGGTTTGAGGCTCTGTGCTAGATGTCTGGAAACTTTGTAGGTTGGTGAGTTAATTGCGCTAACTATGGGACGTAAAGGTGTATCGGGTTTGTGGATTTTAGGGAGATCGTAAAGTCTGGGAATTCTGGAGTCACGGGGGATCAAGACTTTTTGTGTTTCTGGTGGGATAGAAGAAGCTTTTATTAAGGTCCTTACGGTACGTTCTATACGTGAGGTTGGATTCCGTCGCAAGGGTTGGTAGGCAGGGTCGTCTAATAGGGTGTTGATTTTCTGGTCGTATTCTGCGCGGTCCAAAACTACAGTGGCATTCCCTTTGTCTGCGGAGAGTATGACTATGTCTGGGTTATTTTTCAGGGTTTTGAGGACTTGAAATTCAGATTTTGTACAATTTGGTTTAGGGGGTTTGGCTGCTTTTAAAATTTTGGAAGTTTCGTGGCGGATAGGGTCTGCAATGTGAGAAGGAAGTTTGATAAGGGCGGATTCAACTCCAGCTATGATGTTATCAGTGGGTATCGTTTTTGGGGTGATGGCGAAATTAGGGCCTTTGGAGAGAACGGAGATTTCGTTTTCAGATAAGGAATAACGAGATTTATTTATCACAGTATGTGTTAAAAAATGAGAATCATGATGACGATTGGGTAGTTGTTTGGAAGCTAACTGATTGAATTTACGGATGTGGGTATTAGTGATGTGTTCACGGGTGCGGGAGGCTTGTTCGTAGGCAAGACTGTCTATTAGTTGCCAGTTCGTTGGTGTGAGGGTATTGGCAAGTTCTAGATGAAGATGAAATATTGTAGCCGAGAGATTGGAGAGTTGATGTCGGGTAAACTGGATATGTTCTCGAACTAAGGCCAAACTGGTGCGTCGAAGGATTTTGTTAGAAGTATGGGTTTTGATGTGGTGTTTGACGGTTAGGAAAGTAGGTATAACATTGTTATTACGACAACGAATAAGAAAAGTTAAAGAACAAATTAAACATACCAATTTTTGTTGAAGTTGTCTCAGCTGTCTCGTCTTCTTCTGGATGTCCTCCCCGTAGAGGCTACTTAATTTAACTTGAAGGCTTCCGCGGCCGTCGTCCATGTTTGAATTGGCTTCCGGTTGGAACCGCGTCACGTTGACTTCTTCTACTGCCGACGTTTTGTCGGATATCCATAGAAATCCTCAAACATCCCAATAATCTGAACCGTGATACTGGCTTTTACCTCCACAATGCCTAGAAACATCTCATTAACGATCCGTCACGACCCAACAGACCAATCCCCGGTCACTGTTCCGACTTACTACCCCCACCGATCACTATAAATACCACGACAACAGACGTACCCACTAAGTCTCAACGACTAACCAGAAGCAGCAGCAACACCACCAGCAGCAGCAGCCCTGAAGAAGTTCTTCTGCCATGAAGAACGAAACGTCGGCAGTAGAAGAAGTCAACGTGACGCGGTTCCAACCGGAAGCCAATTTTAACATGGACGACGGCCGCGGAAGCCTTCAAGTTAAATTCATGATTTGATTTAAAACTATATAACCCTGTACATATAGGGTGATTCTTGAATACTGACGAAAGAAGAGACCTCCCAGTACATGGGAAAATATTTAAAAAATTCTGGTGACTGCAAAAATTAAAGAATTTTAAGACGACCTATCGCCTGGTTTGAATTTCTTTTTTTGGCTTATCTTCAAATATTTGTATACCAAAATGTGCTATTAAGGTTTTATACCTTTTAAAGAGTTTGCATGAAGAACGCCTCCCCAACTACATCGAAGTATAGAAACATGCTTTTCGTTGCTCTTCAGAAAACCACTATTGGCTAAAGTGAAAGTCTTCAAGCGGCATTTTAATTCTTGATTTCATATACTTGGTATTTATTTCTATGCTGTACGTATTTATGAAAAAAGTTTGCAATCCTTATTCTCTGGTCTACTTTTATAACATTCTTTTTCTGATGTTTGTTGTACATAGTGAGCTTTTTCTAAATTGTTAGTGTGTAGCAAAACTTCGGTGAGAGAATTATTATAAAAGTTAATAGGAGAATAATAATTTTATAAATTTTCAAATGACAAGAAATACGTTGATTGCTTATACCTATGCATCCTCAATTAGTGTCTCGCCCATTCTGATCTGTACTTTTAGTTCAAAAATTCAATAAGTAAATAGATTGTTCTCATGTTTTGGTTTTAGTGTAATGATACCTTTTTATTATTCATGCGTGATTTCGTTTATTCTCTGCTATACTTTCCTACTGCTTTGCTTTACTTTCGAAATTTCTCTACAAATGATCTTTAATAACATCGACATAATTGCAGTACTCTTTCTAAGACTCTTCTTATAAAGGAGAATGTGCTTAATGTGTAAAAATAATATCCCTGCAAATTTAATACATACAATTTTCGAGACTTAAAGTTGTATTGGTTTTGGTTACGTATTTTTTTTTGTAGGCAACGGCTTAAGTTTTGGTTCGAAGTATTCAAATGACGGATTGGATCTGAATGGAATGGGAAAATGGAAATTCGACGACAATCATTCGCTTTCGGGGATCGTAAATGCACGACACTTCGGCGGTCGATGGCTGGGGGTCGGAGGTTTGAATTACCAGCACAAACCATCCGGTAAGATTCCCAATTAATTTAATAATTTATGAATAAGAAAAGACGGATGGACTAATTAAAGTAGCTCTACATTTTTTTCAATAAAATTCTTCTTTCACCATTTCTTCTTAATTAAATAAAGAGAGTTTTAGTTTAAGTGGATTTTTCTTTTTTTATTTATGAGGGCAAAAAAGATAAAATTATTATTGCAAGTAATTTAAATCAATGACAATATTTTCAGATAGCAACTTACAATTGGGTTTTGGTAATAACGGCAAGGGTAACAATTTGTTCCTCAAGGGAGACACGAGTTTTGGTAAGAATAATCAACATGGTTTGAGTGCCATAGGTGTACTAACACCAGGAAAAGGTGGCTCCCCCGATTTCGGTGGCACGTTTGGTTACCACCATAAACCATCGAGTAAGTTGCAGAATATTTAAACAGCTAAAATTTACTCCGACTTTGTTCGCTTAGGTAGCAATTTCGGCATTGGAATTCTGAATAACCAGGGCAATCCTCAGATAGCGGCCAAGGGGAATTTTAATTTCAAAAACGGAGCCGAACTGGGACTGGGAGGTCATTTCTCCAAAGGACCTGGTTTCTCAAGTTCAGGTTTTCAAATATCAGGAGCTTTTAAATAGAAGTAAAAATTGGATGCTGGAAAAAATTTGAACTTTGAGGTGTATTTTCCAGATGTACATACGTTGACGGATAAAAAATAAGTTATTAAAAATTACCAACCGATTTTCCTTTTTTTTATTTAATAAAAGTCTAGGATAACTTTGTCTTTGTGTTTAGCCTGCTACTGGTTCATTTTTGTATTCTTTGGTGAATAATATCCTTTGTTTTTTGTTCTTTCTTAACATTTTGGTTTTTTGAACTTTGAAGAATGAGTAAAACTTTTATTTGATTATCTCACCACCCGGTGTTTTAGGACATTCTTTCAATTTTTCTTTTATATTTACTGCGGCTTTGATTTTCACGTTTAAGAAATAGACTCTCTGTTTCGTCGCGATGGAAAATTGCGAACGTCATATTTCATAAGCGAGCGCACATCAACTTTTCTTAAAAATAGGGCGATTGGAAACGGGGTGCTTTCAAGTGCCACGCGGAGGGATGGACCGAGACGAAAGGGGTGACGCAAGGGCATAAGAAGTCTCCATCATCCTCGAGGTCAGCAGTAGCGACATTGATGTTGATTAATATGCAGTGACGTTTCTCCACACGTTCCACTTAGGAAGGGTACGTCAGACTTTATTTCCTCCTTAGGCATTTCCGGTATGAAATTATTAAGCTTATCGCAATGTGTCATCAGATTTAGGTTTGCGGAAGCCTAAATCAAACATGAAATGAGGATTTTTGAAATTAGAAAATTCATTCTTAGTGTACAAGTTTATTTTGGATGTTTTCCAAAACAGTTTCCTTAATTTATTGTGGTACATACTTAAGTAAATTATTTTTTAATTTATTTGAAAGTTTCTACGGATAATGGATCCATACATTAACATTTAAAATTTGTCGATGTTTTCAGTCGCTAATCGTTAATCGCCCTTATGTTGACTAAACACTATTTATAGTTTTATCAAACTTTATTGTCATGCAAAACAATAATTTTATCAAAATTTTTGAAGATCTAAATGTACAACTTCCAATTTTTTTTGTCGTACTGTATCGCATAAAGTCCTTTTCGTAAGGGATGAATTTTTACAACTGGAATAGTATAGCAGAAAACAATGACAAGTGATATGAATGAAGTAGATTATTTAAATCTTGTTTGTCTTCTTTTTATTTTACTTTTTCAACCATTTGTTGGATGCAAAATTTTTTACAAACATTTTATTTCAAAATGATTCGTTCATTTTATTTATTACTACTAATGTTCTTTCCATTTCAGATAACCAAAATAACAGATCGATTTTGCAAAATAAAAACAAATCTGTTTTCATGTAAATTAGTGTTGCATCCTTTATCTTCCTATGAACTTTAATGATTACAGAAATATATCCTTAATATTCGTATAACTTAACTTAGGAATCTACGTATTTGTGGTGAAGGTTTTACAAATAAAAACCTTCCCCAAGAATATGTAGATTCCGAAATGGAATAATCCACTTTTGATGTATAAATAGGAGAGCAGAAAAACGTTTTGTTTGACATACATAGAATACTGGATATTAGTGAGAAATGTACTGTGTTCGTTTAGTTTACTGATTCCTCAGTAGTAAACTTTTGTCGAAAATATTGATATGCTGAAATTTGTATTTTTTAAGTAATCTCCGGCCGTATCTCAAACAACTTTTAGACAATATTAGGCAATCATCAAAATACGTGTATTTTCTTTATTTTTAAATTAAAGCAGGTTCTTGTCCGATGAAAATTGTATCACATATTCTTTGGAAACGGACACTGAAACGTTAAGTGTTAGTGCGCATGGGTAGTGTCCGTTCTCAAAGAATTTGTGATACTTATTTTTAAAGTTAGGGAACTTGTGTAGAACGGCAGAGAATTTTATTCTGCATGAAAACCTATTTTTAACTCAATTAAAAAAAATGGATTTGGCCGGTTATTGCACTGGACCCCTCAATTATTATAAATTATTGAAATTTAATGTTTTTTGGATTTAAATTTTTAAAAATTTCGATTCTTTGTTCCTAAGAAACTACATAATCTTTGACAAATTCAGAATTTAATTGTTTTTAAATTTAGTAAAAAATTAAACGTAAATAATCAAATGATTCGCTGACACTGAATAAATTAAAGAATAACATTCGAACAAAAAGTCAGGACACCTCAAGCAACATGTTACAATAATTTTCAGATTTGAAGTAGGCATACAAAGCCAACAATCACATACAAAATCGAAGCAGACATGTTAAAAAAGTTATTTTTACATTTTGAGTTTAAATTGTTGTTCATCTTGCTATCTTGGGGGGTCATTCTAATCGGGGTTGCAAGTTACAACTTGGTATGATCCTACTTCCGAGCATTATCGAGACTGCACAACGTGGTAGGTATCCTATTACTACCGAACATTGCCGAGGTTGCAGCTTTTTACCAGTTGCTAAGGAGGTACCACCGTTGCTAGGTTGCAAATCCGACTAGAATGACCCCCTTGAGCTGTTTCGGCTTGCATAAGGTATACATTTTCTGAACTTTATTGTTTGCTTGGTTTTGAATACTTGAAGTGGATTCGAATTTTTCAAATTCCAAAGGAGATGTGTCATTTTGTGTGGTTATCTTTTCAAAAGCACAAAATTAAAAAAAAATATTAATAATAATGATAAATGTAATTAATTGAAAAAAAGAATATACAAAAATATTTTCTTTTTTTCTTTGGGAAGGACTCTGTTATTATGTACGTAGGTCACCACAAAAGTGTTCCAGATATGTAGAGAGTGAACTACAATTGCGTGAAACAAATGTCAACTCATTGTTATAAGGCTTAGTCGTTATAGTATAAAGTTATTCTAAAGTAAATTCCCAGTTTAAAATGGTTATATCTTCTATACATTAAGAGTTGTGTTCCATACACCATAGATAAGTTTGGTATCTATCTATCTTTTTGCTTTAAATAAATTGGGATTTTTTCAATATTAATTTTTCTTCGTTGTTATATTAACTGTGTCCATGCTTGGTGATGTGAAAAACTGTATTAAAAATTTGTTGCTCGGCATAATTAATTAATTCTTAATTTTTATATTGTTATATTGTTTGTACTTATACTATTGTTCTTTGGGGGTATTATTACATCATTTTTTGATGTCAACTTGCTAATTACTTACCACTTACTTGCAACTAAGTCCATGACTTAGTAGTTTATTGTAAAGATTGTTACTAAATTTGGTTTTATATCAGCTTTTATTATTGTTATGATTAGGTCTTAATCTTTTGACGTTTCAATATTATATTAGTATTATTTATGTCAATTTTTATATTTACAGGAAAAAACTTATAAGTTACTTTTGCAATTTTCCAAGCGTATAATTTCTATTATTCTGTTATTACAAAAACAAAACTTCAAAGAAAGGGTATTTCTTAGTAGACCTACTACTCTTCAGGAGCTGAAACAATTGATGTCGAATGTCATTGAAAATATTCCTGGGAATACACTTACTAATGCCTAGAAGAAAAACTAGTTTTTATTGAACAATACTGTGGTAATCATATTTAACTTTTTCTTATTTCTTCTTGTTATCCTATTTCTTTATCTTTTTCTTCATCTTTTGATGTTATAAACAATTTCAAAAGTGTGTGTACAATTTAGACGACTATTAATATACTGGACGACTGTCAGAAGCTGTCACGGCGGAAAACATTCTCTGTGGTAAAACTAAAGAGCAGCATTGACAATACGTCCGGGACGTCATTGCGTCCAGGATATCCGGATATCCGTTTGTATAAACTCGCCAGAAGGTAGGCGGAGTTTTTAAAAATTTTATTATTTCGAATGCATCTGGATGATACGTTCAGGACGCAAGATGTGATGCGTTCAATTAAAGTCGAATAAAAACGTGGGCGTTGCAAGCGTTGCAATAAAAAACATAGCTACGCCTACAGTCGAATTTATTCTGCCGTCGGAAACCTCTTTTATTAATTCTTCAAATTTGTAACGCAGGAAAAGCTTTTATGGCGACTTCTGTATACACGTCAGGCATAATAAAATAACTCGCACTTACATGTATGAATGGTATTGTTTTCAAGGTATTTAATAAAGTGTTTACTATGTTTTGTACGACTCTCAGCCATTTATAAGTTTACTTGACACAGCAAAAAAAGTAGCTTTCATTTATTTACGGTAAAATAAATAAAACAAGATCCACAAAATATTTTAAATTTGTCGATAAATTTCGAGCGTTGATAATTTTTTTTCTGTGTATGGCATGCATACGGAAAAAATCAGTAGTTCAAAAATACTCAAAAATGTCCGTGAATACAATGCTCTCTTGCGCAAGCATTCTTCAGCCTTCAATGCGACCGAAAAGGCATGTGGTAAACGCAATGTATATTTACGAAAAACGATCCTGCAAGATAAAGTGCAATTAAATAAAATTCATTAAAATGCCGACAGTATAAAAAAAAACACAATTCTCCAATTAGCACGCAAAAAAGAACTGTTTACGAGATTTTATGTTGCGGTGCCGCCGCCGCCGAACTTGGCCTTTTTGCTCGACTTTGTGGATGAAGTAATAAATACATTTAAAAAAAACCTTTCATTCTCACCACTCTATCAACTTATGGGGTCGAACAGCAGATTTTTCGCGGAGAGAATTTAACCAAATCGTACTATGGGCATCCGAAATAATAAGTTTTTTTAAAAACTCCGTCTACCTTCTGGCGAGTTTATACGAACGCATGACATCCTGGACGCAATGACGTCCCGGACGTATTGTCAATGCTGCCCTTTAGTGTAGCCTAGTGTAGAGTACTACGACGCGACGCAGAGATTTTAGGTTGCATTAAAGTACATGTTACGGAAAAGTATGTACGCCAGTGTAGCATAACAAGCACACCTATTTTATTAGAAAATAAATTATTTACTGTTTGGGTAAAGTACAAAGAAAATATTTTTCTATGTGTTTGTTACTGACAGCGATTCAAGTCTTAACCTGAATAGAACTTTTTAAATTGTTTGTCGCAGCCAACAATCCTTCTAGGTTGTTAATACAGACGGTTGCAACAATTGAGTGGTGTCAATGACTTTAGGAAACCTTCTTTACAAATTTCAAAAGAGGCAACAAATACAGATGGTGTTAGTCATATCTCGTATATCTTGAACATTGTGAACAAGAGTTTTTTTCTCTATTTTTCAAATTGGGAAAAATGAAATAATCTAATTGTGTTAAATCAGGAGAAAGTGATGGATATTCTAGGCTTATAATTCGCTTGCCAGAAAATTCGTGTAATTTAAAGTTTCTCGTGTTGTATAAGGCGGCTAAGCCATCGTGTTGGAAATACCCATTCAGTAACTCGTCGTGCAATAATTGGTTTATGAAAAGAGTCTTGACATATTTTAGCTGCTAAAACTTCTTTAAAAAATTTTGGGTCAATTATTCAGAATCATCGATGCAACCGCTTTCTATCAGTGGTTCTACGCGGTTCTAAACCAAGTCAGGACCGTTCTTGGGAAGCCCAATCCAATCAATGGGTTTAAGGTATTCAACTAGCTGTTTATCCAAAATCGCTAATCCTGGCCAATGGTAGTAGTGATGCAGAGTATATCATCCTCCTTTATTCTTCTTCTAATCACACTTCGCTTTACATAGTTAAATGCACAGTGTCAAACTTAAAATTGAATTGTCCTTGCCTAACGAGTTGTTACCATTTATTGCGAAATATTACAGGTTTCAAGCTTGTCATAATTTAAAGTCAGCCTGTATTGTTATAAATGACCTAATTTATTATTATTATTATATTATTATATATTATTTATTATTATTGTTATAAATGAAGTAATTTTATCAGTTTGGGTGGTTGTTATCTGCATTAGGATGATGTACTTTGATCTACCCATTCTGCCATTGCGCACCTATACTTTTCATCTCCACTTAACTTTATATGGCGATTAATTTTCTATTTTCTGTATTTCAGAATTAAATTCCAAAAATAAGTAAAATGAATATTTAATTTTTGAATGTCTAGCGTATAATTTTTCAGGTTTCAATTTAAAATTAAATGAGAGGTAGGTATACCAAAGAAAATTTCTGTTTACGTTTCAATTGTAATTTATCTATAAAACATGCAGTATCATAAAGTAACCCACAATAAGTGTTAGTTATTTGCATGAAATTGTATTTACAACGACCTATCGTTTATTTAAAATTAATATACGAACCTCAGATGACTCATTATTTAGGTGATTTTTCTTATAAACTGTAATATATGAAATAATCTATCAATAACAACAAAACATTAACATAGTGAATAAGAAACGAACAATGTATTTAGTAACATAAACAAATTGCCTTGAAAGATTTATAAACGAAAACATTTTAAAATATGTTTTACATTTTTCAGACAAGTATTATGAGACTTTGCATACATGGAGATAATGGAACAAACATACATTTTGTCGTGCCGTTTTTCATCCTGCTGTACGACAGTTGCAAAGCCGATTTACAGTAAGTACAATTTATACCTTTTTGAATATGTAATTTAAGCGAGCTCGCCGTCGTAAATAAGAGATAAAAACCTGCATTAACTGAAAAACCGCATGAATGCAGAAGCATTGAAGAGCTCGACGTCGATAGGGCACGAAGGACGATTTTGCAGTTTTCAGTGCGCGCCCTTAGACCTACACTGATTTGATGATGCGGCATAATCTATGTAACTTCTTGTAACCCACTTAATGGAGCTCATTATATCCTCGTAAGGTTCGAAGAGACGCGCCTTTGTTACAGATGAGTGCACGCGAATTGTTTGATCCTCGCTATTATCGCTTCGGAGATAAATTTAAATTCTTTATTAACTTTTCAAATTCGACCAAGTACGGTGGTTTATCAAGAAGTTGCCGGAAACAATCGCCGTTCTGTAATTGTTAATCCCTCGCTTTAAATTATGGTTAACATCCAGCAGATTCCTATCTGAAGCATGAAAGTTACTCATTGTTATTGGTGTCATAATAGATTACTGAACTTTCTTTTTTTTTAAGTCGTACAGAGCTTTTAGAAATATATCGTTGAAAGCAGGGTATGAGATACACGTCTCGAGTTACGAATTTAGTAAGACCATCTGTTTGCAGATATTAATATTCTTAACTTAATCCTGAGTTACTCATAAAGATTCGTAATAAGCATTTATGCTTTTGTGATGGTTAAAAAGTGTAATAAATTCCAGATCACGTTTTTTAAGTTTTGCAGAAAGTTTACATACACGGTGATTCTTAAATAGTTTAGTCTTTAGTTTTCCAGAAGCAAGTGTTTACATTTTGGAATCTCCGGGACCTTGTCTCATTAACAATTCAAGAAAACATTGAAATGAAGTATTTAGGAATTTAGTCACATAATATTTACATGTATACCAAAGATGAATCAGTTTTACATTATGCATTTAATTTGCTAAATAATTTTTTGTATTTTATATATTTTAGGACCAGTTTGCATTTATGGTTGTTTTCAGATTATTCGACGTACTCGCAAAGTTTCAGTGTCCTTTCCTGCCTTTCAGCGGAGTCACGCGGTAACTTAGATAAAAGCAGGTGTAAAAGTTAATGTCTTCCCATTGTAGGACAGGCCTAATGTTTCGCGACATTCTTCCGGAAGACCCTTCCATATACGACAAAATGCGTCCGCCGAAGAGGGACGGAAAACCGACCATCGTTTATTTCCACGTGACCGTAATGGGGCTCGACAGCATCGACGAAACATCAATGGTAACTAAATTTTTAGATTCTGATCTTTTTTGTTTCAGTTATCAGAAACATATTTTTTTGATTCTCAATTTTTTCATACATTTAAATAGAAATGAATTTTTGATTGTGATGTTAAGATATAAAGTCACAATTCTTTGGATAGAGTTTTAGCAAATTATTCACTTAATACATTTTAGACATACGCAGCTGATATATTCTTTGCCCAAACATGGAAGGACCATCGGTTAAGATTACCTGAAAATATGACCTCCGAATATCGCTTATTAGAAGTAGACTGGTTGAAGAATATGTGGAGGCCCGATTCGTTTTTCAAGAACGCAAAGTCAGTTACATTTCAAACAATGACCATCCCCAATCATTACTTGTGGCTTTACAAGGACAAGACGATACTTTACATGGTCAAGTATGTATCGACGTTTCCATTGAATTTCACTGGTAATTTAATTTTCAGACTAACGCTCAGGTTATCCTGCGCTATGAATTTCTTAATTTATCCACACGACACGCAGGAGTGTAAATTACAAATGGAAAGTCGTAAGTACTTCGGTTTCGGTTTGTGAAACCAAAACATAATAAAGTTGTTAACGCCTCTAAATGTGTTTATTTTAAACTGGTTAATTATGTTTTTTCAGTATCACACACGACAGACGATATGATTTTTCAGTGGGATCCAGATGTGCCGCTCGTGGTCGATGAAAATATCGAGTTACCACAGCTGGCTCTCGAAAGAAATTACACCGCAGATTGCAGCCAAGTTTATTCGACAGGTTTCACTTGATTAGTTATTTCTTTTTGCGGTAACTGATGTGGTATTTACTCGCCGTACGTTTCAGGCAATTTCACCTGCTTGGAAGTCGTGTTTGTCCTGAAGCGCCGGCTGGGGTACTATTTGTTTCATACGTATATACCTACCTGTCTCATCGTAATCATGTCGGTACGTATGCAAATAAGGGGAGTGAGTATGATGTAATTTGTATGAATTTTAAGTGGGTTTCGTTCTGGATCCAGCCAGAAGCGGCACCCGCGAGGGTCACATTAGGGGTTACTTCGCTGTTGACCCTTTCAACGCAACATGCTAAAAGTCAGGCCGCTTTGCCTCCCGTTTCATATTTGAAGGCCGTCGACGCTTTTATGTCTGTTTGTACACTGTAAGTATATAAACCCTCTTGGGCCGAATTTGGACATCGAAGGCCTTGAAGGGTTAAAGTATTCTTTTTATTTCTTACGTATATATTTCAGATTTGTATTCATGGCTTTAATGGAATATTGTCTGGTAAACATCGTGCTCGGGGATTCAGATGGACCTAAACCATCCGCACCTCCGAAAGTTGAACCCATTTTTGACGTGTCCAAAGAAAATTCACTTCTATTATCCGGCGTCCCCAAGAAACCACCCGCTTTGACTCCCGCACAAAAACGTCGAAGCAGGGCCATTAACATCGACCGATTTTCCAGAATTTTCTTTCCGCTACTTTTCGCCATTTTGAACGGTACTTATTGGGTTTTATTCGCTGAGTATATCTAATAAACTTAATGAAAAAGTCTTGTTAACACACAGGGTATTACATAGCGTTTCATTTGCAATTGAAGGGGTCAGTGGAAAAGTTGCCTATTCCACAAATTTGACAAAATCGCCATACATTACTCTGCCCATTAGTTATCATAAATACAAATATTTGTATCCGACATTTTCTAATCATTTAATACAGTATATTAGGTGCTGCTAATAACCCTTTTTATGTTTTCTTTATAACCATCTATTTTACATTTTATTCTCAACTTTTAACCTTTTGTTCTCGAATCTACATCAAAGTGGAATAGGCACCTTTTTCACTGACCCCTTCAATTAATTTGTAAATAGCCGATAGACTAATTTTAGAATCATTGTTTTATAATTGTTAACAATAAAGTGCATTTATCGAACGCAGACTTCAATAAAAGTTCAAAAAATTTAATACAAATTAATTAATCGAGTTTGCAGATTTATATAAAAAAAGATTAAACTAGACTCTTGTATGGAGAACATTTGTATAATTCTTTTAACGCACACTTTAAAAATTGTACAACTGCTCAACGTTTCACTATCGGTTCATAGCTTTGTCAGGGTCTATCAATCGACAATTATCTGCTGTGATTCTTCTAGCAAGTTTTTATGTGTGTAGGGATCCTTGAGGGTCTCGTAAATTCAGCGATTGATTAAGGAACATAATGCAAAATAGTCCAGACCTAATCAGCACGTCATGTAATTACTTCTCATAGATCTCCAGACGTTTAATTGACTGGAACGATGTTCGATTTGTCTAGGGACGGAATAATTTTCTTGCAGATTACATTTCCATAAATTGGACGAAACGTCGAGGTACGATTTGTCTGCTGAACGTAATTTCTCCCGTTCATTCGTCGGTGATGTATTTCGAAATTAGTCGGGATCGTTTCAAATTTCGCGATTTATGCTCGCTCTCAGCGTGATGAAAATCGTACGTGAGTTCTGTAATGTTCGCTGAAACGCGTGCAATTAACAACTGGATCTTATGGATTATTCATTTAATCACTGCCTCATGACATTTTATACGTGAGTTGTAATAAAATTTTAATGCGTTTTATTTTGGGAACTACAGAAAATGTAGTTCAAATGTTTAGCCCAAATATAAAATGTGAGAAAATAACATTAAAGTTGAGACCGTTAATTTGAGTGCAGAAAATTATTAACTGCATTGTAATTCCTTCCTAGAGTCATGTTGTTTAGTAAATAATTCAATTTAAATTATCGGGTACATTATAACGAGTATTTAACTAGCAGGTATGTTTTAAAATGATGTGTTTTAACTTGCTTTGTTTAATAAACAAGAGTTTACTTGCATGCCTTAAATTAGAGCGTATTTCTGCTAAAAATATTTAAACCTATTTAAGATGACCATGTTCATTTTATTCCCTTTAATTTTGCTGTGTCTTTTGTGTCTTTTTTTTATTTGTAATCATGGTTTCCTTTCTTATTCGTGTTTAATCTCTTGCTTACTTTTCTCTTTCACTCTTTTACATGTATCGGATTTTCACAATTTCCGAATCCCTTGTGGATTATCAAGATGACATTCCCAATATATGGAATCTCCGTTGTTATAAGAGGTGCAGATTTGATTAAATGGGATGAATTGTAAGCAGTCAATAGAGAAACTAACATTAATATAAAATTTTCATTCAGAATGCCGTGATGAGTATATTTCTTTCTCATGGGATGTAAAATCTTCTTCTAGTTTGCATTGATATAAGACTTGTAAAAATTATCTCCAGAAAAAGTATTTGAAAGTCGTAGAAACATAATTTTACTGTGAATCAAGTTAGCAGGCTTTATTGTTTTACTTTATCGAAACATTTAAATATTAAAGTAGTCTTCAAGTTCGGTGCCTTTAGTTTCTATGTGGTTACAGATAACCCATTTGGCTGCAGTAAGGCATTCATCTGGACTATTGGGCACTGTAGGATGTAAAACAAACTGTAGGCTGTACATTTTTTAGTACAGTGGTGTGTTACCTTTAGTTAAGCATTTCTCGAACGACTTTTTGGCTTCTGCATATAATTTTACGTTAAACTGCTTCAACTGATCTAAAGCGGCGATTGCGCCCACGGGGTCAAGTTTTCCATCTGTTCCTTGCTTTGAAAAAAGATCTTAAAGCTTTAAAAATTCTTTCTTATTTGCAGTTACAAATTTTTAGATAGTTACTTACAATTCCCAGTTTCTTGTGGCCACAGGCAAGTAGGCACCGTCCTTCACGTGTCTTGGGAAATTCCTTGGCTAGAATTCTTTCCAAAACATCTGAAAATTATTAGTGGAATATGCTAGTAAGGGCATATTGAATTATAAAAGTCTTCACGATCATCTACATTTTTATAAATGTATCTTTATAATTAGTTAATTGTGCTTAATTGGCGTGCCTTATTAAAAATGTTGAAATTTTTAGACATTTTAAACATGTTAGTAGAATGCAAATAAGAATTAATGAAAACGAATCTTACGTGAAGGAGTATTGAGTTCTCGACTGCATTGTTCTGCCATTTTCCTTAGTCTTTCTCTTCCCAATTTGATTAACTGCTTGTCGATCTGCAAAGTGGTAAGAAAATTATCGGTAACGAATGAACAAATTTATGATTTTATAATGAATGGAAATATATAACGACAGGAATATAGATTACTAGAATAATACTAACGCTCAATTTAAGATAATGTACAGTGCTAGTGTAAAGTTGCTTCTCCCCTGTTAATTTTGGAACCAAATAAGATAGACAGTTCAGACAAAGATGTCTTGGGTGGCATATAATTTTAAAGGAATTTTAACTCCTGCATCTAGTGACGTTGTAAGTTTTTCAATATCTTCATTTATTTTTGAGATACTGACAAAAAACTTGTGCTCGTCTAAAGTCTTTTCTCATTCAACAAAACAAATTAACAATAAACAAAAACAAATCCGAATAAATGATGCGCAAAGATATGTGCAACGTTTTATAAAGACAATAGAAAAACCGAAAAAAAAAAAATGCATATAGTGATATAAAATCTGCGAAAAGATAAAAGAAATGAATACAAAACATACTAATAAATAGAGCAGAATAAGAATAATAAAAATAAACTATTACACGCTGTAATGAATCGCCCATTAATAATAAAACCTCTTAAACGTAACAAAAAGAATCAAAAAATTAAATTAAATTGTAAATTTTAAATAAGAAAATAAATTAAATTCACTTAAATGGGCACTAAATATTTTAGTTATTAATAAAGCTTTTTCTCGTTATTTATTAACACAACAAATTAATGTGCAATTTTAATAAAACTTCACTCACACAATAAGCGCCAAGTAAGACGGAAAACAAAACGATCAGGCACTTCATCTTAACCACTCCGGTCACCATGATTTATTTCGGCAACTTTCAAGTGTTGTACAGCCAAGTATTAAACGTTTTGTAATTTATAGGACGCAGAGAGAGATAGAGCCTCCAGGAAAGCAGATAAACGCATGCAGCAACAAACTGCACTAACGAAATCGAAAGGCATATATTCTGGTAGCGAAAAACCTGATTTTCATTTTTTAACTAAAATAACTGTGTGTCATATATGTAAGTAATTATTCATTCAATATACATACATAAGTATTATGTATGCGTAAAACTTAAACCCATACTTTCTATAAGGTACTAATTCTGCGGACGATATTCTTAAACTTTACGAACTTGAAACAGTTATGCCCCAGCTAAGCGAATCTAGCATAAAATTTAAAATTGGGACAAATACTTTTTCCTATCTTTTGGTTTTCTCTTTATTGTGAAATTTCACATTAATTGTACAATACGGTCAATAATGACTATTCGTGCCGTTACTTAAGTTTATAGGTACTTACCTACTAAAATATGCCACCTTTTAATAATGGAGGACTGCATTAGGTCAGATTTATGTTAAATTACGGAATATGTTTTTAAGGTAAAGCACTGTACAAAACAGCTGATTAACTTAAAATAACTTTGTATAGCAACGAAGTAAATAAACAAATATAAAAAATAATACCAGCGAATGCCAGTGATTAAATATTAATATAATCTTTCTTGGAAAATAGTTTTTTAAGACGTTATTGTATTTAATCCCATATTTCCCTTTAAAGAATATACAGGCTGATTGATAAAAAGTATTCCTTTGAGGACGTGTTAGTTATTTGCAATTTATTTAAGCATAACATCCATTAAACAAAACTCATTCGTTTAAACTTTTGTGTTTTTACTATTATTTTAAATACTTGTTAATATTTTTCATTATCCCATTATTAAACTGATAAATCTAAACATCAGCTCTGAAATATTTGCTAAAGCTCTCACAATTTGTGCTCTTATCCTGAACTCGGGCTAACGCCTTCGTCAGGATAACTCATCGCATTCCTATTATAATGATGTCTCTATTCGACTTGTAATATAAATAACTATTAAGAACAGTCTATTTTGTACTAGTGAAGAGTATTATCACATATTCTGCATTGACTTGGGACATTCTGCAATGTGGGGCAGTTTCGGACATGGGGCACCTCCGGACAAATCGAATTTAACACCATAGAATGCTAAAAAATTGGACATTTCGAGAATACGTATCCTACTACAGTGGTAGTGTCGTGGTCCATTCTTGCTGAACAACTTCGATCACGCACAATCCAATTATTTAAGAAAATTCAGAAACAGAGTTTCTCTTATAACTTTTACTGCAGACATCGTAAGCTTTAATGGCTTGTGAACAACTTTGAGGTAATATTCATACTATTTACCTCAGACTTGGATATGTTTAGCGATGCATAACCACACAAAATAGTAGATTCAAACCATATTCGAAATTATATTTTGTCATTTATGTATTTTTAATATATGGGGCCAGTTCGGACAAGCTTCCGCTTCCGGGACTTACAAGACATTTCGAATGCTTCCAGAGAAGATATAGTCTCAAAATTGCCTAATCCAGAGTCAACACCAGGAAATTCAAAGATGCCTTCAATTTGCAAATTTAATGTTAATATTTATGGTTACAACATTCAATAAACCTTTCTCTGATAAATACTGTTGTTGTCCGGATGTACCCCACTATAGGGCAGTTTCGGACAAATGTACCTTTTTTTTGTTTAAGATAAGCCCTGAATGTTGGAAATATACTAAGGTATCTGTAAGACTCGAATTAAAACCTGAATTTTCTCTTGACTTTAAAATATTAATTTTTGAAATTACGTGTCCGAACCTGCCCCACCTTCCCCTACCCAATACCAGGAATTGTGTGAAAATGTTCATCCACATTTTCTCAAATTGTTTAAGTCTTGTGATGGACTAAATTATTACAGTGTAAAATTCTTTAATGTTTTACAATTAAACAGTTCCAGTTTTGATGAATATTTAGCGTTTGATTTTACTAGACTAAAGCAAAGGATTATTTGCATGTTTGAGGTACTCAAAGTACTCTATATAGGGCATGCCATTTGAAATAAAAAAGTTGTGTCCGGCACCACTGTTTTGATTCACTCTGTATAGATGAAAATAATTTTATGTTGTAGACCTCTTAAATTAAAAAAGAAATTGTGTTGAAAATTTTTTTGTATCTTCAGTAGTTATGGAGATATGGCCCGAGAACACACTGTTGGGACACCTGTATATTCTAGACAATTAAAATACGTTTTGAAAACTTCAAAACTATTATATTTTTGCTACGTCAGTATACACGTTTTTTAATTCATTTACATTTTGAATAAGTCAGTGAGTCCAGTTTCTTCGACTGTCTTGTGAATGCAGCTCATCCAGTTAACAGCTGTTACACATTCGTCGGCGTCATTCGTCACTGGGAACAAAATAAATTTGATGAAAGTTGCATTTATTTAGAGATAGATTTTACCTTCTCCGGTACATTTTTCGAACATGGTTTTCATTTTCCCGTACACTTCAGCATCGGCATCTTTAAGAGGATCCAAGGACGCAATTGCTCCGGCTCCATCTATTTTGCCATCAGCACCTTGCTACAAAACATAAAATAAAAAGTATTTGGTGTTTAATAATCAGAAACTGAAACAGTAATGTTTATTGTCAACTTACAACTCCGAATCTTTTGTGACCGCAAGCTAGCAGACACTTGCCTTCGTGTGAGGATGGAACTTTTTTCTCTATAATTTCTTCGATATCATCTGAAAAATTAAATATTGTAGCGGAAGAAAGAAGCAAAACGTTTTTCATTGTGAACCAAATTTGAGTTAATATACTCACCTGAAGTGGCGCCAACTTCCGTCATACATTCATGACCTACTTGCATCATTTTAGCTTTAACTTTATCGATGAACTCTTGCTCTAGCTGTAAACGTAAAAGAAAGTTATTTATTTGATGGTGCTTTTTAAAACCGAACATATATCTACTGTCAGAACAACATTCTGGGGAAAGTATTACCGCATTACCTGCGTAACTATTACCCATACAACTTTCAAATTTAATTTATATCTCTTTTATTCTTTTACTGATTCATTTAATTCATCTCTTATTGTTTGTATCACACTTAATTGAAGATATCATCAACGTATATCAAGTGATTTACATAATTTTTGATGTATTCGTTTTTGAATATTTCAAATACTTTCTTACATACATATTTCCTGTAAAGAAGAGTTCCTTGAGGAGTTCAATTACAGCAAAATGTTGCGTGTTAACAAGTAATTACTTTTACTCAGATGAAAACTGAAAATCTGTGTAATATGCAGATCGCCGTCATTGACGACTCACACACGAGCAATTACAAAATTGAATAATAAACGAATCACCGACTAATTTATTTGCACGCAACCAACCGTAAAAATTAACAGGCTCGTTTAGAACTTTTAATTCCAGATGATGATGCACATTTGCAGTTACATAATGTGCCAATTTGTTGCGATTTCTTAGAACGGGATGCGGTAATCTATAGATCAGGATCCTGATAATAATAATTATTATCCTGGAGTTTCCGTAGCTATTGATGCATTTTTAAATCCACTAATGGATTGTTTATAGAATTGGCTTCATAATTTCTTTTACCGTTGCTAAATTTTGCATCTTTAAGTAAACAGGAAATAGAATTGAAAAGAGAAAAATCATTATAGGTAGAGGAAAAAGGATATTTAGTATTATTTATTTTTATATTATTATTTTAGGAAGTACAGAGTACATCGTGGGAAAATATATTTGTTTTTAAATTAAAACGGAGAGTTTAAAGAAAATAAAATTTCTTTCAACAACTGTCCAAGGAAAAATATATAATTTTGAAGAAGAGTTGGAATGTTTCACAATCTCGTTTGCGAATAAAGAAAACAGATAAGAAAGAAGAATCAAAAAAAGTTAAAGGCAGGAAGTTATCTAAACTTTTAAGGCCCAGTTGTACAATGCCAGTTTAAATTTAAGTTGAAGCTTGAACCCATAATAACGATTATTTCAACTTCATTAAAGTAGTTTCTTGTCCGATGAAAATTGTATTGCAAATTCTTTAAGACCGACACTGAAAATGCGCACTACCACTTAACGTTTCGCTATCGTTTGACAGCTTCGTCAAAAGTGAAAAAATATAAACAAAGTTGTCAATGGAATCTGAAAAAGTAAATTGATCTCTTTTAAGTCTAAAAATTAATTTCAAACATAATATAATATTTGATTTTAATAAATGTTAAAAATTGACAGATCTATATTCTCTTTAAAGAATCTAGAAAACTGTATATATCGTTTAAATTTGCAAAATCTGTACGTTTGTTAATAGAACTCGATGACATTTTTATTTTGCACATTTCTATAAAACGTCTTTTCAAAATATTGTTGTCAAGGGTTTAAGCTTTGGGTTAAAGTTAAGTGGAATTGTACAACTGGTCCTAAGAGGCAAAACCATAACTTAATCGCTAACGATAATTATAATATTACTAATAATATTTACATTTAATTATAAATGCACATCAAGACATTCAAAATGATCAATATAAAAAAGTACATGCAAAGATATACATATTTCAATGTTGTGACAATTTCATCCCAGTTCAAAATTAATTTCTTTTAAGACTCACATTTTACATATTTAAATTTTAATTGCAAATTAAATATTAAGTAGCACTTACCCCATAAGTGACAGCCAAGAAGGCGGCAATTACAATAAGGAACTTCATTTCTAGTTACTGTATACTCGTATGTATATTTAGTTTGAGGAAGACTTCGACTGTGATGGCTTTTTGATGATCTCGGTTTATATAGGACAGCGTCGAGGTCGAAGCGCTATTTTTTTCTAAAAATTTGTGACACTGCAAAATGCAAATGATACGTTTTGTTCCGTAATTTGCGCCGGCTTCTTCTGCATCGTACTTAGTAATAATTGCCCGATTATTAAATTCCCATTGGATCCATTATTTGACTCTGTGCTTAACTAACCGCTTCGAATTAGCGTGCACTAAACCAAACGCCTCAATAATCGCTGGAAAGTATATGTATGTATGTACAGGCTTGAATACATACAGCAATATCTTTGAGGGGCGGTTTTTGACACACCATGATGAAGACCTTCTGATGTATTCAAATAAATTCATAGTTGCTGGAGGGGGAATGTTCAAATACCAAGAAACGTAATTTGGGTTTGATTTAATCGTTAATTTGCTTCAACGAGAGTCAACATGCAATTCATTTTTCTATGAAAATAACATAGCTTGCGATGCAAAAAAGAAACTCAATTGAAAGAAAAGCATATACAAAATTAGAAGCATTATATTATACCGAGACATCAAAAATCATTTTGGTCAAGGGCGGTTATGAAATGGAAAGCGACTGTCTTAGCTTAGACATATTTCAAATAATAACATGCAAATGTCGCCAAATGTCACCGAACGTGTTATAGTTCTAACTTCATTATTATTTTATCTCTCGACTAATTTGAAAAATAAAATGGAAGAATTACATATAATATTTATTCAACAAGAAAAGACAAATTAAAGTATCTGTTGGAACTGTCCTCCGCCTTGTTCAATGCATAAATTTACGCACCTTCTCACGCTAGCAAAAGCATTTTGCAGCATTTCTGGGCTTGATATGATGTGTTTCCGTTTTCCATTAACAAGCACACCAGTTCGGAAATAGGATTCAATCATGTAAATCTTTTGTTCTGTGGGAAAAACCATAACGCAAAAACTTAAAAACACAAATTGCAAAACCTATAAACTCAAGAAACTATTAACAGCAAGTAAAACCAAGAAACTAAAGAAAAAACAGCAAATAATCTTTTTCAGAACTGTTTAACAAATTTTGACAATAAAAAAATGATTGATACAATGCAGGAACCTAGCTCCGACAATAATTTTAAAATCCATGACTACCCTTGACCAAAATAATTTTTGATGTCGTAGTATTCGGTATGTGTTTTGTATTTAAACATCTTAGAATGTTCAAACTATTATAATTCCATAATTGTTGTTAATATTGTCTCACAAAATCTTTAAACCGGACACTAAATTGCGCACTATACACTTAACATTTCACCGTCATTCGACAGCTTCGTCAGAAGTGAAAAATATAAACACGTTGTCAAAATAAACAAAGTTGTCAACGGAATCTGAAAAGGTAAATTGATTTTTTTCCCTTTTTAAACATAAATATAAATGTTAAAAATTGACAGATCTATATTCTATTTAAAGAATCGAGAAAACTAGAAAATGTATCGTTTAAACTTGCAAAATCTGTACGTTTGTTAATAGAATTCGACGACATTTTTATTTTACACATTTCTATAAAACGTCTCTTAAAAATATTAGACTCATAATATAAAATATTAGTGTTTTCAAAATCAAAATTATGGTTATTTTCTAACGAATGTTCAACAAGCATTGAATGATTTTGATTATTTTTTTGGATATGATATTTATGTTGATCTAGACGTTTTTTTAAATTTTGACTTGTTTCTCCTATATAACATGAATTACAATTTAAACATTTAATTTCATTAAGGTTGTTTCAATATCGGTGTTTTTGTTTTTAAATTTGAGAAAATAATATTTAAATTGTTTACAGATTTGCTAGCTAAAATTAAGTTGTGTTTTTTGAACATGTGTTTAAATATGTTATATAGTGGTTCAATATAAGGTAATGATATGTATTTTTTGTTTGAAGTTTGTTTTATATTATTGTAGATTTTTGAATTTTGTAGATATTTAACACGATTTTTAATTACTGATTCTATAAGATTTATTGAATAAGAATTTTGAACAAGAGTCCTCTTTATTAAATTTAAATTATCATAAATGAAAAGTTTATCTGAAAGTAAAACAGCTCGATCTGTTAAAGAAATAATTGTTGCAATTTTATTGTTTTTAGATGTGGACGAATGAAAATTAATATATCTACCTGACCACGTAGGTTTATGGAACCAATTCGTTATTAATTTGTTATTACGTCTGATGATATTTACATCTAAGAATGTAATTTATCTTGTACAGTAGTGCTCGGTTATAACGGACTTGATTTGTAACTCGATTTGCTTTTAAGCAAACAAATGTTGTCGAAGTCCAATAAGAAACTTTATAAGTAAATAATTTTATAATATAGTAAGTAATATATAATAAGCTTTCAAATTTTCAAAACTACTGTCAGAAATAGTTTGTAAATGTATATAAGTTTAATCCTTGTGTAATTATAAATACGACCTGATGAATATGTTCGAACGTAACACCAAATTTTTGCCTGTCATGTGGACCATGAAAGTCACCGATTTAAATTTACCAGGCATTGTTCTGAAAATGTCATTATTAATTTAATTGGCAGATCCTCTTACATAACTACCATTATTTGTTTACGCTTTAGGAAGCAAATAGTTGTTCCTTCTTTCATACATATTTTGAATCTCATATAGTGTATTGTGAATTTTGCAATAGTATTATAAGTATATTTACATTAAAATTCCAAACCAAAAGTGAATAAGAAAGTACAACATATTGGTAAGATCTTATTGTTTAAGTATTTCAGGACAATATATTTACACAGTGTCTTTCAAAAAGTGTGCTACAAGAAAGCACAGAGTTTCGAAACGCATTGAAACAATCACTCAGAACCAAACGAAATAATCGAGAAATAAGAACCAGTTTAATGTTTTCCTATTCATATTATTTTGGCGGACACTTTAACAAACCAGTGTTTCCTAATGCAGTGTGTATAAAGAGTGGTTCACAATAAATTGTGATTTTTTTTATTTTTGAGATAGAAGGCTGTAATTTCATATTTAGCTATAACTTTTAACTTATTCTCATGACATTTGCTGTATCTTGTAAAATAAGGGTACTTTACTCTTAAGCCGTCTTCATTTCTCGGTGTCCACGCTGTATACCGTTCAAGATAAATTTCATCTGACATTTTCCAGTTTGACTTTAAGGGATGCAGAAGCGTTCTGCGCCAATAATTTTTTATAAAAACTGATAATTTAAAGGTACCTATAAGAAAAGCATTTTAACTATAAAAATCAATTTAACTGCTATGATTATCGCATTGAATACTTTGTCCCTTGTACTACAATTTTCTTTCACATCTATAATAACTCTTTTAGAAAAATGTTTCTAGTTGAGGATCTTTTGCGACTAAGTGAGAGAGCCTTATTATCTTTAGATGATGCTCTTAACATGGTATACTCAGAATCTCCAAGCAAAGAGTCCTTTGTAAATGCACCATTTCATCCTCTTTCATATAAGTGCGACTTTCTTTAATTCGGCTTAAGTCTAACCTTACTTCCTTTGTAAAAGGAACGCAACAAGTAAATAAAACGAACATCAACGGAAAAGTTGAGTTTCTCTTGTCTTCTTTTATTCAGTTAAAATATTTTTGGTGCCCTAGCAGAGACTGTTGTGCATTGAATCTCTCTTATCTTCTTCTGTCCTTCGCATCAAGAAAGCAGTATGGCGTCTTGACACCTATCTAGAATACGAATACAGAAGCTATGTTGTCGTGTTGAGGCCTCAATAAATGAGTCACAGTTCAACCCATTACTGAAGGAACTCGACAATACATTTCAAATATAGAAGAAGAAATAGAAAAGGTCGCTGATGAACAACTAAAAAAATAATTTATCGATATCAGTGAAATATCACCAATAGTATCACCAATAGTAAGTCACTGCAGCTTTTATTATTCATACCTTCGAAGCGATAGTCAAGTCCCACAAGCTCATCGATTGAGCGACTTCTTGCACGCCAGCGTGATGACTTAGCTGACTTTGCGAATAATCAGTATCAATGCATACAAGCTGTGGTCAATTTATCTTAAATAGAAATTCAAGCATTTTGTTCACATGAACCGACATGTTTCTATCCAACCCTGATCTTATTCAATTCCAGACGTTACAGTACTTACACGGTCTGCTGATCGGCGATGCGCATGACTCTTCTACACGATTATGATTTCGTCGCCTAGAAGAATCTGATGGACGAACATAAGAGCTACCTACTTACTTGACCGTCAAATCGATACCTAATCGAAAACTTCTTATATTGTGATCAATCTAACCTTAGAGTCATCTGCAATATTTTTAGAGAAACTTTTTACCTCAAACCGATACCGAAACTTTTCTTCCGTGAGTTATCAAGAACAAAGTTCAATCTTGCTGATCCTAGCTTTCATATTCCTTCGAGATTAATACGATACATGCAGCATATTTTCCTTTGAGATTTTAAAGTCAGATCAATATTTTTATCCGTATCATAAACTATTGTTTGCATGTGTACTCGCCTCTGAGCGTAAATAATTGACATTGCAGTAGAGCTGATAACACCTCAAATAGGACAGAAACGGATTTTCAGAAGATATTCATTTCAGATTCAAAATCTGTCAACAAGAAGCCTGTTGCACTGAATTGTCTATGTCATTTCATCAAATTATATTGATCAACAATATGATAATATGTTCGAAATATCTCGGACTCTTAAATAACCATCTGGTGTCGCACGTCTTTTAACTTATGAAGAAAGACAGTGCGAATGACTTTTAAAATCAACCACTTCTAGATTGCCTAGAAGGTTATGTTTGATTTCTTTTTCATGAAAATATCAAAAATTAGGATTGTCTAATCAATTAGTTTTTTTTTACTATGTATTTGGCTATTACGACTTTTATTTAGAAAGTGGAAAAAATTTATTTCCATCTTATGTATTTTAATAAAAAGGCGTCTGATGGCGACTGCGAACTTAAGGAACAGTTGAGAGTTCTAGCAGGATAGCAATGAATTGACTGCTATTCTGCTAGAACTCTGAACTGTTCCTTAAGTTCGCAGTCGCGATCAGACGCCATTTTATTATTACAGGATGGGATTTTACCAGCATATCCAACAGAGTTGGCACTGAAAGTGTCAAACGATTGAAAAATTGGGCCAAAATCAACATCAAAGTTGCCACCTGGATAAACAGGAAAATATTTCTACTCCAATGTCGCCGTAGAGCACTCACACCCAACCATATAACATATCAAACTTAGAAGCTGACGCACACCATAGATACCATAAACTCATGGATAGGCCAGAAGACCTACAACTTACAAAGTTAAGGAAACAATTGCTAAATTTAGAAATTAAATCTACTTGTACTACACTAAAAAACAGTATCAGACACAGAGAGGCCCTGACATATCAAATTATCAAAAATGTCCTACTTGAAATTTTCAATGAATTTAAAAACAGACAAGACACAACATATAACAAACACTTTCATATCACCAAACACATCAATCTAAAAAAACTCAAAACATTTACAACAGGTTGAGGATTCGAAATTGGACACTCAAGACAAGAGAAAAAAAATTTGACTGCTATCCTGCTAGAACTCTCAACTGTTCCTTATGTATTTTAATATATTTACAAATTTTATTTTCCAAAGCAATTCCTGTGAATCCTTTGAATCTCATAAACATGCTTTGATTACAGATAATATGTTTAGAAACTCTAAAGTACTAAACAAAAGTTGTAGTCGAAAGTTTGAAAGAATTACTTATTATGTTTGAACACAATTATAAATATGAATAATTCCTGGGTTCTTGTTAAAAATGTTCTAAAAATATTTGTCTCGGTAATGAATCATATTCAGATATTATTATTATTATATAAATAATTGTGTATAATTTAATTTGTTTACTTTTCTTGAATGATAACTGTAACAATGGATTCATTTTCATTATAAAAATTTAAAAAGCGAGCCAAACACTCTAAAAATACCTACCCCTTAATCTTAATCTACGATCTTAACACAAATGGCCTGGCTATTTAGTGACGTTCAAATAAGTGCAAGTCAGATTACATGTAACACCAATTGGGATGGAAATAACACTACAAAATAACTGCACAAGTTATGTTACGATGATACATCATATCAGTTTTGAATAACCCAATGATACATCATGTTTATGCATGATTACAAACATTTGTCAACAAATACATACAAATAATGCAGTTAATATTTCATGGCATTGGAACCGGCTTGTTCAAAAAACTTTGTACGGTGTAAAAAGCATGCATTTGTAAGTATTTTTTAAAAGTAGTTTTAAATTTTTTATCTGACAATAACTTGAATAACTTGTACTCTCTGGGTTTTAAATACGCAAAAGTTTCTTTGAACACCCGTAAAGGTTGTTCTGGCGCGCGTAGAATCGCGTATTATACAGGTGGTCTGTTTCATAGTATTCAAAAAGCTCATCGTAGTTGCTCTTTATGAAACAAGCTCACTGAAAAACATGTATAAATACAAGGAACGGTAAGTAATTTGGGATGTTTAAAATAGTCCACGCATGATACTCTTTTTTCAGATGGAATGTACTACGTAAACAGGATTTTTGGAGTCTGAATATCCTCGAGGTTTCCACCGAATCCCCCAGAAAATGATACCGTACTAGATCCGTGAATATACATTATGCATATGAAGTAATTGCAGCCTCTCTGTTTACTGCATGTGCTATTGTAAGCAATGTATAGACGGAAGATGTTATCTTGTTTGCAAGGAAATCAACATGCGATTTTTAATTTAGAAGTTAATCAAACAGTATTCCCAGAATTTTTGCTGAGCTTTCGCAGGTGAGTGACGAATTTTGAGAGCCAGCTGAAGTGGTTTTTAACTAAATTTTATAATATTAGTTTTTTTCTGTATTAATTACTAATTATTTTCTATATTCATTACCATATATGACTTACTTATTATGTAGCAAATTGGCTTCAATTTGTCAATCCTAATGTAATGTTAGGTCAAAAGCGATCGCAGGATGACGCGATTAAAATTTTTCATTACTATTACATTGCTATAGCAAATAACCTGACAAATTGGTTTGGTTCGCAGAGGAATGGTGGAGCTACGCTTCTGCTGACGAGGCCCCAAATAGGGCCAAAACAACTGTAGAGAGGATGCTCGAGGAATACATCAATCAATCAAAATCGATTTCCGACAACATTTTTTTTACAATATTAAACTAAATTCATTTATTAAATTAATTAGAAGTACCGGAAATTAAAAGATAAGAGAAAGAAATGTAATGGTGAAGCCTCAGGAAATAACGATTAAGTATATTTAGTTAGTATTAATTTATTAACAATCTAGGTATTAAAAAAAAAGAAAAGTGTAGAAAAACAAATGGATGTTAAGACCAAAACTAATTGTTTGGATGTTTATGCGTATGAGCGAATGAAGGTAAAATATAGAATTTTTAATAAAGACATGTTGTTAAAACCAGCATTGCTTCTTATAACAAAACTTAATAATTTAGGATATACTAATTATGTGTTTTTAAAATTGAGTTTGTTGTCAAACAAAACACCCAGATCTGTTGTGTTGGTATAAAGTTCAAGTGAGACACCGTTAAATAAATAATCGTGAAAAGTGGGAGTTTTATTACGATGAAAGGTTATAATTTTACATTTATTAATAGGTCTGTTCCAACCACGCTTTGTAACGGTTTCGAAACCGTCACAAGCATGCACTCATCAAAGTTTTACACATGACAAAGTTGTCAAAATCGATTGTTACAAAGCGTGGTTGGAACAGAGCTAATATTAAGCTGGAGTCTATTATATTAGTGTCTCATCAAAGTGAAATACGAGCGATGTTTTCTTGTAGGACGTCACACTCTACTTCAGAGGAGATTTTACTAAAGAATTTTGCATCATACGCAAAGAGAAGACAATTGTAATTAAGAGAGTAACACATCGTTGATGAAAATTAAGAAGAGCAGTGGCCCTAAGTTTGGCCCATGAGGTACTCCCGAGGTGACAGAATAATGAAATGACTTTAATCCATTATAAGCTACGTATTGTGTTCTGTTATCCATCGTTTGGTTTTTTGGCAACATCTTCAAATGTTAACGCAGCATATTTGGAAGCGATGGTCAAGTGAATACATAACTGAACTTCAGAAGAGACAAGAATAGAAAACTTCAAGCCAGAAATTAAAGGAAGGAGATTTGGTAATAATAAAGGACGACAACCTGCCACCAATTAAATGGAATTTAGGAGGCGTTCAAGAACTTCACTGTTGGAATGATAACTTGGACGTGTTGCAACTATAAAGACTCAAGCTGGTATAATAAAGAGGGCAGTTAACAAAATTTGTTCTCTACCTTTGGAATCGGATCATACAATTTTACTTTGAAAGATGTCCTTCGGTCCTTGCAAGGTGAGGGGCATGTTGAGGAGTCATTAGGAGCTAAACAGATTTATGAGCTCACAACTAAATTTAAAAAGGTCTAATTTATGCAACAAGATAGAACGATCAATGCGGTCAAAGGCTTTAGCGAAGTCTGTGTAGACAACATCAACTTGTTCCTGCTTATCCAATGCCTCAGCAACGTATTGAGTGAAGGTGCTAAGATTTGAGACGATCGCTTTTCCATAAATCGTGTTATTGTTGAGAAATAAGGTTCCTAATTTGAGGATAAACACAAGAGTATATGTATGATCATCTCGAAAACTGGTAAAATTTGAAATAATTGAAATGGTCTATAGTTAGAGGTAACAGATGAATCTGCAGATTTTCAAACTGGACAGGCTTTGGATAATTTCCATATTGAGTGAGAGGGAAATGATTCGCATTTTAGACATAAATTATTGACAACGGTTTGATGAAAACCATAGCACAGTCTTTAATCAAAAAACTAGGAACAAAATCAAAACCAGACGTCATTTTATTTTTTAGTTTATTAATTGCATCATTAATTTCTTTTTCATCTATACTATTAATGCAAATGCATTGCTGATTACTAAATGTGTCGTTTGCATTGCATGGATGTGAATTTAGGTACACAGAACTGAAGAATGTAGCAAAGGCATTTATAATTGATTTAGGATCGTTAGAGGAAATATCACTCAGAAACATGTTACCAGGTATTCTGGTTTTACCCTTTTTGACCAAAAACTGGGAGGATTGACTTTGAGAATTGATCCAATGTTATGTAAATAATCGTTGTATGTTTTATTAATTTGATACTTCACAAGTGACCGCAAACACATAATTCACTTTAAGCTTCGGGAGATTTAGATCTTTTGAAATGTTTGTGCGCTATGAATTTAGCTTTAATATTGCATATAATTTGAGAATTAAACCATTGAGGGTAAGCGCATTTTTTTTTACTGAAAAGTGGGACATGTTTGTCAAACGGATTTCAAGCCTCATCAATGTCATTAAGTCGATCAAAATCAGACCAATCTAGGACAAGTAATTCTCTGTAAAGGTCCAAATAATTAGCTTTTCTAAAATTGTAAGAAGATGTTTTTGAGTTTGCAATCAAGTTATTGGTCTGTATTAGGTTAAGGCTAAACGAGATATTTAAAGCCGGATGATAATAAGATAAGAGCAAATATGTAAATAGTTTTACTTTGTTCGTTGTATAATCTATATTATACACATTAAACATTATTATAATCTGTATAGAATAAAATAATATCTTCAAGCAAACACTTGAAGTTCCAAAAATCACTTCCCGGTGGTCGATATATGCATGTTACGATAGTTTTCATAGTTCTTATCATTAAACGGCTGGTACTGCAAACGACAGCTACCTCTATTAACTTGTTTTGTTTCCATAGGTGTACTGTCAGTAATCTCCGTGATGAACAAAACTGAAGCATGATGAAGAGGATTTCTTTGCACATTTCATGGTTGCCTTGTCTACTTGTAGGTATGATTCGGGGATTAAAGAAGTCAGTAAATCCTCTTCCTCACTTCCAGGAACGCTAAGGCGTAGAAATCAGCACAAAAGGTCATACTGCCCATGCTGACGATTATTGAGACTATTTGGGCGTAATCCTAAAATATTATCCTCCGAAGGGTAAGACCATCGCCAGTGTTTACTACTACACCCTTCTGTGGAAGTTGCGAATTGTGGTGAAAGAAGTCCCCTTGGCATAATTGGTATTCTAGCCGAAAATGCACCCGCACATTCGTAGGGTTCTCGCAACTTCTCCTATTGCAAGATCTCTATGTTCCACTTGTTTTGGACTTGGGTGGGTGACCATCAAGCGTGTACCATATTAATGTGGCTCTGTAGTCGGCACTCATACACCGAAAGAGAGAAAAGGGTTACAGATTATGTATTTATAAAAATTCAATAACTTTAAGTGGATGTTGCAGTCTTAAATCATCTAAGACAGAGTTTTAAACTAATTTTTAACTTTTATGGTGTTTTTTTCAAACATTGCTTCTTGTAAGCTTATAATACACTGATCAACAAAATTAGGGGAACTCCTGTATCTTTTAAATAAAATGATTGACACAAGATTTTTCTTCCCTATTTTCTATTTTAGATTATTACTGATAAAGTACAAAAAGAATTACGGTGATTCAGCTGCTCATTTTCTTTACAGACGCTTAAATGTAAAAAATGTTTCAAAACAGATTGGTTTTTGAGGACAAAACAAACATCCATTAGTTTTCAAAGTACCTAACTGTTTATCATAATAAACGGCAGTTTTGACAGTTTCACTACTTGTGTATGCGAGTGAGCCCAAAATGCGTTCATTAAATGATGTTGAAGTCGCGAAAGTTATTGCTTTGGTTGAAGGTGCACTGAGAAAAATGAAATAGTCAACAACTTTTTGAATGTCAACTTTTTGTGCGTTGACTTAAATAAAATGTACTTGTTTCAACGGTAATATTCTTAACTGAACATCTTGGAAATTGTTGAAGTAACACTAAAGAAATGTTAAACTATTACGTTTGACTGAACGATGTAAATGTTTTCCTTAAAACGAAAGTGCTTAATATGTTAAATCAAAAAGTTGAAATTTCAAAATGATCGTAAAGTGCTGTTGCTTTTATGTGTCTGTTTTGATTTTTTATTTAATGCAATAAATGTTAAGTCAAGTAAAAGCGAGTGTTAATTCCCATATTAATAAGCTATCGAGTTCCAGATGGCGCCTGCTAAAACTTCACGTATATTTACTGCCTGTCCCAGCATAACCTTGTTGTTCGACATCGTTTCTTAAACGGATAAGTCATTCATATTTCGAATGCGTCCGACATTATAAAGTTCGTAGAGAGGTTTATTCAGCTCCTCTTGTCACCTCAACAAAGGTTGAAGGGTTATCTTACTTTGGCAGTATCGCAAAGAGGTGAACATTTACTTGATGTTTCCCTAAACGATAATCTAGATTGAATTGACTCTACGCTTTTATTAGCCGTACTGAAAAATTACTTTAAATATATCAAAAATATAATTTGAATTCCCTAACAGCGTTCAGACAAATAAAATATTTAGCAATTTTAACAATCTAAAGTTCTTGTATCACTCTTCTTGGGCATTAAAGCAACTAGAAAGATGTCTTCATTGTATGCTTGCCTCAAAGAAAATATTGAGTTGATTCAATCTGATATATTTAACATTTTTTGACTGTTGGTTCAATGACCACGCGTGATTGCTAATAGGTGAACGAAAAATATTGTTAACTGAACGTGTTTTTGGTTGACTGAACAGTTTATTTTTCTCAGTGTGGTCGATCTATGCGATATGTAATAGCAAACCAGCTCCAAACGAGTTATATGCCGAGGGTGGCATAGGTACCAAGAACCGGATATATATTCCAAGAAAAATGGACAGGGCCGTAAAAGAAAAACTACCCACTGGGAGGATAGGTATATTGTCAATTCTTGTCTCCGCCGTCGAACTTCCACTGCTCGTGAGCTACAAAATTTACTCCGAAATGCCACCGGGGTGATCATTTCTGATCAGACGGTTAGAATAACACTTAAAGAGGCTAATTTGACTTCTCGGAGTCCTGTTCGAGTTCCTTGCTTGAATAGGGATCATAAACGGATTCGTCAAAACTTTGCCCGCGAACATATTCAATGGTACCTCCGACACTGGAGGTGTGTGCTTTTCATGGACGAGTCGCGCTTTACTCTAACGCATTGTGACGGTCGTGTAAGAGTGTAGAGACGTCCTGGAGAGCGATACGCTGCCCAGTGTGTACAGGAAGTGGACCGATTTGGAGGTAGATCGGTCATGGTTTGGGGGGGCCAATTTGGTTGTTGTTCCCTAACGTCTCAACTCGCAGATTTATGTTGGCACAATTCTTCAAGAGCATGTTGTACCATCTGCGAATAATTTCGGTGATGGATTCATCCTGCAATAGGATAATTGCAGGATTCGTACTTCAAATTTAACAAGGGATTTTCTCCGAGAACAACAAATCCAAGTGATGGAGTGGCCACCCATGAGTTCAGACTTAAATCCTATCGAGCACATTTGGGATTTACTCGACAGGCGTATTAGGAAGCGTCCTGCAGCATCTCGAATTCCTCAGGAGTTAGCTTCCTTCTGGAAGAATGGAGGAATTTGCCACGAGATATGTTAAGACAATTTATTCGCAGTATGCCTCGACGATGCCAGGCTGAAATTGATGCCAATGGACGGCACACGCGCTATAGAAACTCGACTAAACAAAATTGCAGTTGCGTTTTAAGTGAGCGTTTTAAGTGACATTTTGATTTTCATAGTCTTCTCAAATTGTTTCGTGTAACTTAAGAAAATCTTTAAAATAGAGAAGAGTTCTTGTTCTCATCTTGTTAAGTAATGTTGAAAGGACAATGTATTGAAGTTAATACTGGCGTTTGTCTTTTATTTTAAAAATGCTGCACGGATAAAAAGTGTTCCCCTAATTTTGTTGATCAGTGTATTTTCATCGAAGTTAAAGTCCGTTTCTAAAAAAGTATTTAAGTATTTCATATTTTCCATGTCTTATCTATTAACTTATTGAGTTATCACAATTCAAGAGCGACAGTATCTCATATGATAAAGTGATTTTTGATAATAATTGTATTGAATAATATAGAACGTAATCAGTAATGAATTCGTAGTCAGTTGTTCGTTTCGTTTGTTTACTCCAATTTCATAATCTGTGGATACCTTCTGCGCGTTAGTCATCATCTTATTTCAACACTTGAGTAACATTCAAGTAGTCGAGCGGGTATATTTAGTTTTACGAAGCGCAAGGTTCTTCCGTTTAGCGCATTATCATCGCACTCTTCGTCTTTAATCATGCATACAAATGCGCTCGGTTTAGCCTCGTCGAGTGCGCAAGCAAACAGACACTCAGACATTCTCGGGGCCCCAAAAATAAAAACGAAACAGGCCCTACTAAATCAGGTCTAAAGTATGCGGGTGTCGGGATGCGTACTTACGAGACGCACTTTCACCCATAAAAAAAGAACAAGAACTCGCGTGGAATCCATAAAGTGGCGTCCGTACCAACGGCAACTACTTGCACACACACACACACATACATACACCATCTCCCAGGTCATCGAATCCAGCCAGCTTCAGTAAGGTGTCTTAAGAAGACTGATGCACTCTAGTTGGCCGTGGAAGTCGTTTGCGCATGTATGCCTCTATCGAAATCTTTAAACAATATGGCGTTTCGCGTTTAGAATTCGTTTAATTTTGTTTTTTTTTCGCTCGGTTTAATTCGTCGGTTTTTGTTTTGCTGAAACCGTCGGTATTTAGTGTTTGTGTTGAGTGTTTGAGATGTGAGGTGTTCATTTAGAATAAGTGATTTTTCCTGGACGCAAGGCATACGTCTCTTGAAATCAGAGTAAGTATATCAATAGGAATTTTGATTTCGTATATTGAAAATTTGAAACTCTGGCCGGTATCTCCCCTAGCTTATAATGACGGTTTCGTTGTTTATCTGCGATAAATTCGGGCGAAGACGTCGCAGCAACGGTAGTAAGTAAATAGGCGCGAGTTAATATTTATACAGTTAGATTACTAACACACTAATGCCTGTTAATTTTATCTTAAAAAGGATATGTAACTGAACGTTTAACATTTCTGGTTTGCGTTTGGTTTGTTTCCAAGGTTATCTTCATTTAATTTTTAAATTTGGTCTTTTCTGAGTGTAGTTTTTATAACTGCTTTAAGCTAAAATTAATAAATTTAAAATTAAATGACCGAAATAGACAAATTTGAATAAATAAATATAAAAGAATTTATAAGAAACTGGTGAATAAGGAAATTTCTTTAAATAAATTATTAAGAACAAAAACATAATAATTCTTAGAAAACCTCCTCGTTCCAGTTTTAATTATTCAATTTGAAACAAAAAACTAATGTCGACACCTAAAGGTAAACTATCACAATTGTCAAAATATAAAAAAATTAGTAAAAATTCTAAATCAGTGTCGTTTCAGTTCTCAGTAACACAGAAAAAAAGAAAAATAAATTGCCATTCTTTTCAATTTGTTTCATATTGTACCCGGATTCTTTCTCAGCCACACTTTCAAAAACACCCAGTATTTATAAAATTGTATGGCCTTTGAATCAAAAACTTAAATCAATTTGTTAAACAAAATTAAAAGTTGGTAAATAAAATTTAATACGTTTTGAAATATGCTGTGATTTGATGGGATTTCTAATACATGAAACTTATCAAAAAAAGTGGAAGAAAATTATAGGTGACCAAAACTATAGGATGTTCTAATAGGTAGCTGCAAAATTGCGAACTGCACCTATTCAAACCGCGTACGTTTTGTGTGCAAAAGCAAAACACCTTTGTCAACATTACGTGTCTTTTTTCTACAATTTTTTTCCTAATGTTAACAATGTGGAAGTATTATTATTCAGTTATTACATTAGCTAAGCATACACGAGCGTTCAATCCCGCAGGAAAGTGCAATCGTGAAGAAAAGAACGTGTGTTAGTAAAGTACGAGATGACTAGCCAACATTCTTACTTCCTTCGGGAATCATATTAGGGATGTTCCAATATTCTTGACCGACACGATAAATACTTAATTTCGTGTAGACTTGTTTATACTTCCACTATTTCCAAGATTCAGTTTGTATTAGTGGGTTAGAACAGGATTTGTTTCGTTTCAACTTCTTGAAGGGAAAAATTGACATGATTGACAAGGAAAGAATGACATGATTGAATGCTGGTGTATGCCTACCTATTGTCGTATTGTTCAAATAAACAATTACTCCACAGTTATCCCAAAAAGCTGGGGTAAGAACTTTTGTGGCAGATTTTAAATTAAAAATTTTCTATGTTTTATAGACCCAGAGTGTTTCTACCCAATTGATGGTTCAAATTAAGATATAAAAACAATGGTTCCATGACATGGTAAACGAAAAGCATGAGGTTAAATAATCCCGCCTTTGTGGCTTCTGCGAAGATCTTTAGTAGTAGGCCATTGCATTCTTCTGACAGTTTCCCTATGACAGGTCCATTCTTTTGACAGTTTCAAGTTGGACTTTTTTTTAGAGATTGAAGATACAAAGTTTTGAGGTGTATTCTTTCTATGTGAACGAAGTGAATGCGATCAGCAAAAGTGAAAATATTCAATTTGATCGTATTTTCTCGTTTGTGTTCAATTCCCCTACTCTTTTGAAATAAGTGATTACATTCAATTTTTGCTGAAGAAATAATTTTGCCGATCAGTTGGAAAGTGAAAGTGAACAAAATATTCATTCATAGTTATTACATTCAGTTTTTACTGCACAAATAATCTTGCTGATCAGTTCGAAAGTGAAAGTGAACTGAATATTTATTCACTTTCAGTTTGTTCAGTTGAATCCATTCACTTCCTTCAGATCGAAAGAATACACCTTTGATTGTTATAAATCGTTTGACTTTCACTATGCGTTATGGAAGTACCGCCGAATGATTTTGGGGCTAGGATTCTTTATGAGTATAACATAAATGACCAGTCACCAGAATTTAGTAGTAGCTTCTGACGACTATAGTCCTTCATTATCCACAGTTACTTACTGGATCCGTGAATTTAAACGTGGCAGATGTACTTTAGAAGATGAATCAAGACCCATAGACGACCTGCTGTTTGTAAGGAAAATCACTCGTAAAGGCATTCAAGAAGAACTAAGCATTGGATCACCTCAATAGTTAACATTTTACATAAACGTTTGTGTATAAGGAAACTGGCAAGTCGGTAGATTCCACATTTGTTAACTGAAGAACAACTCAAGCACGAGTAGACCGGTGCAGGTTTATGTTAGAGAAGAATCGTGAACATATAATAAATTATGACCCCCAGACAAAACAACAATGAACTGTTAGGGTGTTTGAAAATGAACAAATGACAACAAAAGTTTCGCGGTAGAAGTACAAACGAGAAAATGATTGTTGCTTTCTTTAGATACCTACAGTAGTCCAGTTGCAGTACTTCTTCTTGGAGATCGTAGAACCAACTGCTGTTGAAATTTAGCTTCCTCAGGTCTTTGAAAAATTTTGTAGTGATCGCCCAAGATCTCGTTTGCGTGGAATTTTGTTACACCATGACAATGCAACTCCACATACAGGCGTAAAAACTTAAAATTTTTACACGAACCAAAAATCAATCCAACTGGTCACTAATCCACTATACAGTGTGTCCCAAAAAGTTTTATACAAATGGAGAAAAAGTTTATCTTACATTTCACAAAAGAAACTATTCTTTATAAAAAGCTCTGCATGACTTGTAGGTCCATAATCAGGTACAAAATTTTAAAAAAGTTGGCTCGAATACAGGGAAAATAAAAAATAATGATTTGGACGGAGAGCAAAATACGTTCAAACTGTAGTGGAGAAGCAAAATGTTCATTGAAATTGTAATTAAATAGCAAAAAATTATGCACACTTGTAGATTATTGATATTCCCAGATAAAAATTGATAAAGAAGGTTATCAATGTTTTATAAAAATAAATTATCTAACAATTGCTGAGGTGTTTATTTTTTAATTTTTATCTGGGAATATCAATAATCTACAAGTGTGCATAATTTTCTGCTATTTAATTACAATTTCAATGAATATTTTGCTTCTCCACTACAGTTTGAACGTATTTTGCCCTCCGTTCAAATCATTATTTCTTATTTTCCCTGTATTCCAGCCAATTTTTAAAAAAATTTGTACCTGATTATGGATCTACAAGTCATGCAGAGCTTTTTATAAAGAATAGTTTTTTTTTGTGAAATGTAAGATAAACTTTTTCTCCATTTGTATAAAACTTTTTGGGACACACTGTATATATGTATAGTCCAGATCTTGCCGCTAACAATTTCTTTTTGTTTCCGCTAAATAAAAAGATTATGCGTGGTAAGAGATTTACTGATATCAATGCGGCAGTTGTTGAATTTCGGCGAATTCTTAACGACACCAAAAAAAAAAAAGAATTTTCAGCCTGTTTCGAGAAGTAATTTGAAAGAATGAAGAAGTGTTTTATGGCAAAGAGAAGCACCTTAAAAAACAATAAAATTTGTTTCTTAAAAATTCCTTAGTTTTCTTATAACTAAAAATTTAAATTTAGCCCTCATGTTTGTATCCGTTGTTTATTTATTTTTTTAAATTTTAGATTAACGAAAATATTTACTACATTTATTCGCAAATTCGGGAAAATTGATTCACAAGCAATGAACTGAACTTGGAGTATCCAATTTATCATTTTTCTCAATTACACTCAGTATGTCAGTTATTTATTCATTGCTTGTGAATCAATTTTCCAACAAACTGTGCACAAACTCGAATGACAAGAAACGTCAAAACACGAAAATACGGATCCGTTCATTCGTTTACAAAAAATTGTTATTATGTAGCAAAACTATAATTAAACTGACTACGCGTATCAACATAATTTGTAAAATTAAGCGCTCAAAATATTCGAAAAATAATCAAAATAATTCAGCATCCACCTGTGAATACACAAGAGCTGATTCGGGGTCGTGAAGACGTTTCAGGCACGAACGTACAGGAGAGACGTGTCAACTACTATGTGTTCACTTGCGTTCCTGGTGTGAGCGCCCTCTAGCGGCGGGAGGAATGATGAGCCGTCGTGTTACCAAACTCCAAAATGGATAGCCAAGGTCGGTTTATTACGATGCCATCAAACTTTCCAGCAACGACCGACATCACGAAGTAGATCGCCAGGCAACTTCCGATTAAAGCAACTCCTGTGAAACGTCCGGAATAAAGGGGAAGAGAAGAAAAGCCTACATAAATGCGAAAAAACACGTGTTACGAACTGGTCGGCGCACAATGGTTGCTTTATGAAACAATACCTGACTTATATCCAAAGGTCAGGCTTAGGGTAGGCCTGGATGAAAACCTTTTAGCCTCGAAGCGTACCAACAATATCTGGAGTACAAACTCCGTTCCCTTTTCACTTTCAACAGTCACAGTTTAATGAAATTAACAAACAAAGCGGAAAAGGGAGTCGCCAGATGCATATTGACCAAGAACAAGCCTTTAATGTACCCAACGTCCAGCATGGAGAAGGTCCATCACAAAAGAAAGATGTGTCCGGAGGTCGTTTACCGTTTTAGACAGCCAGCATAGAATATTTTAGAATCCAACGGACAAAATTTAACGTTATAGCAATAATTTTACACTGCAAAGGGGGGTTGTTGAGAGGGACAGTAGAATTATGCGGGGAAAGAGTGTAACAAGACGATATTGTGTGTCGAGCAGAAGCGGCGTAAGGCCTGGGCGACGTGGGCCATCGCCCACGGCCTCGCGGTTTGAGGGGCCTCGCGTCTCGAAGGTTTATGCAGCTTTCTTCAACTCATGAAAAATATTTCATGTAAAATTCGTCCTCTTGCGCCTCAGAGGACCTCGCAAAATTTATCTTGCCCACATCAAATTTAGGTCTTGCCCTGCAGCTGGTGTCGAGGGGTATAGGGCAGGACAGTAGAAAGAGTCGCCACCCTGGTGGTTGCTAATACGTGAACTCTAGTATGTAAGATGGAATAGTGTAGTTGTGTCCGCGGTCTCCCAATATTCCTCGCGTTTCTGTATACGTAGAGTGGATAATGGAAATTTTATTAAATTTATTCTTCAGGTGAACGACAAAATAGAAAGCTGTAAAATGTTTTTTCCTTTCAAAGGTGATCTAAAACTGCAATTTGTGGCAAAAATTATTTCAAAGCTTTTTAATACTGACATTTGTCTAATTGCAATTTCGCTTCCGCCCCAAATATAGGGTGACCCGAAAACTAGAAATAACTTAAAACAATTTTCCCACCGTAATAGATGATAAAGTTTAAACATTGAATGTGTAAATAAAGATATGTATGTTTACAATAGACGTATTTGTCACCTTAAATTTTGACTTTAACATCTAAATTCATACCTGATAATTTTTGCTAAATAATCATCAAAGAAATAATATCTCATTTGATTTACATAGTTTCTGAAGGCATCGTTGAACAAGAGAAAGAACTTAAAAATGTACAATAATTGTTAAAACTTTAGTTGAACCTGTTACCTGAACAGCAGCATCTGCATCTAAATTTGACGATCTGGCCTACATTCGTAAAGCAAATATTTTCACACGCTGCTTTGCCTTCGCTCTATTTGTTTTAATTGCCTAAAATATTATCAATCTACGTTCCTAATGAACTGATTTCTCGTCTCTGCTTTATGTTAATACGCAACGGCCGTTTTTCCGTTTACAAATCCCAGGGAGCAGACAAATATTAGCGCAGCAATAAATTCGGGAATGAATTAGTCGGTAATAGTGTGTGGTGGTTTCTAAATTTACCCCCAGTTCGTGGCATGTTTACTACTGCGAGAATTTACACGTTTACTGCGTGTAATAAAATCCGGCAGGTCATTTACACTACTTGTATCTGTGCCCGAGTAGTTCGAACGAATTTCGAACCAAGTTCTTAAAAAGACCGCCGCCTCTTTTTAATTTCTCGAAGCGGTTCGGGTGTGATATTTGCTGTTAGGAATTTATCGGTCGTTACTCCTTGGAAGTTAAACGTTCGACACGCCGTTATTGATCGAAAATTTAAATAAAGCCAGTTTATCAGTTCACTTAAAAAGTACTCGTTACGTCTAAAAATATACAGCATTTTCTTATTTCTTATTTAATTGAATACTCACTTCATAATATTGTTAATTAATTAATTAATTAAACCCAGCGAGAAGCAGGAAATTATAATTTGTCAATTTCTTCAACGAGGTGGCTGACTCATTTCTGCTTTCTGTAGGAAGCACAAAAATTGAAGTCAGACGCCTGTTCTTATAAGGAAGTAGTATTTAAATTTAAGTCGGCCATCAACATCACGTTGTGCCGAGATATCGTCAAGACAAAGACAACCTTGAGTTACTAATGAATCACGTACTTTATTAATAAAATTCATAACAGTTTCGCGTTCTTCCTGGACCGTTAGACGCGACGTTTTTAAAAGTGTGACGGGCGGGCAGGTTTGACGTTCGGATTTGTCGGATAAACACCTCGCAGGGATCGTCGTCGACGACGACGTCCATTAAGGACCCCCAGTTGTAACAGGACGGGGTTGGTGGTCAGCGCGGCTGCAGCTCCTAATAAGGCTATTCCGGCTAATGGGATTAATATAGCTTTCAAGGCTAGAGCCTGAAACAAAATATCACCTTTTAGACACTCTCTGAGCGTAGACAATAATTAATAAATGAAGATCTAAATTGTGAGACTAATAAAATTACCTTTCAGTGTATGCAAGAGATAATCCTTAGTTTTATAGAAAGGCTCGACATAAAAATGTGGTGTGCAAATTCAACATTTATAAAAATGGTACATTTCTACACATCTTACCTTATGTGATCCTTCTTTATGACCCTGCCCCTGGTTAATGTTATGACCTATTCCATCATCTCCACCATTTCCATGGATTAATCCGTAAGCACCACCACCACCACCGTACTCTGAACCATCGTATCCATCGTAACCTCCACCTCCATGTCCGCCACTTACTTCACCATAGGAATGATGTCCAGATTGAAAATGAGGTCCTGATGGAATGTAATATTGAGGACCGACGTTTGAGTAGCCTGGATTATGACCGTACGTTGCAGAACCTGATGAACCGATTCCGCTGGATTCGTGAGCTAAATGTTTTTAGGTCTTTTATTAACGTACAGAGGAAAATTACTGTGGAGTTACCTGATGGAAAGTAAAACCTATGGAATGTTTTGGTTTCGCTTGGGCGTAATCCTGCTTTGACTCTGGTTTCAGGGGTTGCTGCTCGACGTTCTTCTTCACTTATGGCGTTCTAAAAATTCCCCAAATTTCAAAATTCAGAATCTATTCAACGATTGAACTTTCGAAATATTTCTTCAGTCATTTCTGTATATAATTAGTTATATAATTAATTTAGAAATAATATTTGGATTTGATTATCACTTTTAATTTCCTATCTCCCTCTATGACCGCCAAAAAGTTTGCAGCATTTGGACAAACTTATTATTATTATTGACTTTTTTTAAACTTTTTGCGCCAATAGTTTGTGCTTGTTCGATGACCAAATATAAACGCTGAGCAATATTTAGTGTAGCTTAAAATTCTAAAATTAAATATTGTTATAATTTGGAATTGTTATTATTAGTGATATTAGACAAAATTGTAGTAGGATCCGAAGAGCTTTTACAAAATATGTCGCTTGGTATTCAGACAAAATTTTCTGCGAAAGAAAAAAGTTTTTAATTTTCTGACGGCGTTTTCGATTCGCTTCCCTAGAGCACTCTCAGAATATCTCCGTCTTCTACCAGCCCCGTCAACTTTAGGTTTGGACATTTTACTTTTTACCTTTTTGTCTCACATAACTCACCAAGGCCCGGTCTTTTCATCTACATTCTCATAGTAACTATTGTGATCACAATTGTTACTATGGGAATTAATCACCAGATAAAATTAATTGGAGATTAAAAGACCGGACCCAAGTTTCTTAATAAAATGAAAGGTTCTGGTAAAGAATATGTCCATAAGCGCTGAACATTTTCTATGACAAAAATAGTTAATTTAGCTTACACTGAACGTATTTCTACAATAAAATTTGCGGATTATCCGTACATTTCGGAATTATTGCCTTTTAAAAGTGACGGTTTTAGGTTATGTTCGAACGTTTTTTTATAGATATCTTCGAATGGGTTATTCTTAAAACGTGCTGATAAGAGAAGGAAAGCCTTTTTTTGAGTAAGTGTATTTCAAGGGAGAGAAATCGTTGCACATAAATATTTTTTAATAGCACCTACTACTTGACGAGCAATACACAAATAATTTTTGTGCGAAAGACTTTCAGGGGTAGTGTACTACTTTGTCGTTTCAAATTTAGCATTTAGGTGTAAATTTATAACAAGGTTTTTATTTCCCTTAAAATTAACACACAAAAGTTTCCCTTCCCTTAAAACTTACATACAAAAGTTTCCCTTCCCTTAAAACTTACATACAAAAGTTTCCCTTCCCTTAAAACTTACACACAAAAGTTTCCCTTCCCTTAAAATTTGCCCACAAAAGTTTCCCTTCCCTTAAAATTTACCCACAAAAGTTTCCCTTCCCTTAAAATATATTTACACATAAAGGTTTCCCTTACCTTAAAATTCGCTGCTCATTTAAATACACCTAACACACTACCCCTGAAAGCCAATCTCATAAAAATTATTTGTGTAATGCCCAAATAACTAGAACTATAGGTACATTTTCATGACCAACACCCGATGGGCCAGCTCACTTTAAGTAACATATACAGATCCCAAATCCATCCATCGCCAAATGTGCCACTGTAGCCCATTTAAGAAGAAATAGCGCCTGAAATTTTATGATTAGTGCTGGCATGAAATTTTGGAGTTTTTACGAAGGTTCAAATTTAATTTCTAAAGCTAAATAGAAAATTGCAAAATAAAATCTGTAAATCTAGAATAGATTTATCATGCGTTACCGGCTATTGCAATAGAGTCTCATAATTTGCCGGATATAATGGGCAACATAATATAATAAAATGTATTTATACAAAACTTTCTCTTCCCTTCAAATGTATATACACGAAAAAGGCTTTCCTTCTCTTTAACAGCACTTTTTAAGAATAACATTCGAAAATATTGATTGATCAAACATAACCTAGAAATCGTAACTTTTAAAAGGTGATAATTTCAAAATTTACGGATAATCCGCAAATTTTATTGCAGAAATACGTTCAATATCAGTTTCTACAATACAATTTTACCTGTAATAAATTCTCTCTAGTATATCTTCGGACGCTTTATATTTATTCAATAAATAATAACATCAAGTACTCATTGATTTAACAAAGTGTGTCGATGCCACCTATTTTTATTTACAGAACAGTTATAAAGGTCAAATTCTTGTTACTTTGTAACTATGGCGCGTGGAAAAGCATTGTCGTTCGAAATTCGTACCGTAATTGAAAATATGAATAAATCTGGACAAAGTGGGAGAAAAACTGCAAAAAGTTTGTGTCCGCTAGCTGCCACAGTTGCAGATATTATCAAGAAACATAAAAACGGGATCGTTAGATAGCGGAAAGAGTCCAGCGACAATAATTACACAATGTGATATTCGAGCACAGATTAATATTGTTAAAGAAAACCGAAGAAGAAATTTACGTGATCTAAGTAAATTGTGGTCTGAAAAATTTGGAAAATCAGTGTCATTAGAAACCACCCGAAAATATTTACGAAAAAACGGTTATAAGTTTTATAGGGTATCTAACTTTAATACTTTGTCATGATTATGATAATGCAGAGACTTGTTTTCCATAGGCAAAGGAAAAACCGTTATTAACGATAAAGCAGAAAAAGAATCGTTTAAAGTGGGCTAAGGAGCGACTATTTTGGACGAAGAGGCAATGGGGAAACATCATATTTAGTGATGAATCTAGATTTGAAGTGTGGGTGGGTGACATAAGGAAACGAGCGATACGAAACATGGCGGGTTTTTTTGTTTCTTTGATTTGCTTACGTCAAGGGGATATTAAATCTTTAATTGCTGAATGAATGAAGCATATCAGAGAGATTGGCTCAAAAGAAATTAAACTGTTGTGTTGGTATGGGGCTGTATGTCTACCAGAGGTTTGGGTAAGCTACATTTTATTAACGGTGTAACGGTTCGTCATTTTTCGGGGTGGTCTGGTGTTGCTGGTCGTTGCTTTGCTTGACGTCGGTCCGGCGGTTCGGGTTTGCTCGTCGGTGTCCGGGTTCAGCGGAAATAAAAGCATCGATCACTCAGCAACACAACTTTATTTACAAATTTAGATAATATTTACAGGTGTTCACAAATTGGAATGTTTATATTCCGGCAAACGAAATTCACTGGACGGTAAACGAAAGTTAAACTTCCGGACGGTAGTTTCGGGAACGATAATATACGGTGTGTCCCACGGACACCAAGGTCAACTAAATGAAAACGCACTGTGTGTACGTTTCTGATACTGGCCCCGGGAATCGGATCGGAGGTACGGTAAGAAAGAGTGAAACTCCGACTCTAGGGTCAGGATGCACGAGACGCCCGCGCCAGGTAATAAAGAGAGAAAGGATAAAAACAGGATGAGCTGTTAGAGGTAACGTGGACACAGCACAGGTCGCTTAACGCGTTTGAGTCAAAACACCGGCGGACGGATGACTCCGCGAAAAACTGCATTCGAGCCACGACCGGCCGCGGTGGCTCGAATGCTCGGTGAGTCACTGCCTTCGAGCCACGTCCGGTGGCTCAATAGCGCGGCGGATGACTCCCTTGAAGCCACGATCGGCGGCTCGATGAGTCAGCGGATGGCTGACTAAAGTGTGCTCTTATAAAGGCTTGCGCGTAGTGGGGAGCCCTACTCTTGGAACTCTCTCCTAAATTATGCTTTATAATTCTGCGCAAACCACATCCTAAATATGTAGGCTAATTAATATAATATACAACTCGTTATGTACAAATACGGCAAATGAAAAGTATTTTTGGTAACGGAGTGGTTATTTCGTTATATCGGCTTAGTGAATAATAAAAAATATATACAGATCCTCGAAACAAGTATGCTTCGTCCATACGTCGTTATTGACCGGTGAAACCTATACGCTTCAACAAGCTGGTGCCTCCTACCAGTCGGCAAGAACCATCAAGCAGTAGCTACTTACAAGATCATAGCATTCAGACTTTAGAATGGCCTTCGAGTAGCCCCGATCTTAATCCCATCGAGACGATGTGGGGAATAATGAAAAGGAGGTTGCAATCGGAACCACTACGTACATTGCCCGAATTGCAATAAAGAAATTTGGAAGTGTATAACCCAAATAAATGGGTAAACTGTATAACCCAATTAATTGAGACCAAGCCTGATGGGATAAAGGCCGTTGTAAGAGCAAAGGGCGACGTTACTCTATTTAAATATTTGATAGTTCAATGTTAATTAGTTATTACTAGTTGTTTATAATATACAGGCTGTTTCACAATAGGTGACAAAAATGAAAACGCATGTACATAATCTCATTTTAACTTAAAATGAAAGAATAAAAAATTTCAAATTTTGCTTAGTGTCGGAGTTACTTGAACTTAAAGTTAGATAACCAGAAATAGTTATTTATGCAACTAATGTGTAAAATAGGTCTTTTTAACCGAGTGCGCAAATTTTGGCATTCGAGATGAGAAGAATACGTTTGCAAACGTGTTGTATACAATATTTTTTGTACGACCTAATAGATTCCACTTTTCTGTCAACTGCTTTGTTTATGTTGTAATTAACTTATTTCAGTTTTTTTATTTTCGCAGTCAGATAACTCCGAAACTAAGCAAAATTTGAAAATTTTTTATTTCATTTTGACGTAAAATGAGATTCTGTAGAGGAGATTTCATTTTTTTCCACCTGTTATGAAACCCTGTATATTTTTGCCTATTTCTGGAATTTTATTTTATAAACTATCAAATTATATGACATAAATGCAAGGACGATCTTTTTATACATATTGGGTGATGCGCTAGCCTCTTTACAAACTAAGGTAAACGAAAATAGGTACGATTTCCTTTTGTTTAGAAGTTACAGCAATTTAAGGGTACTATTTTTATCAGATTTAGATTTCCCAGTAAACGCGAAGCTGCACATTACTTTTGAACGCTATAGCCTGTACCATTACAATAAATAATTTTTGTAATTAAATATATGCATTTTCAGTCATTAAAAGAAAAAACGAAAATCACTGTAAGTTCTAAACAAAAGCAGATGATTGATATATTGACAGCATATTTTTTTCATAAAATTACATCTACTTTCATTTGCCAAAGTTTGTAAAGATGCTAATGAATCACATGTATACATATTTCGCAAGAAGCCAAGAAACAAGTCAAATCGTAGTGTCCTAACCTATTGTTAACGGGGCTCATATTATTGCATAAGGCTAAAACAAGATAAAAATACTTCTGAGAGTGCTCTGGAGCAGCGAAAACGCTATAAATTTTGTTCAAGATGTACAGCGGTAAATGGACATTTGGTATTTAACTCTTAAGGCTAGTTAGGTTATTCATTTGTACTCATATTTAAAAGAACCAAATTTGCCCTTGGGTTCTTAACTGCTGCACAAGAAAATTTAAGATGATATTGCACGTTTCTGGTGTAATGCTTTTTTTGATTTTTGATTTCTTGATAAAGCCATCCTAATAATCCCTACTTAAGCATACCCAAAATTGCAAGAATTACATGCATGTCTTATTTTAAATCCATCTAATATCAGACAAGCATATTTGTACTCCAGAGTTTCTAAAATATAAACAGTGCACAATTAAGAACGTCTACTCATTAATTCAAGTTTGAAACTCCTGGATCTATTTTAACCATAAGAATCAAACGATGTTTCAAGCTTGAAAGAACGTATTATGCAGAAAAGTTTGTGAGAGCTTTTAAAACTAGAACGCAAGTGGTTACTTTCCTTTATCGAACTAACACGTATTTAGCCTGAGGCGTCTTTAAATTTTTATATTTTTGTTCTTATTTCATCTCACCGCTGCTACGCCGAGACTTACAGCTTCATCCTGATACTTGACGGCCCATCCACCTGTCACGAAGACACAAAACAAAAAGACGATTATCTCACTGTTCATCTTGCACCATTACAGCAAAAACTGCACACCTGTCATCGCTTCACCGTCAAACTAATTTAAAGCTCACCAACGGTGACTTATATGCAGCGTCCCGAAGGAGATTTCCATCGAGAGAGATGGGTGCGCCTTCTCAAAATAGAAAATCGAAAACACTACTTACTACTTCTAATGTGATTACGCGCACATCTCTACCAGTAATTTTCCCTATTGTTAACGACGGCATCTGGACCGAGAAGATCTACTTGGATGCCTTTGAACAATGCTATCGACTTGACGAGCTTAATGCGAGTGCTGCGTCTTGCCAATTGAAATTATGTAAAGCTAGGCACATATTTATTAGTTTAAAGTAATACATTGTTGTTAGGAATATATTCGATGATATGATGATGTTACATCTTCCGAATACAGATCAAGAAGTATGGACATCTTCTATATATGCTCAAGAAACAATTATGTAGGCACTTACGATTATACAACAAAACAGAGAGAAAAACGTGAAAGATTTATAACAGCTAAAGAATGAAAAGTAGCAATTATGAATATCAAGTACCTTTGTAAAAAGGTACAGAAGGATACAACTTGTGGGATAATTCCGTAAATTTCGAGTTGTTAATATGATGATATTAAATAAACTGTTAAACGTCGAAAACAATACACATTGTGACTTTATATAAAAGTATCTCTAAACAGAATTAAATTATCAATCCACAATTAACACATTAGATAAATTATATGATTAACTTTCTTCGAGCAAGGTCGGTCCATGGACTAAACGCCTATAATAGCAGGAAAGGAACGTTAATGTTATATACACAAAAGAATTTTCGGAAGAGGAACGCGATATTTTGCAAGAAGCTATTAAGTTGAACAAAAGAATGAGGCGACGGCCACAGTCGGCAGAGCGCGCAACATCGCGAAACAAGTCTTCGCATGAAATCCTGAGGAAAATGTCGCCATTTCGACCCTAACTGATGTAAATTTATTCGGCGTTTCGGTCACGAGGCTAAGGCCGGCCGAGTTACGGCGCTTCAGAGATTACAATGGCGGCGTTTATGGACGCATTTTGCCGAGCAATGAGCAGAAAAACAGGATGAAGTCGTTTTAGGGAAAATAGCTGCTGTGACAGGAACATGTAAAATGCATCCTTACTAAAGACAGTGAGGTGTCTTTTTAAATGGTGCTTAAAGTGGGAATTTATTTATTAAATGTTTTTTAACTAAATAGTTCTAGAAAATCTATGTACAAATACAAATTGACAGTATCATAGGCATTATTTTTTCAAACAGATTACGTTTTCGACCCTAATGACATACTTGTCAGAATCCTTACCGGATACTTACTTACCTAGGCCTAAGTCCGACTATCGTTAGGTGTATGACTGCGGGTTGGAGGTGATTTTCTTTTTTAATTCTTTTCTGCCTTATGCCAAGGTCTGTGTACATTTCCCCCACTTGATCCTTCTGTCTTCAGCTGCCTTTTTCAAGACTTCCTGCCATCCTTTCCTCGGCCGTCCTCTTCTGTCTTTCCCTTTCATTTTGGCTTTGAATACTTTTCTGGTGAGCCTGTTCGTCGGCATATGTGTCTCATCCATCCTAACTGTCTTTTCTGAATTTTAATTTCCGTTGGTTCAATTTTCAGGTTTCCTTTGGACGTTTTGGTCCTTATCTTGTCTAATCTCTTTTTCCCTTCGATTTTTTTCAGAAACGTCATCTGTGTTGCATTTATTCGACTGAAATGTTTCCCGATTGTTCATGACTCATTTCCATTATTATTAATAATGTCGGCGTCGTTACTTTCTTAACAACTTCACTTTCTTTCTTTATTTCTCTCGGTATGTTATGAAAAAGATAATTAAAAATCTTTCTCATATCCAGTCGCCCATTGTTCTTTATAATTGTTCCTACTTGAAATGTTTGACCTGTTCTATCATTTGTCCATCTATTTTGTTGTGTTTTCTGTCTTCCTTTGCAATAATCATGGTTTTCGTCTTTCATACACGGTGTATCAGGTATAAGGGACAATACGTCACCAGTGGGTCGGGGACGCTCTATAAACAATACTTTGCCTCTGACAAAATAGAAAAAGTGCCTTAGTTTTCATCGAATTATGAAGTAGTGAGTACGGCCCTGGCGCGTCTCCACATGTATGAAACTACGCTTAGCGCTGATGGCGCCAGAGCACAGTAAAATACTTGCACATGTGCTGCAGTTAAGAATGGGCGAAAATGTTGTTTTACAGGCATATCAATAAACGTAATTTTACGATGAGAACGCTTCTCATGGGTAGGGTGCAATTATGTACTGTGGGGGGCGGGGGGTTAGTTACTCATTAAACCACCGCTAACTTGGTTCGTATTAAATAAATGCCTTGATGAGGAAGCGTTCATATTATTTATTCCTTCATTCATCCAATAAATGCTAATTAGTTCGCACAAATATCACATCGTTTATGGTACATATCGTAATAGTATATTATGCAACAAGTTTTATAAACGGCATTTTAGTCACGAGTTTTAATTAGGCACGAGCGAAGCGTAGCGGAGCGAGTGTTTAATAAACGAGTGTCTAGAGAAGTTTATAAATCGAATTGCATACTATACTTTTTCTACGACCAACACAAAAATACTAAAATTCGGAAATTGTGCCGTGACGCCGTGACTAAAACGCACAAAGTCACAGCTTGTCAATGTGTATTTAAAAGATCGCTTAGCAACGTGGAAACAATAATACGATAACTTGTGTTTTAAAGATGGGAGTAGAAAAATGCTTTTTTAGCAACTTTTATGGTTATAGTGCGCCGCTTAAGTATTAAAATGTATTTGATAGTGTAACAGCTTTGTTTACACAATTGGTTCGCTTTTTTATGACATCCCAATTGTACGAGATGACCTTATCCGAAATATCGATACGTTTTCAGAAGCACAGGTCCGTACTCAGTGCAGAATTTTTTATAAAATTTTCATAAAAAATTATATCAGCAGAAATCATTTTGCAACACTTTTTCGGACTGCACATGTAACCCTCAGTTATGCCTATCACTATTGCCCCTTTAATACGATACACCCTGTATATTTATTTTTATCTTTGCGCGTTATGCTGTTCTGCAAGTTCCTTCTGTTCTGGCGATTAGTACTATGTCATTTGCAAACAGGTGTTCTTTGACATTTACTCTCTCCAGATATAATGGCTTCATTTTTCCTTTCGCTTTCTTGATTATTTTGGGGTCAGTTAACTTGGCCCCTCCCAGTGAAATTTGCCTGCAGTTTCTCTCCTGGAGGGGTGCAAATATTTATTTTGGTGGTGCATAAGGGTGCATTAAGGGTGCAATCATTTGGTGCAAGAAAACTTTGAAAAACGTTACTGGGGGGGGCCAAGTTTACTGACCCATTATTTTGTCCATCATCACTGTGCAGATGGTTGAACTGATTACATATCCCTGTTTTAGTTCTTCTTTTGTTTCGAACTTGTTGGTTCGTTGTTTTCGGTTTTATCATACACTGCTTCTAGTGCGTCTGTTTATGTTTTCTAGTAATTTACGCATGCTTTTTCTAGATCTATAAAGCACAGATGGGATTTTCTTATTCTTGTTTATGACTTTTTCACTTATCTGTCTGATACTGAAGATTGGGTCTTATGTACACTTCTTCTTCATCTAAAACCAAATTACGTGTCCTCTTTGTTTTAATCTAAATTCCAGTATGAAATCCAGCATGCTCATAAGGATTATTTCTCTACAGTTTGTACAATCGCGATCATGTGAATCGAGACCGCCGAAATGGCAATCTGCCCTTATTGACGCTGGCAGCAAGGGTCATAAAATTCTTGATCGGTCTCGATTCACTTGATTGCGACTATACATTCTTATGTATTCCCTTTCTTATGTAATGGAATGAGAATTCCTGTTTGCCATTCCTTTAGTACGCTCTTTGTTTCTATCACTTTATTTAACAGATTTAGTAATGTTTCCTTTCCTTTCTCTTCCATAAATTTTATCTTCTCTAATGTAATGTCATCATATCCTCTGCCTTGCCTAGTTTTATTTTCATGATGGTTTCTCCTAGTTCTTCCATTGTAATTGTACTCCCTCCAGCGATTCATTACTCCATCTTCCATCTTCCTCTGTAATTATTCTATCTTCCTCTGTAATTATTCCGCCTTCCTTGTCTTTTATATTCTTCATTGTGTATTCTTTTTTCTTCTTAGCTGTCTTACCGTTCTATAAAATAATTTTTGATTTTCATTGAAATTTTGATTTGCAACACGCCCACTAATTAGCCTTGTTTATTGACTGTTACGTACAAGTAAACAAGCAATAAAAATTTACAAACAATTATTAGATTAATAATTAATTGAGTTTCAACTTAGCGCGAGTTTTGGTACAAGTGTTCGTCACTTCTGATCGTACTCAAAGACTTGTTCTGTTTAATAAACCAACGCACAATGTATCACAGTGGGACTACAGTGTACTTAATTAATGGAGTTAATTAATGAATTAATCAGATATTTTGAAGAAGTATGCGATACAAAATACTGCCTTCAGCGATAAATTTGCAAGTAAATCAGTAGCAATCATCTGTTTTTCAGGGACTCCCGTGGGAGGTGTTGGCTAGCTAACCTGATTAATACGGTGGAGTGTAGTGAGCCGAACTACTTCTACTCCCCCACTAGAGCGTTAATTAGGTCGAAATAGTAGGACCTTCTCGACTACTTTCGCCTTGCTTTGAGGGCGGTACTCTGCTCCCAACTGCCTGTTTTTCAGGACCTAGTGAGTTTTAATACTCGCTGAAATGTAACTAAAAATAGTTTGACTAAGTTATCTAAATGTAATGTCAATATGGACCTGACTGCCCTTTAGTCACTAATTAATGTAAATTAAATTATCCCTACCCAATCGTTACCACCAAAGGTGCGCTGAAGGAATACAAATAAATGTCAGTTACCTAAGCCGTATAATCCGTGTATAACTTCCGTGTTTGGTTTAATTGCCTTTCTTAACGCTCTGTACTTTAACCGTACCGAAATAAATGATTTAACAAAAAATGAATAAAGACTACAAACTCCTAAGGAAAAACTGCTGAGCCAAATTAGAATTGAACAGAACCGTTCTGTTTCTTCCCGTCCCGGACTTCCAAGAAAACAATTAAAACACACCCTCTCGGACTTTGCAGCGAAATTCTGAAATCACTTCGACCAATCATAGTCGTAGCATTTAGTTCACACGCACGCCTATCCCAGATGCCCAAAAATGTATCAAGGGCCCCCCCATTAACTTATCAGGAATGCTCGCTGTTTGTCTGTCGCAAATGAAGCCCCCATAAATCTTACTATTCAAGTAAAAGCTGACATTTTTAAAGTATATGTTGCCTGACTGAAAGGGACCAGACTCCAGCGATGGTCTCAACTCGCAATGTAATTTGATGGGTCATTTAGCTGCAATTTTAACGCGATAGAATGTGTACAAAATCTAAGAAACCAATTTAAACATCAAAGAGATTTGTTTTATGACGTCTGTGCATCTATAGTGTTTCGGATGTCGCCAGTTTAGAGACAGAACAGACAAGCGAGAAATGCTTCAAAATGCCCGTAATTTAAATTTTAAAATTAAAATTTAGAAAGCACCAAGCTACAAGTTACGATGATTTGTTTATGCGTGCGTTTGTGTGGCCCACAGTCACTCGAGCCGAGACGACGCGGCGGCTACGAACTCCTAAATTACAGCTCGAAACTCCGAGAATCCGACATGTGTTGTTATTTGAAATTAGACATACAACAATCGATTTTGTTTTGAAAACAATTTTAGCGAACGCTTCAGATTCATGGCTTTCTTTGCCGGTAGTTTTACCTGTGCTCTTTTCTCCTCGTATTTACAGATTGTTACTTCGTACTTAGATATTTTTTTTCAGCTTTCTCTCTTTTCCCTTATGACCTTTTGCAGTTTGCCTTACCATTTCGTTCTTCTCGTCTTTATTCGATAGTAAGGTCGTTCCACAACTATCTGCTGCTGCGTCTAATAGACTATTTCTAAAATTGTGCCAACTTTTCTCTAGGTCTAGATTCTCACTCCTTGTACCAAATTTCCTTCTAGTTAACTCCTGATTTTTTTCTCTGTATAAGCTTTCTTTTAATCTGTGAGTTCTTATTTTCATCTTTGTTATCTACTGTTTTTTCCTGTCGACACGCTTACCATATCAAGGGTTTCGATTTACATAATCGCGACTGTGCATTGACCGAAAATTAATTTTAGTCAATTTTTTTTCGGGATTTATAACAAACTACATTTAACTAAATTAAAGTGTCTCTTAACTTTTACACAAATTTTTGAAATTAAGCGAACACGTTGTATGTACCGTGTGTTCAAAAATTAATTACACAAGGCTCATCCATGGAAAACAAAAGTTACGACTGCAGTAAGCTATAATCTGTTGTGAAAACCATTGTTATGTATGAAGCTTAATTGTTGAATTTTCAAAATAAACTTATGGCAACAACAGCAGTTGATGACAGTTAATGAATTCTAAAGCTTGTAGTAGATATTACTTTTGCTTTCCATCTTCAAGGTTTGTTTATTTACTTTCTGAACACGTGGTGTAAGAATGTAGATAACTTGCCTATTCGTCACTCCTATGAATTGCATATCGTGAGCTGATAAATTTAAAGAATTAATTTGTAACAGCAAAAATGACGTTAAATTTAAATTTATGAATATGTAATGAACTACTTCCTCCAATTACGTTAAATGTAATAAAAATTTCATGGTTCCCTTAGGAACTGTTCACGATCCCACAAGTTCGCGGCCAATTAAGACTCCAGGCTCCACACATTTGTGCTGCGTTCAATTTACATAATGAAAAATAATTTTTCGCTGTCGTATAGATTTTTTTCTATAATATCTGTCAGTGTCAAAATTGTAGGGTTTCTGTTGGAACCCTGTTTTTATCACTAAATATAAATATAAATTCATGTGACAAAACTATCATTAAAGTTTGTTTTCTGTGGAGATTTAATTTACACTTGCAAATAAGAGGAAATATCACAGAAAACGATAAATCAGTTTTAAATTAAAGTCTGGATTCTCCTGTTGAATAACATACTGTCCACAATAACCACAACAGCGAATTCGAAAAGAATGCAAAGCGCAGTCCGGTGAAAAGCGTCCGCGCAAGTTACGCCCGCAAAGTATTATATTCTCTGAGATGATATCCCGAGGGAGTCTGTGGAATTACCAGCATTCAGCTGTCGCAGTAAACACTGAACGCTCGGATGACAACAATATACCTACCAGCGGCGCACCGAAGTAACGAAGCTAACGGCTTGATATTAGAGGCCATCGTCCTTACAGAATGCACTATCATTTTAACGTAGTGCAGAAATAAATTAAGTTTATCTTTATCTGTTGGATCCAGATGGGTCATGTTTTGTTATATTCAGAAATATTGTGGCGTTTTTTTGTACTAATAGGTGGACTATAAGATAGCTACTTCGTTTATTTGAAAAAAAAAAACCTTTAACTGCAGAGAAAGAACATTGCTATGGGTCGTTGATATAAAAGCCCGTCTTTTATAAGTATAAGTTTCAATTTTCTGAAATGTTCTGATGTTAACAAAAGGAAATCTTTAAAGATAATCCCACTTCTGACGCCACTTATGAAACAAAAAAAATTCATAAACTGCGTTGCCTCTTTGTCACGTACGGAAAGAAGTCGTTTTAAGTGATGATACACGTTATTTACGTAATATTTCTCAACATGTTACAGGCGACGCCCCTGATTTTACCCTCCATATTGTGCAAGAACACGGTAAAAAAGAGCCACCATAAAAATGATAACATTTCCGTAAACTGCAACGCCGCTTAGATATTTTCTGTTCTTTTATTATCGCGGGACAGGAATATGTTCATATATGTTGATGTGTTCTTATAAGTTATACCTACGAAACTTCGTAAATCCATCAAATGCGTTTCGACTTTTGACCGCGAAAGGTATAAATGGTTCACACATTTTCAAGTCTTTTAGCACTTAACTCTTGAAACAATTCAATATTTTATGTACTTATTTTCTTCTCTTTTGCATGTATTCTTGAACTTAAATTTTACCAAGTAACATTAAATGTATTTTTTATCTTTTAATTTAACTTCTATTTATCAAAATTAATTTCGGAAGTCTGGAATACATTAAATGATTCACAGTTTTCTTTATATTTATGCTTATATTAATATTGCTTTTTGTATTTGTTATAGAGCGGAGATTATGGCAAACTTTATACAGTTCAGGAGAAATCGGAGATCATCCACATCTAGCGTCTACATGCAGGTAAACATATACTTGATATCTATTCCGTAAAATCAAGAAATACAAAAACTAAACGAAATTCGAATAATAAAAAATAATAAAAACTAGTTTTAACTGAAGAGTCATTTCATATTTGTTTTGATTTTTAAGAAAACCAAGAAGATGGCACTTATATAAATATAAAATTAATGTGAAAGTTTAGAATAATTTATAAAAATAATTATATAACTATAAATTAGCTGAAATATCGTTGGGAGTAACTGCAGCCTACTTAGCAGAATGTGGGTGTAAATGTTACAGATACATGCATACATTTCGCGAAATGTTATTCGTATTACATCAAACCGAACTTGAAAACAAAACCGATCCACAAAGAGCTCTGCCTTTACGCAAGGGCGTTTTCTGTTCGTGTCGCTTCACACCTTCTTCACTCGCTTTCTCTCCTCCGTAAGCAAATTAAGATTCCATTCGTCGTCCGTGTAAACATCGGCACGGCTATTACATAACGTTTGGAGTACGTCAATCCACATAGTTTTTAATTGAAGTGCACAGTAAATAAAAAAAGAATAAATTCTTAAAAATGGGCATAAATCATTTCGCAGATTGATCTTATGCATGAGGAAGTTTTTATTTGACGTTTACATTAGGGTTTAAAGTCGTAATTCATTTTCCATGCTGAAAATTGTCGTCGGAGAGGTATTTCATTTTTTCTTCCATAAATCATCAAATTAACGACGCACTTCTAGATTGTGTTAGCAAGATTCATTAATCGTTTCTGTTACGACTGATTTACCCAGCGGGGAAAAAGCGAAACAAAAATTTAAACACGACTATGCACCGTGTAGGTATGCAATTATTTATTGCTTATTCAGAAATATATGAAAATAAATGAGCTGAAGGCTAGTTGGGGTGCAATTATTATTTATTTCTTGTAACAGCTGCCCGTAACGAGCTACAAAGCAGTTGTTCTGTGATAGTCGGAGAAAAAGTGTGCAACACGTTTGAGGACGTAATAACATGAAAGAGACGGATGATAATTTGAAATAAACTACGAGAAGAATAACTCGCCTTTAACCCACGTCTTAACGTGGGTTAATTAAATTCTAATGCACACCTAAACATGTACCGCAAGCACTTGTATGTATGGCAAAAATACAACTGCAATGTAAACACCCACACTACTGTAGATTATACTTCTTTCATTGGTTGAATAAAATTTAAGCTACAATATGACCTTTGTATACAAACAAATGCTTAGCGTTAAAAGGTTTATACTTATAGATTTCAGGGAGGTCATGAATGATTAATAAAAAAAATAATATAGAATGAATCAACATTTTTAGAACTTGCTGAAAACTGGAACTTAATATACACACGCAAAATGCATCTGCATTGCAGCTTTTGCTCTGATTTATACGTAATCCCTTGGGGTGGGTATATAATTAAAAACATTTGTTATCCTCCATTGTACTCGTTCTGATTTGGATGTTTACATATGTGGTTGTTAATATAAAAAAGTAATAGCATAAAAACACTTCGCTTTTTAATTGCACGCAGCAAAAGCTTCAACGTGCAAAAAATGAAGGCAGATTAATGACCATACACTATAGAAAGTTTTTAATAAATATTTTCCTATTAATTAAGTAAATAACATATAGGTAATATAACTGAAAGAGAAAGAGGGAAAAATATATTCGATGCAAAAACAAAGAAGTCAACAGTGGTGGAATACTTCTCTGAACTATACGAACAAGCAACTGAGGCCACTGGAAGACAAAGAGATTGAAGAAGGAATGTTTAATTCTTCTTAGGAGAAGAATTTACAAATATTGAAATAATGTTATGATGATAATAATATTGCCAAATAATAGAAATGAAGGTATTGATATAAAAACGGAATAGTGCAACCCTTTTAGATACTTCAGTTGAGAAGTTCCACTTATCTTTAAAATGAATTTGGACGAAAAAGCTTGGGGAGAAAGAATAATATTTGCACCAGCAAAAAAGAATTACGTACACCCCTTTGTAAAAACTTATAAAAAATAGAGAATAAAGGAATTCATGAATGAGAAACTGCGGAATACAAACCTAAGAACACTTGCATAGACCACCTTGGTAATTATACAGGGTTACTGGCAATTATTCCATAAGAAAAACGCAACGCGTAAGGGGGGAATTACAGATTATAGGAAAAATGTTGAAAAATTAGGAACAGTTTGTTATTAATTAAAAAAAGTACCCCAAAACCACGCCGTGGCGCGTACGAAATACGACGCCACGTATATAAAAAACTGACTGTATTTATTTGGTCCATCTGTTCCTCTTTCCCAACCATGGCGCATCGACGTTTTGGTGACAATTTTTGATTAATTATTTCTTGAAAACTAAAGTATATTTATAACATTTTTGTCATACTCTCGGCCATCACTTCTTATCGTGGTTGCTCTTTGGCGGAATAATTGTCAGTCACCTTGTATAAACGATTGAAATTGATGAATTGCCGAATCCTACCGATGCCGATACGTTCTTCTAGTCATTTCAGTTATTTAATTTTCTTTCTTTAATTAAAGTTCTTCTTTCTTTTATTAAAGAAGAAATTTGAAAATACTAACAAAAAATTGAAGAGGTGGGTAATTGTAAGTTCTAAAAGACAACTAAGATTATTTCTTGTATATATATACACTTAATTTTAAGTGGCGCTATCTTAAGAGCAATAAAATTAGCCATAAGCGAAACTGATGTTTAAAATGTACAGTACAAGCCAACATATGGCATACGAGCATTGAATGTCACCAAGACGTGTAGGAAGAAATTCGCAACGTTTAGTGTCCAGTGTATGTAACGCAAGAATTCGCAGAAAATATGCCATACTCCAGATGTTGGCTTTTTCTATTACTCTGGTCTTACATAAAACTGCAGCAAGAAATTTTATAGAACATCGTATTACTAAACATTGGCAAAGCTTAAAGGAAACTATTTTTTAACGAAATTCACTAAAAAAGTGGCATCTCTGCAGACGTTCTTGTAAACTTCAGATTAAATCAAAACCAACATCATGCTATAAATCAAAATTCATCATGCTATAAATCAAAATTTAAGAACAGGAAAATGAAAACTGGAATTTTTAAATAGAACTAAAAAAATATTTGTGAGAGCTTTCGGGTTAATGATGAACGAATTATAAGATAGATTTCCAATTGCAATATCGAAGTGAATTGATACAAAATAGTTTTATACATTCAGTAGAGTTGTAAATTCGAAACTATTATAATTTATGAATCATATTATAAATTAATCACATATATTAAGAGATTAGTCTCAATTCCTTTACGCAAACTTTATTGAGTAATGCAAAGGCTTTGATAAAATCGTTTTATAATTTCGATTTTTCAAATAATTTCTAAATATTCATAAATTTTCTGGTCGGTGATAAATTTGAAATATATATTTGATGAAGCTCATGTTTTATGCATAAGTACTGCATAGAACCGGTTAATGAAAATATAGTGAAACCTAATGACGTCCTTCATTACAATTACCTAACCAGCTTCTGTGCTAAACTATCACATAAAGTATCACTCATGGTCGTTGGCAGAACCCTTCAATATCATAGTAATATATTAAGTTCCGGAAGTGTGGATGCTATAACCTATCTCTAATTACAATTACGCTAATATACAGCTCCAGTATTACAGAATAGCATTAGGCGCACATGCTCCGTCTCTCTTTAAACATCATTCTACTTGAGGTAGAACAGAGATGGAACCGAAAGGGTTACGGTTCTGGCGTAATTAAAGCGTAATTGTCCCTCCCGTTGACCGCACACTTATGGTCACATGCGTTTAATGCGAATTCCCCGAATTTTATTATCGCATCAACGTCCGCAGAGCGTTTCCTACATGATATATGCCTCCGAATTATTTATTGTATATAATTTGGGCAACTCGGGGGTGTAATTGAAAATTGTGGCGCAGCAAGCAAAATTTAAATCTACCTCTTTTGTTCGTAAGCTTTGACAAACAAAAACCTCTTTTATTCGTAAGCTTTGACAAACAAAAGAAATTTTTCTCATTTTAAACGTATTTTTTTCTGTTCCCTTTCAAGCTGTCTGCCAAATAGCGAACACTCTAGCAATAATGATTAGAATTTTGAAAGAAATAAATGATTATAGGAGGAAAGAAGATTGAGATAAAATAAATAAAAACAAAACATAAATAATGAGAATTCGGGAAAAAGAACTGTGAGGGACGGGAGGTTAAAATTGAATGATAACAGAAGAAAGGGGATGAATTATCCTTAACTTTCAACTTTATCAATTTTAGTACAAGACTTCGTCGAAACACTATGTCCGTCTAGATATCTCGACGAGAGTAAGAGAGAAGTTCTATTGTGATGTCCAAACTAGATCTTAATTTCCAAAATCAATCACACCACAATAATCAACAATTTGTACTTCTTCTCCTCACTCTTTTACTGAAACTTTAATCAGACCCTAAAGGACACAAGTAGCAATTTTTTTGTTTGTAGGTATCTGGTTTGAGCTTTTGAGCCAGATATTGCTATTACGCCCTCTTTATACGGAATGGGATTTCAGCCCTTGTCCGCCACTACATATGTATTTTTCGGGATTGGCGAAAAATTACGTTCTTCCTTCCTTAATAACATTGACTTGAAAATAAAGAGAAAATTTAATAAATAAATATATTAAGAATAAGCAAACAATTATAATTTGATTAGGACAATTTTAAAACTGATTTAGTATATACAACACTCTAGTTAAATTACTAGAGACACAACTTAGACAAATTCAAAATTTAAATGCAATTACAGATTACTTCAGAACCAACATATAAGACAACATAAAACAAATTCAAAATAATTCTCTGACGAGAAAAACAGCATCTCATAATTAAAATAAGCAATGTTAGTTTATAAACATAGCCAAAATAGAAAAAAATCAAATTATTAAAATTCTTACCAAACCATAGCACTAGATACGGAGACAAACGGACTTTTGGAGAACAGCAACACACATTATGACATTCTATAAATGCCTTCGGGCTCTGGAGATGTACGCGACCAAACTGCTTGAAGCTGTCTGATCCTGGTGTTTTTGCCACACTACCTTTTTATTTGGTTTTTCTTGATCACGTGTGCGATGTAGCACGAGGTCAGCTAACATCTTCACTGCAGTTGCAGGTGCATTTCTTAGAATTTTGCAATGTCCATCGTGTCTCATCTAGCGCAAGGTTCTTTAGTAAATCGAACACCTGCTACGGTTACGTAATTTTTATGTGGGCGGATTTCGCGTTCTAGTTAGTTCATTTCTGTACCATGCTTTTGATAATTATAAGATACTTGGATTCCTACAGAACGATCAGAGCACTTCGTTAAGAAATGTTGTAACAAAATAGTTAATATACATGTAGAACTTGGTTATAAAACAGCTATAAGTATGACAACGATTTGGAGTCAGCAGAGAAGAGAGAAAAAAGGAAGTAGATATCGAAATGTTAGCTAATACAGCATAAGATCTGAAATGGTAGACTTATTTAAATTTGGTCACGCAATTGACTTTGTTCCTCGAGATACTCCCCTATTCTTATACTCTTTACAATATGTATTGAAACAATTAGAAGCACTATTAGTTGATTATGGAGATATTGCAGTCTTTAGCCTATTATGTATGTACTCTGATGCTAAGTTAAAACGATACTCCTGCATGCAAACCGCACCCTTATAAACGAACATTTAGTGGCAGCCATTTAAAACAGTACATCTGTCGGAGCCATCCTCTCTCTCAATTGCCAGAAGGGTCACGAAATGGTCGGATGGTATCATTTTAATTGAGCGCCGTTGTACATACCTACATCCATACGTCTGAATAGTGAAAAATTAGAGAGATTTTATATGCTCTGACATGATTTTTTTATTTCCTTATTGTAAGTACTCAAGATATTATCACAGCAGGTATATGATTGGAAAAGGCTATTGATTTAAGAAAGAAAATTATTTTTTCTTTTTTGATTGGTATTGAGCTTTTTGAAATAAAAATTAGAGGGACCAACTTCCCCTAAGCTAGAATAAAGTCTTAGGGTAAATTGTAACTCTGATTCCCTATACTTCTAACCGTTCATTGGATTCTCTCAAACAGGAATAGCATTGGCCATTCTCATTCTTTTTGCCATTGAGTCTTTAATTTTCATCCCTCTACTTACTTATCCTGTAGCTCTTCTACCATAGATGTAGAGGTGATGTTTATTCCAAGTTTTTCTGTCTGACGTCATCTTCTTTACCTGGTTTCAGTCGAGCCCTTTCTCATCCACTAATTTGGTGATATTCTTGTTCCAGCTGTTTCTGATTCTGCCTTTTCTCCTCTTTACTCCCAACTTCGTTTCCCATATCATCTTAACAATTCTGTCCTCCTTCATCCGGCTGATGTGTCCAAACCATCTCAATTGTCTGGTTTTTATTTTTCTAAGATTCCTCTAATTTTCAGTCTGTTTCTTATTTCTTCACTTGTTATCTTGTTTTTTTTTTTTTTTTTAGTCACTCCTATTCTTCTTAGAATCTTCATTTTGCATACTTCCACTCTGCTTTGATAGGATCCATGTTTCGCTTCTGTACATGAGAACAGGACCGAGGACAGTTTCATATACTCTTAGTTTTTAAAGTTGGTTCTTGTCCGATGAAATTTTTTGTGATACTCTTACTTTTGTTTGTTTGGTGACTTTTTTTTTATTGAAAAATGAATCGTACAGTACTTTATACAAGTTGGTAGTTTTCATTATCCAGTTGTTTATTTCGATTTCTACGCTGCCTTTCTCATCTATAGTTGAAGCTAGATACTTTATGTGGTTGGATTCAGTAATTTTCTCGCCTTCTAGGAATATCTTGCTTTGTAGCTCAGTTCTGCTATTGGTGAATATGTCATCGGCATATGAGTGGCTCGTTTAAACTTATTTGCTCTAATTTTCTGTATCCTACGTATGTTGTTTTTATATTTCTGTTTACTTCTCTGCTGATTACGTCCATTAGGGTAATAAATTATAGTGGGCTCAGAATACTTCCCTGCCGTACTCCTTGGTTGGTCGTGAATGACTTTGTCGTTTTGTCATCGATTCTTACTACGTTCTCAGTTATTTGGTATAGACTTCTTATAATATTCACCATTGTTCTGCTGACTTCTCTCTGTACTATTATCTTCTTCTTTGGGGGCACGGTCGAAGGCTTTTTCCATGTCAATTGCGCAGATATATATTTTCTTGTACTTTTTGCCTCTACCAGGAAATGGTCGCTCCCAATATCATATCCCCTCCTTTCTGTTTTTTCCACTATGAGTAAATCTATTATTGATCTTTCGTTTCTGCTTTGCACTTCTTGGGTGAACTTATATATGTCTTTATGACTAAACCTTGTATTTTCGATCATCAAATGGTTGAATATGCAGTAGTCAATAATTCTTTGTCCATTTCTATTTCATCTACTGCCCATTTCTTTCCACACAGTGTTCCGTATCTGGTTGGTTTCCCATTCTCCCATTCATGTCTCCTACCAACACTATTTCCCCTTTTTCGATTCAGTCTGCTCTTGTACTTCCCTTCAAAAATCCTCTAATTTCATTTTCTTAGTTCCTTTGTTTGGCCCGTATTTAATCAGAAAGTAAACAATTTCCTCTCTCACTCTAATGTATCCGCTTAATAAATACATAATGGTCAGAATTTAATACTCGTATAAACCATAGGAATGAATTCTATGATTTGCAGGGTGTCTCAAAAGTAACGCCCGTGCTTATGGGATTCTCTAGCATGTCTTTCATGGTTAATGCTGGTTTCATAATGATGGAGCACCGTCACATTATGGTCTATGCGTAAGAATGTTTCAAATGAAAACGTCCCTGGGAGATGGGTGAAAGAGATGGATCCATACCGCGGCCTCCTAGATTACCTTATCTAAATATCTTAGATTTCTTGTTTTGGGGTTTTATTAAGGAAAAATTTCACTTCGAATCTCCTGTGGATGTTGGTTTTGATTTTTTGTGAAAGAGGAGAAAAAGGGATGACTCCTAAAATTGAAGATTGATGGATGACATGGTATGATGTGTGACTTCAGTTTCAGAAAAATAAAAGCAATGTTCACTTCCTGCATTCCAATTTCCTGTTTTATTGCAACTGCTTCGTTCACTTGTTATTGATAACTTGAACGGAAAGTAATTTATTCTAGTAAAAATTATTGTGCGACGTGCTGTAAATTATTTTTATTTTTGTACGCACTTTTTCGTTGTTTTCCACTTGTTAAACGTCGTGTCGTGTATGTTGTAAGCGCAGGCTTTGCGCGGCACATAAATTTTCGCGTTAATCCGATGTACAAGTGAAGTTTCCGCCTGCAACATGCCAGACGTGAGTTCATTTATGTGCAAATCGTTTCGTTTGCCGAATGCGAATTAAGTATGGAAGTAAAGGATGATGATGAATTTCAGAACACGTGTAAGATTTCAACGTGAATACTATTTAATATTAACAGTTGGTGATGCGATATAAGTGCTGAAGTACACAAACACAAAATATTATATTATATAACTTTTCAATTTGCAAATTATTTTGTTATTTCATATTTTCACGCCAAATCAAAGCACACATCTGGTTACAAAATGTATCTTGTGTATTTGTCATCAAATCAAACAATTTTCGTCATCTAGTCAATAAGGTCCCAATTTCTTCATTCTTTTGGTCACATTCTAGGAGATTATATACATTATGTATATGGGTCCAACAGTCCTATTCGGAGTGTACGAGCTTTTCTGAGCAGATTTCCGCGATAGATCAGTCTGCAGATTTCCTCCTTTGTCTCCTTTCCTTTGGATACGTCCAAACCACGTTAATCTTTGGGCTTTAATACCGCTGACTATATTCCCTCCGTCCATTATGTTATTTTATTTTGTAATTCATTAGGAGCCTGTGCTGTCCTTCGTCTGTGTTCTTTGTCTATAAAATTCTTCTCTGTACCTTCCTTTCTAGGATTCTTTATTTGATAGAGACATTGTTTCTGCTTAGTAACTGGTCTGTTCTTAGTTTCGTGCTTTACTTAGTAGTCTCTGACATCTCCAATAGGCTCTATTTCCAGCTTTTATTCTTTTTGCTGTTTCTATACTCCTATCATTTTCCCATCATCATTTTCCCAAAGGTATTTAAAATTCTCTACCTTCTGAAAACAGTAATTTTGAATCTTACACTATTTAATGTTTCTGTTCCTTTTCTGGCTCATGTTAGGTATTTTTTCTTATTTTGATTAATTCTAAGTCGTCTAATTTTAGCTTCTCTTGCTGTCCTCAAGCTGTTTTCCTTTCTTGCTATTAGGGCTATATCGTCAGCGTATCCCACAACTTGTGTGAAGCTTTGTGCACACGTCTTCATCAGTTCCGAATTTTTGATCACTCCGTTCAGAGCGGTACTGAATAGCGTCGTCGAAAGCCCAGCCCCTTGCCTTACCCTTACCTCTATTTTGATTTTTGAGTTTTCATTTATCGTACCTATTGCTGTTGATTTCTCCATTGTCATTATTAATTAGTTTCGCTGGTTTTTTCAAGTTTCTTACTTCTCTTACTAACTGCTGTCTCTTTACGCCGTTAAAGGCTTGTTGGGAGTCAATGTAGAGTACGTGGAGGATAATTCCATGTTCCCAACATTTTTCTATTGTCTGTGTTAGCATGTGAATCGCATCTATCGGCGACTTTCCTTTCCTAAATCCCTTGATATTGATCCAATTTTTTCTGTTTAATTAGTCGGTTTATAACTGTTGTCAATAGTATGTATGCAGTATTCAATAGTATGATTCCTCTGTAGTTTTTACAGTCAGATGAGTCTGCTTTTTTAAGTTCAGGATTTTCACATTCAAATATAAATGTAGAATGAAGTTTCTGTCTATGTTAAACTGTTCTACTAACATTATTTTCATGCGATTTTTAGTAATGTTATGGTACTGCTATGTAAATATTGACGCTACCAATCGTATTGTTATAGTCCTTTTTTTTACTTTTCTAATGTACATCTATTGACAAAAAAAATTACCACGAGACGAAAACGCAATATCTAATCAGCGAAAACCATATGAAACATCCAAGTGCCGCTCTGTGCGATAAGAAGTTTGTTGTGGAGGAAGCCGTTTTATCGCTTTGTAATACGAGGATGAGATATAAGCGGGTAGATTATTTAGCAGAGCCCTTCCAATTCTTTTTCTGTTATGAGACCAAAGTAAAAAGGCCATTTATTTGGGGCTAGACGTTTTATTTGATTTTCTTACAAGAACTGTAATTATTGATACAATACAGAAGTAATTAAAACATATTTCACCTACCAAGAGAAAAATTAAGAAAAGCAAAAATGAATAATATGTGGGGTATAAAATTCAAAAGGCAAGTCCAATACTTCCCAAATGTGTTGATTACATATTATGTACAAAGATAATCTGAATAAATTTTTAATAGTTTCTCAAAGAGCCCATTTAAAATTAGTGACAATATATGATGGATCAAACTTATCACAGTTGACATCAAATGTCGTTTTTTAAATTGCACATCCACATTTTTATTGCAGATATAAATTTATAGCAAAATGGAAGTACATATAAAATAATGATAATACTCGTATAAAAGTTATTTTATTCTTCTGATATACATCTGAATCTTTTTGAGAACCACTATCTTATAATGAAAAATAAATACTGTTTTAGCATTCCTCGTGTTCTCAAATGTTCTTCTTAGTAAGTACCTACCGCATGCTATCTTTTAATCGAATTGTATAGTCACAGTAATTAGTCACGACATAATCTTTACAGAAAAACTCATCGTGGACATTTTATTTGTGGTTTCTAAACAAAAAATAATTTACGACGCGCCGGATTCACTTTTATCCTTCGGATGACCAGGTCATAATATAAAACATCAAAGATCATAAGTTTTCTGTAATTATTTCGAGTAAAACTTGCCGCAAATACTTTTAAAAAACGTTTATTATAATAATTAAAGTTTAAACTATTAGTAGAATATAAAAGAATTGTCCATTGCCATATAAATATATATTTTTTTTGGGAACAAATCTAAATCAACTCTCTTGTTATTTGGTATATTGTTAGTGTTCGAACATCAACTTGTTTGAACACGCGAAACACAAGTTTTGACAAATATCCAGCGTGTATAAAAGAACAGTTACATTCTAAAGTCAGAAAACCTTGTTATGGCATTGACGACTACTACTACTACTAAGTGACCTCAATCCGAAGTTTTTTTCTGAAATATGTGTCTTGACTTTAAAAATAAATAAATTTACCATAATTTGAAGAATGTAGAAAAACTCAGCTAGAAAAATTATGAAACTCTAAGATTAAAAACTTAAAAAAGTGTAACAAAAATATAAGCGTTGAGGTCACAAAAGGATCTGGTCACCCGAAGGTTAAATAGGTTGAAGGCATTCGATGTTCATAGTTTTTAAGGAAATGGATACGATGTTCATAGTTTTTAAGGAGATGGATACGATATCCTATATAAGCGTCATGATTAATGATTGCGACTGTACCTTGCTCAAGGAAAACAATCATAAAAGAAGAGGAAACCGAGGAGGAAACTTTAGAATCTAGTGAAACTTTTAACTTTTGATCAAATTGTATCATTGTGTAGGATTATATTTGAAGATAAATTAATTAATTTTTTAATTATAAAATGGGGTACATTACGCCAATCAGATCCTCGTTCCACACGTATATAATCCGCTTCATCTTAAAAATCTTAAAAATATTCATGAAAGTGTGGATAGGGGATCTGATTTATACTGTGTACTTGCACTCCACAGAAATAGCGTTGCTATCATTCCTAATTAGAAGGGGTAACTGAGTATTAACTCCTAATTAAGTAATTAGATCATGCTATACGTGCCGTCAAGTTTTCTAAGGTTCATAAGACGTCTGCTTTTAAATTCAGCACATCTTTCACTGTTTCATATCCGCATTACCTTAAATTAACAGCAATAACTAAAATATACGAATCGCAAATTTTCTCTTTAGAAATTCTAAAAGTAAAACCGAAACTGCTACCTATTATTCGCATTTTCATAAGCTCCTATTGCATCTCTAACGAGCATAATGATTTCATACATAATTTAAAGGAAACAACTTCTTGTCAGTAAAATAAGAAAATGCTAATATAAATACAAATATTAAAATTTTTAGAACACAATGAACATTATGGCTGGTCACGGAGCTATATGAGATTGAATTATAAAAACACGTAAAATAAAATCTAGCAAATATTTTGCTACAGAAATCTGCTACAGATAAGTTACACAATAACAAATGTAAAACTTATAAAAATTCCTTCGAGCCGGATTTGAACCAGCGACCTATGGATTTCAATGCAGCGAGGAACCTCTACAGTCCACCGCTCTACCAACTGAGCTATCGAAGGTTAATTGTTGAACATTCTAAATTTTGTTACCAGATTATTTTATTTATGATACGAAAAAAGCTAGAATGAATTCACTAGATCTAAATCAATGATCTGTAAATCTGTAAAAAAAAAGCTTAACAGTCCAATATCTTAATAACGGAGCTAAATGTTTATCAAATTAGAAATAAACAAAACTTTTAAAAAGATACGACGCTTTAAATTTATACAAATGTTTTGAAATGAACCACTTTCTAAATAAGCGTCACTTTTCCAATTCTCTCTATAATCAACATTTCATTGTGCATTGACATACACCTTATAAAATCAATTAATAATGTAATTATTTACACATTTGTATCAGTTTTTAATGAACAAAAATAATTCTTTAATTAAAAAAAGTCAATTTTGTGCGTTACCTAATTATTTTGTCAATTTGCACGTATTTACTTAAGAAACAAATTCACCATTTAGAAATTTAGATACAAAATAAGAAATTTTAATTAGTATATGAGTTCTTGCACTCTACCCTCCACAAAACGTAATTTAATCTCCCCTTTCATCGGAGCATCTGTGACTATGTGATAATTGGATTCTTTCAACTCTGAATATACGTAGAAAATTTGTTGCAAATCAGTTTTGTTTGCAATGGATTCCTCGAGCATCCTCTGTAAACTTTTCAGCAGAAGAGCAGCTCGAAAACTCCACTGCAATCAAACCAACCTGTCGCAGTGATCTCGGAATCGAGCACATTAGTAATCGTAATCAATATAGGTGTGGATTCGATTCCCCTCCTGGTGCATATGGGTTCTATGTGACAGTCCCTTTAAACTTCCTTAATATAAATGTATACCGGGTAGGCCACCGAAAACGAAAAAAAAAAAAAAAAAAAACGCTGAAACATGTCGATTTTTAATCCGAAGGAGGCACACTTTTCTATCCTGCTGTAGTAGCTTTCACATGAGCGGTCACACTTTGAATTACGTAATATTTTCTTTCCTGCAGGAGGAAGTTAGGATCAAACTCTGGGGTATTCGTAATCATATGACTTAATTCTTTATAAAATTAGCTTTTCAATAATGTGCCACTCACGGTACATTCCCTATTTAAATTTGATTGATTGGAGAGGCGGAAGGGAAGGGGATGTCGTATGATAGTTGAGTACAGGATAGAAAAGTGTGTCCCCTTGGATTAAGAAGCTATACCTGTTCTAACGTTTTTCCACCCCTGGTATATAAAACTAAGCTATCGTTCTTCGATAGAATGATTGAAAGTTTTACAAAATCGAGCAAAAGGTAAGTAAATATAAAATGTCCTCCGAGCCGGATTCGAACCGGCCACCAATGGATGATACCTTTTCAAATACTCTTCATCCACCGCTCTACCAACTGAGCTACCGAAGGGTCGATGTCTGAATTTTTAAATATAAATACTATGGTTTGGACTTTTCAAATATCGCTGTCATTATAATATTACCTTTTAAATATTATTGGAAGAAATAATTCGTTCTAGTCAGATTTTTGACTTACTCTAAAAACTACCAAAAGAATTAATAAATATAAAAATGTCCTTCGAGCCGGACTCGAACCGGCCACCAATGGATACTGCCTTTTTGTGTACTCTTTATCCATCGCTCTACCAACTGAGCTACCGAAGGATGGATATTTGGCTTCCAAATTTTCTTGTAATTACTTCATAAAGAATGAAAAATTTATTAAAAAGATTCTTCAAGCAGGATTTGAACTTGCTTTATACGTATAAGAATCCTCTACGAACCACCTTACAACTGAGCTACCGAATGTTGGATATTTGTGTCTCTTCAAGTACTGTCGTTATTATCATTAATTAAATCTTGCAAAAAAATTAACTCCTTCGAGCCGGATTTGAACCAGCGACCTATGGATATCAGTGTAATGGTAAACCTCTACAGTCCACCGCTCTACCAACTGAGCTATCGAAGGCTGATTGCTATACTTTGATTTCTTGACAAAATGCACACGTAGCTTTTGCATTATTTATTTCAATTTATTTACTTATTTATTTATTTACTTAAATCTTGCAAAAAAGGTAACTCATTCGAGCCGGATTTGAACCAGCGACCTATGGATATCAGTGTAATGGTAAACCTCTACAGTCCACCGCTCTACCAACTGAGCTATCGAAGGCTGATTGCTATACTTTGATTTCTTGACAAAATGCACACGTAGCTTTTGCATTATTTATTTCAATTTATTTACTTATTTATTTATTTACTTAAATCTTGCAAAAAAGGTAACTCATTCGAGCCGGATTTGAACCAGCGACCTATGGATATCAGTGTAATGGTAAACCTCTACAGTCCACCGCTCTACCAACTGAGCTATCGAAGGCTGATTGCTATACTGTGATTTTTGACAAAAACCTCACGTAGCTTATTTGCTTTATTTGACAAAATGTTAATTTATGCAATTTTAATATTGAGTTTTTGCAATTGTATAATTAAATTAATTTTAAATTTGTAACGCTGAATTGATATGAGATAAAACAAAAATGCAGCGATCCTGCCAGGATTCGAACCTGGAATCTTCTGATCCGTAGTCAGACGCGTTATCCGTTGCGCCACAGGACCTTCTTCATATGGCTTTACTGCTCGTATTAACATCAGAAAATTACATGATTTCATATATTTTATTCCTTAAGAGAATAACATATGAAGGTAGACAAATAGTCAAAAATAATAGTGTCTCCACCTCCACAGTAAAATGTAAGCTGCGGTCTCGTCCCTTTTGATCAACTGTAGCACTATAGCCAACAGTCGGACAAACCAGCTAGATAAAAGTATCTGCATTAACAAGTATGGAATGTTATGTTAAGTGAAATCACTTAACTTTAATCATCGATTAAGAATAATCATTCCTACACCTTCAACACATGTAACCATGGCAACGTTTACTTTTAACGGATGATTAATTAAGTAACGTTTGTGAAATCCGCCATTAGTGTGTTAAATCTCGGTTTACCACGCAGAGCGCATTTTGGCGACAGCCTTCGATAGCTCAGTTGGTAGAGCGGTGGACTGTAGAAGTCGATACTTTCAGTTGATATCCATAGGTCGCTGGTTCAAATCCGGCTCGAAGGATTCCATTTTTTTCTTCCCTCAATATAATAATGTAATTATTTAATATATATTTTTTTATTTTGACATGTTATAACTATAATCCTACAAAGAATCAGGGAACTTACATGTCCATCTTGGAAAATTGACTTTAAGTTTAATCCTTTGGAACATCGCATCGTTAAAAATGTGACTCTCATGTGTAACATGAAATGCTTTAAACTTTTTTGGCATTAAATTTTAGTATTAAAGACTCGGTGGACTTATTTATTGATTTTTGTTAAGTTTGATAACAAAATCCGCAGCGCACTTAGAATCGCCGAATCAACATCCTTCGGTAGCTCAGTTGGTAGAGCGGTGGATGAAGAGTATGTGAAAAGGTATCATCCATTGGTGGCCGGTTCGAGTCCGGCTCGAAGGACTTTTTTTGCAATTTTCATGTCACTAGTAACTTATTGTAGTTAAATTCTGTACGTGTTGAATGAGAATTTTATATCGAAGTGCCAGTGTGAATTCTTGAACAACTATACTTGTGACGTTAATAATGAATATATATTTGTGCTTAAGATGATCAAAAAACATCGGACTTAACCTTTGTTATCTCCTGAAGTATTTTCTTTCCGATATTGATTTTAAATATACAGGGTGCGTAAATAATATTGCACCAAATGGGATTATGTAGAAACGGTTTGACATTTAGATTTGACGTTTGGTGTGGTTAAATTATACATAAATACCCATATTGTGATATGAGTTTCATTTGTTTTGTGGAACTGGTGTTTGTTAGAGGCAGCCATTTTGAATTTTTTTTAATGGCAACCTAGGTTTAGTTTGGTGTCATTTGGCAGGGAATTGATTTAGAAATACAATACGGTATATCACAAGCTTGTTTATTCTAAGATAACGAAGAAAATTCAAAAGCCAAATTAACTTTGTAGAGGAAACATTTTCTGGACAAAGGGCTGTAAATAAACAAAACTTATTCAAAATTTAATTCAAAAGTAACACTTCTGTGTTATCTATTGATTGTTATCTATTGATTGTTATCTATTGATTGTTATCTATTGATTGTTATCTATTGATTGTTATCTATTGATTGTTATCAATTTTAGCAATTTCTAATACTCTTTATCGCTTTTCCAAACAGTCATCCAAACAGACCTCCTATCAGCAGATCTACAGTACCGCGAACAGTGCAACGATTTGATGAACTAAAAAGTGTAAAAAATCGTCCAACTCTCGGAAGATCGAAAACAGCAGCAAATGATGATATTACATTACAAATTTTACTGGATGTTCGTGAAACACCACAAACCTCAATCAGGCAACTTGCAGCGGATCATGAAGTGTCTGAAGGATCAATAAGAAAAATATTAAAGCGGTCTAAGTATCATCCCTGCAAACCACATTTAGTTCATGAACTCTTAGAAGACGATTTTGAACGCAGGATTCAATTTGCAGAAATTATAACAGAAAGAACTGAACCTGATCAAAATTTTGTAATAAATATTGTTTTTTCAGACAAAGCCACATTTAAGTTAAATGGTTCTGTAAACAGGCATAACTGTAGATACTGGCACCCTGCTAATCCCCATGTCAACTTGGAAACTAACACGCAAAACTTTACGTTTTGTGTGGAATATTGAACGGAAAGTCATCGGCCCGTTCTTTATACATGGTACATTAACATCTGTGGATTACTTGGAACTGTTACAAAATCGAATTGTACCAAAAATGAAAGAGATTAAAACAAATCCAACAAATCCGCAAGCCTTGCACTCAGATGTCTGGTATCAACAAGATGGTGCTCCACCGCATTTCGGTCAGCAAGTTCGTGCATTCTTAAATCACATCATTTCCCACGACAATGGATTGAACGGAGGGGTCCAATTGAATGGCCTCCTATGTCTCCAGACATGACTCCCATGGACTTTTTTTTCTGGGGATATTTGAAGTGTTGTGTATCGTAATAGGCCAACAACATTAAGGCCCAGTTTTACAATAGTGGAATAAGAACGGAATAACTGTTCGCTAAATATCCTTTAATGTTCCTCCATATCTACGTCACACCTACGTCACGTTATACCAATAATAATGCTTATCCGATGATTGTAAAATCGGACCTAAATGAATTAGAACCTCGAATTAAAATTGGGATCACAAACATTCCTCCGGCATATCTGCAGAATGCACTGGGCACTTTTGTTGATAAACTTAGATATTGTCAAGAAGTGAATGGACAACAATCAGTTATTGTGATTTTCTTCAATTAAGTAACTCAATTTTCTTGTTCAATTTTTTTTTTGTTCTATTCACTTGAAGTATTTGTTTAATTTTTTAATTTTATTTGTAATTTTAGAATAAACACGCTTATGATATACCGTATTGTATTTCTAAATCAATTACCTGCCAAATGGGACCAAACTAAACCTAGGTTGCCATTTTAATGCTTTTTTCTTTATTAATTTCAGAAAAAATATTATCAAAGTATTCACCTAAAAACTTTTTCCACCGACCTTTTTTTCTTAAGAAATGTACCAATAAATTCTTTAAGATAAATCTCCATTTAATCCATTAATAAGCCTAGCCATGAAACATTTGTCATGATTTTGTACATTTTACATCCCTATTTTTGATTGTTATTGTCAGCACTTTACAAGATAATCGAAAGTTCACTTTTTCACAAAAAAGAGATCATCTTTACGTAGAGAAAGATTTCCAAAATTTTTCAAAATTTAAAAGAGCGGCAGGTACAGGGAATGTACGTGAAAATAAACGCGTGTGCCGTAAAATAACCGAAAATAAAGCAGCAGTTCTTAATGCGGTTACGGAAAATCCCTAGGTCAGTGTTACAAATTTGGCAAGACTATTAGAAATTTCAGTATCCAATAAGAAAATACCGTCCTTTTAAAATTTCGCTTCACCAAGAGCTGTTTCAAAATGATAAAGAAAATTGCGTCAATTTTTGCCGATACATGCTACTGAAATTTTCGAAATTTTCCGTTTTTACTGTTTTCCGATTAGTACTGAAAATCCACGCTAGGTAATACACGTGGATCGTCAACGTGTATGGTCAATCAAATATGTGGGGAGGGATTATTGGACACCGTGCAGTTGGGGTCTTTTTCTTCAATGGAAATTTAAATGGAGAAATGCATTTAAATTTTTTCCAAAATGAGTTTCAAGACATGTTAAATAATATTCCTTTCGCCATTGTTCGACGTGTGTTTTTCATGCAAGATGGGGCCCACCACATTTCACTGCTTACGTCAAAAAACATTTATACAATGAATTTCGGCAGAGGTGGATCAGAAGAGGAAGTCTGATTCCATGGCCTACCGTGTGATTACTTTTTACCAAACAGGAATACCAGATTAATTTATTTAAAAAATTTAAAATTACATTAATTTTTCCATTGAGAATCTTACCTATTTATTACAAATATTTTTTCACTTTATTTACTTTTTTATTTAATATGCATACATATAAAAACAATTAGTTGCTTGTATTTTAATTAATATCTAGTAATTAATAACTTATGTTATTAATATATTATATTTTGGATCCGATATTCTTTTAACTATAGTTGTACAATTTACAAAAATATTTTTGATAGAAAGAGAATTGTATCTCGTAATTTACAACAACATGCAATCAAGGTTAAGAAAATATTCCATGCAAGCACAAGCATTGAATGTTAATTACACATTAACTTTTTTCCTTCATTGCAGAAATACATTTCTCGGAGAAATGCTCTGTTCAGGAATGAGAATACTAATTAATGGTTAATACGGTATGGAAAGTATAACCGCTAGCACAATTAAAAATTTCCAAAAGGTGAACTTGGACAAAGACTTTAATATAATCTGCCTAACCCAATGGTATCGCAAGGAAAAAGAAGAGGATAATTGTCCACTATCAGTTTGGAGTAAAAACGACTTGGTTCACCAATTGATCAATGAAGTAGATTAGTTAAGTTGACAAAGACTTGGTGACTTTAGAATTACCTAATGATGAGTCGATTGTTAATGAAAGTGCAGTTGAAGCAGAACAAGAAAACGACGAAGAAGATGACGAAGGAGAAATAGAAATTTCTTCAGAACACTTACGTGAAACTGTTCGGAGTTGAATCTGATGTTAAAAAGTCGGTTAATATAATTCAGAAACACTTTGAAGAAAAAATACTGCAAGTAAGAGCCACCCAAACTAAAATTACAAACTAATACAAACATACTTAATAATATAGTTTTAATTTTTCCTTCAAGCATTTTTTTAACTAAATACTTAATATTAAAACCCATACACACAGGCCATTTTTAGCGAACAAGTGTTCAAGTTACTTGGAGTTTGTTATAACCGAGACCTACTGTATTAAATTAAGTAGTTTCATTATGAGATCTGAAAGAGTAAATGCAGATGCCACAATATCCCCTCAGCAATGCAAAACGTATGCAAATGCCGATGAAATTGACAGCTGTCTTGGTAAAGTTAGACCGACAAAAATTAAAAAGGATATCCTATCTTTAGTTATCCAGTCATTGTTTAAGTTATTTTTGTGCCCGCGTAAAAGAAAGAAAATAAAGGTCATTACCATGGTTAGGGTACACCTGACTGGGTTAGCGATAGCAGACGTCCTAAGTACGTCCCTGCTAAGGGCCAAAATCGCCTAACTCATTAGCATCGCGTGCCTGCCCTAGCACATGGCCTGCTGTAGACGTTCGAAAGTGAATGAAGTAAACAGTTGTCCGATACTCGTGCTGAGTAACTAACAGGATTGTATTATTATTCAGAAAAACGCTCATTTTTAAGAAAGACTTCCGGCATTGACTCTTTCTTATTTTAATAAAAAAAAAGTGCATTTCGTGTTCCTGCACATCAAAATAAACTTTTGCGAATGTGTGCAATCTTCGCTCGTTTTAAACTGGGTTAGGTGTGTGTGTTGTGGTGTGAGTGCGCGTGCATTCCCAGGATTACGATCTAGCCGTCCTCGTTTTTGCACATGTCCCTGTATTTCGGGGTACGTTTGGTAAATATAACGACATGTAAATAAAATTCCGTTATTCTGAGGTAATACTTATTGAAAATTTGATTAGTAATCTACAAATTAGATAAAAGTTTGCTGACCTTAGACGACGATTGCACGCCTACACATCAGATAATACGGGACAACAATGCAAGTGCTGAGGTAATTAAGTTTTCGTGTCTTGGGAATCTGAACATGGGTATTTGTTTGATGTATTGTTCGGTAAACATATCGGAGGTCGTTGTCCTTAAAGCACCGAAATTTTTGGGTTGGTTTTTCCCGATTTAAAACTTTAGATCCACGTTTGGACAGGATGTTCCAGCTTTCCGAGGAAGTGCGAAAATAATATTTTATGTGCATTTTACCAAAATTTTACTGTATTAGCAAAAGTTGTGCAAGTTTGCATTCTATTTCTGTACCAACTAAAACTATTTTCAACCGAAAGTATTTCTTGTAAATTTCAACCTGGTTTCATTCTTAATACGTGTAAAAAATATCGAATTATTTAGACTGATTACTGATTAATGATTAGTCAAATCATAATAATAGGTTCGTTTATTTTTTACCGAAGATTTGTCTGAGATCATCTTTAAAATAAACGATCGTATTTAAAATTTGTGGAAACTTGACACATCATAAATATTTAGGTTTTCCAATAAAATTAAACGCCATCGACTTACATGATATGAGAGATTGTTTATGCAGCAGTGTTTCATCAGTGTTTAATCACCTATGACTTCCATCGAATTCGTATAATCCGTTTGCCTGTCTGTACCTAAAGTACAAATTTGTAATTTATTTTCAACGTCTGTTTACGAAAATGACAAACATCAAAACAATTACCGACTTGAAAACATAAAAATGACGTTAGTATACAGTAACTGATAGTATACAGTCTGTTTCCTTATTTTTCTCATGCAACCGTTGCAACCGTGCAACTATTCTTTGATATTTTGTCAGCAAGCCAAAGATTCATTAGACCATATATGCTGCCAACGTGGTCTTTCCAGTTTAAATGATCTTTAGCACATGTGTTTCTGAACTGCCGTCACCAAAGGCTTATGCTTAATTTTTTTGGCTTGTGATTGTTTGGTAATCTTTTTCGCAGAGACTAAAGGATCTAAGCGATCTCGTGAAAGATATGCTGCTTCTGTCCTCTTACCTAGTACATGTTCCATGAAAATCCGACGTAGTAGATGAGAGGCGGTTCGATCTTTTCCCTGGTTGAATATTTCTGTTGGCATCCTACTGTGTGAAAGAAAACAATGGTTTTGTCACTTTACTGTAGCTTAATATAATCAAACTGCCCATCAAAACATTCTAAATTTTACTCCAGGAAGGAACTGTCTATGATCAGGAGTATTTGACAGATTTTACCTGAATCGTCTCTGCTTTAGGATTTGTCTTTCTTCTTGTCCTCTACCTATTGGAATACTGTGTCAGATGACGTAACTTTCCTCTGCTACTGTGTTAGAATGTGACACACATAATGTTGTAAACTGTATTTATTATGTGTAACATTTTAACTTTAAAATTAATACTGGCTTAAATCTTTTATGCAACTGAACATAATTTATTGGTTAAAAACTATTATTTTTTTGTAACCGGTTCCTCTTTTTATTTTTTACCCTCTACAAAAGAGGGCAAGAAGTTTGTAAGCCAATTGGAATGAGACGAGAAATTTAATTGTAATTTTTGAACTTTATTGCGTTTCCATTTATGTTAAACCCCCTCGGCGTATATTCAACAAGCAAGACTCTTTCTACTATTGCAATCAGTCTTTTCCAGAACATTGTGTTTCGGCTTTTTCGGCGGTGGGGAACCTTTATAAACCCATTGCATGGAAGAGTGCCAGTGATATATTCAAGTCTCATCCCCATTCAATGAGGTCAAACTTTCTTGAGAAATTTCTTTTCTAATCAGTTTTTGCTCAGGTGTAAGCAATGAGGAAATTCACCGTGCGTCTTCTTCATATCAAAATCGTCACGCAAAATTTTTGGGTCACATGTTCACTTAATTGGCAATAACAGAAACTTTTATACGCCACACAGTTTCTTCAGTTCGAGCTTCCACGGGTTGTCCGGACTTTGGGTTATCGTTAATTGATTCTTTACCCCTATCGAAAGAGTTTAGATCACACAACAACCATTCCTTCATAAATATTTTTGGGCCATTGCCTTATTTTGGCGAGAACCTTGTGATACTGGGATCTTTCGCCTTAATTTTACTGACAAATAAACCTCCCCAAACCTCTATAAACGCACAAATTAAAGACAATTTAGCACATCTTCTACTTCTAAATGACACAACTAGTTTTTAATAATTGGCTTGACATCGTCGTTCTTTTCCTTTCGTGACTAGGTGGATAATATAAAAATACACCCTCGCAATAAATACAACTTCATCCTTTTTTTAGTTGTATATCTGCAATTTAAGTTTCTATTTACTCACAGACCATAAGTTTTATAAATTGGTATTCCAGCTAGAATATATTATTGCATCTGATTTGTATGAGCTATGCAATCGCGTATGCATATTACCAGTTTTTTCCTCGGTCAGCACTTGCACGTGAATGATTCGTATAATTTAGTTTCGTAGGTAGAAAAATAAGCGGCGTGCACATTTCGAAATCGCTAATACATACTTTGTAGTAACATACGACTGAATGTAGGGGATAAATGCAGAAGGGGCTGTACGCCCGACTGCCCACAGCGATGACTCACGCAGTCCTCCACTCTGTCCCTACTTAGTTTAATGACTCTTTTGTACAGATGTAAAACAATGGCCCCGAATGGTACGAGCTGTGAATTAATAATATCTCTTCTTTCCAGTTACTGTCATCGCTAGCAAATGATCTGGATCATATGCTCAGCGAACTCTGTACTACGCCACCCCCGCCCTATGATAGATTGTCGGACAATGAACTTCATAACAGGTAAGTTATGGGTTTTTTTCGTGTCGCGGCATTCTGCCAGCTATGTTTTGTTTACGAAGAGATTTGCATAATTTCCGACGGTTTTTCGACCTTCGCTTATTCTGAAATGAGGACAAGCAACGTCAACAGTACTTACATAATTATTGTATAAATGATATCTAAATTAGTAGAACAAGTGTTGACGATTGTTTCATTAAACGTTGAACAAAATTAAACGATTGCCAGCAAATAGCAACATCGTAAATCAAATTTATTTTAAATTTCCCTGTGATTTAACAGCATTTAAAGCATTAAAGAATAAAATGAATTTTATTATTAATAAATTACACGCAGAAAAACGACTTTAAATTTTTATATTGTGTATTAGGATAAATAATATTGTATAACCCCCGTATGTCTTCAAAGTCTTCAAATTTATCGATAAAAAGCAAATTAAAACAAAAAAGAAATGTATTTTTTAACATTTAGTTAAATACATCAACAATTATTAAAACAACGTTCATGTGTTCATTATGAATTATCGAGTTTCCATTGTATACTAGTAATTGACAACCCCTTCAAATTGTAAACTCTGATATTATGGCACCCGCATCATTTTAAAAATGTAGATCTCTTGTCCAAACGGATTATTGTGTCGGGGAGATTATGCAACTGATCGTGAAAACAAATTAATTTTTAAAACACACGCCAACGTCAGTTTACATTCGATAATCCTCTGGAAACAACAACGCCGGAATTCGCCGGCATTTTCGGGAAAACGGGACAGGGAAATTTCGTCGGTTTTATAAATATGATTTATTACGTTGATAAATTTAATTTCGCCGGTAGAAAGCGGCGTGCCGCCAAGCACCCCCGCGTTTTTACAGGGCACGAATTTTATAATAATCATAAAACATCCATCTCCTAAACAGTTTTACAGCGGCGAAAAATCGAGATGACTTCTGATCGACGGGGACCCTCCGGAGAAACGGATTATAACCCTTAGTGCATTTTATTTCCCGATCTAGTTGAGTGGAGTTGCGCCCTCGGGCAAGGCAGCAATGATCGGAAACTTATTCGAAATTTGCGACTACGACCGGTCCCCAAACATTCCCTGATATTCTGTGTAATTTACAGAAATGCATGACTGATGACGTGATGACAATTTATCTACAAAATGATAACATTATACTTTCCTCTTACCAAAAAAATTGAAAATTGAAACATACCTGTTATACACGAATATCAGTCCGTAGTCACATACTAAAAATCTGCTGATACATTAAATTTTTAACGTTGAACAGATATTTTTTCAATTTCTTTCATATAGAAGAAATTATGTGATAAATAGATTACTCCTTTTCTGCACATCCATCGCTTAGATTACTGAGCTGTTACTGCATTTCACATTTGCATATTTTGCTCATTCTATTTTACTCTTGATAATATTCAACTACGGTTGAGTCGGGTTAATTCGGACAACTTTTATGTTTTGAATTTTTGCAGCTTTAGTTTAAAATCTCAATTAGAGAAGTGCTTTCTAATGGTATTAGCTTCATGCATTTTATTAATGTCGTCTTCTTCTTTTGTGCTTTAAGAGCGTCGGATGTATTATCATATCATTTCTTTAATGCTTTCCGATCCATGGCTGAAATTTGCTTATCATTTACCGTTTTCGTCTCTTTTATTTCCCAGCTCCTCTGTCATTTCATCCATTCCAACTTTCCTTGCTCTACCGTTCCTTCTTTCAACCACTTCAGTTATTTTTCAGTTAATTATTGCATTGTTATGGTTTCAAACAAAGTCAGTTGCTTTCTTTCGACTTTCTTTCTTCATATATCTTCGTTTCTTTCTCTGTGCCATTTTGTTTTCCATGCACTTGCATACATTGCAACTTTAAAATTGCATTACATTTTAAAAACTATCCAGAAAGAACACAAATGTAAATTTTAGCAGAATATAGATATTTACTTATAACTTTTTTGGTATTAAAAAAAACTGTTTTAAAAGTGTGTTCATTCTAGCAGGATAGCAATCAAAGAGGGGGGTAATTAAAAGCTTACAGTTATTCGACAAGTATGGACAAGTAGGACCACGTTCTTACTTCAAATTTTTTCTAAGTAAAAATTTTAAAACATAATACTTTTAATCACAGTTTCAAACATTGAAAAAGGTGTCAATTTTGTGAAGGTTTTAGTTTAAATTAAAATGAAATTACTTGAAGGCTTCGGCGGACTTATCAGTAATTCATTTTATTATTTACTTATTTCTCACTCTTCTTGAATTTTAATATTTTCAAGCTTCCTCATTTGTTTCTGTTTTTTTTTAATAATTCAAAATTACCATTTCAAACAAACGGCCACTGATTTTATGCCACTGCTCCATATTTAAACCGCGAGTGAAATTTTTTTAACCTGATCATAATTAATTATGGCATTAAATAAAACATCATTACAAATCTTATGAATTAAAAAATAATTACAAATAGTATATTACGCAATAATTTTAGAGAAGTGAAGTTTTGCTAAACGAGTATGACTTGCCTGAGTATGAACGAGTAACTTAAAAAGCCATACGAGTTCTGAAACACTTCTAACGAGATTGCGTATAATATTTTTTCGCATTTCATGATTTTATTAATGAAAATTTTTGTGCAAATTGGTTTTGATTGCAGCGGATTCCCCGAGCAGGCTCTGTACAGCTGTTTCAGGCCTAGTTGGACCTTCATCAGCAGAACCGTAGCCGGAGAATTCCACTGCAAACCAAACCGATATGTCCTAGGGTTATTCGCCAATGCGATGTGAAAGTAATAGACATTTAAGTAGCGACATCTTTCGATCGCTTGTTGACCTGATATTGCAGTAGGATTGACAAATCGAAGCCAGTCCGCCACATGATAAGTCATCCCAATGCAAGGCGGCCATGTGCTGTCAAAGCATATGAGAATTTTGAAAATTTTTGTGCAAATCGGTTTTGATTGCAGCGGATTCCCCGAGCAGGCTCTGTACAGCTGTTTCAGGCCTAGTTGGGCCTTCATCAGCAGAACCGTAGCCCGCATTGGCGAATAACCCTAGGACATATCGGTTTGGTTTGCAGTGGAATTCTCCGGCTACGGTTCTGCTGATGAAGGTCCAACTAGGCCTGAAACAGCTGTACAGAGCCTGCTCGGGGAATCCGCTGCAATCAAAACCGATTTGCACAAAAATTTTCAAAATTCTCATATGCTTTGACAGCACATGGCCGCCTTGCATTGGGATGACTTATCATGTGGCGGACTGGCTTCGATTTGTCAATCCTACTGCAATGTCAGGTCAACAAGCGATCGAAAGATGTCGCTACTTAAATGATTTTATATAGATTTTATTAATGTTTAATAGAAGTGACATTAATCACTGTCACATTAAGAACTCACAATTGATGGACATTGAAAATAAAAAATAATATACTCAATTTACTTGACATCCGCACTGTCAAAATGATAGTATGTTGGCATCACTGGACACTTGTGATATTTTCTGTTTTAATTAACAGAATTTTTAAATTTAGGTATTCATATAATTTAACACATTTTAGGCAGGCGTTGTTAATTTTGAGAGCAAACAAATGTTTTCTAACATTAATTATACGCCATACCATATCTAATCTGGCTTTTAACTACTGACATGTTAGTTACTGAACTAAAAATCATGTTTTTTGTTCAAATTTTGACACTAACGGTGTGGATGTCAAGTAAACGAACAATAGTAGTAGTTAAAACGTTGTTAAGCTGTCTGTAATCTTGCTGTGTTGTAAAGTTCCATTTTACTAAACGATTTTGAATGTAACAATGTTGTCATTTATTGCATGAAACCAACTTTTCTTCTTATACAGGGTGATTCATAACATGTGCGAAAAGCTTTAAGGGCTTATTCTCCGAGCAATTTGCGTCAAAAAAGTTCGTATGAACATATGTACAGGGTGTAATATTTAACCGGGTCTATTCAATAACGCTGTTCCTATTGAATATATGGAAAAATATTTTATACAAAACTATAATCTTTTCAAGGTTCGCATAATTTAAAATCATTTTGAAATATACAGAGTGTCTCAATTTGACTGTACGATGTGTAAATTCGTTATTTTAAATGGAACACCCTATATTTTATAACGAATTTGAGTTTATCAGGTTATTTTAGGGTAAGTTTAATCAGGGTTCCCTGCACCTAAGTCTTATGATTTTTAAGATATGACTTTATTTATGGTTTTCGGAAAATTCAAATGTAATTTTTATAATTAATATTCCATTAACGAAGAAAGTTAGAAAGCCGATATTATGGTACTATTACAAGCTAAGTTGAAGGTATCTACAGCAGTTACAAAATTTACTTTTCATTAAACAAGGATCCAGTAAAGCTATTTCCATTTTGACAGCAATTGAAGAGCAACAACTTTTGTTTTTTAAATGGAACGGTATTATTTTTATGTCGTCGTTAGATGCCTCATAAAGTTATCTTTCAACTGGCTATACACTTCCCTATACCAATTACTGACGGTTGAGCAGATATTTAATATTATTTCATAATTCCTGCTGTTTAATGTCAATTAAAATTGCAAGACATCTTAGAATTATTTTGTTGTTCCTACAGTTTTCAAAGGTTTTGTAATATTCAAATATGATTAATAAATACTTCGTCGTAATGTGTAGAGCGCACTTTCTTATTTGACATAAAACAAAATTAAATTTTAGTACAAGAAGTCTTAGGGCCAATTGAATGAAACGTAGTTAACCACACGATCCAGTTAATCGTGTGATTAAGCAATATCACCTGAGAAAACTTAACAATCAGTAAAAATACCAATCAAAATTATTTCCCTCGTTGCGGTTTAACCTACCACAAGCCTTAACAATGGAATTAAATAATCATGTATTTAACAATACAACAACAACCAGGACTTAAAAACTTAGTAATTGACATTTTACTCAAAACAAGTACACGTTTGAGTAAATACTCACTCCTGATTTTAATTAATATGTTAAAATGCAGAAATGTTGAAATATCTCCTCAACCGTCAGTAATTGGTATAGAGAAGTCTATAACTAATTGAAAGATAATTTTATGGAGTATCTAACGACGATATAAAAATAACACCGTTCCATTTAAGAAACAAAAATTATTGCCCTTCATTTGTTGTCGAAATGGAAATATTTTTACTGGATCCCTGTTTAAAGAAAATTAAATTTTGTTATTGCAGTAGATACCTTCGACTTAGCTTGTAATAGTACCACAATATCTGCATTCTAACTTTCTTCGTTAATGAGATATTAATTATAAAACTTACATCTGTATTTTCGGAAAACCGTAAACAAAGCCTAATATCTTAAAAACCATAGGACTTAGGTGCAGGGAACCTTTATCAAACTTACCCTAAAATAACCTAACAAACTCAAATTCGTTATAAAATATAGGGTGTTCCATTTAAAATAACGAAGTTACACATCGTACAGCCAAACTGAGACAGCCTGTATATTTCAAAATGATTTTAAATTATGCGAACCTTGAAAAGATGATAGTTTTGTATAAAACATTTTTCCATATATTCAATAGGAACAGCGTTATTGAATAGACCCGGTTAAATATTACACCCTGTACATATGCTCATACGAACTTTTTTGACGCAAATTACTCGGAGAATAAGCCCTTAAAGTTTTTCGCATATGTTATGAATTACCCGTTATTTTTTAATTTGTCATTCCTTGTATTATTACATCATGTTTGTAATAAATTAATGTTTGATTACTTAATTACTTTTTGGCGATCTTGCCTTTTCTTTCTCATCATTTAATTTAATAAATCTGTACAGGGCTTTTGTTTATATTTTGAACGGTACCTACGCATTTTATTATTAGACATATCAAAAAATGTTAAATGCAAAAGTTTTAAGGACGTACCTGAACCGCCAGAATTTACTTTAAAAAGAAACAAATGACAATCGGAAACCTAACCTAAATGAGTATCAACTTCGCTATTTTAAATTGAACACTCAGTATATTTTTTAGAATTAAGAAAGATATTTTTCTCCTAATTCCAAAAATATGTAATTTGTCTATATTTGGTTTCATACTTTTTACGATATTTAAGTTTGAAATTATTATTGTTTTGGTATATTTTTTTTAATTTATTTCATATAATTTATTAATTTCTCTTAGATGTTAGCGTTTTGACTTATAAAGTGACTTTTAATTAGTTTAACACTTGTCACACATAATAAACTCCTTATTAATCCAAATAAATGCATTTTTTTTATTTTAAATTTAATATCGCAAGAAGTATGAAACCAAATATAGACAAACTACATATTTTTGGAATTATGAAATTCATGTCTTTCTTAATTCGAGAAAATATACATAGTGTTCCATTTAAAATAACAAAGATGATACTCATTTACTAAGTGTCCAATCGTCATTTGTTTCTTTTTTTATTAAATTCTGGCGGTTCAAGTAAATCATCAAACTTTTTTTGTATGTCTAATAATAAAATGTGTAGGTACCGTTCAAAATATAAACAAAACCCCTGTACATACATTAAATTCTCTTTTGTCCTACGCAAAATAAAATTGAGATTGGTTAAAATTCGAGTATTATTAAAATAATAATGAAAGAGAAGATCTCTTTGATTAACTATGTTTTCAGTTACTTCATGATTCAAAAACCAATTCATAATATATAAGTAGGAAGCCTAAAAAGTTTCCGAAATCAAGAAAACATCTTTTTTAATGTCTGCTCACGAAAGAAATGAGTAATAGTTTTCAAACTGTATTGAGACTGTACGTTATATTTTGAATTTTTGATTAATGTAAAATATGAACACTATTTCTTACTGTCGTCTATATTACATCATTTTGTTGATAATTCAATAATCAGACTGAAAAAATTGGTTTTGTTTTAAATATAAATGCTTATGGTTGAAGTACATTCGATTACAGAATACCTTGTTAATCTAAAAACAAATATCCGAAATGCTTCTCATTCAAGTGCTTCTCATTTTCCAATTTTCGAAACATCAATAAAGAAGTACAAATTTTATTTAATATAATTCAACGAAGTAACAAGTTTTAAATAATAATTGTGCTTATGCATCGCAACCCTCTAAAAAATTTGAAATCCAACTCCAGTGTTCCTTTTCTTTCTTAACCTGTCACTTTTGGTTACTTCCAAAATTAGGATCTGCAAAAAAAAAACATAATTACTTATTTGTTGAATACTACGAAAAACATTGTTAGGCAGATATGTATGCACATTTTCTTTCATACATAATCAAATATATCTAATATCTAATTATTTCGTTATCATATTTAAAACAACGTTTTGGTTAATTTGACAATGATACTTTAAATTCAACGAGATTCTTGTCCACTTGTACAACAATTCCGTAGTACCTTCTCACAGACAGCTTAAGGAAGAAGCTATTAAACGATAGCGAAACGTTAAGTTTTTGTGATTTTTAACCTGTCCGTAAGAAAATTTTACTGAATTGTTATGATTACCTACTAATAAATTATTCCAAATTCAGATACGACAAACTTTATAAAATTTTTAAAAAAATTAATTTTGTTTCTTTTAATTTTGTACTTAACTTTGTTGCTAATGATATAGGAGTATCATTTAATTTTGAATAGATTACTAAAATATTTAGCGAGACATCGGTTAAAAAAGTTACTGATATAAAATGTTTGTATCATTAAGGGGGACGCGAATTAGAACTAATTTATCTAAATGACTCACGTGCTGATATATCGTGGTAGTTAAAGTTTCCATCTTCCAACCGCAGACCATTAGCACGCTCACCAAATGCGGAATCGGAAACGCTGTGGTTGTCTTCAAAATTCCGTTTCCCTTTATCTCTCAAAGATATTCCGTTTTTGGAAAATTTGGAGTCGAATTTGAATCTCTTTCCTAAAATTTAGCGGTTAAGATTATTTATAGAAGTTCTTTATGTTTCCACAAAATATGTACTATGAATTGTTTAAAGATTAAAGCGAATAGTTTTTCCTTTGTTACTTATAAATTTATTTATAAATTAAAAGTAGAAACAAAACAAATAATTCCGTCATTTTAAATGTTAGTATAAAAATTTGCAAATTTTATCATTGAATTATCTACATACCGTATGTTTCATTTCAACTAGAAAACATACGCGCTTGTATTGCTCGCTCTTGTCTTAAATCTTTTGATTTTTATATGAACCTTGTGCCTAGAATATACAGCGAAGTAAACGTGACATAATGATCAAGTGATGGGTTTCGTTCTATATCTTTTATTTTATAATGTAGCATGTTCTGTCTCCGCCATTTCTCAACTTTCAGTGAAACAGGAGGTATATATTTAAACGTTGCTTAAAGTAAACCGTAATGAAAAATATTGTTCTCGAAAATGTTCTTAAGTGAGAAAAGAAATAAAGAAGCAACAATTTCGTTTGGATTTTCCACGAATACAAAGAAAGAATCTTAAAATAATAAATCTAAGTATAGAAAATAAAAAAAGAACGAGCAAAATTCTTTTAAAATCGGCAAGTAATCGGCTTTCTAATTCTTACCCGATGGTTTATATGGTTTGGAAGCACTAAGCCACCAATCATCTCCTAGCTCAACGTTTTTTGAACCTGTCAGAATAGAATTTTCGCCAATGTTTTCAGGCAAAAGGCTTACTTTATGTTTGCCATTAATTATATTGGTACTCTCGATATTATTATCTTGGAAATTACGATTTTGAAGTTCATTAATCAGGATTGTGCGATATTTATCTTCAATGTCTTCATCATTAATATCACTTTCAGCACCTTCATTGGTATTGTAATCTTCGTTTGTAAAATCTTCACTTCCATAGTCGTCACTAGTTTCGTTATCATCTAAATCATTTCCAAAAATTTCGTATTTATAGTCTGCCTCATCTGCGTCCTCATAATCTTCATCACTTTCACTACTTCTACTAATTTTAATGCTTTTTGGCGCATCCTTTTCATTCAAATTTGTAGTGTGATCTTTTTCGATGCTAAAAAGCTCGTTGTCTTCATTAGAGTTAGCGCTTAAGTAATTACTGATGTTAGTAGCAAGGTCTTCGTGTTGTTCACCGCTGTTGCTTTCATATTCATTATGAATTTTTTCACTTCCTTTCTTTGCTGCAATACTTCCCTTCTCTCCTTCATCCTCTTCACTCTCCCTCGCATTTTTGTGATTAGTTGCTGGATCATTTTCCTCGGTATTTCGTCCCTTACTACTGAAATTAATTTTATTCTCTATGTAACTTTTATGGTCTTCATCATTTTTGAAAACGTTTTTCCCTTTGCCTTCGTCACTTCCATAGTAATTTTCGTAGAATGTGTCAAGTAAGGCCGAAATGTTGGATGATTTATAGAACTGTGTTGAAAGTAAATTCGGTTGCACGATGTAATTATTATTTTGTCTGTAAACAGAAACTAAATATAAATATTTGCGTAAAAGTGTTGTAAATTTATACATACCTGGCGACGCGTTTTAAAGCCAACGCATTTTTTCCAATTTCCTCAAGAGGAAAACTTCTCACCGCTATAACGCACAAGACGCATATCAACACACAATTCGGCATTTCTTCCGCTGCTAGAGTGATAGTGTTTTACAATGAATCATTTCGAAATGCGCAGTCCTTTATTTATACCTTATGTGCAGATATTCTTTGTGGTTATTCAACCCACACAGGAAATTTGGCGAGATTAAGTATGAACTGAAATTAATGAATGGATTTTCATTTCCATTTACTTGGAATTGTTCGTATGTTCTGAAAATTTAATTTTTTGCACTAATAATTTATTTCTAGAGTTTATAAATTGTTTAAAAAGTTTAAAATTGTCTCGTACAGCCCGTTTTAGACGGTCGCATCTCTTGTAACAAATTTATTACGAAGTGAGTGAAAACTGCCAATTCAACTAATCAACATTCACTGTGTAACAAATTTGTACAAGAAATATGACCGTCTAAAACGGGCATAAGATTTGGAAGCATATTGTCGTTTTTATTAGTGATTCTACATTAACTGATTTGATTTGATTTTTACATTTTTAGCGTTTGGTTATACCTTCTTAAGTTGCTACATCGGAAATATATATTGTATTATCATAATTATGAGAGATGAGCCCTGCGTCATAAATAATACGCGACTGACATTGAATCATCAGACATATAAAGCATAACTCAATATGAATATAATTTTCTTATTCGCCATTGAAAAGGAAATAATATTGAAACATTTGTCGGTTACAACTTCGGTGATTGATGACGCTGGGCTCAACTCTCGTGATTTTGATAATAGCTCTTTCATAAGTGACCACAATTATTAGACCTAGGACCCATAGGCTTACGTTACAAAGGATGCGTTGTCATACATTTTTTAGTTAAGATAAGGAAACATAAATGAGGATTGCATATGGTTTACATCGCCAGAGTTTTGGTCTGATCTACTCGACTGTAGTCCTAACAGACGAAAACAAACTGAAATCATATTCTTGCAAAATTCGATAAGTAAAACTTTTATAGTTTTCAATTAATCCATTGGCATGCAACAAGAAACAAAATACAAAGAGAGGATTTAAAGTATCCAAAGATATTTAGAGGAGTGATAAAATTTAATAGACTTAAAATGTGTAAGTATATGTAATGGGTGTCCAACAATTATTGTAGTCCTGGGTGGCTGTGGAATCAAACATTTTTAACTGTAGTCTGTTTTTTAATTCGGAGGAGTGAATTGGAAATTTTCTTCACACAAAACGAAACTTCGATCAGCTGAAACTTAAAACTAGAGGTTAATTAAATAAATTAATTATACGTGGTGTTCCACTTCCAGCTAATACATTATATCCTCAATAACTTTGGAGGTAATCGATCTTTATTTATTGGGAGACATATTTATTTCGACATAAAATCCGTGTACATGGTTTCATCCTTCTACTCTATACATTCACATTCTGTGTTCATAGCGAATTAAATACGATGCGTTCGAAAATAAAATGATTCTCAGTAGGCCTTAAATATGAAAAAAAAAAAAAAATTGGTAATACTGTCTGTCGAATTTAATAGCTATACTTAACAGTGACATTTTAATAATTGAATCGAAATGTTCGAGTTTGGAATACAAGACGTTCATTGTTGAAAGTTATTTCAGAAATGGTGAAAAGCTAAATCACATCCTACTCTGAATCGTTTTATTTTCGATCGCCTGGTATAATCAAGTTCTACAAATTTTTCAATGCTTTTTATTTGGGGAATACGATTCGGGAATCTTTCCATGAAAATAACAAGTACAGCATAATCTTTTTTTTTATTGAGAAAATAAATTTCTAACCCGTCTCAGTTGGTTCAAAATTTATTAAGGTGTGAGGCATTTTAGAGTCGCATGGTATGGTATAATATTTGTTGAATTATTTTAATTATTAATGTCTCATGAAGTCTTTCAAAAGAAAAAGATTCGCGCATGCGCATCTAGGATGTTTCAAGAAAAAAAAAGTTTGTTTTCAAAACTTCCAAATGCGACTAAACAAATGAAAATCTGTTTCTAAAGTAGTGTGCCCATTGGGAGTAAACGATTTACAATATTATTTATTAAAGTTTTAAACCAGTTTCACTAAAATAAATCTATTTGTGTAAATATTAACATTTCAGATAAACGAAGAAATTAAAATGTGACAACACTGCACCAAAGTTCGCGCCTTTACTATTTTAAATTGCTACACGTGTCAGGGTCAAGGTCAATATCACCCTTCATAAAAAACGTGTTTTGTGTTCGTTTCTAAACGTTTCGTAACAATCAGTCTGGTCGAGAGCTGTCGAGGCAGTTAGTAACTTATTGAAGACAGTTCATGTCCGATATTTTTTGTGCTTCTTCAGATAATTTAATTTGTTTAATGTTTAGTTATGTGTATTTTTAGGAAACTCGTATCCCATTTTAATCTCATGTCATAAAACTTAGTCAGTGACAACGTGAGTGTTTTCTTTGCTATTAGTTAAATAAGAAAAATAATTTCGGGAATTTTCAATGCAGTTGTAAAATCAGTATTACTAGAGAATTAAATTAAAAAAGAGAGTAAAGTTAAATCCTTGCTGAAACAATTTTCTGCTTCAACAAATTAAATAGCTTTGTCGTGTAAATTACTTAAAATATTAACTTTTTTGTTACGGGTTCGTCAAAGTAGCAAGGCACTGACCCAGTGCCCCGATCAAGTAAATATATAACAAATATAAATATTGTAGATAAAATAGATGCTATTGTACGTATATAGACGTTACTGTCAAGTTTACAGAAAATATTTTTCTTCGTAACTCGAAAACAGTTACAATTTAGGGTGCCAAATTTAAGTCATTTTTTGATTGTTTTGGTCCATGCTACCTTGGTGTGAAATTATTGCACTCGAGTCCTTGACACCCAGTATATGCTAAGTAGTTTAATAAAGTCATGAGAAATCTAAACTTTTTTTACGGAGTACCAGAAATATTCTTTAATAGCGTTTTCGATTGACCGCCTTAGTGCGCACTCAGAGTGTCTTCATCTCGTGTTATTACATGAGGTTAAAAGAAGATGCAAATACACTGAGTGCAATCGGTACACGTGAATCGAAAACGCTATAAGATTCATTAAAAATTTAGAAAATATTTGACGTTATTGTGACATTTACGTGAAAGTTTTATGATTTCTAACAAATTCTTTAAATGTTAGGAAAAATGATGTACTTATAAAACACATCAAAGATAAAACCGCTCGATGTTTTCCTCTGTGTGCAGCTTTATCATCGTGTGGCTTCCGGAATTGATATCTCAGCAATTACACATGTTTATGTGTAAGTTTGTTACTGACAGTTTCAAATTCTAAGAAGTATCAAAAAATCCAAAATCTATTTCCTTACCGCAGAGTAAATTGCCCTCCACCAGTTCAATAAATTTGTAATACTTTTTGTTAAACTGAATAGCGTGTCATATAAAAGCGGTCGTGACACTAACTAATAGTGCCGAATTAAGCAATAATTGGGAAAATTAATGTGATCGCATATAGGACAGTGAAAAGCACTTTCGCCTAATAATGAATTAAATTTGGACAACGCAGAGATAGCTGCTCGTTCTTTTATAAACCATTTCTGCGTCATTCGTTTTCATTATCTGCCAAAGTGATAAGACGATGCATTTGGATTTCCCAGTAATCGCTAGTTGACTTTGATCAAAACTAAAAGGATATTTATTCAGCTGGTCATTTTCTCGTTGCAAATATCGCGTATTCGTAATTAAATTGCAATTGCAGAAATTCACTGCTTCTGTTATATGGATTATTTATGTATTTTATATCAATCACTCAATACCAAATTAAGGGTCTGGTAGAGAATATGTCCATAAACGTTCAACATTTTTTGTGACATAAATAGTTAATTTACATTACATTGAACGTATTTCTACAATAAAATTTGCGGATTATGCGTAAATTTTGAAATTATCACCTTTTAAAAGTTACGATTTCTAGGTTATGTTTGATGTTCCATATCAATATTTTCGAATAAGTTATTCTTAAAAAGTGCTGTTAAAGAGAAGGAAAGCCTTTTTCGAGTATATACATTTCAAGGGAAGAGAAACTTTTGTATAAATACATTTTATTATATTTTGTTGCCCATCATACCCGGCAAATTATGAGACTATTAGCTCAATAGCTGGTAACGCATGATAAATCTATACTAGATTTACAGATTTTATTTTAAAACTTTCTATTTAGCTTTTTTCAGAAATTGAAAGATTATGAATGTTGCGAAGTAGAGAAATTAAGTTTGAGCCTTCGTAAAAACTCCAAAATTTCAGGCGCTATTTCTTCTTAAAGGGGGAACAGTGGCACATTTGGCGATGGATGAAGGTGTATATGTTAGTTAAAGTGAGCTGGCCCATCTGGCGTTGGTCATGAAAATGCACCTATACATAGTTCTATAGTTATTTTTGGGCTTTACACAAATAATTTTTATGGGATTGCCTTGGTGTGTTAGCTGTACTTAAATAAGGGAAACCTCTATGTGCAAATATATTTTAAGGGAAAGGAAACTTTTGGGTAAATTTTAAGGGAAGGGAAACTTTTATGGGTAAATTTTAAGGGAAGGGAAGCTTTTGTGAGTAAAATGTCCATATTCATGGTGTTTCCTCAAGGCTTCCTTGAATGAGGAGCCCCTTAGAATACAAGTTGTTTTATGCAACTGCCTTACTACGAGTACAATCCCATTCTAAGGGGTTCCTTACTGAAGGAAGCCTCGAGGAAGTACTGTGAATACGGACATAAGTTTTAAGGGAAGGGAAACTTTTGTATGTAAGTTTTAAGGGAAGAGAAACTTTTGTGTGTAAGTTTTAAGGGAAGGGAAACTTTTGTGCGTATTTTAAGGGAAGGGAAACTTTTGTGTGTAAATTTTAAGGGAAAGAAAACCCTTGTTATAAATTTACACTTAAATGCTAAATTTGAAACGACAAACTAATGCACTACCCCTGAAAGCCTATCGCACAAAAATTATTTGTGTATTGCTCGTCAAGGTACTATTAAAAAATGTTTATGTGCAATGGTTTCTCTCCCTTGAAATACACTTACCTACTCAAAAAAAAGGCTTTCCTTGTCTTATAGCACGTTTTAAGAAGAACCCATTCGAAAATATCTATAAAATACGTACGAACATAACCTAAAAATCGTTACTTTAAAAGGCAATAATTCCGACATTTACGGATAATCCGCAAATTTTATTGTAGAAATACACTCAGTTTAAGCTAAATTAACTATTTTTGTCATAGAAAATGTTCAGCGCTTATGGACATATTCTTTACCAGAACCCCAAATTAATACTGAACTAATTATAATACAATGAACTCTGAAATTTGGGACTACTGAGAAGAATTTCTCCAGCAATTTAAATACCAGTGTCTGTCGTATAATTATAAGTTTAGCTTAATTCTTCTTTCCAAATAATTCAATTAGTATGTTTAAGTCTCTGATATAATATAATGTGTCATAACATAATATAATAATTCTTGTTTCCAAATAGTGTGCTTAAGAAATCGCTTACTTACCGCAGAACACTTATAAGATTTAAATTCACTAATAATATGACAAATACAAAATAATTAAGCGCACTTAAGGCAATTCCGCTACTTTAGTTAATTTACATCCATCTTGATACATATCTATATCTATATATCGGTTTTAGTTAGGTTTGAAAAAAGACCTTTATGAACACCATCCTTTGCACTCTAACGAAGGCCTCTTGTTATGTAACTCATAAAATTTTATTAAAACATTTTGGACCATTACTGAATTCGGAGAATTCCTGTGAAGTTTGTCGCATCCTTTTTGACTAGCAAATTGCTGAAAGTTGTTTTTCATGGCTGTGTTCGTGGTATTATATCGGGTGATTCAGGTTGGTATTCGAACCCTAACCCATAACTTCTTTTAATTATATTCTTAAGAAAATGGCATTTAATATTAATGATATAGGTTTCCTAATAAATTATCTGACCTTATGAAACGATGTATATCATATCCAGTTAAAGGGGAATTAGTCTCAAAATTAAACCTGTAACATATCCTCTACCTAAGTCCAATTATTTTTGAGTTATGATGTAGTGTGTTAAACAAATCTTTAATAATGAATGTTATTAAACGGCAAATTTATGTAAAATGCTCAAAATACAGTGTAGTTTCTATAACGTGAACGTCCCGTAACATGAACACCCCTAAACATGAACACCTGGTTTGGATATTTGAATTGGTTTCTGGTTGTTACCGCGTCACTTTGACATCTTCTACTGCCGACATTTCGATCTCCGTTGCAGAAGAACTTCCTCAGGGCTGCTGCTGCTCGTTAGTCGTTAAGATGAGAAGCAGCAGCAACACTACCAGCACAGCAACCCTGAGGAAGTTCTTCTGCAATGGAGAACGAAACGTCGACAGTAGAAGAAGTCAACGTCACGCGGTTCCAACTGGAAGCCAATTCAAATATGGACGACGGCCGCGGAAGCCTTCAATTGAAACTGATTTGAAATATACGAAATTTTTGAAATCTTTATTTATTCATCAATAATAAATTTTTCTCCTTCAAAGTAGTCTCTCATCAGATATAGGTAATACACTTGTGCCAGCGCTTTTTTCAACCTGCGAGGAATTTTCGGCATGGCGTTTAGTTTCTTCTTTTCAATGTTGTCAAAACTTCGTTATTTCATGTATTTTTTTAAATCTTCGGTAATAGAAAGAAGTCGCAGAGGATCAAGTCGGACGAATACAGAGGCTGAAGTATCACAACGGTGTTGTTTTTAGCGAAAAATTCACGAACAAGCAGTGAAATCTGACTGTAAAGATCTGGTGGCAAGAACTCATGATGTACTATTCCGTCGAAATCGGAGAACAAAGCGAGCAGAACTTTTACATTCGATCGAATTGGACGAGCTTTTTTTGTTCTTCAGAAGCTTATTTTCGACATCATATCCATACATTCACGTTTTATAACCAATTAAGATCCGTTTGAGCAATTCTGGATCGTCGTTGACTTCATTCAGCAACCCCTGTTCATTCGGAACAAATTTTGCTCCCACACGTCTCATGCCCAAAACATCCGAAACAATTGCTTGGCATGAGCCAAATGATTTGTCAATGTTATCAACAACTTCTTTGATAGTGATTTGGCGTTTGTCCATAATCATTTTCTTCCCTTTCTCGACGTTGTCATCGGTTGTTGATGTGCTAAGGCATCCAGGGCGCTCGTCATCTCGTAGTTGCTACACTTTAGTACATTCTTAAAGCAGAATTTAATGCAAAATCGTTGTTCCATTTTTTCCACAAGTAAAACATCGCCGATCACACCGAAACACGTGCAACCTTTTCGACAGCCAACAATAAATTTAGCATCGTCAGCAGAAGAGTAGTTTGAGAACTCCGCTGCAACCTTACCGAATTATGTGAATGCCCAAGTTACTCCTTCTGATGACGAGGCCTCAAATAGAGTCGTAACAGCTGTCAGAGGAAGCTCCAGGAATCTGTTGTAATCAAAACTGCCTTTAATAAATTTTTAAATATATGAATTTTCAAATTTAATGTAGAAGCATTTTTGGCCGCTTCTTGTGATTCCTAATTAAACAGAAAACAAAAATTATTTCATGCAATTAGAAAAATTAAGTATTTTAGAACACGTTTGTGATAACTGGAAACGAAAACGTCGAATTTGTATACAATGTAACAGAGGACATGTTCAGCATTTATTGCCAACGTGATTGGTAATACTTGTATGTCTGGCATTTTAATTGTATTATATCTTCAAAATTCTCAGGTTTATTTTTAAAATTCTAGAACATTTCTTATTTCGGCCTAGAAATACCGGAGACATAATACAACTGTATGTCTTTTATTAGAGATATTTAACGCTGCTAAACATGTTAAAGGTTAACGTTTTAAAATTTTTAGTTCTAAAAGTGTTCTGTAGTCTAATTTCTGTTTTTCTATCGTAATTAATTTTTTTATTCGAAATACCTACGTAATCTGACATCTCGAATTTGGTAAATATGAAAATATCAAAAGACGTGCAAGTTTTGTGTATGAGTTTTTTTTATTGCAGTTTTCATACAACATAGATTTCTGGAACTAATATTGTTACGTGCCCCTTAGGGGATTCGTATATGGGGATCGTATCCCGCTCAGAAAGTAGGGCTAGCCTAGCTCGAGGTACCTAGGAATTGAGAAATTGGTACTTTCCTGACACCCTCTCTTTAATGGCTGTAGGGGAGTCGAGCGCAGAAAAGAAACACCAGCTTCTTCTTAAGCACACTTTATTTACCCCAGCTCGTCTTGGAGGTGTACCAGGTAGCACCTTCTGCTATCCACTGACTCTACCGTTCCCGTAGCCTATCTGGTACCCCTCCCCCTTAACTTACTGATAGCCATCTGAGACGTGTTCATGGCAATATAATAGGTTACTTTATTACAATTCTCAAATATTGATCAAGTTTTTAGAGCAATAGGTTGTAACCTCAAGGATGCACCACACTTTCTGAAACTATCTGCAAAAAGAGGCTAAATAAAGTAATTTCTATATGCAAGATTTTTCTATTAATAATAAATTACTCTTACATACATAAAATAAAATTTTAGTTAAGGTATGTTTTGGCCAAACACCAAATACTGTTTAATTGTAAAATATAAAGTATTTTTATGAAATTCAAGAAGTAAAAAGTATGTATTCTTAATTTATAAAAATGCATGAAATAAAATAAACGAAGTACTTCTTCAACTGAATCTTAACAAATTTCAGCGCTCGAATAACAACATACTTATATGCATTTAATTAATACCTACATTAATTCTGCCGTGCTAAGCAAAAAGGGCGTATCTGACTGTTTTGTTTTTTGAATGAGTACCTACACATTTAAAGTATCAAAAACATATCCTAGTATCATATTTACTAAACAATATTGGCGTCAAATATGAAATTAGCAGATACGCCCTTTTTGCTTAGCACGGCAGAATTACCTTTTCTAAGTTTTTCAAGGATATTTAAAATCCCCCTGAAACTTGAAATCCAACAGTTTTGCTCTCTGGTGTTTCAGTGTAATAGCCAGAAGCACCAAGAGAAGCTTTATTTTTAAATTTTGTGTTAATTCCAGTGTTTACCGTCGTCGCATTATTATGGTGCATGACTCCAACGGTTAAGTGTGTATCTAAAACAGCTATGATTGCCAAAAGCAAGATCACTTTTAACTTACAATTGCTCACTTGATGGTGTGTGTTTATAATCAAGATTTGCATCTACGCCAAGCGGTCCTCCGACCCTTTGTTTTACAAGAATACTCCCGTCCATTGCATGATTACTTCTGTCTCTCAAGATCTTGGTTCGGCTCCTCAGTGTGAGATCAGTTTCTCCATTGGCATTGCAAACTCCTACAGCCACTTCACTTTCTGAAAGTTTCCGTAAGTTATCCGCAGATGACTTTTCTCCTACATATAAGTTTCTTACTTGTAGGTTTATGTTGATAAGCTAATTCTCCATGGCTGTTCCAAGATTGTTCTCTTTGATTAACCGCCCACGATCCAGTTAATGCGTTGTCCGTGTTGATATTATACATTCCCTTTCCAAGGACTTGCGTTCCAGAGTTGGTAAAGCTAGCATGTACATCGACTTTGCTTCCTAATATATTAAGAAAGTAAAATAAAATTTTATAAAGCACAGAAGTAAACTACCTGTTGGTTTGTGCATGTAACCAGCGTACGCATCTGTGCTTCTTGGATCTGAAAATTTTTTTGATTCTGTGGTGGAAAACGAACCGGCGAAAACGTGATTGTCGTCGTTGGTATGGCTTTCAAATAGACTGTTGCTTCTTAAGTTATTATTACCTGTAAATAACGAATAACTGCTTCGTTTATTATTTCCAATTAATGAATATTTCTAGTCTTACACATATACATTCTGCGATTATAGTCGTCAAACTCTCATCAAACAGTTCCTCTTTTTAATACGAGGTTATGGTTCGAAGAAGCACTTACCTCCAAAATCACTGCCAAATAATGACCTGTGTTCACAATCGACAGTAAATCCGTTGCTTGTTGGTCCCAACTCATTTGTGAAAGCTAAAGTACATAATACATAAATTGGCTTCGTCGTATTTCACATTAGATTGACTCGCCTGAGGACTGTGTAGTTCTTGCAAAAAGAGAATCGGATACGCTTTGCCTTCGGTCACCTGAGGACTGTGTACTTCTTGCAAAAAGAGAATCAGGTGCGCTTTGCCTCTGGTAACTTTCTGAGGATCTTTTTGGTTCTGCGAATTGGCCTGAAAAATAAAGGTCTTTTTATTTTAAAAGAGAACAAAACGAAGAGTTTGTAGTGATACTTGGAGGAATGAATTGACGAGGAATTTCGTTACTTCCTTCTGATCCAAATAAACTAGTCTTTTCTACGATAACCTTCTTGCTTTCTGTTTTTGAAACGTATTTGGGTCCTAAAAAATTATTATAATCATATTTCAGATTTGTTTGGTTTCAAGTTAAAACGTTCACCATGGCAAACTTTTTATTTTTGGAGATAGAAAGTCGGTTAAATAATTTTTATGCTAATTTTGAATTTCTAATCAAAAAAACAATCGCACTGCTAATTGTCAATTGTACTTATTCGAAAATGATTTTCTTTAATTTCGTTATTTTGTAAGCAGATTTAGGAAATACTGATTATACAGGGTATCCCATAAATAAGGGGCCATACGGTAGCAATGGATACGTGGCCATATACAATAACTTAACTGTAACTGTAACTAATGACATAACAATCGCAGTCCAAAAGACCTCAGCAATATGTGTCATTATGTTGAGCAGGTCACTTTTATTATTATTTTACAATCGAATTATCTTCGCTTTGAATCACATCCGCTTACCTATGACGTATAGAATTTATAAGCAAAACAGGACCGTATTCCGATCGTAATTTCTTTGAAAAATTTCCCAAAAAAATTACGAAGCAGACCACTTTCAATTACATTCGCGGACTCTATATGCACCATTGTGTTAGCGCTCGCATTATGGCCCCTTATTTACGGGACAGCCTGTATATATATTTTTTAATTTCATTATTATTTAAGACATGTATTCTTGGTTACATTTTTTGTTATACTGTTTTTTTTCTGAGGTTGGTTGAGTGGTAGAACAGCATTAGTTGAACTCCGCCAACATAATAATAAAGACGTATTATTATTATTATTATATGCTGCTAAAGAGAAAGAAAATATCTACCGATTGAATTACAAAAATTACTACATTGCATTAAAAAAAAATACGGTTGCGCAAATATTTTGACAAAAACGCAATTTTTTTTTAATAAGAAATTCAGAATCGGCATGAAAATTAGAGAATCTTTGCTAATTTAAGCGAATTTCTATCTTTAAAAATGAAAAAGTTAGCAGTGTTGAACGGTTCAAATTGAACAGCCTGTATAAGGTGTAATCGATTAAGTTTCACTTATTAATTAATTAATAATCTTATGTAAGAATTCTTTTGTTAAAAATCTACATTTCTATTACTTAAATACTAATAGAAAAATTAGAATGTACATTTTTCATCATTATTCTTTTATTGCTTACGTATCACTAACTGCTAATCTCCGTATTCTCGTGCGAATGTCATAAATGACCTGCCTCAACGTTTATAGCATTACATCTGCGGGTTTACTGCCCTATCATTTATTGCGCATAATAGTAAATTTCGCTCGCCTAGAGCATTTAAATCACATCCAGTGCTACTCAGACGCTTTTTGTAAAAAGTAAAGATAGATTTTTCCGGAGTTCTTGTCGACCTCTGCCCCATACGTATGTCAAAACTTCGTTTCTTTTCTTGTATGTTAGGTAATTGAGGTTACAGTAAGCGAACCTTATTCGATTACACTCTGCATTTCACTATATATATATTTTTTAAGTTATAAAGAAGAGATTTTGCATTTTGATTAGAAGAAGATTTCTTGATCTGTTCTTCATTTTCTCAGTTGTTCAATTATTCAATACCATGTCTTTTGCCTCACACAATTTCATAGTTAATTTATTGGATATTAGTCCATCTGGAAGTTGGAAAGAAAAATTGCAAACATAACCCGTTTATCTAATAGTGATTTCAGAAATATTTTTCTTTATCTCATTCTTCTGGGGATCATTTTATAGAAGACTTGCACCAATAAATTATAGTCTCCGGCATTGCCTTATTTTTCCATACCACTATTATGATATTTTTATTTAAAATTGTAAAATTAGGCAAATATTTCTTTTAGAGTTTCTTAAGTCATGAAATGAAAAACACTGAAATATCACGAACGAGCTCAGTTTGTATTCTCTTGAAATGAAAATGCAAAATACCTCCTCTGATAACTATATAATTTTAATAAGGCTTTCTATAAATTAAATTTGAAGGAATTTCGACCATTTTAAGTTCTCTTTGTGTTTAAAAGCAATAAAATATTTTTATTGAAATATGTAAAATGTAAATGTGCATATAAATACATAACCGGTATGAAGTTAGCAATAACTTTCAGCAATAAAAAAAAATTCTAAAATAATGCCAAAATATTTAGTATAAAAATTTACCAATTAAGTAATATTAAATATCTTAAAATGAATATTTTTACAAATTGATTAGAGATTGATCTATTAAGTAAGGTTGCGTGAGGCGTATTCAACTTCTTCAAAAACGACAGCGTTGTCTTATTTTTAAATCAAATGTTTTTAGACGAAAATAATCTATTAATAACGGGTATTCGATAGTGCAAAAACAAAAAGGGACATATTTTTTGTTCGGCCACAATTAAATCTTAAACTTTCTTCTGAACTGTCACTTTCATCGAGTATTATTTCTGAACGCACTCTAGTCAGTCGAAGATCGCGCATGCGTGTTAACAATGTGAAGTGCGAAGGCGGTTAAATGACAGATTGCCACAATTTATTTTTTATTAGTTGGGCGTACGGTGTGCTTTCATGAATTTAACATATTTTTCTATTCTCAACTTTTAAGTTTTTCCAGATTGAATAGTATATTTAATCCACCTTGGTGAATTTATCCAATTGCCTTATAAATAAAATATATAAAAATAAGACAACGCTGTCATTTTTGAGAAAAACGAAGCACGCGGTACTTAAAGTTTAAGATTTAATTGTGGCCGAACAAAAAATATGTCCCTTTTTGTTTTTGCACTATCGAATACCCGTTATTAATAGATTATTTTCCTCTAAAAACATTTGATTTAAAAATAAGACAACGCTGTCATTTTTGAGAAAAATGAAGCGGGCATTCTGTAGTATGCGAAATCAAAGTTTAAGATTTTATTGCGACAGAATAAAAAATATGTCCCTTTTTGTTTTTACACTATCGAATACTCGTTATTAATAGATTATTTTCGTCTAAAAACATTTGATTTAAAAATAAGACAACGCTGTCATTTTTGAGAAAAACGAAGCACGCGGAACTTAAAGTTTAAGATTTATTGTGGCCGAACAAAAAATATGTCCCTTTTTGTTTTCACACTATCAAATACCCGTTATTAATAGATTATTTTCGTCTAAAAACATTTGATTTAAAAATAAGACAACGCTGTCATTTTTGAGAAAAACGAAGCGCGCGTCGGCATATGCGGAATTAAAGTTTAAGATTTTTTTATGGCCGAACAAAAAATATGTCCCTTTTTATTTTTACACTATTGAAAACTCGTTATTAATAGATTATTTTCGTCTAAAAATATTTGATTTAAAAATAAGACAACGCTGTCATTTTTGAGAAAAACGAAGCACGCGGAACTTAAAGTTTAAGATTTATTGTGGCCGAACAAAAAATATGTCCCTTTTTGTTTTCACACTATCAAATACCCGTTATTAATAGATTATTTTCGTCTAAAAACATTTGATTTAAAAATAAGACAACGCTGTCATTTTTGAGAAAAACGAAGCGCGCGTCGGCATATGCGGAATTAAAGTTTAAGATTTTTTTATGGCCGAACAAAAAATATGTCCCTTTTTGTTTTTACACTATCGAAAGCCCGTTAGTAATAGATTATTTTCGTCTAAAAACATTTGATTTAAAAATAAGACAACGCTGTCATTTTTGAGAAAAATGAAGCGGGCGTTCTGTAGTATGCGAAATCAAAGTTTAAGATTTTATTGCGACAGAATAAAAAATATGTCCCTTTTTGTTTTTACACTATCGAATACTCGTTATTAATAGATTATTTTCGTCTAAAAACATTTGATTTAAAAATAAGACAACGCTGTCATTTTTGAGAAAAACGAAGCACGCGGAACTTAAAGTTTAAGATTTATTGTGGCCGAACAAAAAATATGTCCCTTTTTGTTTTCACACTATCAAATACCCGTTATTAATAGATTATTTTCGTCTAAAAACATTTGATTTAAAAATAAGACAACGCTGTCATTTTTGAGAAAAACGAAGCGCGCGTCGGCATATGCGGAATTAAAGTTTAAGATTTTTTTATGGCCGAACAAAAAATATGTCCCTTTTTATTTTTACACTATTGAAAACTCGTTATTAATAGATTATTTTCGTCTAAAAATATTTGATTTAAAAATAAGACAACGCTGTCATTTTTGAGAAAAACGAAACGCGCGTCGGCATATGCGGAATTAAAGATTAAGATTTTTTTATGGCCGAACAAAAAATATGTCCCTTTTTATTTTTACACTATTGATTACTCGTTATTAATAGATTATTTTCGTCTAAAAATATTTGATTTAAAAATAAGACAACGCTGTCATTTTTGAGAAAAACGAAGCGCGTGTCGGCATATGCGAAATCAAAGTTTAAGATTTTATTGCGACAGAATAAAAAATATGTCCCTTTTTATTTTTACACTATTGAAAACTCGTTATTAATAGATTATTTTCGTCTAAAAATATTTGATTTAAAAATAAGACAACGCTGTCATTTTTGAGAAAAACTAAGCGCGCGTCCTGCGGAACTAAAGTTTAAGATTTAATTGTAGCTGAACAAAAAATATGTCCCTTTTTGTTTTTACACTATCGAAAGCCCGTTAGTAATAGATTATTTTCGTCTAAAAATATTTGATTTAAAAATAAGACAACGCTGTCATTTTTGAGAAAAACGAAGCGCGTGTCGGCATATGCGGAATTAAAGTTTAAGATTTTTTTATGGCCGAACAAAAATATGTCCCTTTTTATTTTTACACTATTGAAAACTCGTTATTAATAGATTATTTTCGTCTAAAAATATTTGATTTAAAAATAAGACAACGCTGTCATTTTTGAGAAAAACTAAGCGCGCGTCCTGCGGAACTAAAGTTTAAGATTTAATTGTAGCTGAACAAAAAATATGTCCCTTTTTGTTTTTACACTATTGAAAACTCGTTATTAATAGATTATTTTCGTCTAAAAACATTTGATTTAAAAATAAGACAACGCTGTCATTTTTGAGAAAAACGAAGCGCGTGTCGGCATATGCGGAATTAAAGTTTAAGATTTTTTTATGGCCGAACAAAAATATGTCCCTTTTTATTTTTACACTATTGAAAACTCGTTATTAATAGATTATTTTCGTCTAAAAATATTTGATTTAAAAATAAGACAACGCTGTCATTTTTGAGAAAAACTAAGCGCGTGTCGGCATATGCGAAATCAAAGTTTAAGATTTTATTGCGACAGAATAAAAAATATGTCCCTTTTTATTTTTACACTATTGAAAACTCGTTATTAATAGATTATTTTCGTCTAAAAATATTTGATTTAAAAATAAGACAACGCTGTCATTTTTGAGAAAAACTAAGCGCGCGTCCTGCGGAACTAAAGTTTAAGATTTAATTGTAGCTGAACAAAAAATATGTCCCTTTTTGTTTTTACACTATTGAAAACTCGTTATTAATAGATTATTTTCGTCTAAAAATATTTGATTTAAAAATAAGACAACGCTGTCATTTTTGAGAAAAACTAAGCGCGCGTCCTGCGGAACTAAAGTTTAAGATTTAATTGTAGCTGAACAAAAAATATGTCCCTTTTTGTTTTTACACTATTGAAAACTCGTTATTAATAGATTATTTTCGTCAAAAAACATTTGATTTAAAAATAAGACAACGCTGTCATTTTTGAGAAAAACGAAGCGCGTGTCGGCATATGCGGAATTAAAGTTTAAGATTTTTTTATGGCCGAACAAAAATATGTCCCTTTTTATTTTTACACTATTGAAAACTCGTTATTAATAGATTATTTTCGTCTAAAAATATTTGATTTAAAAATAAGACAACGCTGTCATTTTTGAGAAAAACTAAGCGCGTGTCGGCATATGCGAAATCAAAGTTTAAGATTTTATTGCGACAGAATAAAAAATATGTCCCTTTTTATTTTTACACTATTGAAAACTCGTTATTAATAGATTATTTTCGTCTAAAAATATTTGATTTAAAAATAAGACAACGCTGTCATTTTTGAGAAAAACGAAGCGCGTGTCGGCATATGCGGAATTAAAGTTTAAGATTTTTTTATGGCCGAACAAAAATATGTCCCTTTTTATTTTTACACTATTGAAAACTCGTTATTAATAGATTATTTTCGTCTAAAAATATTTGATTTAAAAATAAGACAACGCTGTCATTTTTGAGAAAAACTAAGCGCGCGTCCTGCGGAACTAAAGTTTAAGATTTAATTGTAGCTGAACAAAAAATATGTCCCTTTTTGTTTTTACACTATTGAAAACTCGTTATTAATAGATTATTTTCGTCTAAAAACATTTGATTTAAAAATAAGACAACGCTGTCATTTTTGAGAAAAACGAAGCGCGCGTCGGCATATGCGGAATTAAAGTTTAAGATTTTTTTATGGCCGAACAAAAAATATGTCCCTTTTTGTTTTTACACTATCGAAAGCCCGTTAGTAATAGATTATTTTCGTCTAAAAACATTTGATTTAAAAATAAGACAACGCTGTCATTTTTGAGAAAAACGAAGCGCGCGTCGGCATATGCGGAATTAAAGTTTAAGATTTTTTTATGGCCGAACAAAAAATATGTCCCTTTTTGTTTTTACACTATCGAAAGTCTGTTATTAATAGATTATTTTCGTCTAAAAACATTTGATTTAAAAATAAGACAACGCTGTCATTTTTGTAGAAGTTGAGTACGCCTCGCGCAACAATACTTGATAGGTCAATTTCAAATCAATTTCTAAAAATATTCATTTTAAGTTATTGAATATTACTTAATTAGTAGATTTTTATAGTAATATATGAATACTGAAACTGTTTTGGTATTACTTTAGAATTTTTTTTATTGCTGAAAATTATTGCTAACTTCATAAAGGTAAATACATACAGAGTGTCCCGTGACGAAGTAATAGTAGTAGATTTATTGTTAAATGAGTTAAAATGTCAGTGATGCCATTAACCATTAATAGTTTATATTCATCAAAAGAATAAACACAATTTTGAATAAGTAATATTTTTAATTCAGATCACATGTCGAAGTTCCACATGTGATGTTCATACGATTAGCAGGAATTCTGTAATTATTTCGAAGTCGTATGTCATATGAATGAAAATCTGAATTTTTGCAAGCATTGTTTGATTTTTATGAACATATGATGCTAATTCCAGTATATACAGTGCAGGGAGAGGTAAAATGCTGTAAGCAATAAAATGTGGTCTGTAAGATTCATTAAATTTAACGTATAATTCTTTTCTGGGCCAAGAAGACATCTTTACAAAGAACTGAATTGCCCCAAAATCAATTTTGATTTGAGGCTACAAATTTGAAAACATAACGAATTTAATTTTTTTATTAAGTTATAGCAACGCTGTTTCCAGTACAATGTCTATGTAAAGTCCAAGGAATTTGAAAACAGATTCTTGTTTCAAAATGGTAAAGTTGAAATGTATATCTAAGTGTGGAGATTGAAAATAAGCTGAACGAAAAACAATTAAGTTTGTTTTGCTGGAGTTTAGGAAAAGTTTGTTTATATTAAACCATTGGCTTAATTCTTGTAGTAATAGAGTTCCTTTAATAACCAAATCTCTAAAGTCTGTGCCAGAAAAAGTCGCTGATGTATCACTTCACCTACGTGTTGATCAATTCAAACTAAGTAAAAAACTCTAATAAAGTTTTATGCTAAAGTAAACTGTTTCAAAAATACTGGGTGTTTAATGTTTACGGTTTACTTTAGAACAAAACTTTATTAGACTCACGTAGGTGAAGTGGTGACACTACGTCACTGTAATTCTGTAAAATGTTTACTGTAATTTCTATTTTAGTTTCCTGATATGAACGCAAACATTTCACAGAATAAGATTCAGTTTAGATATTGAAAGACAGTAAATGATAAAATACAGTGAGATACGTATCTACACACCGAGAACAAAGATGAACACACATTTTTATGACGAATTTGCTGCATGAATATATCAGTATCGCATATAAAATTAATTTTTCTTTAGAAAAACTAGTAGACTCCCGATTATCCAACTCTCGATTATCCGCCCGTCGATTTAACCAACCCTACGAATCCGTTCGTTTTAACCGGCCCTTAAAAAAAAAGGCCGCGTTATCCGATCCAAACATAATTCCTGGAAGTAAAAATCGTGTTTACTCGAACAGTACATAAAACATACATCTGAATGTGACCTTTAAATTCCATTATAAACTGGCCCTTAATAATATTAAAAAAAAAACTTCCTATTATCCGGCCTTTTTGATCATCCGGCCTAGGTCCGGTCGGACAATCGGGAGTCTACTGTACATTCGACAAATTTATATTAAAAGCAGGAATTTACAAATAATAATATCAGAATCGCTTCTTGTAAGATTAATATATTTTTTTGGTACACGCTCCGCAAAATGGTCGCTTAGGGGACTCTTTTCAGAACGAAAAACGTATGTTTAGCAACCTGAATCGTCATAGCAACGCTAAAAATTTTTAGCGACCTAGTACTTAGAGCTGCCATGGCAACACCTTAGCGGATTATTTTTACGCAAGTTTCAATGAAATAAATCAAGTAACTAAGTATAAAATTCAACTCGTTGCTATGATTACCGATCATTGCCATGTCTGATGACAGGGACATTTAGACTTGCTAATTCGAAATTCGAGCAATTTAACATCAATGTTGGTAATTTGGCGAGCGCGTACCAAAAAATATTGTATGTACCCCGTACGCAAAATGATTTTAGGGGACGAATCGTAATTAAGGACGAGGCGACGAAGGAGCCGAACCTTATTTTGCGTACTTGATACAAAAACTAATATTATTACAGATGAATTTGCACAATGACCTCTCCCCTATCTGTTCATAGGATTAGACTAAAATAACAAGCAAATTTTAGCATTTTTTTAATTTGTATAATAGGAAATAAGATATACGAAACAGAAAAGCAATGTGAGTCCGAAGTTAAACGGAAATTACTCCCTGCAAGCAAATACTTACCTGAAAATCCTCGGATGACGTTAGATTCTTCGATTTCTTCTGTAGTGGTTTCAGGGGCATAATCGGAATTCCCGTCGTCTTGTTGATCTTCATCACGATTTGTCATTTGCCCCCATGCCATGTTGCTGTACTTCCGAAGGAGTTTGCGACTTCCCCAAGTCAATATTTCTACACAATTATTAATTATTTATATTCTTGAACTCTAGTATGTAAATAAAAAAAATTGATTTGCCTTGGCTCAATAATCGGATTCTACTGAATGGACATGGACGAAGCAAATCTTGCTCGTCGTTTCTCGGCAAGTGTAACGAGATTTCACGACGTGCATATGTATATTTAGCATTATCAATGAATTGCATCATGCTTGTACAACTTATACTAGCCGGGCTGTGAGTACGTTACTTTGGCTGCCATACACTGAAAGTAAAAAGCAAATCGATGGAATTTGATGTTGCGGTCTATTTTTAATTTATCAATATTTACACAAGCTGTTCATAAAAAATTATTCCAATTATATACTCCTATAACACTGTAGACTGTGTATATCGCTAATCAGCTCTTTCATACAATGAGAGTGTAAAGTTTGGATTAACCAGTATAAAGCATAAATTATTGACTTTTAAGAAGATTCCAAAAGCAGGTCAATTTTTGATTTAAATTACGCGTTCTTTAGCACTCTATCTGAATGTACAGAGTGTTAAAATAAGTAAACTTAGGATATAAAGCATCGTAAATGCTGTGTTTCCCAATTTGTGGATTGGAAGACGAGGTCCAGTGGAATGGCCTGCCAGATCTTTCGATTTGACACCTCTAGATTTTTCCTCTCGGGATTTGTTATAAATCAGATGTACAAAAAGAAGCCCAATAACTTAGATCAATTAAAAGATCGAATTAGAAGAACAATTAAAACTATACATCCCGAAACTATTCGCAATGTTCTGCAAGAGCTTCAAGCTAGACTGGGTCTATTGCCAAGAAGTTGGTGGCAGATATTTTAAACATTTGTTATAATTTTATTCCTATACGTTGTTTTATATTTTGAATTCATTTATTTTTTAATTAAAACGTTAAAATTAAATAAATAAATATTAAAAATTAAATAATTAAAATTAAATTGGTGGCCAGGGCAAGAGACTGATTTGGGCATGACCAAATCGTATTTAGTTTGCGTCTCTTCACAATCTATGCGTAGGTTGGACGCACACTGTGGCTACTAGGGAAGACATACCCATTACCCGTATATTTGAGCTACCCAGGTACCCATATCATGCTCGGGTAATCTTATGAGCTCGGGTACCCGTATAAATTCGGGTACCCGAGAAAAACTGAGGTCCGGATCTGACACGGGTATATATGCCCATATAAATTCGGGTACCCGTATAAGTTCGGGTACCCGTATAAGTTTGGATATTTCAACATAAACGGATTAACGAATTTTACGTTAGTGTCCGAATGTTAAAAATAATCAAGTTTTTATCATGTAATAACAGATAAGTATATGTTTTTCGGAGATTCTGTGCTGACAAATTATACGGGTAATAGCAGGTACTCGGATAAGGAAATGATGCCCGGGTAAAAATCGCACGGGTAGTATTGGGGTATCCGGGTAATAACGGGTACCCGGATAAAGAAAATGATACCCGGGTAACAATTATACGGGTAGTATTCGGGTACCCGATGTCTTCCGTAGTGGCTACGAATTCTCAATATATCTATGTAGGTATTCAACAAAACATCGTAAGAAAGAACGAAATACTGAACCGATGAGGCTGAATTTAATCACGTTTTGTTTGAGTCGAAAGCTCGAAACAAACTTATGCACATAGGTACAAAAATTATTGAATTAAAATCGTAAATACTGGTGTTATTTTCTGTCTTTTAGTATATTCTTGTTTTATCCATAACGGGCAGATATCGTAATTCCCTTGAAACAGTTCTGAGTACCGTCTTAGTTCCATTCTCAATCAAAATAACCATTCAGATTAAGATTAATTTATTCTCTCATATTGAAGAATAACTAAATAATTAGACACCTTGTTGCAACGACAGAGTAATCAATTTAAAGTTAGCCAATAGGAGAACCAGTAACACTCATATCGATGTACAGTCATGGCCATTAAAATCGTTAGCCCTGCATGCTAATCCTCACATGCTTATTGACCTGCAATGGAAACAGCGGCTATCATCTCCCCATTCATATTGCAGCTAAGGGTTACGTGTCCTTCGAATCGTAACTATTTATTTGACCACGAGTGTACCTTGAAATTTTAAACTCAAATTTTATAAAAGAATCTGTAAATTTTCACTTACTCCAGAATCTGCAGGCAAATACGTGTTGAAATTGCTCATAGACCAAACGAGACGATATTAGACAGTGTCATACAACATAACATTTTCAGGTACGCATACATATAGCCCATTTAATGACCGAAAACTTTAGGAAAGGGAAAGAGAATTAAATATTTACATCTTTTGACAAGACGTGAGAATTTGAATACAGTTTTATATGAGAATTCGAGTTATGGTAACTTTCTAGTAGTCGTTCTTATGATATCAGTTCTTTTAAAAATCTTAAAACATCTTGAAATTTTTTAAAATTATCAGAAGGACGTTGATAGGTTGTATCAGAAGGACGTTGATAGGTTGAAACTTCAGCTTAATTGGAAGTACAAGAAATAGGGTATTGTAAAACGGCTTTAATGGAGCTCATCGCGGATTCGAATGCTAGCTTCTAGCTCCCATAGTAGTTGATTACCTATTGCGATATTAAAAAAATATATATATACAGCGTACATCATTGGTCTGGATTTTTTCAATAGCTCCTTAACTATTGATTATAAAAGAAAGTATCTTGTATAAAAGTTATCCATTATAATGAGTTCTATACTAGTAAATTATTTTCACATACACAGCATGTTCCATAAGTCAGTTATCCACCAAACTTATACTTTTTTAAACGGAATGTACAAATTTTTATTTCACATAGATGGATAGATCTCTTAAAAGTAAACATTTTTTATTAAGCAACTATGGTTCTAAATCAAAGCAATCTACAGATGTTCAATTGGATGAAAGAACTGAAATGTAGTAGTATTTTATTCATAATTAGCGGCCAAATGAATTATTCTTGTTGTGCATAACTAATTATAAATAACTAGTAGAATAATCTCGAGGAGTAATAGTAACATCTTCCATGTGCGTTTATACAAACAATTGAAACTTAAAAGTTAAATTTACTTTAAAAATTTAAATGGGACGCCCTGTAGATTTTGAGACATTTGAATAGCTCGTCCAAATTCTATTTCTAACGGATGAAAATTCTATTGGTCTAAAGCTTATGGTTTTCGAGATATCTGCACTCACAGTTACAACTTCTAATACGAACCAAACTTCAAGAAAATAAACAAAAAGGAAAGGATAAAATCATAATTAGTTATAATAAGTTGGAATAGTTTAGAAGGGTGGATGCTAGATGACTGAAAGATAATGCCTTTTGTAATTCTTAGAATTTGGAGAGAACCTACCAACTATTATGACAATTGTCATTTTTGTTTAATTAACAATTCATGTTTTCAAAAACGAAAGATGCTGAACTTGGCTGCAAGATATTAATCAAGCAACAATTTCTGCTTTCTCATTCTCTCCCATTTGGATTTTTTAGACCAAATTTGGGATTAGTTAGTGAAGAACACGATAAGTGTTCCCATCAGGGCATTGGCGTAACTATGAGACGCTCCACCCCTCCCTCGCAACTGGATTTCTTGCGCCCAGAATAATCACGAATATTCTTCCTCTTGTTTGATACGCCTCTAAGAAGTCAGCGCCCCACTTCTACGTTTCAACTCTTTCATCCAATTCAACAGGTATGGATTGCGAATGCTTCGATTTAGAGCTATAGTTGCTTAATAAAAAATGTTTACTTTTAAGAGATCTATCAAAATGTGAAATAAAAATTTGTACATTCCATTTAAAAAAGTATAAGCTTGGTGGTTAACTCACTTATGGAACATGCTGTGTATGTGAAAATAATTTACTGGTATAGAACTCATTATAGTTGATAACCTGTATACAAGATACTTTCTTTTATAATCAATCAATAGTTAAGGAGCTATTGAAGAAATCCATACCGATGATGTACGCTGTATTAAAAAGAAAAAAGAACCGGTAGATGGAAAAAAGTTTTCTAATTTTGACTTCTTCAGGAATGTGTGTGTTTGTATTGTTATTTGTTACTAAAAAAAATGTCGATTCTACGCCAACACAGCGTCATCTCATAAGTGAGATGGGAAAGTTCCTGAAACGTGATAACACATTTTCTTGTTACCTTGACCCGAGCGCGAAATTGCGAAACGTATGTCGTGTTTATCGTTCTTTAAAAGCGCACAGAACTAATAAAATGGGATCCCCTTTTACCGTAATAGTACAATGTAATTTTGTGTTATAATGGTATTTTATTGTCGTTTCGACGTTGATGTTCAAATTATTTCCAAATCTGCAGTCGATTCACATGTTAAAATTATTAAGAAATTACATATTAAAAGGAATTATTACAAATCTATTATTAGACAGAAATTGAAAACAGTTTACTTGTAAATAACATAATCTGGTGATAATATTAATTACTACTTCGATTGTAAAAGAAATAGTAAAAGAAATTTGTAATTAAATAATATTCATGATATTAAAAAAATAATATTAGATTACCTAACAAAGAACCCTCAAATATAAGTACTTTATGATATGTATTTTTGCTCGTTCAAAGTCTTTTTTTATTAGACGAATCGGAGGAAAAAGTACGACAGAGATACGAAACTGTTCCTTTAAAAAAAGGACACAGGATTACCATACGGTAAAAGAAAACATAATATGAGCGATTATGGTAGCCTTTATTCACCAGGATGAAGTTAGCGAAACAAGCCATAGACGAGGGGAGCAAATCATCCGAGTGAATAATGGTCATATTCGTGAATTTAATTCTGATTTTTCTACTTGTGATATAATTTAGGAAATAACATACTAATTGGTTTTTTACTTTTTATTGATTTGAAGGAAATCTTCGTCATTGAACAAAAAACAGTGAATTATGAATATTTGGTTTGGTACAGTTGAAAGCATTGAATTAAAAGTTCATAATTCACGACCCTAAATTTTGAATACATTCTTATTAATGGAGAAAGCTCAAAAAGGCCGTTTTAGACTACCCAAAAAGAACAGAAAATAACTTACGAATTCAACTGAAAATTAAATTAAAGAGTCTGGTTGCACCAGAAGTAAATAAATAAATAAAAATAAATGTGCTGGAAAACATAATTTCAATAAAGAACAAAAATGAACATTAAACTTTTTATAATTTTTCCTATGTAGGTTTTATTTTCGATAGTAAAAACTAAATTACTAAAACAAAAACAAAATCATATCACACGGTCACTGTTGGAACGGTTACGCGATTAAACGCGCGTTAGTGATTCAACTTGCAATTAACTTTTCGCGATAACATAGAAATCCCCGTTCCCCAAGATTAACCCTTGTGCGAACTATAAAATAACTCGCCGTAGCTAGATCATATAAAAAGACATTGAATCCTGCAATACAGCATCAGTTCTTCTCAACAGTGCGATTTGCTAATACAAACCAAAGATACCTATTCAAGATGAACAAAATAATTGTGATTGTCGTTCTTTGCCTAGCAAGTGTTATGGCACTACCATACGAAATAATTGAAGATGGAGAAGGTGAACAGTACGCAGTGATACCTATTAGTCGTATTCGAAGGTAATTTTTTTAAAAGTTGTTTAAAAAAGTACAAAAATTAATGTTTTATTACAACTATTTTTTTATATTAATCTGATATTTTGCAATTGCAAGTTTATTTTTAGAATACACAGAATTTTCATTGGAGAGTTGAAATTCTAAACTCAAATATAATAATAAAATTATTTGAATTTTGAATGCCTATTTAGAATTATTTGAAAGCACACTTTTGAAATCAAAGATTTTACTAATAATTTTAATTTGATGATGTACTGACTGACATTACTGAAAATTTATTTTTTCACATCAGACAAACATCCGTGGATGTCAATAAGTCTGGTTCAGGTACCAGAGTCACTCTTGGTCATAAAGGAACCATTTTCGAAAATGACAATCACCGTTTGGATGGTTCTGCCTTTGCCTCGAGGCAGTTTAGACCTTCTGGCCCGCTGACTACCGGTGGACAATTGGATTATTCACATTTACCCTCAGGTAATAAAAAAAAATTAATCACGGAAGAAAACCAACGTAATAATATTATTATTTTGTGACAGGAAGCGGCCTTAGCGTAGGAACATCAAATACTCGCGGATTTGGTACGGACGTTAGTGCTCAAGGCAGATACAACATATACAACGATAAGAAGAACACTCTTTCAGCAACTGGGGAGTACTCAAGACATTTCGGTGGTCGTTATGGTACTGGAAGACCTGATTATGGCGTTGGTCTTCAATATGAACACAGATTTTAAATATTGTAGAATTGACAATGTTATAAAGTTGTAGAAAATAAAATCACATGAGTTAGAATTATTTGACTTATTGCTTTTTTAAAAATTATAAATGGCAAATCAGGTTTACACTTTTATTAATCAGCGTATATTACGTTTTTTATCGTATTTTAATCAGTTTTAATTAATCTTTGTGGACTTTTGAATTTCTTCAATATTTCAGTTACTTTATTTCTATTTATTGCCTCTGATGCCATGCTGTTTTAAAATATGTGAAAAGTATATGAACAATATATTCTTAACGAAATTTTACATACAGTGTCTTTCGCTTTACATGAAGACACCTGTTTTATTAATAATACAATTAGTATAAAACTTTTACCAGTTACAGAGTCCACGAAGGTGAACCTTTTTGTAGGAATGAGATTTTTTTAGAGTCCAAATCTAGCCAATATAATTAAAGTAAAAACTAGTATTTCAAGTAAAGTCTTAGTAGCGATTAAGAGAGAGCAAAAAGTATTTACAAATTTGTCACAAAAATACTCCAAATATTAGGACGAGTTGTACTGAATAACGAGTTGTTAAGTTCGCTGGAAAATTTTGATTTAATTTTTTTGTAAATTTCGCTAGAAATGTTACGACTAATTGTACTAAATAACGAGTTGAAAAATATTTTCGGCTTCAGAGTGACTTAGTTAAAAACTATCATTTTTAATTGCTACAAAATTAATTTAATGTTTAATTTATTTGTGAAATTTTTATTTTTAAGTTCACAGAAAAATGAAGAAAAATTAAAATTTTTCAGCGAAACTTCACATTTGGAGTATTTTTGTGATTAGCTGATTAGTAAATCTTTTTTAGTCTTATACGCTAATATGACTTTACTTGAGACGCTAGTTTTTATTTTAATCATAGTTTCATTCATTTTCATGGCCTCTTTAACTTGTAAAAGCTTTATACTAATTGCGCAATTAATAATACAGTTACTTAGGTGCCATCATGTAAAGTGAAACACATTGAATATTGTATTCTAACAGTGTTTGCTCTATCGTATCTGCTCAAGTACTTCTTCAGTAAAACTTGTGCATGTAAATCCAATTCTCGCGTTGCTAATGTGGCCACGTTATAAAACAATTTCTTCTTTATGTCTTACTACTTGTTTACAGCATATTTGTTTACACGTGATATATAATTACTATTAGATGTGCTCCTTAAGTCTCAGGTTTTACTAAACATTATATTAAATTGTGTATCACAGTAATTGAATGGGTCATGCAGAAAGGGCGTATGTTCATGATGGATAGTTTTTTTTATCCTTAGAGTTACAGTGAAATGCTTTTTTCGTTCTGTACTTTATGCTAAGAAGTATCTTATGATATAATAATTGTAATTCATGCTGGATAGGGGAAACTTCGCAATATTTAAAAACTAGATTTTATTAACATAATTACCATATTGAAAAAGGCAATCCAAACCATAATGCTTCGGTACAACATTCGATTAGTAACAATCATAGTTTTGAGTTTGACAATTCTAAGATCTTAGATAGGAAAAAAATAGATTTAAAAGATTAGTTAAAGAATCCTTACACATTACTATAAATCCTATCAATAATTTTCAGGATATTAATTATTATACTCAAGATTTACTTAAATAGTTTTCTACATTTTTACAATTTTCTATTAACAGATGATGTTGGCTTGCGGTTTGCTTGTATTTTACTTTTTAATGATTTTTATAATCTATAAGAACTGGACTGGCATTATCAATTTCAAGTTTAAATTAGGAATAATTTAGGTTTGTTCTGCGTTTCGCCTCGTGTACAATGTAAACGACATTGTTTTTTAATTATTTTAAAATGTTGTGTGTTTGTCTTTTTAATTAAGTAAGACGATTTAATGTTTTTATTAAATATTATGGGCGTAATAAGCTATTGTTTTTGTAGATTATGTACTGAAGAAGCGTCGAATTATGACGTGAAACACTTACTGTTTAAAAAAATTAATTAAAGGCTGTTGGTTGATAAAAACAATTTTTTTCTCTCAAGTATATATATAAATATATCTGAATATAAGTACTTTTTGACAGGTCAAAAATTAAAATAGAAGACAAAGCAGAGATTATTATTATTTTCGTTAGTGTATCTTATCGTAATCAGCGCACTAAAATTTTTACTATGTATATGTAATAAAAATAAACAGCAAAATCACAATCTTAAGTAATCTAAACTGTTACTATTAACATAATTACATAATTAATATTAAATGCTATCAGTATAACCTGGCTGCTCATGTAAAACAGAAAGGGAATATGTCCTGGACATATGCTGCCTTATTCATAAACGATAATAGTGACTACTAGGATTCTATTAACGGTGTAGAAAAGCGTTAATAAAATCTTAGTAGTCTATTATCCTCTATGAATAAGGCATATGGCCTTTCTGCACTACATGAACACTTTAACCCTTTATAACTTTCTGTCAAAGCATGAGATTTGTACTGTTTATACATTATATGATCCCTACACTTGCACTTCACTGTCAGCGGTATAAAATCCAAAATCACCAAAATATGGACAAATGCGCTTTCTGCAGTTTTTTAATTTTCTATCTGCTGTGTAAAAATTACCTCCAACTGTAACTTGAAAATCTAGACTCACCCCCACCTGCCACACTCCACATCAGATGAAACAATTTTCTGACCAATTCAAATATCTTTTTATGGATAATCCCCTAATATGTAGAGCCATTTGAATTATATAATTTTAAATGAAATCATCAATGCATCAAACCATTGCCGACTAGAGGTAATCTTAGGTATCTTCTAGGAAGCTTTGATCAAACTCATTTTTATAATTATTAGCTCTATACAATTAAATGATGCGGAAGAACGAGAAAGTAAAACGAGAAACAAAGATGTCTCACATATTGTTGAATCTGAACGAAAAGCTTTACTTTTATAAAATTTTGTTTATGGAAAAGTTACTCTTAAACTTGACTGAAGAAAACAATTATTAAAAATAAAACATTCAATAATTAATTTTTTTACAAACTATGTACATGAAAACACATCATTGAGAATTATTTGCTTTATTCAAATATGCGTTGGTATTGCAATCCGACTTTATAGTTAGGTCTTCCTATACCAAAGGGACTTCCAAAATATCTTGAATATTCTTCAGTAGCTGAATAATAAAATTTAAGTCGTTCATCTATTAAGAGAAAATTACCTTTACTTCCCTACAGTTGTTTTCTAAATAGAGTCAGAGGAGCCGTTTCTGTCAACTGTTAATAATTTTGAGTAGAAGAAATCGAGTTTTTGTAAAACAATAATTTATTTTCTCTAAAAACTACATAAATAGATGAATGACGTAAACTATTTAGAATCTATGTTGGTATTGAAGTCCGACTCCGTAGTTAGGTCTTCCTGCGCCGAAGGGACCTCCAAAATGTCTTGAATATTCTCCAGTAGCCGAAAGAGTGTTCCTCCTATCGTTGATTATATTATATCTACCTTGAGCACTGACGTCAGTTCCAAAACCGCGAGTATTTGATGCTCCTACGCTAAGACCGCTTCCTAAGACAAGAAGTAATAATATGAAAATTTCGATTTTTTTTTTAACTAACGAAAAGTATTTATTACCTGACGGTACATGAGTATAACCCAATTGTCCTCCGGTGGTTAGTGGCCCAGATGGTTTAAATTGTTTGGAAGCAAAAGCGGAACCGTCAAGACGATGTCTGTCATTTTGGAGGAGAGTACCTGAATGACCCAGAGTAACTCTAGTACCAGGTCCCGATTTAGAAATATCAACGGAAGTTTGTCTATCGTAAAAAAAAACATGATGGTGTAAACAATTCAATAAATACTAGATACTTGTCCGATTAAAATTTGTATAACTCATCAACGGACAGCTTCAAAATTATATGTAATTCTCAACGTTTCGCTGTGGTGACAGCTTCGTCAGAAGTGAAAAATAATGAATCTGTCAAACGGTAACGATGCTAACGAAACGTTTCGATTATAAGATTTTTTAGGCTGTACGTTGATGAGTTATAACGAGATTCTTTTAAGGCTTAGTATGAACAACATACGTGGTGAAAAAACTGTGTGGAATTATGTGATAATTGTAAGTGTGGAAATGGTCTCCAAAATTTACTTTAATTTAATTGAAAACTTACCGACGAATTCGACTGAGGGGAATCACTGCGTATTCTTCGCCATCTCTATCTTCATATAACTCGTAAGGCAAAGCCATAACACTCGTCAGGCACAGCACGACTATTATAATAATCTGATTCATCTTGTCGGTCTGTGTTGGGTCGTCTTCTCGATGTAGAAGCGAACTGATACTGGTTTCGAAACAACAAGAAGCTTTTATATTAAATTTGTACTTGAGGTGGTTCACCGTCCACGCAAGGGTTAATCTTGGGATACGGGGATTTCCGTCGTTATACGAGTGTGTAATGCGAGACATAATTATCGCATTCATTACCTTTGTAAAACTGTTTTGTTGATTTAAATTGACCGAAAAGTTTATAAACTATAGCGGTCAAAAAAAGACACTTTTTTACGTCAATTTAGATAGTAACACTTTTGCTGTGTGGTTGTACTTATGAACTGATACTTACGGATGACAAACAGTAATATTTATTGAAGTTAGAGTATGTCTAAAATTAGGTAAATAATGTAATTTGGTAATAAAAAGTACTTCCTAATTGTGTACAAATTTAATCTAGCTACCGGTTTCGATAAGTTATCTTATCTTCATCAGGCAACTAACGTCTAAATGTTAAATTTGATTTTGGAAACATCATCATTGGAGAGAAGAAAAAGGAATACTGTATTCAGTATTCCTAGATTAAATTTGTACACAATTAGGAAGTACTTTTTATTACCAAAGTAATATTTATTGTTTGTCATCCAAAAGTGTTCACTTTTTTTTGGCTGTGACTGTAAGTGCCAATTTTGAAGGAAACATTTTCTTTGGGAATAAAATTCAAACGCCCATAAATAACGAAGCCTTTCCGACCCTTTTTATCGATCTCGTCTACTTTCTTCCATTTTCGTTTGAGTACTTCTTTTTGGACACGTTGTATAATGTTGCATTTTTGTATCATTATCGCTTATTACGGACTTCGGATATAACGAACCGATTTTGATGGTCCCTTGAGGTTCGCTATAACTGAGGTTTACTGTAGTTGCGCCAATGATAATGATAATTATAATAATTTGTTAATTTTTTTGCTAAGATATCAAATTTATAATACTGTCCCTTCCTAGCTGACGTGATTTTGATCTTTGCCACATTTTGCAAAAGTTAAAAGATAAATTTCCCAACTTTTTCAGTTATTAACGGAAATTTATTATTTTCTGTAAAATTTCTTGGGTTTTTAAGTCGAGCAAAAAAAGAATGATTTTTTTTTTCGAAAAGTAAAAAATAAAAAAGTCTTTCCTACAGTGAACCCGATCCATGGACACGGTATAATAATAATATTTTTATTCATATTAGGACATTTATCATAAAATGTTTACACAAGTCAAAATAACATAATTAAGGCCTATACACAATTGATTTCTACAAACCTATTGTTTACAATTTCCTCTATGCTGTAGAATGCTCTCGTTAAAAAATAATCCTTTTAGCATTGTTTAAAGCGGTTAAATGGTAAGTTTCTTATTTCTACAGGCAATAAATTAAAAACTTTAGGGCCGTAGTAGTTAATCCCAGAACAGGTTTTCTTAATTCGCTGCTGATCAATACAAATATGAATTTTGTTTCTAGTGTCATAATTATGCTTATTTTCGTGCGTTTGATAGTCCGCCGCACTATGTTTAACATATAGAAGACATTTCCGGTATATTCCATATATCAGTGATTAATAAACACTGAATTATGCGCATGTGCTGTCGCTTTTAACAACTTTTTAAATATTTTGCTATTCCACAAGCGCAAATGACATTGAAATGAAGAATATGCAATTATGTTCAGTGATTATATTTTACAAATGAAGTTAACCAATGTCTAAAATTGTAAAATAACCACCCTGTGCTTATGAAATACGTCTTCAATCAGTGATTTAAGAGCAGTGGTTAAGAAGTTATTATTAAGCACAGTGTTAATAAAGTGACAAATAACCATTGCATTATGAAATACACCTGATTGCAATATATAGAGACACGGCAGAGTTAGAATACGGAGACGAATAAAAGCAGATTTACCATCATCCCTATATGAAAGTCCCGCTATAATTCTAATGACACGTCTCTGTAGCGAAAAAATTCTATGAGCGGTGTATTTATTATTAACGTTTTATTTGATTTTCACTATTAATTTAAATTGCTAATTGTGAATTAAATTGTTTCTTTAATTTTTATTAATTTTCCTTTTCTGTCTTTTAACAATTTTTTTGTATTTCATAAGAAATTATGTTTCAATTCGGTTTTTGTGGTTTCTTAGCTTCTTTCTTGTGTTTTGTTTTTCATCTTGTTGTAAATAAGTTTACTTCTTCCTTACTTTGCTTTACTTTTAATTCATTATTTTTACAAAAAATATATTCATATGTTTGTATAAGGCGGGGCCGGCCTTCTAAATCACGGGGCTCGAGTGTAGTAAGAATGTGGGGCCCTTTTTAAGCACAGTGTTTTAGCATAGAGTACTACTACTGTCTAGTGCGGTGCACACCCTTTGTGGCCGGCCTTAACATAAGGTGAAGTTGCTTTTTCGCTTTGTTATATTATATTTTAATTTCATTTATTATTATTTTTTATCAATGTAATTTATTTTTGTTGCTGTTACCTACTATTTTTATGTTATCTATCTAGCCATGAAAGAACCTCGTATAACATTAATAAATAACAGTTTATTTTCCCACGTAACTCCCTTCAACGCTTATACACTTATTCCATCTTTTTTCAATTATCTCATACCTTCAGAAAAAACTCCTGCGCCAACTTAGCAAAATATTGTACTTCTTTAAATGCTTCATCAATTCAAAAACGTTTTCCCTTGAAATGCGGTTAGTTTTCAATTTTACAAGAAAACGAACCGTTGCAATTTTTCGTTTCTAAAGGATTTTGATTTTAAATGATCAACTAAATTAATTATTTTGAAAAAAAAAAATTTTTCCGAAGAGAAGCCACGAGTCACTATAAATTCTAAGTTAAATTTCCAAATCTGTTTATGGATCAATCATCACAGTGATAAAGTTGACTATTTAGTTGACATGTTTCGGAACAAATTCCATTATCAAAATTACAAAGTTTAAAATATACTTATGAAATTATTGCTAAAAAGTAGAAAAATTAATTACAAATCTATTTAAGTCGAATCCGCAAGCGTTTAGAAATGGCTAAGCTTGCGGATTCGACTTAAATAGGTTTGTAATTAATTTCTCTACTTTTTAGCAATAATTTCATAAGTATTTTATAAACTTTGTAGTGTTGATAATGGAATTTATTCCGAAACATGTTAACTAGTCAACTTTAGTCAACTTTGTCACTGTGATGATTGATCAATAAACAGATTTGGAAATTTAACCTAGAATTTATAGTGACTCGAGGCTTCTTTTCGGAAAAAAAAAATTTTTTTTTCAACATTTAAATAGTCACTAATATCATGTATAATCCTTTGGTTTTAAATTAATTATGTTGCTCTTTGTTTTTATTGATCTAATTGAACTAATCGTAGTGTGAAACTTTTTTCCAAAAAACTAACAAAAACTTTCCCTTCTTATGAACTTTATGAATGACGATACTTACAAGACTCAGAAAGTTTGAGTACGTACGTAATAAGGGTAATTTTGTGGGGATTTTTGTACGTTGATTTCTCTAAAGGAAAGGCTACGTGTGAATAGCTTTTTCTCAGTAGTCTTACTCATAACCGTCATACTTACAATTCTACGGTATTTAAAAACTGTGTCGAATCTACAGATTAAAGGTTGCAGTTAAGCAGGTAATTAATCGTGACTTAACGCATTCGCTTTGATTTTAAAATAAATTATAAACACAATTCAGTTTAATTGCATTTTGCAAATCCGAAGAGGCGTTTTCGATCATTCTTGAAGTATTGAATAAAGGCTTGAAACTATTTCAAGTTCGTTGATTTGACTGACAATAAATAATGATACTTAATTTTTATCAATTTTAGTAAAAAAAAACTTGAATAGCCGAAAGTATGAGCTTGAAACGTTATGTGATGAAACTGAATTAGAAAAAAGAGCGACGAAACAAAGAAATGAAATTAAATTAAATTTTCAACTGATTGGCAAATTAAGTTAGTTGAAGGGTCATCTAATGAGAATAAATATTTTACTACTTATAATTTTCAGTTTCTTTTTCTTTTTGAAAATTCCTTAGAACTAAGTTACATTTAAAATAGTTATTCGACTTAAAAGTTCTGGAAGGTGAATGTTAATATTTTTATCATTTAATCTGTTGTCATTTTCACTGCTTGATTTGACGTAAACTAAAAATAATTTCTCCCAAAATTTCAGGTTCTTCACCGCATTTATTGTTTTTAAGGCAAAAATAAAATACTGATATGTGTGTTTACACACGGCGTGAAATCCTTTTCCCAACTTCATGAATGAATCCTGGTTAATCTCATGGAGATAACGCGAACTCTTTATAACATATGACCCTGGCTAATGTATTCTCGTTCTAATTTTATTTATTACATTGCGTGCAATGTGTTTTTTAAATTACATATTAGGTACTACAGGTACTGTTGTTTCCTATGAATTTATTGATATCAACATAAGAGTGAGAGAGGATACACACATAATAATAATAATAATAATAAACTTTGAGAGGGCAAGAAACTGTTTTACAAAATATTTCCACTAATATATTTTCTATTTTAGTTTCCCTACTGATGCAGTCTTGTATAAAAAAATGGGTAATTGCAACAAAACGTCTAAACTAAACTATATAAATGATATAAAATGTATGACCAGCATTTGACCTTAGATCAGGTGACCTGAATTTGACATCGTTGACGCATACATGAGCTCACGACCTACTAGATTTTACGAGACAAACTCACGCAGTTTATGGCAAGTATAGTTGTATTTTCTTGCCCAAATATAGTTTCCTTGTTTCATTATTCATGGTGTTTCTTATTTAGATAACTAGTGCCAAAGCGAGGAAAATTTGCGTTAAATGAAATATTGGCCAGGCCGATTAAGAACTCTGTCTCGTGAAATCTCGTAGGTCGTGCATGAGCTGATGATACTCTTACAGATACTCGCTATTTTTCTCACGTATCTACTGATATCAATCGAGAACGCAGGAAACAAAGTACACCGTAGGTCTAGTTACTTATTATGTCATTGGTTGATTCTGTGAAAAAAGGTAACACTCGAAAAATTGATTGGTAGAGAAGATTTTGAGGAAGATAAAGATGTAGGCAATGTAAATGTGAACAGCTGATATGGACAAGATGCTCAAATTTAAAAAGAGACGAAGAGAAAACCGAAGTATAATTAAGTCTGGTCAGAAGTCGGAAGTAATTTCTTTTTAGAAAAAACCAGCAGTTAAATTAGCTTATTTACAATCCAAAAACCTCATGAAACCCCTACTTATGGTTTTTAATACCTTATCGCTTGTTTATAGGAGACATATCTCGGCTTTGCTTTTCTTACATAAGTTGGTCCATAATGAAGTTGATGCTGCTGCTCTCTTGGAAAAACTTAACTTTCATGTACCGTGTCTCACCGGCAGAAACTCTTTGTCTTTTTATTTGCCTACCCCGAGAACTTGCTTTAGAACGATCTCTTGTCTACATTGCCTCCGCTCTTTACAACCATCTTTGTAACAAAATTGATGTCTTCCATCTAAATAGTGGCGGCTTTACAAAAAGTTTGGTGAATTTCTATACGAACTCTCCTCCTAACTCTTCTTAATTACTTCCACTTTTGCGTTCACTGTGCCTTTCACTTACTTATTTATTTTCTTCCTTCTTCTTCCATTTATTTTTTCTTCTTTTCATTTCTCTACCTAATTTTAGTTTTAGATTTAGCTTAGGTTTAGGTCTTTTGAAATAATGTTATTGGTTCTTTGTAACTGTTGGGCAAATACATATTATTATTATTATTAAAAAAACCATCCAGCAAATCTACACTAAATATAAAATCCAACTCCTCTTTGATGAATTCCAATGTTGTCTGCAAAATCAATTGTGATACCTACAATAAATGCTACAAAGGCCATGTCTATCATTGGTTAAAAACAGAATTACACAACATAAAAGCGATTGCAGAATTGGAAACAGATCTTGTACATTCATACCGTCAATGATGACCACCAATCTAACTTTAATGACATCCATTTATAAAGATAACTTGAAATGTCAGTGATCAAATGGAAAAGAGTTGACGACGCAACTAAACACGCACGTGTGCATTTAGTTCATCACTTGGACGTTTCTACAAAGCAAGGAAAACGTTTTATTTAAAAAAATTTAATTAAAGAAAAAAAATGAAATTAAGATGCGTAAAATGATCCCTGCCTGCATCAAGACACTTTTGAATTCAATGAACAACTGCGTGGCTAACGTTAAACAACATTACCGGCGAATTTTTTATGTCACAATTGATTGACAACTAGTATTAATATGCATTTAAATTTAAATTTCAGCGCTTACTCTAATTCGTTTTATATTGAACACTGGTTATATTCAGAAACATAACAACGTAACTTCAGATCTGAGACCGACCATACCATCTAAAGTTTTTTTTTTTAGTAAATTTAAGAGCATGACATCACATTTTGATTATTTATTTACAAATAATTAGTTGTTTATTTACATCCAAATTCCAACTTTTAAAATTATAAATTTTCTACTGCAGAAAAAAAAACTATTTATATAATTCACCTATTTATATAATTCATAATGTAGCTTCAATTTTTACAAGTTCATAATCAAGTTTATAATGTATGTAGCTGACAAAGAAATAAAAATATTACAAAATGTTTTCTTATTTAAATTATTTAATTTTATTCTTACTATTTTTCTTTGTATGATATAATTAAATTATTATTGTTAAGGCAACCCCGAGAAAAGTAAATTAGAACCTTGTTTACCTATCAAGTACGGTTGCTTTCTAAATAAAGTCAACTCTTAATCATTTTGAGCAGAGGTGTACACCGGTAACCGTAGAAAAACCCAAACCCATTAAAAACCGAAAATTTTCTCTAACCTTAATCATAACTGAAATCAAAATGTTCCGGAAGTATTCCTAATTGAAATTGAAACCTTTATTAATTTTTCGGTTAACTTCGGTATACTGACCTCACAATATTTCTATATTGTCATGAGCAGACTGCGACGTTCGTTAGGATATTTCAAAATTTAAAAAAATTATTAATACTTATCATTAATATAAGACTATAATAGATTTAGAAAATTAAACTTTATTTTCTTATATCACATAACTTCAATTTAATTAGTTATTCATACACACAAAAATATCAATAGTGCACTCTTCTCGAGTTCTATGTTATGCAATGCCTCTTCTTCCCCGATATCAAAGCAATGTCTCTGTCCGTCGCCGCCGTATCTTAAATATCATATCATAAACTATATGGCTCACGGCAACGATAACATCACTAGCGGGTTGGGATCTTAAGAGTAATATTCAAGTTAAATGTGTTTTGAAAACTTGTGTTCATCAGATAAAACCGGCTCTGAAATGTCCTAACAAATGGCGCAGTCTGGTCATGAGTTTTACTGTGTACTGTACTATGAAATGTTTGTATCAACAGTGCTTTTTAGAGCCTTGATATAAAATTTTACTATTTGCTCCGCAAATTGAAAGAACTATTTACACATTTGGAGAAACTGTGTCTATAAATTTTGTAATTTGACTGTGATCATAGATTTTTCTAATAGAATTCAAGATAGTTACTTGGGAACACTAATAATAAATTTATCAAATTACTGACACAAAAAGAAACTGAAACATTTCTTGACAATGTAAATGAAAATATAAGAATTAGATATATTTTATTAGAACATACTTAATCGTCAAGGTAGAATACATCGGAAATTTAATATTTTCCAATTTTGGGAAAATGAAAAGAAACTATTCAAATCAGCTGTAATTATTCACATGGTTCCAGCAACGCAAGTTAGAGATGAAAGATCATTTATAGGTGTAAAATATATATTATCATTACAGATTTAAGTGTATTTTTAGGTCATGAGTCATCACATGCCCGACGACACATGACCTAAAAATGCACCTAAATCCGTGCTCTAACTATCGCCTTTAAGAAATAAGGCGTCGTCTTCATTGTTAGAGGATAAATATCTAACTGTTCGTATGAATAGAATTTTTAAAGATAAAGTTTAGAAATAATGATGTTTTTTAAATGTTTACAGAATAATTTATAAAAATAAATTTAATTTAGATAATTTTTCAGGTATTTTCTGAAGTAAAGTATAGGTATTGAAGAGTTCGAAGGATGTAACTTACTTTTTTTAGAATTTTGTTTATTATTTTTAGAAATGTAAGTTTTATTTTTTCATGATGTATTTATTTGTCTTTCTCCTTGAAAACCTAAAATACCGTAACCCAAATTCATGAAAGCCCCTGACCGAAACCGTAACCGAAATGAGCTTAAAGCTCAAACCGAAACCTTAACCGTAACCTTTTAAGATATGCGTGTACATCCCTGATTTTGAGTAAAAGAAATCCAGTTTTTGTAAAACAATAATTTATTTTCACTAAAAACTATGTACATAAATAGATGAATGACGTGAACTATTTAGAATCTATGTTGGTATTGAAGTCCGACTCCGTAGTTAGGTCTTCCTGTGCCGAAGGGACCTCCAAAATGTCTTGAATATTCTCCAGTAGCCGAAAGAGTGTTCCTCTTATCGTTGATTATATTATATCTACCTTGAGCACTGACGTCAGTTCCAAAGCCGCGAGTGTGCGCTGCTCCCAGATTAAGATTGCTTCCTAAGACGAAAAGTAATCATATGAAAATTTCGATTTTTTTTTAACTAACAAAAAGTATTTATTACCTGACGGTACATGAGTATAACCCAATTGTCCTCCGGTGGTTAGTGGTCCAGATGGTTTAAATTGTTTGGAAGCAAAAGTGGAACCGTCAAGACGATGTCTGTCATTTTGGAGAAGAGTACCTGAATGACCTAGAGTTACTCTAGTGCCAGGTCCTGACTTAGATATGTCCACGGAAGTTTGCCTATTATTTAAGAAAATCACACTATTACATCATACAAGGTACAAATAAGATTTGAACAAGAGTAGGCTAAAACATTTGCCCGAGCAATGTGACATCATGTCAGCTGGCTTAATCTTAGGTATTTTTTTTTACTTATTACAATGATTTACACTCTAAAGAAAGAAAGATTTCACCTTTGAATATTATTGCTGTGCTAAGATAAAGTAAATGTCCAATGACTCCCTTTATCAAAAATTTTTAACCAATCGGTATATCCCAATAAAAAAAATAATCGACGGAATTACAAAAAGATTTTCGTATTTAGAAAAACAGTTAGAAGTACAGTTAGAAAAGTGTTTAAAAAAAATTAATTAAGTCTTACCGACGAATACGACTGAGAGGTATAACTGCGTATTCTTCACCATCTGCATCTGCATATAACTCGTAGGGTAAAGCCATAGTACTTGTTAAGCATAGAACGGCGAATATAATAATCTGATTCATCTTGGAAGTTTTGTTGGTACGCCTTCTCGATGTAGAAGCGGGACTGATGCTGGTTCGCAACAACAAGGGCCTTTTATATTAAACTTGTCGTCGTCGAGGTGGTTCACCGTTAATACAAGGGTTAATCTCGGGCTACTGGGATTTCCCTAGTATCGGGAAATGTTTGTGCCTCGTACGTTCAGCGAGATGTTATAATTGCGTCAATGTTTTGTAAATACGAGAAGATACCGTTTGTTGTTTTAGTGATTTAACACGTTCAGTAGTTACACACTAAAATTTGAATTAAAAAAAGACAAACCGAATTAATATCAACAACTCCTCTTTTCTAACAGAAAGAAAGAGAAATTTGCTTAACTCACTTTAACTGCAGATATATTTTACTTATATAGTGCGATCAATAGTTACTGATCTTGCCACTGGTTTAACTTATAGGTACCTACTACAATATGTCACCTCCTAATAATGGACGACTGCATTAGATCAGATTTGTAACATTTTCCTGTAATTCTTACCACTTATGTTCCTGTGAAAATAAAAAAATTTCTACTCACATTGACTTGCCAAACTAATTGCTGTTTTAAATAATTCGACACCACTGTTTATTTGTTACAATATTGAGTAAGGCGCAAACTAGCGAAACGTTTGCTGATAATAAATAAAAAACTAAAATACAAGAAGACTTTGTCGTTTCAATTTATTAATAAAAATTCACATTAGTAATGAATGATTTAAATTAATTCGCTTTTAAATGTTAGCAAATGTAGTGTCAACTGGTGAGCGTTCGTACACCAAAAGCATTATTAAGCATTTAATTTAAGCATTATTTTAATAAATAATTGTTTGTAAGTAGAATACCAAATTATTATCTAAGTTAATACTGCAAATTGAAAACTCATTTAAATCTATGCTCTAACTCCAATCCAACGCCGTAGTTCGGCTTTCCGGTTCCAAAAGGACCCCCAAAATTTCTTGAATAATATCCGGTTGCACCAAAGCGGGTGTTAGGTTTTTTGAAGAAATTATATGTTCCCTGTGCTTTCAACTCAGTTCCAAAACCTTGCGTGTGCGATGCTCCGAAATTTAAGTTGTTCCCTGCAATAGTTAAAGTCGTCTTACTACTTCCAACAGAATTTGTTATTGAATTGGTTTACCTGAAGGAATATGAGTGTACCCCAGTTGTCCTCCAAATGTAGGTCGTCCAAAATCTCTGTTGGCAAATACCGAAGCGCCAAGCTGATGTCTTGGACCTCCTCCAAATAGAGATTGCCTGAAAATGTATAAAAATTAAAATTTTTGAAAATTAAACAAAACCGAGTTAATTTAAGGTGAATCTTTTGTTAAATTTTACCTCCGGACACGACTCAAGGGTGCCAGCACGTACAACTCTTCTTCATTTCCATTTTCATTTAGTCCGTATGGCATTGCTACCATACTGGATACACACAAAGCAATTATGAAGATTATTTTATACATTTTGATGATTTTTTTATTGTAGATGTTGCACGTTGCTTGACGACCGTTGAAATTATTTTCACCTAAATCAACCAGCGCATTTTATACTGCTGGAGGGAAACCGCAGTAATTCCCTGATTAAGGGCCGTCATAATTTGATAACCTTTCAAATTGTAAATACTGTATTTTGTCGGTTTTCTGAATCACTTGAGGAAATGTAACACATTTTCTATTTTTAATGTCGATAACGAAGAAAGCGCTTCTTTATTTTTGTATATTTAAAGTTATTCAGGAAGAGATTAATTTTTTTATTTGCTTTGTATTTCATTACTAATTGTAAATGCATGTTTTAGATCTAATTTTAGCCAACCCAAAGTAGATATACTTCATGGAATCTGTGGTTGTTGTTTTTGCTTTTGCAAGTCAATTTAATGAGCAATGAGTTAATTTTAAGAGTAAATTCAGTTTTTAATCGTGAGTTCATTTCCCCTTTTTCCGCAAGTACGAGGAGGTATTGATTAGTTCTTAGCCTAACATAGAAAACGTTACTGCATTTCAAAACAAATTTTTATTGATTGAACATAATCACCTTTTAACTCTATACACTTAATCAACTATTCATAAAAATCAAGTTATTCACCGGATATCTCTAACCGGAAAATGGAAAGACCGGTCCTTAATATTTTGTTTTCGTTTAATATTAACACAACATTTATTTTGCATTACAGTTTCACTTTTCATTAAAACACTTACAAAGACGTAAAAGTTTACGTCATTATTAAGGGGCATTTAAAAAGGTTATGATTAATTAAACTAGCTATTAAAAATTATTATTAACAAAGTACTAAAGCGAAATGAAAGTTTTTCAAAAAGGTCAATTTTCCGTTAATATAAACCAACAAAAAGTAAATATTAGTGGATAAACATCCATTTATACGATTAGATACTATCAAAGAGCCCCGCTTTAAAGCTAAATATTTGTGAAAAGTTTTCGAAATGTGCGACCACATTGCATTCCGTTACAGATCACAGGGGAAACTCGAATTTAAAAATCAAAGGGCGACGTATTCGTCGAAGGGTATAACGTGCTGTGTGGACTTTCGGGGGCGAAATCCCCGCATGCCTGTGTTCACCGCGCGGCATGTGTCGGTTCGTTTGCAGACTGTTTGCTTTTGAAGTACGTGTCGCAACTATTAAATTAAATGCTCTGCATCATATTTGGGGAATTCTGCGTTGCCACTGTTTGTTTTAACCACGCGATAAAATCGGAATGAAGGAATGTATCGGGGATCTACCCGTGCACTTTGTGAAACGTTTGCGGTTATTTGATATAACCGCTCTCTGTGTTTATATCTTTATTGTTGGAACGTGTCATGGCTGCATGCGAGTAGTGTGTGTTCATCACGTGTGCGACATTTTTCTTAAATTGAACTGTTAGAGACGCATCTAAGATTACCAAAAGTTCTTAATATCGGTAAATAAAAGTATATCTATTAAACGTAAGTGCCAAAATGCCCTCTACACGGTCGCAATTCCCAGATAAATTGGAAATACAGGACATTGTGCAAGATACAGTTGCGGCCATTGTTAAAAACAAGACCATCTTAACTGAAATCGCGACATCAGTCAGTGATATGGTAGAAACAAAATTAGAAAATACATTTGAAGGGCTTAATATGCGAATAAATGGGATAAACGATGTAGTAGCGACAATAAAAAAGGAGAACCAGTCACTTAAGAAAGAGTTAGATTATCAACAACAATACTCGCGGCGCAACAATGTTCGCATTTTTGGAATTCCAGAGAATAATGATGAAAATCCGGACGACGTTGTAATTAACTTGTTTAACGGAAAAATGAATCTCAATATTAATAAGAGTGATATTGATAGGTGCCACAGAGTTGGTAAGGACAAAGTAAATACGGACAGACATCTAATAGTAAAATTCGTGAGTTACCGTGAGCGTTCTTTAATTATGAAGAATAGATTAAAGTTAAAAAATAGCGGCATTACAATTAATGAAGATCTAACTTCGTACCGAGTCGGAATACTACAAAAAGCCAAGGAAATTTACGGAAAGAAAAATGTTTGGACTTTGGACGGAACGATCTGGGCAAGGAGTAATAATGGAAGAGTCCGTGTTTACGATGAAATCTTAGATGTGGTAAAGTGAATACGACACGCACACCTGATTAATCGATTGCTACTTAAAAACTTTCTTTATTTTTCTTTAACTTTCATTTTGTTTTTGATTCAAGGTAATATTTACTATTTTGTTGTAATAAATAGGAAATTTTTTTTTTTTTACCATCTTGTTATAATAAATAGGAGTAATTTTTTTTTTACTATTCAACAATAGCGTATTGTTCTTGTTCGCAGATCGGAGTATTTTCTGTTTCTCTAATAATCTAATTTTGCTGAAGGTAACAATTCAGTATTGATTATTATTAATTTATTTAATTAATATTTAGGAAATATTACTTACATTAAAAAAAAAAGTTGGTTTAATTATAAAATAATAGGTTGCTCAGGTTGGTTTATTATTGTTTCTTCAGTTGGTTTAGCCTTTAATATTCATTAAATACGATACAAAGAATAATATTTTGTTATTGTTAGTAAAGATAATGACTTTGTTCATGTAATGTCACCTCAGAATTTGAAGTGTGCTCACATCAACGTACGCTCTCTCCCAGCACATTTTAATGAAATTAAAAACTATTTAGTTAATTCTGATTTAAAAATTTTAGCGGTCTCTGAGACATGGATGAAACCGGGCGATGCGAACCTCGTTCAAATTCAGGGTTATTCTTTCGTACATGTTGATCGGACATCGCGGGGAGGAGGAGTAGGACTTTATATATCCAACTCACTGTTGTATAAGGAAGTACAAGAAGTTGTCTCATTCGAAAATTTAGAACAGATATGGGTGAAGTTGAAAATAGAAAAGGTAATTTTGTGCGTAGGTGTTATATATCGTCCGCCCAGGTATGATACACATAACTTTTTTGAATCCCTTGAAGAAACATTTGCTACAGTTATGGCTTTATCTGACAGTCTGTTGTGTCTTGGCGATTTAAATATTAATTTATTGAACGAACAGTCAGAATCATCTCGGTCCTTTTATCACTTATTAAATACATTTGGTTTAAAACAGCTAATAGATGAACCGACTCGAGTTACATCAACTAGTTTTACTTTGATAGATCATATAATAGTTTCTGATCATTTAAAGGTAGCGTCGTCAGGTACAGTCATTCTAGATCAAATATCTGATCATTATTTAATTTTTTGCTCTCTAATACTAAAGACTGAAAATAAAGCATCATTTATAAGAACATATCGTAGTTATAAAAACATTTTTTATCCAGCTTTCTATGAGGACATGGTTAGCATACCTTGGTTTCATATATATGATCTATGTACTGTTGAGGAAAAGGTAGAATTTTTGACTGCAAATGTTAAATATCTCTTTGACCTACATGCCCCATTAAAAACTTCACGATTCACAAAAATGAACGAGCCATGGCTTACAGATACAATTAAAATTATGCAATCACTTAAGTTAGAAGCTTTACGGGCTTATAAAAACGAACCGTCTAATTCTCGGTGGGAATATTATAAATCCATTCGTAATCAGCTGACGTATGCCTGTCGCAAAGAAAAAAAGGTATATTTTAACACTAAATTACAATCTACTAGAACCTCTAAGGAAGTTTGGAAAGAGTTGAGGCGATGTGGGTTTTACACGAGTAAAAATGTGAATAAAAGTCAAATTCCTAATCATTTGCAAAATGTCAATGAATTAAATAACTTTTTTGTTAATATTGAAAAATCAATCCATACGGCAGAGGATGAATTGGTAGAATTTTATAGGAATAATATTATTCGGGATATTATAGATAATTTTACTTTTAACGAAGTTACTGAAAATGATATACTTACAATTTTATCAAATATCAAATCGACAGCATTTGGAGTTGATGGCGTTAATATTACTATGCTTAATTATTGTGTACCCTTTATTATTCCATATATAACTCACATCATTAACTTTTGCATAACTAAAAATGTCTTTCCTGCTTGCTGGAAGGAAGGGCGGGTAATACCAATAACAAAAACAACATCACCGTCTGTTTTTAAAGATTTGAGACCGATAACCATACTTCCTACATTATCAAAGGTTTTAGAAAGAGTAATGGAATCTCAGCTTCGTGGACATTTGGCTCGTTTTGATATTCTTCCTGCTAAGCAATCAGGATTTAGGCCAAATTATTCATGTTGTACGGCTTTACTTGATGTCAGTGATGATATTTTGACTGCTGTAGATAATAAAAACATGAGCGCATTAATCTTATTGGACTACTCTAAAGCATTCGATATGATTAATCATAAAATATTCATCGCTATGCTTCACTATATTGGTCTTCATACTTCGGCTATCGAATTACTGTCAAATTATCTCAAAGATCGATCTCAACGTGTAGTCTTGAATGGCGTTGTTTCAGATTTGTTATACTTAGATTCGGGAGTTCCACAAGGAAGTATATGCGGTCCACTCTTTTACACAGTTTATACATGTCGATTTCCTTATGAATTAAATGCATGCAATTATCATCAGTATGCGGATGATACACAAATATACAATTCCTTCGTTTCTAAGGATTGGAAAGCTGCTGAATTAACAATTAATAATGATCTAACTCGTTTAATGCAGATATCGGAAAAGCATGGTCTAATTATTAACCCTTCCAAGTCTTCCCTACTGTTGTTTGGAGGAGGCTGTCAGAGGCATTATGTTCAAGAAAACTTTACTATTTATGTAAAAAATATTCCAATCAAAATTAGTGAAAATTGTAGAAATCTTGGTGTTATTTTAGATTCAAAGTTTCGTTTTAAAGAACATGTGTCAATGTTGATTAAGCATGCTTATGGTAAACTAAAAATGTTGTTTACCAGCAGGCATCTATTGACTCGTAAAGTGAAAACAATGTTATGCGAAACATTAGTTTTGTCAGCATTTAATTACTGTGATTCTTTATATGGACCCTGCCTCGATAGTATTGATAAAAGAAGAATTCAAAGAGTTCAAAATTCTTGCTTACGTTATATTTTTGGTATTCGTAAATTCGAACATATATCACATACTTTCCATGAAGTAGGTTGGTTAAACATGGAAAATAGGAGATATTTACATGCTGCATGCTTATTCTATAAGATCTTAAAAACACAAAAACCACCCTATTTGTCTTTGAAAATTCATTTTAGAACTGATGTCCACAACATTAACATTCGTAGGAAAGACTTACTTACGATTCCACGTCACAGAACTGTACTTTTTGAGAGATCCTTTTCATATAATTTTGTAAATGTTGTAAATCATCAATTTATATTATTTAGAAAAACTTCATTATTCAATTTCAAAATCGCTTTGTGTGCTAAGCTCATGGGGATGCAGTCGTTGATGTGAGTGCAATGATAAGAAGGTTATTTAATTTGGTTATAATAGTGAATATTTTACACATTACCGCAAATTATTATCCTGTTTGCAATTCTATTCAGATGGTAATTATATGTAAAAGGTCGTGGTCCGGGATGAAAACCAGACATTAAGTCTGATCCTGCACCATTTGGTTCTCAATATATATGTATAGGTATATATATGTAAAAATGTAAGAATATATGAAACTGAGAACCAATAAAGACACTTTATTATTATTATTATTATTAATTTCAATGAGAAATTTTGATAATTTTATGCTATTTGGAATGGCATATTGGACAAATTTATAGCTAACATATTGCTGTTATTTTGATATTTTAAAATTTTCGCCCTGTATATAATTAGTTTAGGTTTATTATTTTTGAAGTTATAATTTAAGTAAAATGTTTACCTTAGTGTGTTCCAGAACACTTGTGAAATATTATTTTTACACAAATAACTAAAATACTTTTCTGCCCGATTTAGAAAATGTCAATTGACATACTTGACGTTACGCTTTCGCCAACAACGAAAAGCTGATTCAACCAGAGATTCCGAGAAGTACTTCAGGATGATCAGGAACATTGGGACGACAACCTTTCACAACTTGGGTCGAGTTCCAAGACATCCAAGGATGAAGTGCTGTCCGCCGAAGTCGAAACTCCAGGACGAGCCGATCGTGTCATCGTGGAAAAACTTTTCATGTTCATCTAAAACGTTTCAAGAGTATCCAGGCGTGGCAAGTTCATCCAACACGCTAGAAGAGGAAATCCGAAGCAAACCTCGAGCCTACTCTACAAAAAGAACGGAGGAAGACGTCGTGAAACTCAAGAACCAAGACAGAATCCGCCTTTCAAAGTTAGAAGCAGTTCGACTGGACCTCTTCAAGATGTAACTTCATATTTGCAACCTACAAGACAAGATAGTTATTATTTGTGTACAAGAATTTTTGATTTGTTTACAATCTAAGGATCTTTGATTTTTCTTATGTTTGGGAGTTTTTTGTACCTTGAACAATATATAAAAGGGAGATTTCTGGGTAATCCAGGCAATTCAACTTAGGTCTTGAGCAGTTCAATTCACTCTCTGCACTTAGCAGAGAACATTCATACTTTGTACTTAGCTTTGAACAGTCTTGTGTTAACATTTAACATTTGTAATCAATCTTAAGCTCCTTCAGAGAAATTTTTGTAATCGGAGGTAGTGAGAACAAAACGTAAGAACATTCCATTTATTAATATGGTTAATTAAACATGCTTGTCCAAGAATAATTCGTAAATACTTACCAACAGGTATAAGTTTAATTCAAACAAAGGACACTCTTGATAAAGGAGACCATAAACGCATTTTTAATTAAAAACTTTGATTAAAATTTCCATCAATCCACTACGCTGTTAGACGACAACTCAATTTACGTCAGATATAAATTGATGTGCATTTACACTAATCTTCCAAATGTACCAACAATTACTATCAACCAATTTTACTTGTGTAATTGTAATTTTGTAAATGTTTAATAAACTGCATATTTATTATTAATAAATAATTTCTATGTCAATCTTTAAAATCGATTTTTACTTGCCTACATACACTTCACGTAGCGTGACTAAAATAACCGACATTTTAAAATCAACACCATTAGGACAAATACATTTCAGAACCCAGTTCAACAAATTTGTTTAGCAATACAATTTGGTACCCTGAGATAAATATCAATAATCAATTTACTAACGAAAAGAATCTGATGTTAAAATTTTTATGCATGACTTTGTCATTTGAGTTAAAAATTCTAATCCAAAAATTTAACAAACAAATTTCTTTTAACACGCAAAAACATCGCAATATGATTAATAAAATTTCAGATCTTAGCTATATTTTTGCAATTTCAAAACGTTTTGGGGTAAATTTAGGCCGAAATTGCTCCGCCAGGTTGTCGATTTCCTTTTTTTAGGTATGAAGCGAATATCTCCATGAAAAATTTTAGCTTGTACAAAACACTTTTTCAAAAAAGTTCGCTGGCTCTCGATCTATTTGTGCTGACAGGCTTACCTTTAAAGGCCGGCGCAAACTAGGCCGAGGCAGGCCGCAACCCATCGCATTGCAAAAATGCGCATACAATCGTTTTTATGTAACAAGTGTTCAGTTGAAAAGTTCGTCAAGTTGGTTTTAATTTTTTGATGGAAGAAAAAAACGATGACTTTCTAAACCAACTGACGTTTAACGGATGACAATTGTCAAAGAGTTGTATAATTTACGGCATTAGTGCGCACTCAGAGTATCTTCATCTCTCACATTAGTACGGAAAACTAAGGCACTGTTAAGGCACTCAATGTTATGAAAAATTCAAAAGCTACTTGATAAATTATTCCATTGAACGTCTCATATTTTATGTGCACTATTGCATATAGCTAACGAGCATGAAAACGATTGCATGCGCATTTTTGCAGTGCGTTGCGTTGCGGCCCGCCCCTGCATAGTCTGCGCTGGCCTTTAAAGCGCATTGCTTTGTGTTAAACCGGTCGGGGATATATGAGTAATGCTCGCAAATGCATAGTGGTCTACGTTCGTATTTGGAAAAGCTTCGTTATGTTTATACACGATTATAACGAACAAGTCCAAACACTACTTTTTTGTACCACTTTTTTGTACCACTTCGAAAATGGGCATTCAAAAAGAAAACGTTTTGATATGGTGATATGGTTTTTTATGAATGACAATGCCATAATTATTTAAACTTTTAACTCTACTATAATTGCAAATTATAGCTCTTAATAACATACAACTGATTTTACAATAATCAAACGAACTAAAACGGAACAGGTGCCCATTTTAAAATAAGAAAATAGGCAGCACATTCTACTTCCGTGCTTTTGAAAACACGAAGTTATTTCTGATACGATTGATGGGTTGTCTATTCCAAAATTTTTATGTTAAATATAACAAAGTTTCCTATACATCGACTTCACTCATCAAAAAGAACTCATATTGACAGTTTAGCTCATTACTGTCAATACTATGAAACAATAGTCCTTATTTTCGAAAATTGGAGCAGTACATGGATCGAGGTAGAAAAGTGAGATAAAACGAATGCGTTTAATACACTGATAAAAATGATAGTAAAATTACATCGAAATTTCATGTTATTTTACTATTTTTAAGTAATAATACATAGAATTCTACGTAATATTAAAAATTTGCTGAAAATAACATTCAATTTCAATGTAAAAATAGTGTAAGTTTTATCAGTGCACATGTAAGACTGAGAAAATAGACAAACCGGTATATACCGCTCCAATTTTCGTAAACGCCCAGTAATAATAATAATATCAAATTCATGGAACTTGAGCCCTACGAATCAATCGCAGAAGTTACAACTGACAAATATTTCAGTATTATTTTTTTGCCAAACGTGAGTAAGAAAGATGGATGGAGTTATGCTTTTTATGTCTGATTCTGCAACGCCAGACGCGTTTTATATATGATACAGAGCTCTTCTCTTATGAAAAATACTTTAATTACTTGATTGATTTTCAGGCGTTTACAGTGTAGATTGTGCGAAGTTCCCTTTGTGGAGAGGAATTAATTCAGTTCTGCACGTCCTAGTTAAACTAAACAGAACCGTGGATGAGTTTTCTCCATTTTTTTGTTTTCGTTTTCTAATTTAATTTTCTAGTAAATTTTTATTTTCTTCAAGTCTTCTTCAATGAACTTCTTTTTACTGCCTGTCATGTGATTATTTCCCTGATATTTTGTCTGCTCCTAATTTTTATTTCCAAACCATCTTATCTTGTTCAATTCTTCTTTTTACTGCCTGTCATGTGATTATTTCCCTGATATTTTGTCTGCTCCTAATCGTTATTTCCAAACCATCTTATCTTGTTCAATTCTTCTTTTTACTGCCTATCATGTGATTATTTTCCGATATTTTGTCTGCTCCTAATCTCTATTTCCAAACGATCTTGTTCTTTGTACCTACTCTTATGTATGTAATATAGGGTGACAAAATGAAACCACGATAAGAAGCGATGTCCGAGAGTATAGGAAAAATGTTACAGAAAATTCTTTATACCTTAGTTGAGAAGTAAATAATCAAAAATTAGCCCTAAAAACGACGATGCCCTGGTTAACAAGTAGAGGAGCAGATGAACGAAATAAATACTGTCATAAAAGTTTTTTATAGTTTTATGATACGGCGGCGTGGATTCGTGAACTTGACCTTTAAGTGTTAAGAATTTCACAACTCCATTCTTAGTTCAAAGAAACGCCGTGAAATACGAACTCGAACATATTTACTTGACATATGCATGTAAATTACTTGAAGTAGATTATTCTATGCAAAGAACAACACTTTGAACACCTGCTTTGACAGGTAAACAAATAAATCAGTAAAGTCACTCATAACCTGTTTTGATTGTTAAGGGGATTCTTTCAAGCAGAAATCAATGCAATGTTATTTCTTTATTATGGCTTTCGTAATGAATAAAACTTTCTGAAAAAAATATATGTGATTTAAGTAGTGATTGCCCGCCGCCCGTTGCAGGTGCAGAGACCAACAGAGACCGAGTGCAAGGGATAGCGTTATGCCAACTCTACTTTAACTCTTTATTTTAACTTTACTATTTTATTTTTATTTTACTATTTTACTTTAACGTTTTGCAGCACAATTTTGTCAACGAATTACGGAAGTTGTAATTAATCAATACAATTTAAATTTAACCAACAAATCAAGGACATGTAAAACAAAGGCTGTGGACCACTATTTTCTTAAAACGTGCATAGTTCACTTCACTACAGCGTTATACAGTAGAGCCAATTTATTGAAGGTTTGGATTTTTTTTTTGGAAAACCCTACTTGCATTTAATACTCCTATGCGTCAAGGTACCTCGATCATCACTACTTAAATCACATATATTTTTTTCAGAAAGTTTTATTCATAACGAAAGCCACAATTCGCCGACAAAAAATGCATTACATTGCTGCTTGAAAGAATCCCCTTAATTATTATAATTTCGTTTTGTGTGTGAGGAATTATTAACAAAAGTTTAACAAATTCAAGATGCGTTTGCAACTATGTTTTTGGCGCATTTTTATTTCAACCTTTTGTAGTTTTATGTCTAGGTCTTATTGATATTTCGATTGTTTATAGTACTTGGATGTAAATCCAGTAATTGCCGTCGCTGGAATTCGCTGTTCTCTTCTTCTTTGTCCAAAATGCAAGCAATTATGGCTAAGTCCGTTGTGGAAAACTGAAGACTGATGCTCGACCGCAGCAGTGTGAATGGCCAGTCAAAATATCTGACCGTAACCGTGCTGTAACCTGTAACCATTATAAGACCTAAGTATTAATTAATTAATTAATTGAATGAACCTTGTGCACAGATGAAATAAGGTTTATTGCATTCAGTTCATTCACTTATATTAGCTCGAAAGAATACAGCTTATATAGGTTTTTACAATTTTTTGGTTAATTAATTAGTATTATTTAGCCATACAATTGTAATAATCTGTATAGGTACCGAGTGGCATATGTAACCTGAAACCTCTTAATTTTTTTTTTCACGTTACGCCTCCGGTTTCTTAAAAATTACATTGAATTGAACTGCCAAATTTTCTTTGTAAGCAAAAAGTTTGCTTTTTTCTTGCAAAGCACTCTTATTTGCAGCACCCATGATTTCGAAATTTTATCCAGAATCTAAATCAATACATCATTGTAATAAAAAAATTCATTTAATAATGTAAAAATTCAATACGGCGTCCATAAGAAAATAAAAAGTTGCACGTCGTTTCTTTGCAATTTTTGACATGATCAAGACGATGGCATATTTACATTCCTCATAAAAAGTGCTTTAACAATGTCCAACTTCAAAATGCCTAGCTTCATTAGTTTTTATTAAAAATAAAATAAAAACGAGAATCGTAATTTTTATTTTTTTCGAAAATCTTGTAAACCGTAAAAAGTAGGTGAAACTTATTTGCAGATTCTTTTTGATTGGGACAAAAATACACAACTTCGCCTATAGGTTTAGCCGGCTTTGCATCTCCTAGTTCCCATGGTTAGGCTTGAAAAACGGACACTCTATGTATATTAATCTTTATACAGTGAGTCTCAAAAGTTTGGAATAAAATTCGTAATTTCTTTATTTTTTGATATTTCAGGAAAACGCTCGAACAGGTAAATTTTGTTTTTGAGAAATACATATTTTTATGTGAAAATAAATTCTTGACAGTCATTTGTTTTCGAGTATTGACGTCATCGTAATTTTTTTAAATATCAACCCCAATTTTGTTTTGTTGGTCTCGATAGTTCATTCTATCCAACCATATCAAAAGAATGTTATGATGTTTTATGGAAAACATTTTGAGAAAAAAATTACATATTGAAAATTATGTATACGCCGTATCTCATCAATGAGAATAAGAATAATTTCGCATTGTTCGGTCTTCTAGGCACTTTATCAACAGATTTTTCTTCTGTATTTTTGTTTATTTTTTAGTGTGCTTTCTCCTCATAGCATATTTTCCACAATAACATAACATAAAGTTATGACATCAGAAATTTTTTCAAGCTGGACACCCACAATTGCTGCATTCGAAAATTATACGTCGGATGTATCTGGAACGTATGATCTCATCTTTCTCAATCACGATTTTTAACCTATTTTGTATCTCGCTCATCCGTTTAAAAAATCTCGTGTTTATATTATTTCCATGACAACAGGCGATCGCTCACATCCTACATTTAAAGTTGCGTTCGGAAATTACATGTCAGATGCATCTGGAGCGTATGATCTCATCTTTCTCAATCACGATTTTTAACCTATTTTGTATCTCGCTCATTCGTTTAAAAAATCTTGTGTTTATAGTATTTCCATGACAACAAGCGATCTTTCACATCCCACATTTAAGTAGTGTGTGAAAAGATCGCCTGTTGTCATGGAAATACTATAAACACAAGATTTATTTAAACGGATGCGCGAGATACACAATAGATTAAAAAGCGTGAGTGAGAAAGATGAGATTATACGCTCCAGATACATCCGACGTATAATATTCGAACGCAGCATACGTAGGGCGTGAAAGGATGGCCTGTTGTCATGAAAATAATATAAACATAAGATTTTTTTTTTAAACGGATGAGCGAGATACAAAATAGATTAAAAGTCGTGAGTGAGAAAGATGAAATCATACGCTCCAGATACATCCGACGTATAATTTTCGAACGCAACTAATGTGTTAATCTGTTGATAAAGTACCCAGAAGACATAGCAATGCGAAATTATTTTTATTATTGGTGAGACGCGGCGTATACATCATTTTCTATAACTTTTTTTCAAAACTTTTCCCATAAAACATCATAAATTTTTGATGTCATTGGATAAAGAATTCGATGAGCTGTCAGAATCAAGAAAAAAATACCGATGACGTCATTAATCGAAAACAAATTGACTGTCAAGAATTGATTTTCGCATAAAAATATGTACTTTTAAAGACAAAATTTACCTGTCTGGGAGTTTTCGCGAAATGTCAGAAATAAAGAAATTACGAATTTTATATCAGACTTTAGAGGTTCACTGTATATTATTCTACAAATGTTTTAATTATTGAATTTACATCCAAGTACTATAAACAATCAAAATATCAATAAGACCTAGGACATAAGACTACAAAAGTTTGAAATAAAATTCTTTGAAAAAAAACTTTAAATAGGATCCTTATAAATAAATACCTATACAGTAAATTGGTACCCACAGTAGGTGCAAATAGCCAATTATTCGTACCTCTACTAGGTGCAAATAGCCAGTTATTCATAAGTGCAAATAGCCACATCTTAAATTTAAACTGGCATTGTACCTACAACTGGACCTTAGGAACATAAAGTTTAAAAAATTTTCTTTGAATGTTTGAAGTTCAAATGTCATTTCAAGTAGAATTTCACCTGAATTCTACTGTGTAAATAAATTTTATATTTAGTTTATAGTTTTTATTTTTGATGTACACTTTTGAACATTTAGGCCCAGTTTTACAATCGTGGAGTAAGGACGGAATAACTGTTCGCCGAATATCCCTTTAACGTTCCTCCATATCTACGTCATACCTACGTCACGTTATTCTAAGAATAATGCTTATCCGACGATTGTAAAATCGGGCCTTAATTTCATTTAAAGTTTTAGTATCATAGCTAAGCAGTGCGACTAATTATGTACTAAAAATCTAAAAAGTTTCAGTATCCTTAACCCTAATTTAACTAAAAATTTGCATTATTAATTTGTAAAATTGCATTTCGCTCTTGTTTCAGGTAAAGAATACAACATTTTATTGCAGCTCGATTGAAATCGATACACTTTGCCAGTAAACATTCCAAAGAGCCCCTTTTTTGTAGGCAATTTTATAATAGTACAGTATGATGGGTAGTCGAGCACCAAATATATCAAGTATAGCATACATGAAGTAAGCAAACTCCTAAACTTTGCAGTATAGAAGGTTTTATATTCGAAAATATTTTGTTTGCAATTATGTATAAATAGATATACGACAGGAGTGTAATTATTATATTTTAATACCGATAGTTTTGAATTTAAAATGCAATTTGGATTGAAAATTCAATTTTATTTTTTCTGTAGATAAATGTAGATTAATTTAATATTACATCAACAACAAAACCAACTTGGAAATTCCGATCGTTTCTATTTTTGTTTACAACCATAATAGCAACGATTTATGATATTAAAATCACAAATTTTATTATATGACGTATGACATTAGTTGGTCCATGTTGTTTCTTGCAATTTAAAAAGCAAATATGGACTAGCAAGGACCTGTCGATGCGTACGCATCGCTTCCGGTGCGAACATGTAACATGTGTTACATCTCTGCGGAGTTTGTAATAATAGTGTTTATTAGACCGACACTAACGCGATGTTAATGATAGATTGAACAATGTATGCACCAGAGTAGGATTCATGATCCCATCCTCATCGGGATACTGAACAACAGAATATTTATATTATGTCTGATAATGACATTTTCATTATCTGCTAGAATAATTATTTGTTATATATTTTGCGAGCTAATAAGATTGCAAATATCAAACCGTGATTTTTAAATTATACATACGGGGTGTGGCTATAAAATAACCGGAAACAAAATTACTCAATGGAAATATAAATATTTTAACCGTTAAATACTAAAAACTACTAAAATCACTGACAGTGATGACTGATAATATGTACATTAACTGTAACTTATCCTCACATGAACACCAAGCGTTCATATACTGTGTGCACTCCACTATGAAACGTCATAACACTTCGTCGGGTCACACCTCACACCGGGGTGTTCATTTTTGAACGCAACCCTGCGGGTACTTTAGCAATCTAGGGTAACGAGTAAAGAATAAACAGGAGAGAGTCATACTAACAGTAGTTTCTTGTCCAAAGTAGTAACTAAACAGTGTTTAGTTATGGCTGCTGTATGTCATAGGGCCAGTTGTACAAAGGAGGTTTAAACTGACGTTCAACTGAACCAGATTCAAAGTAAACAAAATCGCATCAAATTTTATTTATGAATGCATTAATTGCCATATGTCATTAAGATCCTATGCGAATTTGTTTACTTTGAACCTGGTTCAGTTAAACTTGAATTTAAACCGCCTTTGTACAACTGGCCCATAAGCGCACAGACGTTTTACAAAATTTTGGAACGTCCACAAACCAACACTTCATCACTGTTTATAACAAACTTACTACACTAAATTTAACTAAATAAGATTCGAGAAATGTCAATTGTATACAGTAGAGTTCTATGACTAAAAGTATTTGAAAGGAACTTACTTAAATTACGCTTTCTGTACCACTGAACTGCGACAAATTCCAAAACTACCCAAAAAATAATTCACTTTTTAACTGAAGTCTATAATAACACCAATGGACCAATGTATCTTTTGTATGTAGTACTAGTCACATTTGATAAATAAACACATAAATTCGTCCTAAACTCAGATGCAAACATAGAATCCGGCAATTATTTTACGACAACGGATGTCAATACACCACCATATTACAGAAACTGATCAACCGCATAGTGGACACTTCCGTCAAATGTAATTGAGGATGTTTTGTCAAAAACCTACCTTGTCCAAAAATAAAATTTTTCAGGAGCACGTAAAAACGATCTCGCGTTGTTTGTGCTGAATACCATGAATTCATAAATTTTTATTATGTTTACATTCGTTTAATAAATACGTAGTAAGAGCTACAATTATTAATAATTATCTGAACAGAGGAAAATAATAAATAAAAATGTTTAAACAAAGTAGCTTTTGCTGAATTTCGACAAAAAACCACATATAACATAGACAACATGTAGTAATTAGTGATTAAATAAATTATAAGAAACGTCTGTAAACACTTAGTGTTTATAATACTATACGATTTTTTGAACAATGTAGGTTTCTGTCCGAACTTTCGTCGTACTTGTCGTACTTTCCCTCCTGTTAATTCTTAATTCATAGATCTAGGGACTTTAATTCGTCTTACTGTACTTAGTACTGTATTTGTTTCCTTAAGCCATCTATATTCAATAATTAGAACTTTAAAAAGAACGAGCCGTTTTTCTGCCATTATGCGTACTTTCGCGTTCGTTACACGTGCTCTTTTGGAGCAGTGATTATATTTTGAAATCACACCTGCTTCTGCCGCCTGTGTTGAAAATGTATTTATTCTAATTGAGCCAGTGTTAAGATTTAACTAACGTGTATCATCAGAATCTTCCTAAATCTTACTGGTATCAAACGCTAAACATTTAACATCCATGTTGTCACGGGACCGGCTTTTTCTTTTGCCTTCTGGAAATTTGGTTTCAACTACTGATTTATCAGATGTGATTTCAAAATTAATCACTATTCCACAAGAACAACGTGTAAATACGATAGTACGCATAACAAAATTTTCTGATTATAATTTTAACAATTGAACCTAGACGGCAAGATGGCTTAAGAGAATGCATCAGTGTTGCCAACGAATTGCTTCCTATTATCGTTTTTTGTAGGCAGTGTTACCAACACAGAGATTTTGTTCACCAGATCTAGTGATTCCTTTCAAGTGGTTACCACTTTCTGACTAGTCTCAAAACTGGTACATTTTAAAGTGATGGGTGTCTTTTATAAAAAATCAAAATTGACTTCTTAAATAAGTAAAAAGAAAAAAAAGATACAGATAAATAAATTATGTAGTAATTTTTCTAATATTAAAGTTGGTAGTCAAAATGATCAAACTTCCCTCTTCTCCTCACGCATGTATACGCTGTGTTGATTCGTTTTTTAGACATAGGAAAATAGTATGTAAAATTAAATATTTGCAAATATTGGCTCTTCTGTAAATTTTACAGGAAAACGGTATAGGAAAAAATTGTTCAGAATTTTAAAATGTACTTAAAGCCTTACTTATTTTTTTTTTTAATTTTTAACTCATATTCTCAAAAATAGCCATGACTATGACAACACAAAAAAAACATCAAATTAGCATTTTAAATAATGTGTTCAAACTGGTTTCGATATGCAGCTAAACAATTTCCTTATTGATAACATTCCTGCCTCATGTTTGCAGTTGATATTAAGATACTCTGTCGCATTCGGCAATTATTGGTTTTTTTTAACGTCTCTACATTTTCAGGGGAAGGCCAGTTAATGGTACCTCCTCTCCGTAGCAATAATTAGGAAATGCCTCATTTAAAAAGTTTGGCAGAACTGCACTATTGTCAAAGTATAAGTAAATACCCAGTAGCGTCAAATGATAGATTGAACAATGTATGCACCAGAGTAGGATTCATGATCCCATCCTCATCGGGATATTGAACAACAGAATACTTATATTATGTCTGATAATGACATTTTCATTATCTGCTAGAATAATTATTTGTTATATATTTTTCGAGCTAATAAGATTGCACATATGAAACCGTGATTTTTAAATTATACATACGGGGTTAGCTATAAAATAACCGGAAACAAAATTACTCAATGGAAATGTTGTCCTCTTCTATTTCGTTCCCCGAGCCCTACATCGCTCCATACGAATTTTCTACTGTTGAAAACAATGTTGTAGGTCCTTTTCTGAGAGGTCATTCATGTGTTACGTCGTTTTTTGACCTATCACCGTCAACATAATTCCGGCAGAGCTCAGGTACACGGTCTGCTTTGGACAAACGTCCAAGGGTACAGAAGGTGCACTACTTTAAAATTTGGACCATAGAAGAGTAACGAACACAGATTAATATTCGATCCTGCTAGTTGTTGTCAAACGCAAAATAAGTGGCGAAGAGACCAATCTAGTTATTTTATAGGGGACATCCGAACTGCGGTCAAAATTGAAACAGATTGAAAAAAATTATATTTTAATGGATACCAAATATAAATTATATTAAATTTCTACCTAAATTTTATTAATCCTTAATGTTGCCCACGTTGAAATTCTGAACGCAGTTCGGAAAAGGATTACATCCTGCCACGTACATAGAAATGTTTTGACCGCAATTCGGTCACCTCACACACCTTCGAAAAACGGACCGCAGTTCAGTTGCACCGATTTTATAACCATACCTTGTGTGTTTGAACTTTCCAGGAAAAATACTTCAACATCAGGTTGAAACATTTTTGGTAATTATTAACCTTACTAAAGGGGGTCATTTTAATCGAAGTTGCAAGTTACAAGGTTGTATTTTGCTACTACCGAGCATTCTGCTCTGCTGGAACCACCTACTTATTTTTGCATTCTAATTCAGGGTGGTAGTTCAGTGGCAAAATTACATATGCATCTAACTTATTCAGTGTCGTATTGTACGCTTGCGAACGCACGTCCTCCGTTTTTCAAAAGTGTATTTACTTTATATTGTGGTAATACGTTATGCGCAATGAATGATTTGTATAGTAGCAATACACAGAAGCCTCACAGTGGAAAACTAGTTTATTTAATTTATTTACTTACAGTTTATTTTGTCAAAAAAGTTTTAAATTATTAATAAATTGTAAGTATATAATTATCAAGGATGTGTAAGATTAAGGTATGTATTAAAAAATCATCAACAATGTGCGGAATTATTGATCGTCATGGCCCTTTGATGCTGATGCTGTACCCTCAAGACTGGAAAATGAGAGTGATTCTAGCCTAGAAAAAAGAAATAATTTTTTTTTAAAAGGTTCTTTCACTGTCATTGCTGTTTTAATTGAACTCATAAGCTACTGCGTAACCTGACATTTCAATTAAAATTTTTATTAAAACGTTAATTCTTACATACTCATGCGCACACTGACGAGAGCAAGTTTACCACTGTTTTAAAATGATTGCAATTTTACACGCACTTTGCGACTGCTGAGTCACAATTAGAATAGCTTTGTTTTGGTTATTATTTCAGAACGATTCCCGAACTGTGCAGAACTGGTTGCGCTTGAGCGTTCAATTCTAGAACAGTTTTGTGATAGTTCTGGTACTGCATAAACCAAAACAGAAGTTAGAGTACATTTTACCTACTTGTAATAAACTACCTTGTAAATAAAAATACTATGTTAATTTTAACTCTACTCACATACAAAAGTATTTTATAAAAACATTTCCATTATTTTTTCTTAATTATATGAATAGTTAATTACATGAAGCTTATTTTGATTAATATAATACAGCAATACTGACTGCATAAGATTTGCGCACGTACTAACTCGGAATTCCATATCAGTTCCTACTAAAAGGTAGGGACTGCTGTAACTGTTCTAGAACGGTTCTGGAACAGTTCCAGAAATTAACCAAAACAGTGAATTGTTAGTTCGGAACTGATTCTGAACGAACCAAAACACTAAAAGCATAATACGCATGTGCGAACAGTTTCAGAACAGTTCCAAGTTGGAACCAAAACAAAGCTAATACCAAAACAACAGGGTTGCAACTAGTTACCACGTTACTAAGGAGGTACCACCGTCGTCAGGTTGCAAGCATGAATTAGAATGACCCCCTAAGTAGCTTGGAAAAAGAAGCATGAAATATTAACTATTCTTGCAATTTTTCAAGCATTTGTTCCCCTACATTTGTTTCAATAAAGTCATATTTACGTTTAAGTGGATGTTTTGTTTCTTTATTATTTTGCACTAATTAAAATATTAAAAAAATTCCAAATTAAAATGAAAAATAAAGAAACGTATTACTTACTGCAACAACAATTTGCCGTTAGGTTTGTTTTTGTGTTGTCGACTTTTCCAGTTGATCGGAGCCGTCTATCAAGTTTATTACTTTGTCTGCGGAGACGTTCGGTTTAAATCAAAGTTAAAGTGGAGTGCTGGGTGTAGAACAAAAGCTACAAGTTAGAAATCAATTGCAGACGTATTTCCGACCCCTAAAGCCATCATTTAGACATCGGTCGAGCGCAGAGTCCCATTGAAGTCGTTTCGCCGGGCTGTGAACACATTACTCTTCGGGCCCTTGAGATTCCCGGCTATTATCTCTTTCTCTGAAGTTGACCTCTTTATACCTTGCATTCATCATAATGGTGTACAGTTTTTGCATCGCGTAATGCCAGAAATGTTTTTTTAATGATGATGAGGAAGAAATGTTTTTGCCCCATTTTGTAATCGAGATAATTCTCAATTTTTTCTGCTGACAGATCTTATTTCCCTCAGTTGCAAATTAGATTGTTAAACAATAAAATTTTCTTTCTTTCTCAAGAACTATAAGTACTTCCTTTCGGAGCAGGCAAAGTTATCTGCTCTGTAAGGGTCTCTTAAATATCCATTCAAACGTACATGTACGAGGGCTCGTTTTTATATTCCCGGACTAGGCATGAAAAGAAAAGATTAGAACAGCAAGAAAAATTTGTTTTTCAATATAGGCCCCTTGCTTTTGAATACAAGTATTACATCGTTTCAATAACATCTTTAATCCATTATAAAAATATTCATTTGGTTTGTCCGCAAAATGGCTGTAAGTTCGTTATAGTCCCTAAATTTTGTCCCCTTTAGTGTTTATTTTTTTGAGATTTGGAAACAAAAAGTAGTCAAAGGGGCTAGATCTGGACTGTAAGGCGGATGGTCAATTTCTACGAATCCACATTCGGCAACAACAGCTTTTGAAAGTCTTGACTTGTGGAGTGGTGCATTGTCGTGGAGCAAGAACACCTTGCGTCAGTTTTCTGCGCCTTTTCACTTTAACAGAATCTCTGAGGCGATGTATTAAGCTTGCATAATATTCTCCTGTTACCATACTTCCCTTATTCAGGTAGTCAATCATTAAAATTCCTTGGAAATCCCAAAAAACAGTTGCCATTATTTTTCCTGCACAAGGGGCGACTTTAAACTTCTTGGGAGGGCTGGAGCTCTTAATATGCCATAGCATCGATTTTTGTTCTTCGACTTGGAAGAACAATCATCCCCGTATACAGCCAACATTTCTTCACGAATAACTTTTGGAGCTTTTCCTTGTTTTGTTAGGAATTTTATCACTGCTTGATATTCGAATTTGTTCATTTTCATACATGATAACACAGTCTGACAGATATTAGAACTAATACTGCTGCAATTGTTTTGTAAATTGTCAAACATGTTACCAAGGCATATGCAATTAAAAACAATATAATTAAAAATTGCATTAAAATTGAAAACTACCTAGTCCGAGAATATAAAAGCGACCCCTCGTACATAGTCAGGAACGAATTATCCCAAACGCTTTTGTTTTTATTTAGTGAAAGTACCTCGCCTTCTTAATAAAAGTTATTAAACCATAAACTGTAAACGAAATGATTTCCCCAATTGAAATATCTTTCCTCTTTTATTTCAAGGAACGTTTTAAAATAAGGCGACGGGAAATGGTCTGTAATAATCGAAAGAAAGAACATTTCAAATACTTTCTCCCTTCATCAGGATTTATCTAGAAGATGATAATTTAACTAATTATTCCGACGCTTGTTAATTATTTTTCAGAAACTGCTTTCTCGCCTCCCTTCGTCTCGAAGGAACGGAGCGAAGCGCCCGCGGCCCAAAAAGAACACCTGAAAACGCGACGTCATAATTTAATTTTCAAATTAGAATCCTTTTGAAGCTCTCCAGGTGCCGACTGCGCGCATTTAAATGTGTGGAAATTTATAAAAGCGTCCTTAGGAGTTTTTAATTCAATTCTGCGTTCGCCGCTCGCTCTTTTGAATTTCGAGGAGGAAGAAGAACGCCCGCGGACAAAGTAAGGGCGAATATTATGTTCCCGCCGAGACAATTCCGCCTATTGTTATGGTGAAATGCCCTTTATTGCGAGAGAAAACTTTTTGTGTTTATTAAAACTCCGGAACATTTGATTTGGAAGTTCTTTATTATGCGCAGCCAATTTTGACACTATTATGTGCTTATTTCGAAAAGAATTAACAGTAGGTTGAATTTATTCGTAAAATATAAAAAGAAATATATGAGTTAGTTTTTATCACTATGTATGCATTCGTTCTATTAGTTACTATTTCATGGTCTTTAAACTCAACCGGATCTTTGCCCTATTAAGATATTTCAATTCTCCTAGCATGACAGGTTATTGCAATAATCACATTACTTTTGTTCCATTTATTGTTGCGCAAAGTTCTTAATTGTGAAGGTTGTGCGAGCGACTTACCAGCTGTTTTTTCCTTCCTCACAAACCGAGAAAACCCAGAAAACCTATTTCGAAGGAATCTGCATAAATCCTAAATCCATACAATCCAATACATAAATGCTCTATCCATATCCATTAATCCACTAAAAAAGATAGAGAAAATGGGAGCAATGAATCAAGAAATAAGGAAACTTCTCACTCAATCATGGTTCTTTTATTTTCTTTCCACTTGTATGAGAAGCTCTATAATTAAGGAAAATTAAACAATTTTGTATGTCTTGCTTTTTAGTATGGGAAGTTTTTCTTTCATTTTAATCTAATAAACTTTGCTTGGTCTAGTGTGAGCCTACTTCTTAATTAAAACCTTTTAGCTGTACTCGAATTCGCCCTCGCCGGCGTTTAACAAAAGAAATTGAAAAGTTTGGCCCAGGCTAGGTGAATAAAGCAGAGAGGATTCACCGCACTGACAGCGCCTGCTGCGAACTTTCTCGCAGAGGCGGCTACAGGGGCTGAATGAAAAGGATGGAAAAATCTCAGACATAAATCTTCCGGATCAGAGAGCAGAGAGTCCTGCGGTCCCGTGCGCCCCAGGCAGTGGGTTCTTCTCGCCGCTGCCGCTCTTCGTTCGTTCACCGTGAATTACAGAGAGTGAAATTAAATTCTCGAGATGAATGAAAACATCATATTCAATGCGCGTAAGCTGAGATGACGTCGAAATGCAAACGAGAAATAGATAAGGAGTGCAAATCTGGCGGCAAAGTTAATGGCATGAGAAAATTATGATTAATGGGGCGTTTTCGGTTTGGTGTCTTTGTGACTCGAAGGATTCAAATTATTTCTGTTTTTAGCAGACCAAAAGTAAGACATTAGGAGACATTGTTTCTTCTTTCTATTGTTTCTTAAATATATTTAAATGATTAAGGACTTCAAAATAAAACGAATGAAGCAATGACGAACCGCCCGCAAAGAAACAACAGTGACAATTAAAAACATTGAAAAAATATAAGACAACAATAAACGCATTGACGCAAATAAAGGGCAATTAGTATAAATCATGTTTGGCGAATTGGTAACAACGCCGTACAGTAAAAAAAGCAATACTAAGTCGAATTAAATTTCTAAGGACTACTCACAGTCTGTGTATATACTTTTTTTAATTTAAGGAAGCCGTACTGATGAATAATTGCTATAAGTTCTTTCAACAAAAAATCAAAACCAACTTGACCTTTTCAATTGAACACTCGCTATAATCCACTAATTATACTAACCAAATAAAAAAAGAGAACATCTAAAAATGCAGTTACAAATTGGGTTAAGCATGTAATCTCTATTTTTTTATCTAGTGTTGTGTATAATTAAACTATTTTGGTAATTAACAATTAATTAATTGTAATTGTTGGATCCTTACAATTACAGTTCAATAATTGTAGTTGTCGAAACTTTACAATTACAATTGATCTATTGTAACAGTCTGGTCCTTACACTTACAATTAATAAATGGTTAATTAAGAGTTTCTACGTTTACAATTAACTAATTGTTATTTTCTAAAATGGGTTTAATTAACAATTAATTCTTAAATGTAATTTCTAATTACATTCCACATCAGGGTCGTAACTAGGGCGTGGGCACTTGCCACGGGAACGAGCGAAAGAGGGACGCCTAATGAATTGGGTTGGGTTGAAGTAAAAACAGTAAACGATAAAATGTGTATAATGAAACTAAATAATTTTATTGTTAAAATGGAAATTTTGAAAATAAGAACAAATTATACAATGTAAAACCTCAAGCTGTATTCATAAAGAAACGAGGGATATAAAAGAGACTTAGAGAAAAGGCAGTCATTGAAAACAACTCTTGAAACTCGCTTCAATATTTTAATAAATCAGACGATAAAACGGCGATAGTGAATTATATTGGAACCAATTGGTGTTGCAGGAAGCAGTGAACTTAGGGCAGAAAAAGAACTACTCTTTTCGATTTGCCAAGCTTGTCATTATTGGCTAACTTACGTTAAAAGTGTTTTCCACGTTGGAGATGTTATTGCAATTTTATTAAAACTTAACCTCAACCGATGTAAGTAACAAATTGTTAAGCCGTAACTTGTCTAATTTTGTTATTCGAATCTGTAGCAGCCCTGATGAAGGTAATAAACATTACCGAAAGCTTGGCAAATCGAAAAGAGTAGTTCTTTTTCTGCCCTAAGTTGACTGCTTCCTGCAACACCAATTGGTTCCTTAAGTTCGCAGTCGCGATCAGATTCTACTGTGAATTATATTGACAAATTAAAATTTTGTACACACAATCAACTTATATTATTCCAACAAGAACATAGGAAAAAATAGTGAAAACTGGATACGATAAAGTGTGTACGGATGGTGTAAAATGGAAACGGAATAAAATAAAGGTGAAACTGAAAATAGCAGAGACAAAAAAACTAGTGTACTATAACAACGAGGAACAAGGAAGGATAGAACTGGCAAAGAAAAAGGACAAGGACAATAAATTTACATTTACCAAATATGGAAACAAAGGCAGCAGACAAAAGAAAAAGGTGAAAACCAATTAGAATTATCAAGATTGATAATCTAATTGAGGACAAACTTGCAATAATCCAGTTATAGGCCTCAAAAGAAGTAGCAGAGCTTGAGTTTAAAGAAACGTTTTATACCACACTGAATAATCTATGGTTAATGAGTACAAATATCAGTTTAGGTCGCGACATCTCGTAGCTGATTTTTGACCTAAAATTATATGAGAAATGGTAATAGTAACCTAATAAGTCATCACATACAAAGTGGCCATAACGCTATCACAACATAATTTGATAATTTTAAAATTTAGAAATTTGTTGCAAGTCGGTTTTGATTGCAATGATTGCAACACGACATTTTTATTTTACAAACACAAAAACCACATCGGTTCTGATGGATGGCAAACGGAATATTAAATTGGTCATTCTTTTTTGCCCAAAGGAATAAAACAGCCACTTTACTCCCTCAAATTAGGGAGTAAAATTGCTCAATATACAGGATGTTTGTGAAATAAGTGCAAAAACTTTAACCACATTACCGTGAGAGCATATAGAACACGGAAAAATTTTAAAAAAAATTTTTCACAACAAGAAGAGATATTATTTTATCCGCCCCTTATACGACGGTCATGAAACAACAACAAAACTTACGGAACCTGCTTCGCTGGTCGTAGGCAATAAACATCGCAGGCGTGACTAATATGCAAAGGCGCACTCACTCACCGTATAATATTTGTGTGTAAGAAAACATTCAAACGTCCACTACAGTAATTTATTAATGTTTATAACAACTAATTGTTCAAAGTAGCATCCATCATTAGCGACACAGCCACGAAACGTTTCATAATCGCGTAAATTCGGTGACATTAGCTGTAAATGTTCTTGCATTGCACATTTGCACTTTTCACAAACTAAACTATTGATTCCAAAGGATACGGAGCAATAAACTGTTTGTCATGATCATAAATGAAATAAAATGAAGCAAATTCCTCCGCTACGATACGACTTACTACGACGTGAAAAAAAAGGCTTTTATTAACCCTCCGAACTCGGCAAAAGTTACTGGGTCACTGCTCGATTACAGTTCTGTTTTTTGTTCCAACAGATGATTTCTGCAGTCGAATAAAATTTCCTTTTCTTGACCTACCTCAAAGACATAGACGTGCGATTAATTCTTGCCCGATTTTCAACTGCGATTTTCTCGAAATGTGTAAAACTTTTGTTAAAGACATATATACGAGTTCAATCGTTGCCATTTATGGTGATGTATTGCAGGTTTAAATATTTGCATATAGTAAAAGAACACCCGGTATAGAGGTCATGCAAAAAAGATATTTTCATACTAATGGGAGATTTCAATGTTAAAGTTGCTTCTGACAACTGTGGATTTGAGAGAATAATGAGAGAAAATAACATACGATAAAGAAACAAAAACGAGAAAATGTTGATAGAGTTATGCAAATAACATGAACAAGAAATGTCATTTTGCCAAATAAGAGAGTGAAAATCAAATAGGCCATATTTTTATAAGCAAAGCGATGGACACACGATGTAAAGAAGAAACTATGTAGTTATAGTGGCAAAAGATAGATAAATGAAGATCAAAGAAAAATGTAATACAGGACAAATATATCAAACTTCAACGTTAAAAATTTGGATAATTCAAGTATTAGAAACAAGCATGAAAGTTTTATATAGAAAAAATACAGTTTTTTAATTTTTTGCCAAGGCAAGTTAAGTATTTTAGACGTTAGAGAATAAAACTACTACACTTGGTGGATATCCCGTATACTGCATGTCTCTAAACCTTTGTCTTCAATTGAAACCACAGATAGTAGTCAAAAAAAGAAGCAAAATTTGTTATACAACAATAGGGATAAAGTAAATACTAACTCCGGGAAAAATCAGTTTTCATTTTCAAAGAAATTGTTTGAGTAACGCTGGTTGACGATTTAAATGGATTTAAATGTCTCAGCTGCGCAGAATTGGTGTTTTTTGTGACCATAAACGAATAAATACCGAGACGTATTTGTTGGGCTAGGTCATGTTTGTCCGTCGCAAAAAAATTTCGTCAGGATTCCAAATAAAAACGTCTTCACGCGGCGTTCCTTATTGCAATTACTTATTACTATTTTATTTAAGCTTATTTATTTAAAGTATAATTTAAAAGCAAACTGAATTCGTACCACAATAATGCATTTCAATTTTATTTGTTTCATTTTCATGACAGTACATCGGTACAGTACATTAGGGACGGGGTTAGAATGAAATAATTTATTAAATTTACGTAGTGTGTAGTTTGTTTTGTGTTAGTTTAATATCTATGTACATAACTTATTTTAAGTGTAAATAAGTAATAAATATGGCTCATGTGTATTCCAATGAGGAATTGATAGACATAGTGCTCTGTTATGGCGAATTATGTGTTAATACCGCAGGACAACATTTTGAACATTTATTGTAATTAAAAATATCAGCGCCAGGAACAAGAAGTGAACTTTAGTATAATTCTAAAGTTATAATGACTGCACAGGCATGACAATACGTTCGATATGCATTTTGTGCTGTACTGTACATTTTTTTAATTTCACATAAATGCATTTTATTTCGAAAAACGCATTTCGTTATTCCAGTAATTGTCGGTGAAATACGGATATAAAAAAATGCCAATGACGAGCGCTGCGTCCGAGACCTTGACCTAGTTCTTTCAAACGTAAATAAAAAATTTATTGCAGTTTATTGCTTTTTATAGAAAGCGGACTTGCCTCAACAAGTCATGAACTAAGCAGAAGTTTTAAAACACGCGCTTGTGGTTAGGTCAGTTTTTCATTTTTGAGCAATACCGTTCATATTTGGGGAATCAATCTCTTTTATAATGAGGAACTTACAGTTTTAATTAAAGACATAGGTTTTGAGACACCCTGTATTTATGTGTTGTTGTGAAACGTGTAATTTGAATTTCGACAAATTTGTGTAGTTTTTAGAACAGAGTGAGGGCACTAGTTAGAGTTTTGCCGCCTAAGTCTAGTTAAGGCTCTGTCAACACGTCATCTAAGTAACGACCAGGCCCCAAATAGGGCCGAAACAGCTGTACAGAGAATGTACAGGAATCCATTTCAACTAAAATCGATTTGCAACAAATGTTTTTTAAAGTAAGTTAAAATGATATGAATGAAACACTTTTTGTTGAATCTAGACTGGATAGAATATTTTATAAGTTGATAGAAGAGTAAGTTTTTTAATGTAAAATGTCTGAAACTTTACTATTATAAATTTTTAAGAAAAGTACCATGCATAAGCATGAACGACTTCTCTCTCGAGGACATTGAAGAAAGTAATGGCAGCATTTGCGTTTAAGAATTACAAATCTAAACCTTACCTTTAAGTTTAATTTTAAAATTATACGTCCAAAATTTTCTATCTGAATTGATTTTAGTTTAGATTTTTCAAAAAAAAAAATAATAATAATAATAAAATAAACGTAAAATGAACAGATTGAAAAGGTGACGAAAGCGTATAAGTTTCGTATATTTAAGGTAAATGCGAAAAGTGCAAAGCATGAGTTAGGTATTACGATTTCATTGAATTAAAAATTAAAGATTAAATTTAGTGTGTTCATAAATTAATGTAAACATTATTTTTATTTATGTATTAATACATACTATATGTATAATTCTTTTATAATGCGTAATGCGTAGGGAGATATGTAACAAGGCAAGATTAGATAACAGTTTAGTTTTATTTTCATAACTACTCATGGCAGAATCGAAATTACAATTTTAGTGTATTCGCATTCATTTCCATTCAGTTAAAATTTTTTGCATTCAAGATGTTTAAATAGTAGAATTTTTCGTCGTTGAATAAAAAGTAATACGTATTTAAGGTTAATTATATTTTTATGCGTTTATAAGCCGCGGAATATTATCCTCTATGTCCTGCCGGACTTGTTGTAATCCTGATAGCAAGTGAGTTAATTGCGTACGTTAAATAACATCACTTTCCGGAGCCAAACATTTCTGTTACACCAACCAAGTAAGGCATCCCCGACCTTTCATGTTATCCTGATTGAATTGGAGTGAGCCACGTGTTATGTCCAAATCCACGCACAGAGAAACTCTTTGTGGAACATAACCAACCACTGCTCCAGTTAGGTCGCGACGTTTCCAGGAACATGCCGTCCTGATCGAATCATAGTCGGCTGTATGTTTATAACGAAATATTCATCGAGTGCTATCACCGAATTCCCCGTCGTTTTTCTGCTCTCCTGATCGATTCGTAGTCACTCGTGAGTTTACAGCACCTAAACTGACGTTGAAATTAGGTTCGTAATCTTCGGGAGTGCAACGAGAATGTGGATGTAGCAGTCATGGCCGAGCGGTTAAGGCGTCTGACTAGAAATCAGATTCCCTCTGGGAGCGTAGGTTCGAATCCTACTGACTGCGACACTTATTCCTTTTTTTTTTCGTGATTCTCGCAAAGGATATTAAAATACAGCTCTAAATGGAACAAGTACAGCAATCTACAATGCCTCTTATTAAACGAGTAGATATCTATAACATACTTTTTTATTTATTTGCGCCATTTATTTAACAAAACACAAAAATTAGTTGTAAAAATGAACTTAATATCTAGGGAGTTTTTGAATAGTTTTGATTGATGTTACAAGTTGTATCACAATAGGTTCCCTACATTTCAGAGCTCAGGGTTACACATTTTAGTTGTCTTTATTATTCAAGTTAAACGAAGCTAAATATTGCAAAATATTTCTGGTACATTAACAACAAACTTGTAAATATAGAAAAAAAACTTATCTAACCATATTTAAATAATTACTTATAATATTTTATTAAACGTTACATCAGCAGTAAATATTTCTTATTTTGTATCATATTTTTTATTATTCTTTGTTATTTTATCTATTAATCTATGTAATTATATCAATTAAATTGTAATATTATCACCGCTGACGTACACGAACAGAAAAATGACAAGTTCTTATCTGGAACACGTGTTATAGTTTCCGCCAAGTGATAAATTTAATGTTGCCTTTATTTCTTAATTTATAAAAGCTCGCAAGAAAAAAAGAAAATAAAGATTACTGAAAATAGGAACTTGGAATATTAGAAGTTTAAGTGGGAAAGAGAAAGAATTAACACAAGAATTCGAAGATGGTGGGTTGGACATACTAGCTATATCGGAGACAAAAAAAAAAGAAAAGGATGTATAGAGCTAGATAATGGACATCTATTAATTTATAGTAGAAGAGAAAATAATAAGAGAGCAGCAGCAGGAGTAGGATGTATAGTAGACCAAACACTAACAAATAAAATAAATAAATGGGATGCTTTCTCTGAAAGAATGTTAATAATAGAAATGAGAATTATAGAAAAAAGCACTATCACAATAATATGTGTTTATGGACCTAATGAAGACGAAAAAACAGAGATCAAAGAAATATTTTGGGAAGAGCTAAGTAAACTTACAGAAGAAAGTAAGGGGAACATATTTATAAAGGGAGATTTTATCAGTAGAGTTGGCATAAAAGACGACACATACTCAACAGTACTGGGACAATACGGAGAACCAACAAGAAATAATAATGGGAAAAGAATGCTGGAATATTGCCAAATGAACAATCTAATAATCACAAACACACTTTTCCAACACAAAGACATCCATAAGTACACAAGAGTGGAACCGAGAAGGAGAGAAAAATCAATAATAGATTATGTCATAATAGAAAAAAAAAAACAGAAGATGAATTGTCGACACAAAAATTAAAACGGGACCAGAAATACACAGTGATCACTATTTAGTAATAACGAAAATAAGAAACGAGGAGAAATTCAGAAATAGCATAAACAAAATAGCAGGGAAGAAGACAGAACACGAAACAATAAGGGCATACAAGTTATTGAATGAAACAGTCAGAACAGAACTTGAAGAAAAGATGAACTTAGAAATCGAAATGTTAATGAGAAGCAAAGAATTAATGAATGTCGAACAGATGTGGAACAGATTTAAGTAATTTAAGATTTAATTTAAGATTTTAGTAATTATTGAAGCAACCAAAAACGCATATAAAACAACTAATGCTAGAAAGCAAATGGCGGAATGGTAGACAAAGGAAATATAGAAACAAGTAAGAATAAAGAAAAGAAAATGGAAAGCGTACTTACAAACAGTTGAAGGTTATGAAGAATATAAACAAAGAGAAATTGTAAAAAGGATGATACGTGAAGCAAAAGAGAAAACATGGACAGAATTCGGAACAAAACTGGAAGAAGATAGAAAAGTAACCAAAAACTGTTCTTCAAAGTAATGAAAAACATAAGGAAGAAGAAAACAAACCATACAAGCTACATAAAAGATTCAAAAGGAAATATATTAACAGAAGGGAAAGAAATAAGGAAAGCACGACGAGAATATTTCAAGAAATTGCTGGCAGGAAAAGAAAAAGAAATAATTGCAAACAAAAAGGGATAATAAACAACGAAGAGGGAATAACAATGGAAGAATTAAAAGAAGCTTTACGAAAATTGAAAAACGGTAAATCACCTGGACAAGATAGAATAACGACTGAAATGATGAAATATAAGGGAGAAATAGGAAAACAAGTATTACTAGAAATTATGAACAAAGCTTGGATGGAAGAAGATATACCTAATGACTGCGGAACAGGAATGATTTTGCCAATTTTTAAAAAAGGAGATCAAAAAGAATGTAACAATTATAGAGGTATAATATTATTAAGTGGTAAGGGAATGAAGCTGTATGAACAAATACTAAAACAAGAAACTCCAAAATATTATAGAAGTAACTCTGACAAAATCCCAAAGTGGCTTTAGAAAGGGCAGAAGCGGGCAAGACCATATATTCACTATAAAACAGATAATTGAAAAGACGAAACTGAAAAGAGAAAAAGCTTATATGGCATTCATAGACATACAAAAAACCTTCGACAAAGTACAAAGAAATATAGTATGAGACATATTAGAAGAAAGAGGTGTAAACAGCAAGATGAACAGAGTAATTCAAAGTTAGTATACGAACACGAAAAATGCAGCAATATTTAGAAATATGAAATCTGAAATATTGAGACAAGACCGACACTGTTTACGTTGTTCATGGATCACATCATAAGAACATGCAATGAAAGAACCAAGAGCTTATTTGTAGGATATAAAAATCTACAACCAATATAAATAAAAGAATGTACCTATGCTGACGATCATTGGATCAACTGAGAGAGAATTACAGAAGAATTTAAAAATTTGGAAGGAGATACTGGAAAATAGTGGTATGAAAATGAATCCGGAAAAGACAAAGATCATGGCAGTAACGGAAAAAGAAGAAAAATTAAATGTAAACTTAGACGGAATAAGCGTAGAATAAGTAGAAGATTTTGAATACTTAGGAGTTACCAGGAAGACAAGAAAAAGAAATACACAAAAAAATAGAAAACGCAATTAAAGTCTACCACAGCATAAACAAAACCTTCATTAATAAAAAAGAAATATTAGGTTGTTCAATTTTGATTAAACTATATAATCACCATTTGGATCAGACACTTTTTGCCATCTTTTTGCTAGCAGTTATATTCCACGACGATATCACCCAACTTTTCTGGAATCAAAAAATTCTAGACATAAAAGACCTAATATCATCCAAAACAAAAATAAACGTTTACAGAGCAGTTTATAGACCCATCTTAACATATGGATGTGAAACTTGGACACTAACAAGGAAACAGAAAAGTAAGACACAAGCAACAGAAATGAAATACCTGAGACGAACCAGAGGAGTAACAAGAAAGGATGAAATCAGAAATGAACAAATAAGAGAAGACCTTGAAGCGCAGAATACATAGAATAACGGCAACTAAGCTGGTGAATACCAGAGAATGAATACAGAGAATGAATAACAGACAGGTAAGTAAGAAGAGTTTGGGAAGCGAAAATATTAAAAAGGTGGAAAAGAGGAAGACCAAGAGAATCATGGGAGAACACAATAAGAAAACTTTTGAATGCCAGAGGAAAAACATGGAATGAAGCCAAATTAATAGCAAGAGACAAAAAAGAGTGGCGTAAATTTGTCTATGGATAGGAAAGATTTCACCCCGATACCCTAAGGGTAAAAGGAAATATGATTATATATAATAAAAACTTGTGCTGCAATAAGTTTCTTACCGAACTATTAAAAAAAGTCATTAGAATCTAATTAAAAGTAGGAATATTTCAACATGCTCTTGTAAATGAAGTGCTGTTTTGCTAGTTTAAAAAATAGTGAAATATCTAGAAAATTCTAGTGATGGAAAACTATGAAGAAACAGAAACCTGAGGTTTATCGCAACTCAGATTATTACCAGAAGGTTACCAACACTCCTTCAAAAAACTTATGTAAAAATTTTACACTAACTGTTTGTGCCTGAAAACTTTTTGATAAATGCAAGTTTTACTTATGTTGTTTAGTTTCACTATTAATGTTCGTTAGTTCCTAAAGTCGATATATCGATTGAAAGACCAAAAAATAATTCGGCAAACAGAAACAAAAGATTATCTTCTTCTGTGCTGTACGCATCTACATTTCTTGGATGACACCTGTGCTAGGAGACTTTCTCGATAATGAACATTTCATGATTTACATTCGACTCATCAATAGGTAATTCTGAAGGCCATGCAAGTCATTCTCAACATCAATTTATTGTCTATAGAGTGAACCATGAGAATCACGAAAACCTATCGATAAGGTGTTCTGAGCGAGAAAATCATTCCTTGGACTAAAGGTTGCATAATTGCCGTACAATTTAGTGTAAAAATTGTTAAGCTATCCTTTTTTTCTTTTGTACAAGGGGATGGGCACTGCATTATCTACCAGAAGAAGAATTTTTCTGTTTTTGTTTTCTAATTCTCCATTCCATTTTCTTAATTCCTCTTCGGATAGTCCAAGCTTTCCTGTTGCTCTCGTGGTTCACAGTAGCGAAGTGCATATCTTAAAACATCTAGGATTTTTTTTATTTTCTCACATCCAAAAGTCTTCTTTTCTCTGGTCCTATTAAACGCTCTTTGCTATGTTTACCTTTCTCCTTCAAATCTCAAAGTGGTATTCGGAATAATTCTAAAATAAACCAGTTTCATCTTCATTGAAGATATCATTTTTATCATACATGCCACTTATTGCTGGCCACGCCATTTTGATCCAAGATTGCGAATTTTCCTCGGAAGCACTGGCAGCTTCTCAATATATCCTTCCCGTATTAATGCTATGGTGTTTTTCTTAAATCTGTTCGTACATCCTTTGGAACAGAGAAATTGCGCTTCATGGGGTTTTGGTATTAAGCTGGCAAACTCCTCTGCTTTTGTTTGCAGAATGGAAGTTGATAAGGGTGTATTTTGACTTAGGAGAACCATTTTAAAACAGCAGCATCCACCTTCGGTACTTTTATCGCCTTCCTACACCTCTTCACTTTAGAAACATTTAAATTAAGATTCTTTCTTGTATCTTCCCTTTTCTTCTAAATAGTTGAAACGGTCGACTTTTTGAAGGTTTAAATGATTTTCAGACATCTGCTTCGCTTCGGATATTTTCTATTTTCATTTTTCCTTCAATTGTAATAGCTTTTCGCTTTGACTGATGAAAAAGTAGCATTTTTCTAGGGCTTAGCTATAAGTACAAAGTCCTTGTAACCAACGACCATAACGTCCTGCCAAATTGGTTATATCAGATAACATCACCCAATTGAAAAAGCCAATGAGTTGAAACTAGTGCAAAAACCGATTAATCGATTTCTTTAAAGACCGGTTTCGGATATAACCGATTATCCAAATAATGGTAAAAAGCTACTATTCGAATATCCAAAAACCGACTATCCGGATAACCGGTTTTCGGTTTTCTTCAAAACCGTCAATATCCAAAACCGGTCAACCGATTATCCAAAAAACCGGTTTCGCCAGCACTAGTTGAAACCATCAAATTAGAGTATCGATAGATCGAGGAAATTTTGAGGACTGGATTACAATACTTTGTGTGAACAAGAAAGAAAGATTGCCTTACTTTGGGTTCCTCATGAATTCACGGCCGAATAAAAGTAACTCATTGCATTCAATGACGTCGAGAAATTCTATCGGGGTATTTTCGTGGCCTAGTGAATGTTGTAATATACAATTAAATTTGGTCTTTCCTTTACGATATTTCTTAAAGCGCTAAAATAAATCGTGAAAATGTAGAAGGATAAATGACCTTGTAACCCTAATACTCCGACAACTTTCCTGGGAATTAGCAGAAATCTCAAAGAACTATGCATATAAGGGGTGTTCCTTTTACTAAGCGGATGAATGTTTTCTATTGTAATTTTTTAAAATTTTCAGTAATTTATCTAAATTTTTTAGATTAAGGTTATACCTACGTCGTATATGTATAACAATTGAGTCTTGAAATTTTATTATGATTATAAACTATAGAAATGTCGTACTTTGCGTCGGATACCACCCATAAGCTTTTGCACTCTTTCATTTGAAAGTCTTATTATAATAATCAAATTTGTATGATAAATAGAAATGAACAAAGAAAATCCCCGCGTTTTAAAATTACCTAAGCAGCAATAATGCAGATTGAAGTTTTCAAATAAAAGTTCGAGTGAGATGAAGAACAATAAACATTGGGAAGGCTATCTCATACCTATATAATTCTGACATTTCGATAGTTTGAAATTGTATTTTGATTTGATTCCGGCGCCTTTCATTTATGACCCTAAAATAGTTCGTTAACCTCGTTTGGACTATATAAACAGGCGAAAAATTTCATTCAGACTCCGGAATGGTTAAAATCAAAGAGCATTTAGCTATAAGTACCCGTAGAAAACAATGGTGTTTGTAAAGTTCACATCAAAAATATTTTAAGCACCGAAGTTTATAAAGATAAGAAAAATTATTTTCAGTATCCTAAATGGGTTAACGAATTCTCTGCGCACATTCATAAAGCCTTTGTTATCGAATTGACACATTCTATATTCAATTTTTAAGTAAGGAAGTTAATTACGCAGGTCAACGAATTAATTATTAGTTTTATATTTCGGGGAGTTAGGATAATTAAAAGTAAAAAGGTAAAGGATTACATCGGATCTAGCCTTTTGTACACCTCAGATCGCATAAATCTGAAACTTCAAGTCCGCAAAAGTCTCCCCCGACATAATTGATTTCCTTCCCCTCTAGATTTTATGTGTTTACTTGTGCTCGGCCGCGATTGCCCAAACTGCCTAATTACCTGTAACTACCCTTTTGGCTCAGCCCCCGCTTGCGTGACCGAGGAACCAACGACATGTTTATTTAAGACAGAGTCGGCCGTCACGTTTCAGGAATCAATTTGTACTCGCGGGACTGTAACATGTCACCCCAGCCGCCTACTTCTGCTATACTACCACTTCGACCGCCTCAACCCTCCAGACAATTCTTCTCCTTGATACTTGTAAGATATACCCGACCGCAGAGCTACGAGTAGCTTAAACAGAGGCGGTTCGTTGTTTATGTCGGATTTAATAATTTTATAGACGTTTCTGCTTAAGTATAAAAGAAAATAGACTTTATTATCCTAAAGCAGGAAAGTTCTTCCCAAGGATCTCGGAGAGCAACTTCCTAATACTTGCTTTAAAATTAATTAAATTTGTAGATAAGAGAAAGATTAAGGGTGAAATTTAAGTATTTATTTTTCCGCCGCCATAGTTAAGAAACGTTCTTTCTCCATTGATAATATTCTTATTAGTAAGAGCATTATCTATTTATATTATCTAATAGTTTGATAGTTATTAAAATGTTGTGTACAATTACTCACGTCTTTATTACAAAATGAAAATTTGAAACAACCTTAAAGACGAGAAGGACATTAAATTAAATCACGACGTCATTACATGTTTATTACCTGTTAAACAGAACGAACGCCTAACGGTTAAACAATATAAATTACGCCGTCCTCCACGACGTAAACTGTTTAACGGAAGATCGCGTTATTACGGTTCAAAGCCTGCGAAGTCCTTTCAAAGCGAGAGAAAATCGAAGGCGAATCGTAATTAATAACCACCGCGTTTCACGAACCAAGGTTTTGCATTCCTCTATATAATACCGTTAAGCGACGGCGGGATTGCTAAATTCCATTTCCGGCGAGCGTCCGGTCACGAACGCCACTGAACGTTCTCCAACCCAATTACAATGTGGAGCACGTCCCTGGTGCGGGTGTTGCGATCGGTAAATGTACTTTGTCTTTTTACCCCCAGATACATGTTATTTGATACGCGGTGATTATGCCGTTCTGGGGTCGCCGGAAAATATATTTTGCTCTAATGTTGGCGCACATGTTGTCAGCTTTTCGATCAGATCGTATCGAAAGATAATGAAATTCGTAGACCTTATGTTCTGAAAGTTTTCAGCTTTGAAAGCGCCCATAAATTCATGTTGTTTAATCTAGTTGATAGGCATTATCTTGTGGCGGCTTGCTATCTAATGTCCCATTATTTAGTTAGCGTTATTAGCTCTAGTTGTGACAAATTGACAATCTCTTGCTAATATAATCAACTGACTGATTATCTTGTTTATATGAATGTCCATTTTATGGTGTATAATTTGCGATCATGTTACTGGTTGTATTCGGCTTTCTCTTAAAGATGACGATATCATCTGCTTACACTAAAACCTATACATTTTTTCTTACTAAAACTCCCCTGTATCTTTTTTTAGCAAGTTACAAAAGTCGTGCCAAATACATTCACGTTCTAGTAGATTTTAGAGTTACTAATTGTTCCTGCATATTCCATTGCTCTCTATTAGAAATATTTTTCTTACAATGCAAGATAAATTGTATAATTCTATTCCAAAAGCGTTATTAACACGTACAGTGCCAGTGGGGGGCAGATGTCGTCCTTCATTTTAAATTAATTTTTTTGACCGTTGTGGCCGTGGGGGACAACAGTTGTCCCCCAGTTCAGTTGTTAGTTTTGCCACGTCAGATAGCGTCTATGCGACTAATCGTATACTGAAACCTTTGTAAGAAGCTGATAAAAGTATTTAGCAACATTTCTATGCAGTTGGCTACGGGGTCAGACTCAACAAATTTGTTCAAATTGTATTTTTTGTTTTTATTTAAACAAAATCAAAAATATGCAGTTACATTTTTATAGTAATTTAGATAAGTGTGTTTCAAAAAAACAAGGTAAATAAATGTATTTAGAACACTTTTCACACAATAGTTTTGTTTTCGGTGTCTTATTTTTAGAAATTTTTCATCCTGAAACTTTACAGATTTTTGAGTAACACACAGAACACGATCGTCTTTTCTCAGTGTTAGATAATATGTGATTCGTGTTGTCGTTTTGTGTGTTCACGTCTGGTTGGGTATTATGTTTTATAAGACCTAAAAATCGAAAATGTAGAAATTAAAAAAAAACTTTTGCTCCAGACATACCTTTTATTACCACTTCGTGAAATTTTGTTATTGTCATTTTTTCATTTGACTTTCTGATGCAACAAAAATGCATTTCCAATTCCAGCTCCAATCACGAGTTCGATCGTAAGTTTGCGATATCATTTAAGGGCGCGACGCAGAGATGAATTGTAAGATTTCATTTGGTCTAAAAAATATTTGAAATCATTGCCAAAAATTATAAAAAAGTTCTAACATTTACCAGAAATATCAATGTACCCCTTATGTTTATTATATTCCAAGATAGTTCTTGGCTTCTGAATCTCAATAGATCTTTTTCGAATTATTACCATTTCTCAGGCATGTTTAGTATTCAGTATCATTGTATCTCTTTTATCTTTCTATTTCTCTATTATGACACCGGTCTTGCTCTCTTCTGCTATAACTTCTCCCCGTTTCAATTTTGCTTGGATTTGTTAGGATTATTTTTCCAGTTAGAACGAAGAGTTCAAATGATATTTGTATTAGTTTCAAGTAATTTGTGTGCTAATTCTACGGACGTATAGTAATTATCTACCACTACTGTGCGCCCCTCATTTAATAAATTTTACGTCAAATTTAGAACCACTGTAGACGGAACTGTACAATTTTCACTAATATCTTCTTCTTGACCACAATATACCTTGAGATCATATGAATAACCACCTTCTAGTCATAATTTGAAAAGCTTAATGCCAAATTTAAATCTTTTGTTAGAGATGTGTTGTTTAAATTTTAACCTGCTTTTGAAAGAGAGAAGTGTCTCATCGATACAGATAAATCCACCCGGTGTAATTGGTGCTTGAAAAGAATCTCGGAGCTTCTCCAATAATGGGGAAATTTTGTACAATCTATCATTGGGATTAACATTATTTGCATTGCCAGCAAAATGCCACGTTTTTAGTACAATTTGAAACCTATTTCTTGGTATAATGGTTTTCATTGAGTTCTCGTCAAGGTTTGATGATGTATATATCAATTGAAATATATCACGATATATATCAAGATAAATTAAATTCTTCACAGGGCTGCAGTCAAGAGGGCGGTAATTAATACTCTTTTAAAGTTTAACCGAGCTTTCGGAAAATTTTATTTCCTTTTTCAAGGTTTTCCTTAATGAGTAAGAAAAGAAGTTAAATTCAAGTTAGAAATTATTCGAAATTATTTGACAAATTATTTTTGACACTAAATTGAATTTAATTTAATTTAATTTAATTCAATTTAGTGTCAAAAATAATTTGTCAAATAATTTCGAATAATTTCTAACTTGAATTTAACTTCTTTTCTTACTCATTAAGGAAAACCTTGAAAAAAGAAATAAAATTTTCCGAAAGCTCGGTTAAACTTTAAAAGAGTATTAATTACCGCCCTCTTGACTGCAGCCCTGTGAAGAATTTAATTTTTCCTTAACTGATCAGTCGTGATCATACTGCACTTTTATATCAAGATATATATCAGGATTTTTATGTTTGATATATAGGGTGAGTTATTAAGCGCCCTTTCTTCCATAGTTCATTTATAGAACGAGATAGATTTTTTTTCTTTCACAAGGGCATTCTACCTACACAAGGAATTCTAACCTAAAATTATTTTGGTACATATAGAGTATTACGTAAAGTAATCACAGCATGTAGCAGGTTTTTTTTAAATGGAACACCCTGTGTATTTTCTTATAGAAAGACATAACATTCGATCCTCTAAACAGTAGCGCATAAAATATTTATATTTAATTAACCAACTAAGAGTAAATTAATTTTATTGAAAACGGTCTGATTTTCAACTTCTCTTGAAATATATATATATATATATAAAATCATTTCCCTTTCTACCCGAAGGTGTAGGGAGCTCTTGAAATACTAACTGTAAACGTATTGTTTGTCGTGCGGCAATAAAAATCGGTAGTGTTATAAATTAAAGTACAAGGAATAACCTAGATATAAATTCTTTTAGTCTTACTTGTTTTTTCAAATGTTCAAGCCCGTGTAATTGTCAGAATTTCAAACTGCCGTTATTCAATTTTTTTAAATTCAACCCCCCCCCCCCTATCTCTTTTCACGAATAGATAGTGTTCATGTTCCTCTTCAATTCTGTTATAGGTTTTCTGTATCTAATCCTTACAGTTTTTTTTGCTATAATAAACTTTTTACATTTTTACTCTGAAATCAATATTAAAAAGTTATTTAATGTACCGTATTTTAATTTCTTTAAGACAACGCCATAAAACAGGATAATACCAAGTTTACAATTGATTACAGACTCTTATATCTTATTACATTATAATAATCGTATTTTTGTTATAATACAGTTCTTTTACTGTGTTTTAATTAAGAATGCTTTAAAATGATTCGATGTAATTCCTAAGCTTCAGTTGTCTTCATTAACATTTGATTTAATAAAATCTGAATACTTGAACAAAATAAATTCACCGATTTTCATTTATTTGTTAGATTATTAATTTATTATTTGTATATTTTTTTTTGAAGTTCAACAATTTGTACATTAAGGTAATTATTTGCAAACAATGATGTTTTCTTTTGTTTTAAACCACATCGAATCAATTTTAAGACGTTAATTACAACAAAGTGAAAGAACTGTATTACAATAAAAATACGAAGATTATAATGTAATAAGAATCTGTAACCAATTGTAAACTTGATATTAACCATCTGTTTTATGAAATAGAGGGCGCTGTCTTAAAGAAATTAAAATACGGTACGTTAAATAACTTTTTAATATTGATTTTAGAGTAAAAATGTAAAAAGTTTATTATAGCAAAAAAACTGTAAGGATTAGATGCAGAAAACCTATAACAGAATTGAAGAGGAACATTAATACTATCTATTCGTGAAAAGAGATAGGGGGGGTTGCATTTAAAAAAATTGAATAACGGCAATTTGAAAATCTGACAATTACACAGGCTCGAACACTTGAAAAAACAAATGAAACCAAATTTATATCTGGGTTATTCCCTATACTTTAATTTATAACACTACCTATTTTTATTCCCGTACGACAAACGATACGTTTACAGTTAGTATTTTAAGAGAAGTTGAAAATCAGACCGTTTTCAATAAAATATTAATTTACTCTTAATTGGTTAAATAAATATAAATATTTTATGTGGTGCTGTTTAGAAGATCGAGTGTTATATCTTTCTATAGGGAAATACACAGGGTGTTTCATTAAAAAAATCCCGCTGCATGCTGCCATTATTTTATTTTAACACTCTGTATGTATCAAAATAATTTAAGGTTATAGTGCTTAATAGGTAGAATGTCCTTGTAAAAGAAAAAATTCTATCTCGTTCTATAAATGAGCTATGGAAGAAAGGGCGCTTAATAACTCACCCTGTATATCAGGATATTTATTATTCACATTTTAAAATTGACAAAGTAAGTACAAGTACAGCTATTATGAAATATTATAAAAAAGCAAAATAAATTAGCTTTAATGTTCAAATATATGAATTCAGAAGCTCCAAAAAGCGAAATTTAAACTGGATGCGGGAAGATGGCAAATATTTTGGCGACGATCGAGACAATGATTCTGAATTTACGTTGAGTTTCGCTTGTATATTAATTTTGTTTGAGCCTGTTACTGTTTTATCATGATAAAAATATGTAATAAGACGAACGGACAACTTTATTTGTAAACAATTACAAATTAAAAAATCGAATTATTGATTTATATTTTGATATATATCATGATATATATCATAAAAATCCGATTTTTTTATTTTTATATAAAAATCATGATTTTTTCAAACCCTGGTTGTCGTGTAAGAAATTCTTTGACCAATAAGTGCGAAGTGATGGCATTTGTAGTAATCCTAACCACATAAGTAAAGCTCGTGGAATTTGTACAAAACGTCACGAATGTTGCCCCATCAAACAGACGACTCGCAGTGCAGGTTCGTTACGGGCAAATATTGCCGCCTTAGTGGCGGCGCGGCGTAGCGCTCAGAATCACGACATCACACGCCGCTGGGCTGTGTTTCTCGTTCAGTGATGGGGCGATTTTATACATTTTTCGCGAGGCTTACACATAAGACATGAGGCAGCCTATAAACTTTTGCACATCCTCCCGATTAGTTTCTTTCCAGGCGTGAATCCGCGATGCTTCGGTTTCCTTTCACTTTGCTCTTGCTGTGCCTACGAACATTTACTTCCTCGATAATGTCATCAATACCTTTTTCAGTATTATATTCATCAATATCTTTACAAAGAGTAGTATGCCCAACAATTTCACTAGCACTTTTATGCTGAGGTTCTTGCAAAAGTTTTTTATTATTAGACCTAAGGTTACGTTCATATTGGAGAGCGATGAGCGGCAAGCGTTAAGCTGGATTTACATGGAGCGTTGAGCGCGTCAAAACGCCGAGCGTACTATACTCTTATTGGCTACTGCTCTTTACGTAACGAGCACTAACCAATGGGAGTACAGTACGCCCGGTGTTTTGACGCGCTCAACGCTCCATGTAAATCCAGCTTTAAGCGATAAGCGACGAGCGTTAAGCGTTAAAATGGCCTAGAATTCCGTTCACATTGAACAGCGATGAGCGGTGAGCGTTAAGCTGGATTTACATGGAGCGTTGAGCGCGTCAAAACGCCGGACGTACTGTACTCTCATTGGTTACTGATCTTTACGTAACGAGCACTAACCAATGGGAGTACAGTACGCCCGGCGTTTTGACGCGCTCAACGCTCCATGTAAATCCAGCTTTAAGCGTTAGGCGATGAGCGCTAGAGCTAAAATTTCAAGTTCATTAAAATCAACATGTGTGTGCACATTGAACAAAGCGTTGCGCTAAGCAACAGCGTTGCGTAACGCTATATTTCAAGATCGACTTGATTGTGAGCGATGGATGGAAGCGTTGATTCCGGAAAACCTTGCTAATTGCTAATTTTTGTATTTTTAGGGATAGAAATTCGGTTAAATCAGTTAAAATTAGGTATTTTTAATGCTCATAATACGAATTTTCTAATAAAAATTGGACAGATAGTTGCCTCGTTATATTCGTACAACATAGGCGTAGCTAAGGGAGTTTAGCCCCCTCCCCGGATGGAAAATTCACCCCCCTAAAAAGATGAAAATACTATTAATTATAATTAGAAATAGTATTTATAAAATGCTCCCAGACAGAAAAGGCCAAGTACGCTTATGTGGTAAAATCGTATTATTTTTAAACAGAAATACAGGGCGTTATAGTATTTATGTCATTAATTATATCCGATAAAACGCACGTTTGAAGCTTTATTTAAGAAATGTTCACAAGAACTTGGGATCAAGGTATGCTTGTCAAACGGCGCCTAGTATAATTATTTATTCATAACATATTGTTTGTGTGAATAACCCTGTATAGCTTTTGCTGAGCTAAAGACTTTCGATTCTTTTCTTGTGCTTTTTTTGATATTTTTGTATACCATTTTTCAAAAACAAAAAGAACGTACTGACTTTGAAAACGGCAACAATGTATATAGTTTGTAATTCAGTATGAACAAACAAGCGACCGGTGAAGAACAGTAACAAACAGTTAATTGATGGCAGTACAATTAGATATTTTACAATTACAGCGTTGTTATTGTCTGTCTCAAAATTAAAACACCGTCACCTGTTGAATTATGTTGCCAAAAGCAAAATTCTTAAAGCCGCAATAGACGATAATAAATTTGACGTAATTTACATGTATTCTTTGATAAAACGTCAATTTAAATGTGTATTTTTGTGATGTAATGTCCGTTTTACACGGTCATATTTTTGTATCAAATTTATTACGAAGTGAGTGAGAAGTGCCAATCAACATTCACTGTGGTAGCTTATCTCTCTCACTTCGTAATAAATTTGATACAAAAATATGACCGTCTAAAACAGGCATAAGAAAGACTTTAATGAAGTTTTACGTGTAAAAATTCATGAAATTCTTTCTTATTACAAAAATACAATAAATTTATGTTTTATCAAAAAAAAAACATGTAAATTACATGAAATTTATTATCATCTACCTATTACAGCCTTTAGCTATACATATATATTCTAAAGTGGGTAAGTTCCCAGTTTAAAATGGCTGCATCTTCTGTATGTATATTTATTAACAGTTTCATATACATCCACGGCCAAAAAAACACGTCAATTTTTTGACTTTTGCTGGGTGGTTGTAATTGTGAACTAATACTTGCAAATGAAAATTAGTAATAATTACTGTTTGTCATCAGTAAGTATCAGTTCATAGTTACAACCACCCAGCAAAAGTTTTAGTATTAAAAATTAACGTGTCCACGACACACTGTTTGGCCGCGGTTGTAGATATAATTTTGCTGGAGAGGAATTGGGTTTCTTCGATAGTAATTATTTTTCGTTATGTTATCCTGCTGGTTATGGGGTTGCCTCAAAGAAAGGTCACTTGTTAGTACACCTACTACTTGTAAGGAACAGACACAGTCGATATCAGATGTTATTGAAAACATTCCTTGGAATACACTTATTAATGTCATGCCGTTTATAACATAGAAGAACGCAGTAGTTCTTTTTGAACTACACGGTGGTGATCATATTTAACTTTTTCTTATTTCTTCTCGTTATGATAAAATCCCATTTCTTTGCGAAAAAATTGGAGATTATATTTTTGTAGAATTTAAAAATTTTCCAAATTTTTGCTATGGCCGTTTTAACTTGGAACTTATTTTAGAATATCATTATTTTTTGGTTGCTAGGTACTTCTCATTGTCATTATAATAATTTTTATCCGCGTCTATATTCGTGAACAACGCAACGCCATCGCTTAGCGCAAAGCACTCAATGTGTACACTCATGTTGATTTTAATGCATTTGAAAATTTAGCTGTAACGCTCGCCGCTCATCGCTCGCTCCTCACCGCTCATCGCTCACCAATGTGAACGAAGCCTTAGTCTTGAAGAAGTATGTTGCGTGACTTTCTTTACCTTTGAAATTTTGGCTCTCTTTTCTGGTACCACATCGACATCGGAATCAGAACTAGATTCTGGTTCTGAAGGGTCATATTCGCTAACGTCAGATGAAAAATCTGATTCGTCAGCAGACAAGGATTCTTCCCACAACTTCTTCATTTTTTATTGACCTTGTTCGTAATCTCCCATTTTTTACAACTCACATAGGTACACCAAACACTTTGTAAATTGCAATAGAAATAACAACAAGCGCTATTACAATTTTGCCATCATCTTTGATATGCTATGTAACACAAGTTTTGACAGGAAAAGATGTCTACTGCGCATGTCGTCCAAGGCTCCTGGGGAAGTACACAGTATTTGTGGCCGCGTCTTCTCGGATAGAATCTTCCAATAAAAGCCACTTTCATCCGCATTATAGAAATGAGTGAAGTGAGAGAAGTACAAATCGACGTCTGTTTGTCGCCACAATAATTTACGTTATCGAGAGTAGAGGTGTATAGATTGTTTACATTATCGGGCGTTCCATTTGATCCCGTGACATGAATTTTGTGTTTACCTTACCACAATGTTTTGTGTATTGGGTGTTTACGTTAACGAGCGTCCACTATATTTCAAAATTAAAAAAGAAAAATTGCAAAATGACGCAATCATGGTTTACAAACGTACGTATCAACGTAAACAAGGGGACCGATTTATTATTGAAGTTAAAACAAAACAAGTCACATTGCGCAATGATCTGAGACTGTGACTTAAGAGGCCTATGGAGGTCCGCCATATTGGCAAAAATTTATTTTTCAAATGCTGCTTTTAAAACGCGTTCGATTAAAAATTCTAAAAGTAGATCAGTCTGTAATAATACTATCAATGTGGGAAAGTCAATAATTATGGAAAATGTTTTATATTAACAAAGTAAAATTATAAAATTTTAAAACTCACTACGGAAAATGACTTTCCCACATTCTACGTAAAAAACTGATCATATTTGCTTAAAAAAATATACGAAATTATCATTCCTAAAAGTGCAAAATGAAAAATACGTAATATAAAAATTTGCTATGTAATGTGCTGCCATCTTAAGGTTGAAGGAAAACTAACTCATGTCAAATAAATTTGGCAACGTTGTTATCGTAAAACTGGGTGCGTTCCGACTTGTCGCTATGCTTTTAAACTTATTACCTTTACCGTTCCAAAATTCTGAGGGTGTTAGCATTTAATTGAACTACATATATATTTGAATTTAGGAGCAAACGCCGGATCTGCAGGGATATTTTTTTATATTTTGCACCCCACCTAGAGATTTTATTTTAGGAGATACCGAAAGACTGTAAATGCAAAGTAGTAGGATCAGGATTAGTAGTAGGATAGCAAAGTTGTAGGATTTTATGTATTTTATCTTTTAGAGTTATTGCAAAAAAAAAGTGCATCGCAAAGTATAATATTTTACGAACGATTTGTATTGATAGTGATAGATTAAAATAGAAGTCTTCAATGCACCACCTACATCTATTAAAAACACGAATTTAACACGTTTCAAAATTTTAGTTAAAACCTTTCTATGAGAAAGAAATTTTTATCATATAAATGACTCGAAGTGTGACAATTAATGCTCTTATAAAAATTAAGAAGGCGAAATTTGCTCTGAGAGAGTTGGAGTAACGTCACTATTTCACCCTAAAGGATTATAATACTTATTCCCTGTTCGCATATTCGCATGTTGTGACGGATGATGGAATAGTCATAAATTGTCTGCTTGTCAGGTGTGATTTTAATCAATTTGACAAATAAAATTGACATCTGAAATATTTCGCTGTACAAAGTTTATGACCATCACGATCGCTTGACAATAAAACACTGGTCAATATGTCAAAGACACTAACGACCAATTTTTTCTTGGTCGCGACCATAATTTGTTGATATGATCGGTGGTCGCGACTATACATAAATATTTAATTACGAAAAATTTCCCTAAATTGTTACCACTGCTATGATAAAAAACTAATAGGACAAGACTTTTTAATCTGGATAAAACTACTACCGATCGTATTTTGAAATTGTTATTGACAATCATATGTACTTAAAGTAAATGTTGTTTTAAAAGCTATAGGGTAATAATTGCTTGCATAGAAGAGAGTATCATAGTTATTCGAATTCCTCAGAATTTCGGCGTTAACAAAAATACGGTTACTGACTTGGCAATTTAACATAATAAAATAATGGAAACGCATAGCTGCTGGATTTTAAAGTTTTTTTTTTAAGATATCGATAGTACGCCTTTCTTAATATCATTTTGTACGGTCTGTTGCTTACATCACATGTCGGCAATTGAGCAATCCTATTGGTTAACTATTTGTTCCAATGCATTCCTTATTACTATTTGTGCATCACTCTCAACTTTTTTTTTAATATGAAGAAATTTTAAACTGAAATAACTTTTAATATAATTTTCGTCTACAATTTTTTTTTCGTTTTCGGTAAAAATATTTTATTTTTGTTATTTAGAATCATTCAGTGAGCGAGCAAACTGTAACATGCTTTCGTTGTGAAATAAGTTAAAAAAATTTTTTTTAATATTTTTACAAGACAATGTTATTTTTTGATTTTTCAAAAGTTGCAACAATATTACTAATAAAATGTAGAAAATTATGCACAATTTATTTCCTATTTGTATATTAAAAGATGAGTGTAAAGATGTTGTCTTGAAATGAAAACTTTTTCCTAAAGTAAAAATATTGAAAGAATTTCTAAGTAGTGTAATTAATAAGACATCTATGTATTACATTTTAGTTAAATTTAATATCAATTTAAATTTCGAATTGAAATTAGTATCGATCAAATTCTGTTTGGTTTTCAAATATCAGAAAACTATTTATCAAGAAAATTGACTTAAAGTATAAGCTACTTTTCACAAAACGAAATGTGGAAGTTATTTTATTTTAAAAGTTATTTATTATTTGACAAATTTCAACGAACAAAAAGTGTCTTAATTACGAATATTATTTAATTAAGAATTATTTTACTACTGGCGTATTTCGCAATTTATTTTTCGATATAAGAATGATTTTTATTCAAATCTTATACTTTTGAATTTCGCGCGTATATAACCAGCAAACTTTTCTTCCTTTATTTCAGAATATAAGAAATTACCACGTGCTAGTTTTGCGACGCGACGTTGCCACTATGTTAGATACGATGAATGTGTGTGAACTTATACAAGACGAGTGTAGATGCTGTTATCCTTGTCCTTCAACTATTGAGCCTGATTGGACTAAACGACAATTATTTCAATTATAAGAGAGGCGTGTTTTCAGTCATGCGGGGTTTGCGGGGAGTACTGGTGGCTTTCGAATAGTTGATCACGTGATCCATAGTCCTCTTAAGACAACCGGGGGCATTATATGTTACTCTTATTGCTACAATAATTCGAAGAATTACTGGTCACAAGAGCAATAAACACCTGCCTCACTGCGTAGGTGTAATAAAAAGAAAAACAAACGTTATGGACAATTGCATGACATCTATCGGTGAAAATATTTTACTCAGAAGCTTTGCGCGGAATAGAATGTTTGAACCTGAATGTTACGAGTATGTGACTTTACCTCTCTTAAAGAGCCTAACATTTTCTTTAAATATCCCAGCACGCAGGGAAAAGTGAGTTCCTATTGTGAGTTCTTCTTTTAATTTTGTCAGAGTTTTCCACCTCTCTGCGTGTTTGTTCCTCATGGTGAATTCTTCCATCTCTTGGACCTCCCTTTCATCACTTCTTGTCCTGCCTTTACAAATTTAAAATACAATTCTGATTCTAGAATTATTACTGATAATGATAAACATTGATTGCGATAATGCATGAAATATGAGTTTTGAAAAAAATTACTTGTTATTTTTTATTGTTAAATAAAACTCAGTCAAGATGCTACTGGAGGAAAAACAGGGTCAGTCTACTTTTATTCGAAATTGAGATTTTGGTGCCATCTGGTGAAGCTCAAAGGGAGCTTTCGAAAGGCAATATATATAAAAGGGGAAAACGAGGTTAGTGGTAGGAAAATTAATATTTTCAAAAAGTACATTAGCAAGAAGAATCGAGTCTTTAAACTTTTGTTTTTAGTTTACCAGAAATTTTATGTAATGGTCTTACCCAGTTTTCACCCGACAAAAATTTTGCAAGATGCGACGAACTTGAACTACTCAAGATAATTTATAATTTTGTTGGACGAATGCCCGAAGTGTGAAATCGTTAAAATCAAAATATGTATTGAACTGACGACTACTTGCCGAATAATAAAAAAGAATGTAAAGAAGGTTTCCACGTATGAATTTACTTAAAAGTATTGGAAACCCAAGCTTTTGACCCCAAACAATATCAGCAGGACTTTTCAAGCGACTGAAAATAAATTTGGAACGTGGGTCGTCGCGCAAATTGAGCAATCGATTTTGCATGTAACTGTATACAGGATTTTGATGCAGAAGTTTATATTTGCAAATATATATTTGCCAAATCTGACGAAATAATTTAGCTTCATTTTATTATGCCAAAATAACTGAATACAAAATTTTATACCTAAAAAAGACAATCCCTAAAAGATTCCTTAGTGCGGACTATTAAAAAAAATTGGAGATACGTCCTTACAAAAATATATAACAGTGGTTGGGTAGCCGAAAAGGAGCAATAGTTACGGAAATGTATTATTCTTTTCGGAGGATCCGGGAAGTAAGTATTATCAATTTTGTCAAGCTCTAAGAATATTACGCACAATTGAAAAAGACGTGAAAAATGCTGCTAACTTTGTTTTCAAGTCAATGTATTGGACAAAGAGCAAGAAAAAAATAACATTAAAAGTGACAATGCAAGATGCAATATCTTGAAGCAGAAGATCTAGCAAGCTGAATATTTTTTTACCAACCGTTGTCTCCATCCGCATTACATATTTTAAATGCTCTGGAATCTACCAGGTCTGGATCGTTTTATTACTTAGAAGTACTGATTGTGAGCTCTGAAATAGAATAACTATATGAAATTGTCTGAGTAATTATAGCTCTAAAATTATGATTGGGGTCTACTGCAATTTATTTTTGGCAAAGTACTTGTGGCGGAGAACTAGGGGGGTGCGAGGGAAAGGATATACTTGACGAAACCCTCGTTTCAACCGCTGATGTCTGTACGGAAATGAGTTCTGTTTGTAATTACATCACAGCTTTGGTTACGCATCGCGTATACCCGTTCCTAGTTATTAATAGCCTATAAAAGAGTCATAAAATAATTTCTTGAAAGTTTCACTTATTATTTGGCATATATTTTTGAAACTCCTCATAAAAGATCTTGTACATTTCTACGAACTGAAACTCCGAGAAACTAAAGCAGTTTACATAAACAAATTATATGTCATACGATCCTTGCGTGCTGACCTACTTGCACACGTTCATTAGAAACATGTGCACTTGTCTGAGGCAGTTCATTTACATGCAACACCGAGGAGTGACAATAATCTCAAGAAAAAAGGTAATTATTGGCCTTACGGGGTTTTAATCGCATGTTCGCGGACACGAGATACCAGTGGGGTCGGTGAGGGAGTTGGAAGTGTCACAGTGAATGACTGTATGGGCCGCTCGTCGATTTTCCTCAATAGCTCGCTCCGACGGTATATGATTGTATGCGTTTCCGTTGCTTGTAGTTTCGTTGAATCACTCGTTGGTATCGCGCGCGTGCAACTATCGTTGAAAGTGAGTAACCATTTGTAAAAAAAAAAATGTGCGCGAACACTCAGTCTGTTGCTTGGCGTGTGTGTTATTTAGTTTTACAAGTAACAAGATAGAATTATTAAAGCATTCTTGTTCTCATTTCATTCTGCTTCGCGTTTTTGTTTTATTAGCTGGTCGCTATTGTTTATTGTTTAACCGGTTCAATGTTGTTTTTATATTACTTTCTGTGACCCATGGTCCTGATAACATATCATATGTATACTTACATACAACATTGATTTAAAATTCTTTTGACATTTCTTAAGAATTAAAGTTGATATCCGGAAAAGTATATTACGGATTCGTTACTTATACTACTTTGTTTAACATATAAGTAGCTTTATTAAAATTTATTTTATTGCAAATTTCATTAAGTGGTGGATTTTCGTATGCATGAAATTCTAAAGTTGAAATTAACTGTACAAATATAAAATCAAATATCCCATTGATTGCATCGCTTTAAACAATTGTAAGTCCAAAACTGGACATACTTTCAGGGGTACCGCAGGTTTGCCTCCTTAGACCTGTTTTATTTGCCGTTTGTCTAAATGACATTTAAATTTGTTTCTTCAAAATTTATATTTATATAGATGTTGGGTTGGGTTGAATTGTTTCTTGAAAATTTATAAGGATACTTAAAAATTTGTTGCAAATCGGTTTTGTTTGCAATGGAATCTTCAAGTATCCTCTAAACATTGTTTCACTATCTACTCTTTTGCTGAAGAGGCCGCAAGTAGGGCCGAAACAGTTGTTCTAAATGATGCTCAAGAATCTATTGCGATCAAAACCGACTTGCCACAAATTTTTAAAATCCTAAATTCTCTAATTCGTTCTAATTGCGTTATTCGGTCACTTTGTGTGGGGTGGCTTATTAAGCAGCAAATTGTCAGTTCTCACACAATTTTAGGTGAAAAACCGGCCGCGAGATGTCGCCACCTAAACTATTGTACAAGATTTAAATGTACAACCCTGACTTTGTGGAAAATGTAATTTATTTTTACATTTTAAGAAATACTTGCCAATGATTTATTTCCGTTATTGTTAACCAGTGGTTACTGGTTTTCACTTTTTGATGGTTATTTATTTCTAAAACTTAACAGAATTTTGAACAGCTGTATTATCTGCCGCACCAAGAGATTCACTAGAAAAATTATTCCTTTTATGAATCCATTTTATTTTTTGGTTAGAAATCATTTTGAATATGTAGCTACTAACAGTTTGAATTACTACGTATTCTAAATATATTATGAGAAAACATTGAGGGTGTGGTAACATTTAAAGAAAATTATAGGGGTCGTTACTACTGCAGTAGTCTCAAGTTTTGAGAATAACTATCCAGTTAAATAAAATCAGATTTTATCCCTAAATCTGTCCAATACATCATTTTGCGAGGAACTACTGTTAATAAGGCTGCCTCTGTACAGGGTCTGCATATGACAGTTTTGATGACAAGATTTCTTATGGAAGTTCTAGGTTTGATTTCTGTAATATTTTCCGTTCTACTTTCTTGTTCTAAACCGTAACAGCTGTAGTATTAGTTTCTGAAGATTTGATTGCAGGACTAAGACTTTTAAGGAAACTCAAAATATCTCAGAAATAGTACAATTTAGAAGTAGGTAAATGTATTGCGATTTTTCTTATTTTTAAGAGTACAGTTCAAAAACATAACGAAGAATATATCATGCCATTAAAAATAAGCGAGTTGATGGCGACTTCCGGTATAACCGGAATTGGCTAAAAGCTTCTTGAAGTACCTCTGTAAGTTTAAGTAAACTTCATATTCCTATCTAAACATTTCTCTTGAAAACTTTTAGTGAATGGTTTGTGTGAATGCCCTTCTCTTCTCTCTTTGCAATAACTCTAGTGTTACTGTTGTTGGTTGTATAAAATGATATTAACTTATTATCTGTAAATATAATACCTCGTTTTATTTTAACAAGTATTAATAAATGCTTGTTCTGTTCCCGCAATTTTCACGAACATCTCTGACTCGACCTGTGTGTACAGAGCTGAATTATTAAAGCGAATACAAGGAGTTACAGAAATTCCAAAGTATATTACCCATGGAAATTAGGAAATGACTAATGAAGGTTGAGAGAAAGTTACTAAACAAATATGAGATACTAATTAAAAGAACAATAAGCGAAAGAAATTGATACCGCAAATTAACCCAGAAGAATAAAATCAATTTGGAATTCTTCTGCTGTGATTAATACTTTCAAGTGTGAAATGAAAGTGTATAACGTTTATAATTCTGTACGTGTTTTATTTCGAGATAAGATAAACTCTACTAATATAATTGCAGATATGTATGTCACCATTACATAAAATATAGTTCGTTTGGAAAGTTTCCGGAATAATGACATTTCTATGAATTTCTTTCAATATACTGTTACTCCGACATCTTAGGAACATAGCATGTTTCTCACAATCGTATTTTTCAGAGAATCTAACAGAAGAGATGTTTTAAATAGATAGAAAAATTTGAAAATTTGTCAAATCTAAGAAAAGAGAAAACAAATAGAGCATATTTTTAACAGAGAGGGTTCATAATTAAAGAAAACGATTTTAAAGTTGAGGTTTGGTTTCAGATTGAGTAATACAATGTATTAAATACATATTCCAGTTCCAAAGAAGTTGCTCATTTCAAAACGTGAAAATAATTTACAAATTGCGTTAAATGTTTACAATATGTCGGCGTGTTTAGGTACGTTTCGAAACGTATTACATTTGGTAATCGAAAGCAGTTGCAATATTACTTAGTGCAATTAACTTGTAACAACTTGTGAATTAACGACAAAATAACGATTCATTTTATGATTAAAGCAGAAATAAAGTCTACTTAATAATTTTACTGCGTGGTCGGGCACTTACTCATCGGATGGTGACATGTTTTTACTTTTAAGTGTTGAGTAGTGTGCACAAATTTGATCCACGATCTTTATTTTAAATTTAATTACACTACTAGAATCTTCAAGTTAATCAAAAAGACTCCCGTAGTTTTTAAATAAATTTAACACCATTGTTTGAACACCAACTTAAATCAGTTTTGTAAAAACTGACATTTTCCTATGATACATACCTAGATTATGAACATTGATAGTTTTTAGAGAAAGATTGAGGTTGCAATGAGTTTCGGTGCATTTAAAGTAAACACACCAAGTATTTGACGCAACTGCAAATTGAATTTTATAATACTTCTTGAGAGTGGAAGATGCTGCAAGATATTTTGAAAAAATACGAAAGAATGTATTACAATCACATAACCTGGACAGTTCTATCAACAATACGTATTTTTGGTTCCATGGATGACTAGGGTAGAATTTTCTTGAATGTTCAAGTACATCGTTTGTCGTGAAATCTTTGAGACATGGGGATTTAACGTGGGATAACAGAAATCACGTCATATTATCTGCCTGAATAAATTTATAAGATTTTATACGTCACACTCGAAACGACATTTAGGCCCAGTTTTACAATCGTCGAATAATGACGTTATTCTAGGAATAATGCTTATCCGACGAATGTAAAATCGGGCCTTAGTCTGGGTTACATGTTCTTTTTGAGTAGGTAATTTTCAACAAATGGCAGGAGGTAATGCATTTCTAAAAAAAAAGCAAAAAATAACAATCTCAGAAACTATTAAATTTTGTGTTATGAATATTATGATTAAATCAATTGCAAATGGGCTCTAATAACACGTCCTCAAAGAGATACTTACCAATCTCATCACCCTATACAGACAAACCATTTGGCATCGCACAGTGGGACCAAACTCCAAAAAGGTGGCCAAAAATCGATTTTATAAATGTGCTATAATATGATGGGCATTTGTTCACCTTTCTAAAAAATGTATCGGCTATGAATTGGTACAAATTCCATTACAACATTATACCTGCAGTAATCAGATGAACCCACCCTTCATCTCATTATTTGTTTTTGAGAGAGCGTCAGTGTTACTTGTATCAGTTTTCCTGTAAGGTTTTATAGTAGTAAATATTGAACAATTAAATCGCAATCTTGCAGGGAGGTTCCTTAAGGTAAGGGCTTTACTATTGGTTAAAATGATAAATTTTATACATCTTACAGGACATGTTTTATAAGGACTCGTTAGATTGACCGATCTTGATATATTTTACTACCTACTTTATATTGAGGTATAAAATTTTCCTCGAAAGTCCTCAACGTGCGGTTTTCATAAATAAATAGTCACTTTCTTTCTTAAATGAATGAAACAAATTTCATAATGCGCAACTTACAATAAATGTAATAATATACAATATGTCCACGAATCGACTTAACGAGGAAAAACTTTTTTAATATCAATTGTACGTAAAAAGTTATTCTTTACAAAAAGTTCTACTTTTCAAGAAATTTCAGAAACAACGGTTAAATTTAAATTTTTAACTAGTCTGTCTATAAAATTCAAATTTCTTAATTATTGCCCATATCAAAGTAACGTTTTTATTATTGATTTTAGGTTTTTATTTTTTTTTCTTTTCTTAGTTAAATGAAAACTCGGTCATTTGATTTTTGGATTTTTTTAATGCATAGTACTTTCGGATCCGATCGGGTCCTTCTTCAGTGCGTAAATTGATGAGTTCTCGACGGATTGGTGGTCGGAAGAGAACGTTCTCTTCCCTTCCCTTCTTCGCGATCCGAAAGTACTATGCATTAAAAAAATCCAAAAATCAAATGACCGAGTTTTCATTTAACTAAGAAAAGAAAAATTCAAACCCCCGGTCAACAAAAGAAGAACCCCTATTGATTTTAGGCAAAAAATGTATTCTTTACAAAATATTCTACTGTTAATCATATTTTCGTTAACAAATTATCGAATTCTGTACGAATTCGATATTTCAGAATTTATTTAGTTATTTTAATTTCCACCCCTGAAAAACACCCCAATTTATCAATGGGATATTTGTCATTATTTTTCCTGTAATCACGAACTTATTTTGGACCAAATTCATTACTTTCAGAATTTTGTCCAAAAGTTTCGTAATTGGTCCCACTGTGCATCGCTTTGCTCCTTTCTTAAATTCTTAAATTTTGTTTATATCGAAAACACTTTCACACTCGATTTGACTAGTTTGAAATTATCACATATTTATATAAAAAGTGAGCAAATAAAAATCAGATTAGAGTAGGCGATGCAAAGAAAATGTATGTCTGTGATTAACTGAATTAATTAAAGTAATACATTCATGGACTGTCAAATTTATTAACTTTTTATTTAATCACAGACATACATTTTCTTTGCACCGCCTGCTCTAATCTGATTTTTATTTGCTCACAGTTTACATGTAGTTGGGCCCAGCTGTTAGCTGTGAGTCAAAGTTTTGGGATACAAGTGTCAACTAGCAATTATATTGTTTCTTATAACGTATGCACTTAAAGTTGGTGTGCGTCAAATAATAAGGAAGTAAAATTTGTAGGTAAGTCTGCTATAGTTAACGTAGGAAACCACGAAAACGTATTTCTTGCATTAATACATCCAATTTGTCAGATGTTAGCTCTTATTAATCTGCGAGTATTTCATTGAGTTATTTAAATGTTATATTTATTATTTAATACACATTTTAATTTCAAATATTTGCAAGATTGTTTTAACTACATTAGAAGACGTTGTTTGTCGAAATTGCAGTGGAGTTCTCGTAGCTGCTGATGGGGCCCCGATTGGGTCGAAATAGCATACAGAGGATGCTCGGGATGCTCACTGCAATCCATACTACTTGCACCCAAATTTTGCAAGTTTGCAATGACACGCTGATTCATCCGTATTGGCCACCTTATGTGTGATTTATGACTTATGAGGCGGCAACAGCATTGCTGCGATTTTTCTATTCTCTGCACAGTTTTAGGTCAAAACTCAGTAGTGCGATGGCGCGAGTAAGCGGTACATTAGAAGTATTTATTCAGAAGTAGCTTTTTTAATAAAATTTATTGCCTAAATTACAAAGTGTCATTTATTGAGCACAATATGGAATGTTTAAAAAAATCTGTACGATTGTAGATGATGTTAGTGAAGACCTACGGTTTCTGTGATACCCACACTTAGCTTTTGCACATGTTCCCTTGAAACTTTTCGATCGGCTCTACCCTACATTGTTTTCAAGTCTTATTCACTTATGCATTTTTACCTTTTTCACTTTATCTTCGATATCCGCTCCTAAATCAGCATTATAAAACTGGGGTCTGTCCATTTTGACATGTGATTCGTCCGTCATCTATTACGATACACCGATCTTTTTTTTTTCATCCAAAATGCCGTACAACATCCCACATCGCTTCATTGATTGAATTTACTGTTCTATACTTCTTTTTGACACTTTTTGTTGTTTAAAGTTCTTCTTTTTCTTAATGTTTTGAAACATATCAACACTGATTCGTACCCTTTTAGCGACTTCTTGTGCAGATATGCATGGATTTGATTTCAAAAGTTTCAAAACACTTTCTTCGCAATAGCAAGACCTTTTCTTCAATAAGATTTCTGGAAATCATTGGGCCGATATTTCACTTGTGGATTAACTTTAAGCTTCGTTTTATTCCCTTAGAAACAATTGTCTTAACTATTGCTTCTATGGGAATAAAACGAAGCTTAAAGTTAAACCGTGACTGAAATATCGACCCATTAAGTGTATTGTGCTCCCTAACTTTTCTAATTATTTTAAACACAGGTGACTGAACAGTTTGCAACGGCAGCAAGTTTTCGAATTCATAATTTTTCCACTTTTGCACCACTTTTGCACAATAAATTTTGTAGTTCCAATATAAATTGTTTCCACATTCTTTGTTCTTTCCATGTCAAAACGTACGACAAATTATTATGAAGCAAAAGTGTAGTTTGACAGCTAACATCTGGGCTGCGTTCAGATATACAGAGTGTAGCTAGGTAAACGTCTGGGCAAAGACCGTTAAAAAGTTCGTCCTTATTCTTTAAAAACGAACGCACATACTTGTCATTGTAAACATTCGTAAATAGTAACGAGCGTCTAAATAAAAACCTGGTCAAGTAAGTTGTGATCCATTGCATTTACATAACAGAATTACTAAATGTAGCGTACTTGACTAGGTTTTTATTTAGACACTTGTTAGATATTAATAATAGCAGATATCAACGATTTAAATTAGTAGACAGATACCATTTACCTAACCTGTAAATATTCAAATATTTAAATTACGCATGTCAGGTAAACTTTAAATCTACGGCTAGAGGTAGGTAACATTTTTCTACCCGGACGTCCGCATCTTAAATTTCTGAACGACTTTGACGTACATCCATTATCGAACGAGCATCCACGAGTGCTAGTAATACAATACTATTATAGCCTTTGTAATTGTAATACGTAGAACTAGCACTTTTGGAGGCTCGAAAAGCTATATGCTTCCCATCCAATGAACCAATTGTATTTGGTACTTGCCATTGTTTTAAATATTCAGAAGCAATATTTTTCCAATCTTCTGCTGTTTCTGGAATCTGTAAACACAAACGTAAGTATTAAAATTACCTTCATATAATCATCCTTTAATACTAAATAAATTGCTTTGCACACCTCAGGAATAAAAAGAGAAATCGTAGATTCATGGATTCTCGTAGAGTACATGAGATTTCTGTAAGATTCTCCTGTAGCCAAAAAACGGCGAGTTGTCATTAACTTATCCCTGCTTGAAATACTCTGTCTCATATTAGTATATGCCTTCGAAATGTATGGTTCAAGTCTTTGTAATAAATTCATGAAGCTTTCTTTTGTCATTCGAATATAATTTTTAAATGCTTCTGGGTCCTCAAATTGTAGTTCATTATTCACTAGCTTCATAATGCCTCGCTGATCCCTCCTATTAACCCAAGGCTTGACCCAGTATTTCCTCTTTTTTCGCCTTTTTATCAATACTGATGCTGCCGCCATACCATTGAATAATATAAGGGCAATAATACTTAAATCAATGTTATCCATTTTTAATTAATTTTACGCGTACCAAATACTTTATAAAGATTTATATTTTTGTTCTCCCTTCATTCAATTGTGATTATTTGAATAATTTTCAAGGTTTTACCAACTTACGTTTCTATCTACCAACTTAAAGATATCAATTTGTCTATGTAACTATTGAACGCCGATTTTACTGTGTAATACACAACAAATTACATGTAAAAAAACATGTAGAAATACACGTGTAATTACATGTAAATATATGACCGTATAAAACTAGCTTTAAGTACACAAAATCTAACGTCCGGGCGCATCTATCCTCTAAATCTGAACCCACCCTCTATGGAAAATATTGGTTGACAATTGAAATTGTTCAACGTTGTCCACTTCATAAAATGAACATTCCTTATATTTCTGCTTTTACGCATCTTGTTATAATATCTGGACAGAATCACTTTGCCATTAGGTCAATGCTGGTATACTCATTAATTTTCGTGCGGGCATCTAATATGTTGGTTCTAATTTCGACGAGCCTCCAAATGTCTCAGAAATTATCGTTATACTTATATTACATATACAGGGTTCCCCATAATAGATTACCCATTTTCATATTTAAATAAATTCTTCCTTCTGTATATTTTCTATGGTCCTTGGGATTTAAGTCTACGTATATAAATCGAATAGGCGCCAATTGTGGTCAATTGTGGAGCGATCAGATAAAAGCAGATAAATCCACTTTAAACAGTTTCGAGTTATTAATGAAAAACCTTTATGTATGTATGTTTATTGGTGATAAATACACAAGGTATTACACAGGTCATAAAATAAATAAATTTAGTTACAATATTCATGTAGTAAATAATACGTAAACAGACATCTATGATCTATCTATCTATCTATTATCTATGAAGCTCGAAAGTTGAGATGAGAAATAGTGCATACATTCTATGAAGCTTGCCCATTATACAGTTAAAATATAAGACTTAATTTTTTTCAACTCATTTAGTACGAGTTATCAATAAAATGGATTTACCTTGTTTTGCTTGGTTGAAATGGATATACATATCTGATTTTGATCTAAATAGATCAAGAAAATTATTTTTATTGCTGTTACTTGAAATAAGAAAGTAAAATTCATTTTAGTTTCTAACCAGGTAAGTGATACATTGCTCAAAAATGAATGTCTCTTGTTTTGGTTGAATCATAAATTTAACATACTGTTACTTTGGATTTATCTGCTTTTATTTGATTCACTAGATTTTGAACACTTTTCAATAGGATCAATTTTGTTTAGCTTGATACTGATTTCACCAATGGATTTGTCTCACTCCTATTACTATGAAACCATAAATAACTCATTTTCCATTAAAAATGGATTTATCTGCTTTTTTCTGATTGCTTCACAATTGTACGTCACATTCCAACTGTTAGATAAATTAACCTTAGCTTAAACGCGGTGAAGAAATTGGCCATAAGTCGTCGAAGATCATTTTTTTATGAAAATTTGTTGTTTATCAAAAAATTTCCGACTTTGTGACATTATTCAACGTCCATTTGAACTTTCATGGATTACTCAGGCTTCTTCAAATTTTGTACAGAACCATTTTCACGCCAATGGCATACCCACTCCATAACAGTTTTACGATTCGGGATATGACTCTACTGTTATTGAACTGATGCCGAAATGCACGTTTAATATACTATAACGAATTACTTTTGATGTAAGTTTCTACACAGAAAACACGTTGCTGAACATGAAAGTTCATCAAATGGACGTTAGAATAATGTCTGAAGTTTTATGATAATCAACAAATTTTCATAAAAAAATGACGTTCCACGAAATACTAATTTAAGCGGCGCCTACTCGATTAATATACGTAGACCTAAATCCCAAGGACCATAGAAAATATACAGATAAGGAACAATTTATTCAGTTACCTAGTATACCTAGTCGTTTATTTAAATATGAAAATGGGTAGCCTATTATGGGGAACCCTGTATAAACCAACGTAGGTTTGTTTGGTGTGTTTTTGATCTTTTATTACACGTTCCGATTTTATGACCAACCTGCAGTTTAAATCAATACTAGTTTCGCAATAAGATAACCATTACGGAGAAAGGGATTTGTAGAAAGTGCTGCTCGACCAAATCAACAAAACCGACCAAAAAAAAACTTAAAGCGAAAGCGCTGAAAATCGACGGCAAGGCCGCGGATTTATTCCACCGATAAAATCAATCCGGCTCCTTTGCGACGCCATTATTTATACCACAAGTTTCGCAATAAACCAATTACGTCCGCTGATTTATAGGGACCGATCAATTCGCGAGATGTATTAGCCAAACTGTTCCACATTTGAAACTGCTCTGCGTCCTCGAACGCGAACGCGGATCGTTTATCTCAAACGTTTGTTTAGTCTGTAATCACAACTTATGATGATTAAACGTTCGCCTGGTCGTTCTTACCACCTACCTACCTAGAGTTTCGCGGAACGTCGTTGGTGCTGTGGTTCATTCGTTTTTTCGTTACAGTCACACATGCCTCGGTGTTGTTAACCCGTCACCGAGGTGACGCAGAGATTCCTTCGAATCGTAATTAAATATTTATCAATCGCGATAAACAACTACGTAAATAAATAGTAACGTAGTGGAGTGATCGGAATGGATAAAAAAGTAGTGAAAGTGATCAACATCGAACACACTATACTCTACCAACTTCTCTCCTACTGTCTAGTGCTCGTAATTGCGCTAATATAATTTTATCATTTCACATGCCTCAGCGTAGATAAGACGTCGATGTGTTTAAATTAGTACCAGTAACGCGATTGTACCGTGTGCGAATAGTTCATGTGTAGCAGAATCGGTTATTAATAGTCGGGCTAACAACATCGTAAACAACGCACTGAAAATTACGAGTCAAAAATTTATCAAAAATTCGGATCTGTTTAGGTTTCCCATCAATCAAATGCAAAAGTTTATTTTAGCATCAATTCAGCGCTTGTTCGTGTGTGTGAAACAAAGTTCCGTAAACGAGACATTTTATACAAAATGATTAACAAAATGCCATCGGTTCATCATCAAAGTTTCGACTAGAAGCTCAAATACAAGATGGAAGGCGAAGAAGTTTCAACACCAGCGTTTAAAAACGCCGTCAACTTCTTTAACAGCTTGAACAAAAACGAAGATTCAAGATCTAAAATTTTAACTCGAAAGCCTCACAGGTCCCAAACGGAAACCAAATTCAGAAACGTCGTCGAGTTCAAAAACGACCTGAACACCAGCGATAAACTCAAAGCTCAAAGCTTCAACGTGAAGCCAGCCGTACAGCCCAAGCCGATTCACCCAAAGATCAACCTCACAACCAACCAACCAACCGGACCAAATCACATTCAATCAAAAATCAACGTTACAACAGGGAGACAATTAGAAGTTGCAAATTCCAAGCCCGATTTGGTTTCACAGCTAATCGACGATGATAAAAAATCAAAAACCGTCGTCCAGGATTACACTTCTTTTAAGGTGCAGTCTGTTCAAATTACGTCGAGTTTCATAGTTAAAAATAATGTCGCTTCAAATATGCAAAAGGATATTAGTAGTGAAACCTGTGATAATTTATTTCGAAACGAATTTGGCAAAATCAAGCCAAAATTCGCTTTGGATTTTGTGGATGCGGTGAATCATTCCAGCGTTCTTCAAGTACGTACTAACACAACTGAACCTGTTGCTACGGTGGAATCAGATAAACCGAAACTTCCGGTGAAACCTAGGCTGAAGGCCCAGTCCTCCGACTCCGCTCCAAAAATTGCTGAAGCTTTGAACGCCTGTGAAAATTCTGCTTTACTTGTAAAAGAGAATGAAAAAAGTTGCGATCTTGATTCAAAAGAGCAAATTGTTGTTGAAGCTGATTTGGTGGAAGCCTATTCTAATCCTAAGGATTGTCGGATTGCAGAGGACGCTGCAAAAAGTGACGATTTGCAAATCTTCGCCAAACCGAATGTGTTTCGTATTAGGAAGGGTGAAAGGGGGAAGTGTAGAAAGCATGTCAGGAAAGGAAGTATCGGTGCTGGTGGTAGTAGTGGTTCTGGTGGAAATTTGATTGAGCCGTATGGTACGTTTGTGATCAAGTGCGATTCGTTTGAAGGTGATGTGATCGTGTCGGATGCCAATTCACCTGTGATCATGAGGAAGCTATCTAAAAGGGGAGGGATATACAAGAGGATTCGCATTAACATCACTCAGGGAGACGGAAATGATAGGTAAGTTGAAGGATATGTTTTCTTTTGAGAGTTTTTGTCTTGATGATATTTCGGCAGAATCATCTTCAGGTCTTCATTTGTTACGAAATCGCTAAGCTTAAAAAATAGTCGATTATAATTATAACAAAATTCAATCAGCTGTAAATCACTTTTAAAATGTTCTATTCATTTCAGTTATACTTTTATAACGGTAAACAAATGCCACAAATTCTTAATTACAAACATTCCTTACATTTCTAACTTTTAATTTTATGGCGAGTTAGTTTGTCGCTTCGTTTTGAAAAATGTAAAAACGTTTCCTCATTTACATATTTCTTTCTCACAAATTGTGTTGCGTGTTTTAGTTGTTACGAAAGACTTGCGGTTTTTAATTGCTTTTTATGCAGAAATCTTGTGGTTAATGGTACCGATGCCTTAAAAAATTTTGCAATTATTTAATATTGAAAATGTAATACTTTTACATTGCGATATCTAATCAGTTTTACAGCTGTGTCTAGATTCCCTTTATTGCGCTTATTAGCTAATAACATTTTTGAAAACCTGAAATTCTATTTATTTTTCTTAATTCCTATACTTTCCGTTCCCGCAGTAACTAAGTAAACCAATTAATTCATCCGAGATCGTATCTCAACTCCATCTTATGTGAACTAGATTTATTAACTTCCATCTTTTATCTATGTTGCCTTTAATATTTTTTTCTTGCCATACTTTCTCTAATTTTCATTTCTCTTCTATAGTTGTTCGCAAAGCCACATATAATGCCTCGTCCTACTTTCTGAAGATAGTATGCGCATATACGAGGTGATTGCAAAAATATGTAACAAAATAAAACCTGTAAAAGAGAATCGACGTCACAGATTATGGGAAATATGTTTAATAAAATTCTGTTTAATAAATTAAATTTAAATAAATTGAACAACAGAAGATATTGAAAATGATATTAGATCGAGAGGAGGAAGGAAACAAGCAGAAAAAATCCCATAACATGATGTAATAGGTACCGGAAGTGAAAAAGATTACTTTCAGTTTTCACTTGATTGTTGCTATTTTGATTTCCGCCATTTGTCATCTCATGCGTTATCTTTTCAGATTCAAAAAGAAGTGACAAACAAAAATTCAAGATAATTGCTCACCTACGAAAACCGCGAGATAAAACTTGCGCCATTCCAAAACAAATTAGGATGAAAGATTAATTTGATAGCAACACACGCAATAATCTAACCGTTCGCTTGTTTGCATGCGAATGTAGCAACCATTTTGATTTTTGGGTTTAATTTTAACATGCTTTTTCCGGTGATAGCTACGCCCGCTGTTTGATTAGAATTATTGAATGAACATGTTTATTTATCTCTTCTTGGTTTGAGTCGTTCGCCTCCTGTGTTTATGCGATAAGTGCGATGTATCACGTTACTGTGAAATTCCGGTGAGCAACGTGAAGTTAAATTTGCGCTAATATATTTGATCATGCTGGTTGTTGCAATTTGAAATTCACGGAGGTTTTCAAGGACATTATAAAAATTGTGTGATTCGATCTAATCTAATTAATACAATTAATTAAACATTTCTCGTTTTCGTACTACGTAACACATGTTCATTTAAAAAGCTCAGCAAGTTGGTTTTAATTTTTTTATGAAAGAAGATGGAATGACTTCCTAAACCGATTGACGTTTGATGGATGATAGTTGTCAAACACTTGTCTAACATGTTGGATTTGTTGTATGACTTCATTTCTTGAATTAAGTTCCCCTTTTAGTGTGGCTATTACAAATTAGCTATTTTCAGGGCTAAATAGAACATCTCCTTTTCCCAATAAAATAACTACTTTTGTTTTTTGAGCAGTATGTAACGCGCCCGCTTAGAATATCTTGTTTGTTTACTTTTACTTACAAGTAAACACTTAATAAAAAAATGTCCATACAAACACAACTTAAATTTATTGCCAAGGAAATAACTGGCCCGGCCGTATACCCCGGAGGAATTCCGAAAGGTCACACAGCTGGTTAGTACTACTATCTGTTCTACGGATCCGCTATCTGCTACCTGACTACTGACTACTGGCGGCCGCCCTGAAGGTTATGCTACTGACCTAGATTCTGTTTCGGTTGAACGACCCTTCCGAATAAAAGGAATGATAATACTTAATTACGGCTCGTGATCGCTGCTAATATGGATCTGCTTGGTGATAACCCGTTCTTCTTGGTGCATCCGGTACAATAAACCGAAAGAATAAAGGAGCTGATTACGTTAAATAACAACACGAAATTAGATTTAATTAATTATTTATTGCAAAAAAAAGTAAAAACTCCTTGTACCAGCCACTGCGGGCCTGGTATAATGAGCGCAAAAACCTTGCGTTGAAATCAAATACAAAGAAACAAAAATTACGATTCTCAGAAAGTACAGCATAACCCGCTTAACAGATTTCACTTTCGAATATCGCGGTCTACTTTCTTTCGATTCACACCGTTGGTGGTTGAATGTCTACACAGATATTTGTTGGAGAGCTCTGTTTTAATTAGATTAACAATTAATTGAATTTCAACTTAGATCTATCTGGTTTTAGTACTAGTGGTTGTCATTTCAAATCGTACTCTAAAACTTGTTCTGTTTAATAAACCAACGCACAGTGTGACACAGTGTTAATTAATGAATTAATCAGATGTTCTGGGAAGTATGTGATACAAAATGCCGCCCTCGGCGATCAATTTGCAGGTCAATCAATTGGAGGTGGTGGAATAACCCTAACACTGGCTAAACTAATTAATTAAGGTCGAATGGGTAGGGTCCCTCCCAGCTCCTTCCAATCGCCTGGAGAAAGTGGCTCTTTGGCTCCTCTTTGTCGTTTTTTCGTCGGCTAACCTATCTAACTAACATATTGCGCAAGAACCCAGATTGACTGTTTTTCGACACTACACTATGGGTGTTTATGGCCATTTCAGTCTCTCGGCAAATTGCTTCTAATTAACCTGCAAATCTTTCGGCAAAGACCACAATTCGGTTCACACGCTGGGTTGAGAAACTTTTTTAAGAAAATGGCTATGAATATGTCGTTCAAATTGGTTGGTCTAGTAATTTTTCGAAATTCGTAACGACAATTAATTGGCCTTGATTTCTTTGTTTATGTTGCGCTGGCGCACTTGGTTTCAGCGGCAGATATTGGCGACTTCCCTGCACAAATCGAAAACAACCGTTAGCGTGTTTCCAACTTGCCGGAGAATATCCTCCCATGTAGGTTTGGAGAACAGTTAATTGCTGCTGGTTGATTAAAAACTCAGAACTGGCCTAATAATTAAAGAAACAATAATCAACAAATTTTCCTAAGGTGAATATCAGTAGTGAGTTTAATACTCGCTTCAAAGGTAAATAAAAATAGTTTGATTAAAGTTATCTAAATGCAATGGTAATGGTAATGGTAATGGTAATACTGACTTTACTGACTCTTTAGCCACTAATTAATCCAAATTAAATTATCCCTACGCAATTGTTACCACCAAAGGTGCGATGAAGAAATACAAATAAATGTCAATTACCTAAAACCGTGTATTCCGTGTAATACCCGCGCACTTCTCGCCCTGATTTAAGCACTAGCGTTGCGACGCTCACGTGTTTGGTTTTTTTAATTGCCCTTTCTTAACACACTGTATTTTAACCGTACCCAAATAAATGATTTATCTAAAGAATGAGTAAATGACTGCAAGTGCTACAGAAAAAAAAACCGCTAAGTCAGAATTTAAAATATTCGACCGCTCGTTCAAGAGATTCGAACGTTTCTGCCCGTTTTTTGGCGCCCCATCCTTTCCAAGTAAAAATTATTAAAACACACCCCCACGGACTTATTAAGATCAATTTTGAAATCACTTCGACCAATGACTATCGCTGCTTCGAATCTCAAACTACGTCTATTCCAGATGCCCAGCAAGTATCAATCAAACCCCCCCATTAGCTTATCAGGGACACTAGCTGGTGTCTGTCGCAAATGAACCCTTCATAATTTTAACTTTATAAGTGCTGACATTTTAAAAGTATCTGGTGCCTGCTTGAAAGAAACCAGTCTAAAGCGAATGCTTCAACTCGCAATGTAATTTGATATCTTTACCCAAATTGATTATCAAATTTCTGAAGAACTCTCTGGGTGGTAAACAGCCCCTTGAGAAAGGACAGGGCGTCGCACTTAATTAAACCGGGCCGCATTTTTACAGCGTGCAGTTTTCGAACAAGTGTTCGTTATTTGAAAATAAACATGCAACAATCGATTTTGTTTTGAAAACAAATTCCGCGTACATTTCAGGTGTATTATTACTATCACAAAATCTTTTAACACTAAATCTCGCACTATACACTTAACGTTCCACCGTCGTTCGGTGAAACGTTAAGTGTATAGTGCGAGATTTAGTGTCCGGTTAAAAGATTTTGTGATACAAATTTCATCGGACAAGAACCAACTTTAAATATGTATTATTACTAGAAGTTATAGGAGGTAATAAGCAGAATTAAAAAAGACGAATTAATGTAGTGGAAGAAGATTTCCAAAGTTAGATAACATAAGAGTCTTCTAGGCTAAGAATACACAATCCAAATTAAAAAATTACTACTAAAAGGAACTGAAAAAAGATAAAATAGATTTAAATATAAACTGTGCGTACCTACCTAAACACTTTGAAGAAATAATGAAAAACAAGTAGAAGTACCGAAAAAAATTAATTAATTTTGGGCATCCAAAACAATCAGAGAAGCGGGCTAGATCTGTAAACAGACTCTTTCTCTTTCTCTTTGTTTAAACAAACGCAGTACATTGTCAAACTGTCCTTATTATGTAAATTGTCCTTATTAATAGTGAATGCTGCGAAGTTGGGAATATATAATTAATAATTATATGTGGTTTCTTCCGAGTTGTCCTCCGCATATGGTTCTAAAATGAACCGTTGATATCTTGACGAAGTTTCGGCAGAGTCACATCTGCCATCTTCAGGTCTTCTCTGTTGTTTTCTTTGTTCTGCTTTTCGTTGTTGAACTGACTTCTTGCGGGGCTGAAGGGGGTTTATATACCGAATTGCGATTTCGCCTTGTTGCATTTGGTTGACTTTTAGTCTGGCTTCTTGTTATTGGTGGTGTCGGTAGACTAGCTCCTCCTCATGCTGATGATTTCGGTTTCGTTTGCAGCGCTGGTTTCCACGTTGCTGGCAATCGTCGAGTGATGTCTCTTGTGTTTTGATTTTCAGAATGCTTTTCTACTTCCGTAGCTTTTCGTATGATTCTTTTTGATGTATATTGTACCTATAGGTATGTTGACTGTTCTTTATGTATTGTCTAAATTTACCTTGTGTGAAGTTGTTACGTGTTATGCAAGCGAAGAACTTGTTTCATTCTTTTCGATAGCAATCCTCTCTTCTTACACTTAGGCCCGGTCTTTTCATCTCCAATTAACTTTATCTGGCGATTAATTTCCATAGTAACGATTGTAATCACACTGGGAATAAACCGTCAGATAAAGTTAACTGGAGATGAAAAGACCTATGTAGACTTTTTCGCAATCCTGGCAAGGGATTTTATACACTATGAAGTGTACACGGAATTTGTTTTCAAAACAATATCGATTGTTGCATGTTTAATTTCAAATAACGAACATGTGTTTGGAATCTGCACGCTGTAAAATACGACTCGGGGTAATTAAGCCCGACGCGACGGCTGTCCTTTCTCAAGGGGCTGGTTTACCACTCAGGGAGTTCTTTAGAAATTCTATAATCGCAGGCGCCTTTTCAAATGCACTATAGCTCCACAGACATCATAAAACAAATCTACTTGACGTTTTAGATTGTTTGCTTAGAATTTGGTATATATTTTGTCGCGTTAAAACTGCAGATACATGTTCCATGTGGGTAAAGATATCAAATTACATTGCGAGCGGAGTATTCGCCGTAGTCTGGTTTCTTTCAGATGGCAGCAGATAAAAATGTCAGCTTGTGCACTTGTATAGTTAACGTTATGTGTGCTTCATTGGCGACAGACAACAGCGAGCATTCCTGATAAGCTAATGTCTCTTGATACATGCGGGCATCTGGAATGGTCGTGAGTGGGAACTAAATGGAACGACTATGATTGGTCGAAGTGATTTCAAAATTTAGCTGCAAGATTCGTGGGATGTGTTTTAATTTTTTTTCTTGAAAGGCGAAAAACGGGCAGAAACGTTTGAATCTCTCAAACGAACAGTCGGCTATTTTTAAAGTCTGACTTAGGGTTTTTGTTGTAGCGCTTGCAGTCATTTACTCATTTTCTAGATAAATCATTTATTTCGGTGCGGTTTAAATACAGTGTGTTAAGAAAGGCAATTAAACCAAACACGTGCGCGCCGCGACGCAGAGTGAGCGTAGTGTTGTGCGCGAATTACGGAATAAGCAGCAAGGTAATTTATATTTATTTGTATTTCTTCATCGCACTTTTGGTAAAATTCACTGTACTTTCTGAAAATCGTAATTTTTGTTCTTTTGTATTTAATTTCAACGCAAGGTTTTTTCGCTCATCATATCAGAACCCGTTGTGGCTGGTACAAGGAGTTTTTACCTTTTTTTTTGCAATAAATAATTAAATCTAATTTCGTGTTTTTATTAATGTAATCCGCTCCTTTGTTCATTCAATTGAACACATACGCACCAAGAAGAACGGGTTATCACAACGTAGATTCCTATTCACAACGATCACGAGCCATGATTAAAAGTGTTATTAATTATAGCGAATTCTCCGAAGGGTCGTTCAACTGTAAACAGAATGTAGGCCAGTAAAAACTAACCTTTTAGCTTTAGCGCCGGCGGTAGGTCTTTAGGCACTTAGCAGGTAGTGACTGTCTTGAAAGGACGTCTAGGAGTGCATGCATTTGGCGTAATAAAGTCTGGGTGACCTTTCGGAATTCCACGGAACAGTTATTTAAATTAGCAATAAATTTTAAGTTGTGGTTGTTTGTACAGTTTTATTAGGTGTTTACTTGTAAGTAGGAGTAAACAAACAGGGCTTTAACGGGAGCGTTAAAACTCCTTGGCTTCCTAGCTAGATTTTCGTTCTTGGAGTAGGGAGGATGTTGCCAATTTTCTTGTGTTAAATATTGTTTCGGTCTTGTATATCCTGAGGACTCTGCTTATTTTGTCCGTCGTGCCTTTTATGTATGGTAATGGTTTTCCATTTTCCTTTTCCTATTTTTCTCGTCGTGGTTTTTGTGCTTCCTTAATTTGCTTTTCGGAGAATTCGTTTTGAAGTAGTCTTGTTTTTAATTTCTTTATTTCTAGCTGTTTGTTTCTTATGTCTGTTACTCTTTCTGATGTTATGATGAGCGTCTTCGCGACTGATTGTGGTTGTGCTGGATGGCGGTACGACTGGGCGTTTAGGTAGCGATCTGTAACAGTCGGTTTGCGGTACACTGAATATCCGAGGCTTCCATCTTGTTACTTCATAATTATTAGCATTAGCACGTCGAGAAATGGGAGACTGTTGTCTTTTTCGATGTCCATCGTGAATTTAATCTTCACGCGTATTCCATTTAGATGTTCGTGGAATCTTCGTAGTTCTTTTTCTCCTTGTGTCCATATTACGAAATTGTCATCGATGTATCTGAGTGGTTTGTGGCTTGCTACTTCTATAGCTCTCACTTCTAAGTCTTCTATAAATTAGTTGGCTATTATTGGTGATAATGATAATTAGCCAAGAAAGGAGAAAAGAGGAAACTTTTGGAACTCCAGGAATAATTTATGATCCGAATAATGATCCGAAATGTACAACATTCGTTGTGAGGCAGTGGATCTATATAATTGTCCCCGCACTCTGGTAACATCTCCTCAGAGCTCTGATATTAGCCCAATAGAAAACCTTTGAGCAGAGTTGATTAAAAAGTTGAAAAAAAATTAGAAAGGAAAAAACAACTTCTTCGAATTAAAATTGTCAAAGTGTGGAATGGTATTCAAGTAGATACGACAAACAACTTCATATGCAAAACCAATGGTTTGTCCACATCAAAAGTATTAGTAATACATTCTTTTTATTTCAATGTAATTTTTTTTATAAATCAGAGGACTGTCACACAATCCAAAAATATTTACAACACTTAAAAATAATTTTCGATTTACAAAGGTGTTGTGTATACTTTCCGAAAAGAAATGCAGGATAATTTCCTTTGAAAATTGAAATTCATTTGTTCACAGTTTTGGTTCTAAAATACCTAATCGGAAGCAAGGTGCCCAGCCTAATTGAATTTATGTAGTCGTCAGTGTCGAACGTAATGGATCTGGTTTATCAAAAGTTATAACTTATAACATTGTTAACGTTATCGGTCGTATAAATACGCGCTTAGATAAACTCACTTTTCGTTCGTCGATTGAATAAATTTTCCATAAAATGTGTTTACGTAGCCCGTCGCGCTGCTTTTGATCGGGAATTGGAAAGAAAGTTAAAGCAAACATATTTTTCGATAGCGCATTGAGCCCGATCTTTGACTGTAAGCGCCACACATCAACCAACAGTTTATGTGTTTTTAATAAAATTCTTTCTCTTTGTTTCAGGTAAGATGATTGAACTGCGGTATGCGAGCTGTAAGTTGTAAAATTCAATAACAAATTAATCATCATGTGTGAAGGACGGATAAGTTATAATCAGAATCATGCATTGACAATGAGTGCCAGTTACTGATTGCGTGTTCCCATGTAATTACTCTTCAGTTTACATGTCTATTTTTATGAATTTTTTTTTTCCATGAAGTTTGCAACTTCTTTATACTACACGGTTGTTAATTTCTTGCATGATTCATACAGACTTTGTTAATATTTATGATTGCAACACTTGTTGAGTTTTATCAGCTTTATTAAATAGGAGAGAACTTGGATAGTTTAATGCATCAATTCACGAGTATTACGAGTCGGATTTAAATGAGCCAGATAAGATGTAGCTTAGGTAATCGCATTTTAAAGGATTTCAATAAATATAATTGATTTATAAACAATACAGTACAATGCGATCAATAAAGACTATTGGTGACGCTACACAATGGTCGAAATGCTTAATCTGGCTGTGCAAAAGTGTAAGAGTATTTTAATTTAAAAAATTGTCGATGTTTTTTTCTTGTAATATGTTTCTGTTCTAGTTATTTAAGTAAAGCAGAACATTCATGATACGTCCAGGACGCATGATGTGATGCGTTCGGTTGAAGTCGTCGGCCAAAACCCACACTAAGCGCATGCGAAGTAACAAAATTTCGTCCCGAGATTATACGAACGCATGACATCTTACGTCCTGAACGTCATTATCAGTGTTCTACTTAACGAGAGGGGCGTTATTCAAGCGCAGGTACAAAAAGCAGTCAACGAAATGCTCATATTAGTCGTGTCACAAGCCTAAAAGTGTTGTCTTGTTTTTAAGATGATTTATGGTTACAGAAACATCTTTTTGCACAGACAGATTTAGTTTAATTTATAAATACTGACTACTGAATGCCACCTTCTAATACTGAAAGATCAGCGCCTGATCTAACATGAAGAATGTTATTATGAAAATCGAATCAGACTCTAAAAAAAAGTACAACATTCTTCAATACAGAAATATTTCAAAACACCTTTTAAAAACCGAATATAAAGTAGGAGTATTATATTTTCAAGTTGTACTTGACATATCACAGCTAACACATATTAGTTATTGAAGGTTAAATTTAAAATATAATTTATTTTTACTTTTAGAAGTTGTTTTTATTATTTAGTTAAGATACAGTTATATGTTTTGTATTAATCCTAATCTGCTGAATTCCAGAAGAAAATTTCTCAAACCTTATCGTGTTTCTCCTGTAAGTTATGCAACTTCATTTTGTTATCAGACTTGTTACATATTCTTATCGGTCGAGACATCATATGTTACACAAACGATTAATGTTTTACTTCAGTTTTATATGCAATTCATTTAACAATAGCATAAAAATTTGAATTTATTTTGCCATGTACTTAGTATATAAAGTACAATTTTAGTTTGCTGTTTATTTTTAATGCATTTGAATCTCGTGTTTCTTCTGCCTTCGCAAATCGGATGTTATTATTATGAAAAAATGCGATGAATTACTAATGTACATCAACCAAACGTACATAAATAAACAAACTAGGAAAGCACATGCCTCACCAACATCTATTTAAAAACACGCATGGGAACGGTAATGGGAATGCGTCAATTTATCAGTCAGTGGCATATCTAAACTCCCAGAGTACATATTTACAGTTCTTAAATTGCAAATATGAGGAGCGCGGTATCTGTCGAAAAATGTTCTCTATTTATCACGGGGTTTATTTATCGTCGATCGCTCAACGTTGTCAAGCTAGTGTTGAATAATGAACGTCGTTTCATGCAGAAGCGACAGGGCTACTCAATTTGATTAGAGCGTATTATGAACCGTCCCCAATCAGTAATTTTTCATTGAGGAAAATAAGCACCGATAGTGGCAGTTTTTGCAAAGATAAAATGAATGACAAACATCAATTTGTATATGAATGTCCATTAGCTTTAGATGACAAAATAGTGAACAAACATATCTCTTAATATGAAGAAATTTATTATCACATTTATAATGTTTCTGTATTATTCAAGTAATATCTAATTCTATACTAAAATTTCTCTATTTATGAGCCTCGACAAGAATAAAAACCATTCGTCTTTCTTAATTTGATTTATATTCCATCATATCTTTATTGAGGAACACAAATACAAACTTAATCAACATATATGTATACGATAATCCTCCTTAACCAAATTCAAAATTCTTAAATGTCTTTATCAAACATAATTGTTTCTACTTCGAACTTGATTTATGATTTAGTGGCAAGTAGTTCTACTTCCATGCACATTGCGTCTCTTCCAGAAGACTTTTCGATCGCTCTTATGGTGGCGCGCAATGTCCCCAAGGGAAAAGATTGTACTTTCATTTTACCTAAATCCAGCTTGTAGTTATTCAAATGCAGCCTTGTCTGAAATGAAATTGAAAAATGACATTCTTGTGTTAATTAAAAATAAAAATGACTTAAAATTATAGTAAAAATCGCGTATCAACAGAAGAGAATAACAGATGCTTAGTGTAATAGGTATTGTCTTTAAACCTTTGTGAAATATGTATATGCGTTCATTTTAAAAAATCTACATGTTTTCAAATATGCTCACGTACCCTGGCAGGAATGGGACACGGTGGCGTTACATAATATCCCGACGCTCTGATCATATCAGTGAATAAAGGTCCCAAGTAATTATTTGCAGCGTAACATAAGTTCTTCTCTGAGATTCTAAAAAGATGCTTAAACGAATTGCCAACTTTTAAATCTATATCGTTGACACTCTGAAAATGTACTAATGTAACACAAGCGTAACAAATATGGAAATAGTTTTACCCTTAGATTATCACCAACTTGAATCGCACAAGAGAAGTTGGCGGTAATGAACTGTTCCCCGTTGATGACTTTTATACTACTGTACACTTTACAAGGACTGTTGTCAGTGCACGTTCTTAAGTAATTCAGGGTGTATTTTGCACAACCTGAACTAAATAGAGCCATCTAAAATTATATACTTAAGCATAAAGCTGGTTCTACATAGAGCTTTGAATGCATCAAAACGTCGGGCATACTGTACTCTGTTTAGTTGCTGTTCTTTACGTGTAGCAAACACTAACCAACGGGACTACAGTACGCTCGACGTTTTCGCGCACACAATGCTCCATGTAAATGTAGCTTTACAATCATTAATTATTATTATTTATAGCAATACACAAAAAGTAATTTATATTGAACATACTACCTACTTACAGAATAAAAGGTTGCTGTTAAAACTGCAAAAGATGTCATATTTACAGAATACTAGATGAACAACTGAAGCTATCGTAACATAAATCACTTCTATATTAAATACTTAAAATTAAAAAAATCCCGGATGCTGCATAAACAAATGTAGAACAAAAGTTGTTTGACGACTGCTTAATGATCAAATGATGATACCAATAATATCATCCGGAAAGGGAAGTTGTACCATATTATTATGCGCGATATGATTTTTTGTAATTTAGGAAACGTGGGCTATGGATTCATAAATGGCATGTCTTAATTTAAATTGTATCTAACTTTTCGAATAAATCGTAAAAATATTTCATTTTGACAATTTCAGGACTTATTTATGCACGAGAAATGAAACACTTTTTTGAATGCGCAAAAATTTATTAAAAATACACTAATAAGTTTCACACGTTTTATTGATCGCTTTCTCAAACGTGAATTAGGACAGATCGGTGAGATGGCAGTGGAGTTCTTGAGCTACTCTTCCGCTGACGATACCTCAAATAGGGTCGAAGCAGTTCTACAGACGATAATCGATTGCAAACCAACTTCTAAATTTCTAAATTTTAAAATTGGCTGCAAAAGCATTATTTGGTCACTTTGTATGGGATGACATTATGCAGCAAGTGGTTGCTATTTGTCATTTCTCACACAATTTTAGGTCAAATATCAGCCGCGAGATGTCACGATCTAAACTACAGAGTGAGTGGGGAGGAACAGGCCAAGTTTCAGGAATGTATTGCATACGTAAAAATGAAAAAAATTCAAATGTTATGCGAATTTCTTTTGTTTTCAAATTATAACGCCATTACAAAATTTTCTACTGAACATTATTTTAATCATGGCGTGCTTGTATTATTTTTACGTGAACGATACATTCCTGAAGTTTGGTCCGTTCCTCCCCACTCACTCTGTATTTTATACTTTGTTGCTTAATTCAAATTAAAATTACTATGTATCTATAGCAGGGAATACACGATCCCACATGTCTTAACACATGTACGCGCGTACATGTTCGCCGAACATCGACGCGCATGTGTTGGCCCGAAAAACGCTTCGAACATGTACGCTGAAACGTTCGCTAAATTTGTTTCAAAACAAAATTAAGTGTTACATGTTTAGTTTTAAAATAACAAAGACATGTTCGTATTCCTGGTATTTTCCTTGCAAGCGATAAGCCAGCAATCCAGTGCGACGCGACGTGCCGTCCACTTTCAAGTAATGATGACCCACAGCTAGCTGTAAATCTGTCAGCAGAGTAACCTTTATCTTTGTATTTCGAATTTCTGTACAAAAGCTGGTCGCGCTGCAATCGAGATACATGTACATTAGCGGAAAAAGCATATCGAATTACGCTCAAGTTAAAGTGTTTTGTTTTTGTCTGTTTCTTTTCAAAATTGGCGTCATAATTCTGGGTCAGCTCAAGATGCGCTTGGAGTACAGTTGAGAAAAACAAACTGCAGATGGTGAAGTACAGATGCTTTCATTATGACAGTTTTGAAGCACGTAATTTATAGGTGTTTATGTGAAAATGCATTCAGGGCGTGGGTTAGATTTCAAATCAATGGTTACCATTGGCCGGTGGGTTTTTAAAAATCTATCTGGCAAATCCGAGGGGGTGTTGTTAATTTTTACTTGCGGGATAGGAACACGGCAAACGGATAGATAGCATTATCGCTTGAACAAGAACGGTGCAGTTCAATTCTAGTTTGGTTTAGCTGTTTTTTCTTAAGCGTTTGCAGTCTTTATTCATTTTACAGTTAACTCATTTATTCCGGTACGGGTAAATAAAGTATGTTGATAAAAATGGCAATTAAAAACAAACAATTACGCGTCGCGGCGCGGGTGTATTTCAACAGAGTGCGCTAAGTGCGTGAGTGTACGCGATCCGCGGATTAGGCGAACAGGTAAATTTCATCTTTGTATCCTTTCGTCACAGATTTAGTGGTGTCAATTGAGTGAGAATAATTTAAAATTGCATTAATTAGTGACTAGAGAGTCTAACAGTTCCGTATTTTTATTGCTTTAGATAAATTTAATTAAACCATTTGATCTTCATTGAGCAGAGTTAAACTCCGACAAATATCATTCACTTGGTAAAGTTTTGTCTCATTAATTATTAGATTAGTTCTGTGAATAACCAACCAGAAATCAAGACAATTAAATTGCCTCTACGAATTTCGTGAAATCACGAGACCAAATAATTTGAACTACATATTCATAACCATCTTCTTAACAAAGTTTCTTTCACGCCCTGTATGTGTGTGGGCCAAACTGTGGTCTTTTCCGAGAGATTTGCCGGTTAAATAGAAGCGATTGCCGAGAGACTGAAAGTGCCAAAAACACCCATAGTGTAGTGCCAAAAAAACAGTCAACTGGATTCTTGCGCTATAAATTAATTAGATAGGTTTAGACGGCGAAAGAGCGACAAATAGAGGGATCTGAAATCCAGGCAAGCGGGTACTGAGTACCACCCTCGACGCAAGACGAAAGTAGTTGAGAAAAGCTCCTACTATTTCGACCTCATAAACGCTCTGGTGAGAACAGTAGCGGCGTTCCCTACACTCCATCTTACTTATCAGGTTAGCTAGAGATAGGGTTATCCCACCACCTCCCACGGGAGTCCCTGAAAAACAGGTGATTGCCACTGATTTGCTTGCAAGACAAACGCTGAAGGCGGCATTTTGTATCACATACGCCACCCGAACGTCTAATTAAGTTATCCCATCAATTAAGTACACTGTAGATCCATTGTGTCACATGTACGTTGGTTGATTGAACAGAACGAATCTTAGAGTACGATTAAAGTGATAAACACTAGTACCAAGACCAATTAAAGGTGAATGCTAATTAATTGTTAATTTAATTGGGGAGCAGAGTTCTCCTACGATTATCTGTGTGTTTTAAACCACCAGCTGTGACTGAAGGCAGGTTAGACCGCCGATATTCGGAAAGTGAAATTGGTTGAGCGAATTACACTGTATTTCTGATCACTGTACATTTTTCTTTTTCATTGTATTGAGTTCAAACGCAAGGGTTTTACGCTCACGATATCAGACCCCACAGAAGCTGAGGAATTTTTCCCATTTTTTTCTTTTTTTCAACAAATAATTAATTAAATTTCATTGTTGCATTTTTAATTTAATGTATCTAATTCCTTTGTTCTGACGAGTTATTTACTTCTCGCACCAAAGAATCAGGTTATCACAACGTAATTACGGGGTTACATTGACGATCGAGCCATAATTACGAAATATTATAATTATTTTACCAGCTACTGCACGAATTCCGGGAAGTAAACAAACAAAAGGGGGTAAGTGGGCGCGTTACAACGCACATACAAAAAGTCAGTCGAACTTGTTTTCTGGTTCTCCTGAAAACATGTGCGTGCGTTGATGTTTGCGCGTACATGTTCGACCGTGTGGTTGCCAAACGCACATGTTCGCCACGGACTTATTCAGTGCAGTACGTTGGCGTCGTGCATAAACTATTCCACAGCACCTCAAAACAGCTAATTTATGATTTTTAATAAATAACTTTCCGGCAATGTGTGGTGGCAGATCCTGCAATTGGAACTATTAAACTGGGGACTTATCACAGCTTTATCACTTTCGTTTTTTTGTATTTTTGTTTCACTATAATAGTGAACGCCACTGTCACCAAACATAACTCTTGGGACATCGTCTTGGTTGATAACTGGACTATGATATCTTAGGACATGTTCGATCATGTGTAGTATGGT